>CM031242.1:859625591-860257830 GCA_018340775.1 Taxus wallichiana var. yunnanensis
TGGAAAACTTGGGATGCAATTTTGGAACATGTTTTAATGTTGTTGGACACACTTATGTTGTACTTTAGGAATCAAAAGTTCCCAAAACACTTAAGTGATGTGCTTTTGGAACTAAAAGTTCCCAAAACACTTAAGTAATGTGTTTTGGGAACAAAAATTCCTAAAACACTTAGGTGATGTGATTTGGAATCAAAATTTCTAAAATAAGTGATGTAGTTTTAGGAATAAAAGTTCCCAAAACACTTAATTGGTGCACTTTTAGGAACAAAAGTACAAAAATCGGACATGAGAGAGGTTTTGGGAACACAAATTCCAACTTATGAGTTTGGGAACAAAAGTGCATATTTTGGAATCATTTAATTGCATGGGTGGATTCAAAATGAGTTTTTGTAACTAATTTTCCTAAAATGAAATTTTAGAACAAAAGTAACTCAAGTGTTCTTGAAAAGTGCAAACACTTCAAAAATGTGCAAGGCGGGATTCCATTACAAGGGCATGAATTGGAAAAGTGCGGATGCACTTGTGTATGTAAGGTAGAACTCAAAAAATTTAAAGGAAAGTTACAAGGCACAAATAAAGATGATAAGCAAGATAAACCCATGCATTGAAGATCATCATAAATCTAATATAAGAATGCAAGATTTGTCATTATAGGAATCACGAGAAGAGAAAGCATGCTAAGATTTTTTTGAAAAATGAGCATAAAAATTTGGCATGATAACTTGTTGTTAAACAAAAATTAAATTGTGAATCAATGTTACATAACAAGATATCATTTTTATTGAACATATATGGGCAAGCACAATAATTTTGTGTAACGAGTATTGTGTAAACTACACTTTTGGATAATAACTTTACATATTGGCATCATTATTTAATGTGTATTATCTAAATCTCATTATGCTTTGAATGAATTATGTTTTTTCATTTTTATTTAATGGATATTGTGTAAATGCAATTGGTTTTTTTGGTTAGGGTTTTATAAAAAAATTGTTCATGGGGCGTTTTGGTTTCTATGATGAATTTTTTTCTTGGTAGGGTTTTTAACCTATTTCTACATGTGTATGTATGATTTCTTATTGATATGCAATACAAAATAATATAACACAATTGGGAAATAGTGGAATATGGGAGCTTGGTTATGTTTTACAATGACATTATATTTATAGTTGCATTTCTTAAGGGTTTTTATATAATTTTTAAATGTACATACACATGATTCAACTAGGATTTATCTTTATCTTTCTCTTGTTAGGGTTGTGCTTGTGGTTATTCACATCTCTAGATCTTCAATTAAAAATAAAAACCAACCAAAATCCTTAACTTATTACCTCAAAACCTTAGCCCAAAAGCATAGCACGAAATCTCTAACAAAAAACTCAACATAATTAACGAATGAAGAGGACACATAAAATAAATAGGAAAAACCATAATTTATACATAAAAAATAGAATTTACAAAATATTTACTCTTAAAATTTGTTACAAATATAATAATTTTTTTATAGAAATAAATTAAAACATTTTCTAATAAAAGAAGTTAAAAATGATTGAACTTACCTCTTGCATTTAAAATAACACGAAAGGGATTTACCATTTTATAGCAAAAAATTGCTAAATACCATGATTCATATTATCTTCCGTATTTTGACTCGTGAATAAGCTGAAAATACACTAAACACCTCAAACCCGTTGCGCAAGTTGATATTCCACAAAAACCCTCAAGTAAAATCCTATTCAAAACCATCAATGCATGATCGATGTTGTATAAAAAGTGCCTAATATATCATACAAAGGAATTTAAACTAGCAATTGCACATGAGTTGCAAACTACGCCGGAGAGGATAACAATGTTAAGTTTGTTGGAGTTATAATTTTCAATGAAATGTATGTTATTTTGAATTATTTTAAGTTTTTGTGATGGGGAGGAGAGACCAATGTAGTATAACTACAACAGTCGACAAAAACTACCTCCTATTTTACCCTGAGAGATGTCCATACCCTGCTCCAAAACTCTTATCTTGCACTCACAAATAGGCACTAAAGTACCAGTCAAAAGCAAAAAAAGGACCATGCAAACTTGCTATAGTTATGATCTTTGGTGCGTATCAAGAGAACAGGTTGTTATAGCTTCTCAATAGACAAATTGTGTGGAGGCGTTGTAGGATAAAAGCAAGAATATGACGCTTGATATTTATAGAGGGAAGCAAATATTTGGAGCATTCATGGCTGAGGGAAAGGATGCCATTGTTATAACTACTTACAGTTATGACAGGAGCAACATAGATGTCGGTGAGTAGAAAACAACTTGAGCAATGAAGGCACCGACTATGTGTCCCCTAGAAGATGTTGCATGCACCATGTATAAAGAGGGGAATTTTAAGAAAAGAGAAATTCGGTGAAATCAAATAACATTACAACTATTGGAAACTGCACACTATGTATGCGTCAGTAGAATAGGAATGGGATAATGTAAAAAAATGTACATGAAATATACATGGAATTTTGTAACAATGCACAACGGATGTAAGAAACACTTAACACACCGACAATATATATAGTGAGCAAGATATTTAGAGCAATAATTGTAGTTCTCACCGTGGGTCATTGTTGCATACTCGGCCTTTATGGCACAAAAAGTGGTGATGCCTTTGTAGGGAGGTGGCAAAGGAAGATGATGAAGGTCATTGTCGAACCTAAATATCCATCAGAATGGCCGTGGAAGTCAAGGGGCAGGTTTAGTGAGGATGTCACTTTTCCTGAATTAAAAGAGCAATAGTGCAGCTGGAAAAAGTTAGCTGGAAAAAGTTACTGGAATTTGACACATTCCAACAAAGGCATCCTCAAAGGTGGAAGCCTCTGGCTAAATATAGACCTCTTCTAATTTAGTCATTGTGTTTGACTTACGACTTGTCCATATATGAAGATATGTGCACACAATTATACATGCAATAATAGTCAATTGAAGAACTGCTATTATTTTACAATCAACAAGAAAAGATTACACACTTGATTATTCATAAATAAACTTGCATTGAAAACATAATCAAATTCCAATTCATAATGGACTCGTCTTCATTCTACCATCTTTCTTCTTATTGCTTGTAATTTCAAAGTTTGCACTTTGAATATGAGATATCTACTTGCACACATATTTTTGCTTATAGTTTGGACTTTGAATATGAGAAATCTACTTGTACACATATTTTTGCTTTATATAAGTTTGTGCATATAAATAATATAGACATATATGGGTAAGTACAAGAAGTTGAGGTTTGATAGCGGCTCAAAAAAATTGAGCTGAAATTGATAGAAACAAAATGAATATCTAGTTTTGCAAACAAATATGTTTTTTTGACACAAATATTCATTACTTTGTGTAGTGCCCACATTTTACACACCCAAATACAACAGTAAAATACCAGGATAATTTTTTTGACTTACATTGCTCACGACACACAACACAGTAAGGGCTCCAAGTACAGAACTCAACACACATGCGACAATCACATAAGTCATCGACTCACATAGACACATGCAGACGACATCGACATGTCGATACCACACTCTTCCCAACGAATGAATACTAGCAAAGACCCAACCACAAGAAACGTGACTTTAGGAACGGCGAACCCACGACATATCATTACTTTAAATGTATTTTAGTTACGGCTAACTTTCCAAGATCCTTATTAGGTAAGCATGATTTTCTCCCTTTTTCCACCTACATGTCCTGAAAATTCATTTCACAGTTCACTTATTGTTCAACCATTTAATTTGCTCTTTACCCTTATGACAGATCTTCATAACTTACATAAGTATTTTCCATATTTCAGATTTTATACAAAATTCTAACTCTCCCATTCTTATGTTAAGATTAGGCTTCCCAAAACGCTTATTCAAAGTTTAGAATTTAACCTTGTTACACAAGTGAACCTAACGTGATGTTAGGATGAAATCTTGGGATTAAGGAAGACATAGATTGAAATAGCTTTTTCCCCAAGAACATCCATCGATCATGGAATAGTTATTTCCCTACCATTATCATTATAGTACAATAACTTGCTGAATTCCAAATTTGAATTATATATATATATATATATATACATCCTTTGTTTTCTCGAAGTTTGATCACACCATTTGACAATTCATATTCTTTACAACGCATGAAAAAGTTTAATTAAGTTATGAGGACTCCAAGATTGACCTTAGTCCTAATCTCCAATCTCGTGTGCAACATTATATGATATGCTCTTATATCGCACTAAGGTCTCGTTCTTAGCATCGTCTCAAAACAAAAGAGATACGAAAGCACTTGTCTGACACATTAAAGAAGCACATGGTTAAGCTTAATTCCAGTTTCCCCAAGGCTTCAATCTCTATTATAGGTGTGATTAAGGTTAAAATGTATTTACCCTATATTCCTTTCGTGAAAGATCAAGGCACTAAATTTTCACAAGCCCAAGACAAGACATTTATCTACAAGGGACAAAAGGGTTCACTAACGAGAATGCAAGACATAGAACAACTATATCATGACCTTCATTTAGGTCGTTTGGATCCAACAGAGATTCCATTCACTGATGAAGTTAATTTCTAAATCTAATTTCGTAAGGCTCGGAAATCCAATAGGATACAAGGGAGTAATATCTCTACCTACTCCACAGATGGGAAGGTTACTCCGCTTAGTCATTCCTTCTAACAAGGACTCATAAGGTGACTTCCAAGGTGGTCTTCACCACTCAGCCTAGTGTCGGACCTGATGAGAGGACATTCTTCTCGCGATTACCAAAACTAGAAGGGAACCACATACTCTGAATAAAGTTGGACCATGTCATTCCTAAAGTATGGGTTCACGACAATGACGCTAGACATAAAGACTATGACGGTAAACTCCAACTAGGGGTTTGATATACCTAACCTAGGAGGTCTCATCGAGTGCAAAGTTTAAGGTCGTCCTACGTTTTAAAATTTCTTATATGGTAAAAAGGATCACACATGTAGGCAAGTTATGCACGAATATTTTATTAAGGTTGAGTGTTCCCATTAAAACTCTTTATTATGTTTGCAAGGTAAGAAGATAACCCAGAATTTAATTTAATCGTTTATTAAATACTGAGAAGGTACTACAAGATATTAACTTCAATTTCAATTTACTATGTATAAATCAAACCCTTTTGCCATACACAACTAATAAACAAATTGAACCGGTGATTAGATGCACATTTCCTAAGTATCCCTAAACTAGCATATCATACATATTAACAAATCTCAATTATAACTTTTCGGTAACAAGAGACTACATAACACAGTTATTCATTTTAAAATGACCTATAAGAATTACAATAATAATAATTAAATTTCACATCGCCTTCTTCGTCGTCATTCATCCATCCTGCAAAACCCACGTGAGCATGATATCAGCGATAATTCGCTGGCATGGCATCCACCCTAATCAATCATAATTGTCATTTTTCAGTTTCCCATTTACATCAGACAATAATTACAATTTGCCAATCGAAATAAAAAGTCTATAAACATGTATTCCTTGCATTTCATTTTTCTACATTTTATAAACCAGGAGAGAGAAAGAGAAAGGAAGAGAGAGAAAACATCATTTTGTCAAAAGTTCCAATACACACAACAAGTTTCATTTTAGTGTTTTAAACAGTTATTTACGTGTGTAAAAAGTTTCCAGGGTGATTTGGCAACCCTACGAGGGTCCGCAGCTTTCTACTTTTACATTTTCTCACTAGCTGCAAAACGTACAAAACGGGCTCGGAGGCTAAGAAACTGCTTCCAAAGGTTATCTTCCGATGAGCACGCACGTCATGATTAACTTTCTACATGTCCCCAGATATACCAAGAGCTCATTGCAACTGACGGAATTGAAAAGGAGCGCACGGTTTGCGTTTGGCGGCTAGTTTTCCGGGGTCACTGGTCGTAGTTCACCCAGTTGTAAAATGACAAAAGTTAGCTCGAGCGCCCAGAAAACCGCATCCATAATTGACGTTTGATGGAGAAGCACGCAACGAGACATCTCCTACTAGTTCCCCTATATAACGAGAATTCATCAGAGTCAACGGGACTGAGAACTAGACAACCATGTTCAAACGGCGACAAGTTTTTTGGAGCGACAAGACGAAATTGGACCAGTTTGACCTCGTCAAACTACGACCAGGAGGCCTACAAAATGGCTTCGCCAAACTATCCCGAAAAGTGCTCTTTCCTATACCGAATGTTCCATGCATTTGTCTAGTATAAACGCTAGGGGTTTGCGAAGACAAAACGTGATTTCTCTTTCGGGTTTCAAATGGTGGTCCAAAACGAAAGTCAACTTCCCAGTTTTAACAACTCCCTACTGTTGTAAACCGATGTAACAGGGCTCCTATAAGAGCGTCAAAAGGATGTCAAATGATCGTTTCGGGTCAAACCAAAAATCAAGGCGACTCCTCGTATACCAAGGTACACGAATGAAACTTCACATCTCGTTTCCAGAGTTGCGAAGGGTGCTTAGTGAGTCTCGAAAAATGCAAAATTTAACTATTTTAAGCAGGAAGAAGGTCAACTTAATCAATGGAGAGTCAAATTTGTCTGGTCGATAAAACGATACTGGAGCGATCAAAAGGGGTAAGAGTTTTCTAGATCATCTCGAAGCGAGGGTGATAGTTCATGGTTTAAAGTAGGTGAGTTATAATGGCTTCGAGAGTTGCGACACGACACTTTATTGTTTTGCAATGAGTTGAAGAGACATTTAACTGTATTAAAAATCTAATAACTTAATATTCTATTTAGTTGCAAAAGAGAACTAAAACACGAGAATTATGAGAGGTAAGGAAAGAAGAACCATGCCTGGAGAACGAAGTCGGTCGAAGCCGCAGGCTTGGGTTCAGTCTCTTGCTTGGCACTTCGTCAACCAGACCACGAGCGTCCTCAGCTCCACCATTTTGCATACACGTCATCAAGCTTATCTTTGCTGAAAGAGCCTCATCCATAACTGGTAATGAAACAAACAAATTGGTTGAAAGATTTCTGAGGATTGTTGCAAAAGGAGTGCTTATTCCACTGCTCCGACCAACACACCAGTCATTCCAACTTCCCATCACCGTTGATGACCATATCCTTGGTAGCTCTTAGAGCAACATGGAGCATAACAAGGTTCTCTGTACTGATTAAATGCTCTCTCTTGTACATTCTGTAAATCATGGCACTCCAAGAGACCGCATTTCTTTGAGGCATTCAATCAAATAGTTCACATGCCTTGAATACACTTCCACATTTTCACGCATATCCACTATGCCGCTTGCAAGAACAAAATCCTACAAATGAAAACCAGATTCTATTGCTCATACCCTACTCCCAAGCTTCCATCTTGGCACACGCTGGAAGCATGCTGGCATATGCAACTGATTTGGTTGGTGCCCTGCTGCAAATGAAGAAACAACGTGACTGCCTCACGAGGAGGTCCATGTCTTCTGTACGCTGCAATAATACTATTCCATTAGAAGCTGTCTCATTCTTTCATTGGACAAATACAAAAAAACCAGTGCCCAAGGCACATTGAAACTACCACATCTGACAAATTTTTTCTCTCTTTTCTGCTTGATGGAAGTCCATGCGCTGTTCTAAAGCTCCCATTTTGACACAGGCTGGGAAGATATCAGCAAAAAGGTTGTGGGGTGTGGCTTCAAACTTGCCAACCGTATTTTTGCTTGGAAAGGTTCCAATGTAGTTTCAACAAAACCATTTTGTGCATACACTGCCATCATGGCATTCCATGAAATAACATTTCTTTAAGGCATTCTAACAAACAGATTATGCGCCTTGGAAACACTTCCACATTTTCCCTGAAAAAACAACAAAAACACTTAAAAAAATAGATTCTTTTGTTGATACCCTGCTCCAAGCTGCCACGTTTTTACAAGTAAATCTACTAGGGCGCTTGCAACTGCAACATCTGACAATGTTCCTCTGTTTTTTTTTTATTTACTAGAAAACCCACGCAGGTCTGGGCACGGCTGGGAGTATGCTGGCAACATGACAGCTAATCAGACACAAATCTGCCTCCATTTTGCTTTGATGGGCGTCCAAACTCTGTCCCCAAAGTATTTGCGACTGCAACACATCTGGCAAACTCCCTCTTTCCAAAGAGCTTCGTTTTCCCACGCAGGAGGGTGTGGCGTGGCCTGGGAGAATGCTGAGCGGTTGTGGAGTCTGGCTTGACGCGGATCAAAGCATTTGCATGAAATTTCCAAGGCCGTTTCAACAAACTCATTTTTTTGTGTGCAGGTCCTGCGCCCCCAAGCATATGCGACTCCAAAATCTGTCAAAACCCTCTCTCCAATGTGGCGCTCACTCCCCCACAGCAAAAAGACAACAAAAAAAAACACAAAGGCTTCCTTTGCCCTAAAACTGCCCCTAACCAAGAAAACACGGGTTTTCTTAATTTTAAAACTTCTATTTTATTTTTTTACATTTATTTTATTATTATTATTATTATTATTTTATATCTAAAGGCGGCACTACACTTTGAATATTAAAAAAATAGATTTGCAAATTCAATAGAAAGAGAACAAAGACCTAAATGAATATCAAAGTTTCCCCCTAAATCATTTTTTTTCTATTTTGTGTAGTGAGCCACCTTTCCACTCTGTTACATTAGTAGGTAAATTTCATGGTTTGTTTTTGTTTCTATTTACAAAGTATATAACTTTTGATAAAAAAATGATAGTAATTTAAGTTTTAAAAATAATGCAATAAAACCAGGATAATGGACCCCTTATACAAAAAACTTGGCATATAAAACCCTTCTTAACTAAACCCAAACAAATCATCAAGCAATTTGAGAAACTAATTGAAGAAAATAAGAAAAATTGAAGGAAAGAACACCAACAATGTTACCCTTCTACAACAATTAAAAGAAATTTTAAGAAATCTAGATACCCTAGGTAACCAAATGATTCCCAAGAGAAATGGCAAGAGAAAAAAATATTGAAAGTGCTGATTTTTGTCATATGATTAAGTGAGGGCCTTTAACCATTCTAACGAGTAATTAGTACAATATATTCCTACCCCATGAAACATCAATTTGTAGACCCAAAGAAAACAAAATTTTCAATAAAACGGTGTACTCTCAAATAAATTTGTGAAAATTTTAGTCATTGGTGGATGGTTTCGATAAAACACCCAAAAACAATAATCATAATTCTTATGTAAAGTAAATGCAAAGTTTTTCATTGGGAAGAATGAATTGTTCGACATGAGAGATTTCAAGGATTGGTGGTGGTATGCCACATCATAGAATGAGAGAAATGATAACTTAGTACATGGGTCACCATATATTTATCCTCCTATTGTTGATCTTTTTTTCTCCTTTCTTGAAACCTATAGTTATTTCTAATGTTGCACACTAGTCCTTTTTAGCTATGAGATATCTGATGTAGACTATGGTAGAGTGTGACTCATAGATGGTTTCTTTAGTAGAAGGAATTATTGGCATGAACACATCCTAAAACACTCTTGTTGTATATTCTAGGTTACCCCATTATTATGTATGCACTCCTCATGATTGTACCATATACCATAACACTTGTCTTGGTCCATTAGAAGAAGCTTCGATGTGATTGATTTGGAGATTTGTTAACATCTGTGGGGTGCAACAAGAGGCACATTACGAGAACCACACGTTAGAGATGCTAAATGTCTCTTTTATTGAAGTAAAATTAAATTGAGTTAGATATACATGTTAACAATTAATTTTAGTTTGAAAACTTTCTAATTTATTGATAAATTTGTTTGAAAATGGTCCACAACATGTCAGAGAAATATTATAGAGAGATTAAACATGCCACATTGACAATCAATGACTTTGATAAGATTTTCTTAATATGACAAGTTTAATTTGAATTTCATAATTATTTTGTAATATATTTAGTTAAGTTTCAATTAAAATGTTTTATTAATAAATTTATTTCAATTTAAATTTTATGGGTGGTGGTGTCTCTATTAATAGAGCCGTACAAATCACATTTTATAAGGACACCTTATTGTAGTCAATGCATATGGATAACTACTAAATAATACAAAATTTCCATTAACATGCTTGCTTACAATGCGCTTGGTTTAGAATTAAGTTTATAGAAATTAACATGCACAATATAATGTGAGTGCAAGATCCCACATGTGCCCCACATTCTTATGAATTGTCTTCCTCCTTGTGGATCGAATATTCCTCCTACTAGAAGATTGGATATTCCTCCTCTTAATAGCTTGTATATTTCTCCTCCTAGATTGATTGTTCCACCTTATCCCAACTTGATTTATTCTCATCCTACATCAAGTTTATCATTTATTAGTTTGTGAAGTTTAAGTAGGAATTATCTTTAGGATTTAGAATGGCAAAACTAATCCCTTGCTTTTTTTTTCCTTCTTCACAATCTCCCTCAGATGCCACGAAGTAGGGTAGATGAGGATCCTTCTTAATCTTGAGAGGAAAAGAGGAAGATCTCTTACGATGTCAAGGATTTATAAGATTAATTATGTTATGTAGACTTAGTTTTTAGGGTGGGATGGATGTTATTTAGATTGTGTCGACATAGCTTGATGTAAATATTTCACTCAAATATTTGTGATTAAATATATTATATTATACTATTGTACTTGTATTGACACACCTATTATTTATCAATTTTTGCTATATTGTAACTCATATTGTTGTCATGTGTGTTATTTCAATCTACGTGGAAAGTTATGCATTTGTTTTATTGAGGTTAAATCAATTACATTGCTAGCTTCTCCATTTGTTAAACTAAGCCTCACTACATTGATTTTATAGATCTTAATATCACACCTAAAATACATTTTCTTGTTAAGAAATTCAAAATAGACATGAATGCAAACTTACAACTACTCTCTCTTTTAAAATATCATTTTATCTTTCTTTTTATATATATTTTTGAGATCGAGAGGGAGAACGTAACCTATCTCTATTTCTTTAGATTGATATGAGTTCTAATATGATAAAAGATAAAATGACTTGTTATATGCCAAATAAACTATATAAAAACTTAATTTTGAGAGAGGCTTATAATAAATGAATAAAAATTAACTACCTTGTCAAGCATGTTGGTTTGGTGTCTTGACGTGTCTTTAGATTTACAAGTCAATTATTCTAAGTAGGAAATTTCATTCTTGAAATCACAAAATATATCTTTTCTTTGAATCAAGCATAATAAGAGGCCATGAATGTGGTTGTGAACATTATTCAAAATCCCTAATGTTGTGGAACTACCATTTTTGTGAACAATGGCCATGAGGTGGTGATTTCCATCTACATATCGAAACATGAAAACATTTATCGTCAATGTTTCCACATGCGGGGCCAATGGTGAAAACCAATATTTGGGTGGATTTGGAGGTCATGGTCATGGTCAAAAAAATAATTTTATTATTTATCTTTATTAGAAATGATATATTTTTAGTTGTATTTCTAGAAAGTGGAAATGCATCTTTGAATGAAAAACCTCTTGTTTTGATTGCTTAAAACAATAATTTGGGATTGATTACTAAATCCTTTACCATATATCCACTTATCATTATTGATGGACATACTTTAGGGTACAACTAGAGGACTAACATGAGCCTAGTAACTCTTTCAATTCATCTAGAAGACAAACGATTCATATTTTACGATAGTTTGAAGTTTTTCAAAAAGCTACAATTTTTATTATAGGAAATGACATTCTTTATTCCATAAAGAGTATCCCATGCTCAAAATGCATACAATTGAGGGAAATAAATGTGTCCCTTGACATTATATGGAATTCTATACATGGTTGCACTACTAGTTTTCATGCAAGGTGGCCCTAGTGGTGATTTCCATATGCATCTTGAAACTTGACAATACTTTTTGTCAATATTTCTACATCTTTGGCTAGTAGTGAAAATGCATATTCAGATGGATTTGGAGGTCTTGGTTGTGATCACACAAGTGATTTACCTATTCAAATGTGTTAGAAGAAATATTTTTTTAGTTATATGTCTTGTGAATAAAAATGCATCTTTGAGGCGAAAACCTTGTGCCTTGATTACTTAAAAAAAAGAAATAATTAATGAATCCTTTGCCATATATATTCCTCTTCTACTTGATGGATGTGCATTAGGGTATAACTAGAGGAATTTGACATGCACTATTAGTTCTTTCAATGCGGGTGTAAGATAAAAGGTTCAAATTTTACAATAGTATGAAGTTCACTTACAAAGCTACACTTTTTTAGAATAGGGAAGGGCATTCTTGATGCTAGAAAGATTAGTTTGTCTTTAAAATGGGTGTAATTAGAGTTTAGAAACATGTCCATACATGTTGTTTTCACTTGAGATTGCACCCTTTTTGAATCTAGGCTCAACACCTCAATGAAACATTGAGTAACCTTAAAAGTGTCGGACAATGGATCCTTTAAGGTCAATATCCTAAGGAAAGGTTGTTTCCTTAAAATCCACTTCACTACAATTAATCTAACCAATAGTGTAATTAGTACTAACTAGTTATAATCTAATATTTCTAATGAATCAAGGTTCATAAAGATAAAATGCTAAATGAAAGATAAGGTGATGGACCAAACTGAAAGTGGATTCTCTCCCTGAGATGAAGAATGAGAGGGACAAAATGAAAATCCAAGAGAGAAGAAACAATCTACATTCAACTCTACAATTTTTCCAAAATTTGATTCTCTACATAAATGACACAAAGGATTGAAATCATGCAAATATAACTCACACACATCATACCATAATAGAATAGGAAGGAAAGAACACAATAAAAAAAGTTAAAGAGTAGAAGGAGAGCCACAATAACAAGATATCATTGATTAGAGTATGCACAATCTATTACAATAATGGGGAAGGAACTAAGTGCATTGCACAAGACCAACACAAAATTATACAACTCGGAATGCCTAGCTAGACAAAAAGAGAATCATAACCTTGCATTCAAGATATGATACCTTTTGATTACAATTGAGTTACATTTATAGAAGAAGAAGAGGGGGAGAGGAAATCCGAAATCAAGAAGATCACCCACTTCTTCAACTACCAAGACCAATCAACATTCAAGTGTATAGAACAAACATGGTCACTAGAGATTTATTAAATTATGCAAAGTCAAATCATTTGAGAAAGGGGAGTGTATAGGAAAAGTTTAATGTTGGTTGTTTGAGCTACTCAAACATTTATAACTGATCTAAGTATCATTTGATTGAGAAAACAAACTAAAAAGAGCCCATAATTCTATTAAAAATATCTCTATGAACCCTCAACCATTATAAATGAAATTGATCCAAAATTGAATCTATTCTCATGCCCTTTCTAACAAGACCACATGCGGGTGAAGTGGATCTCAAGATCAAAAGTTATGAGCCAAAAATAGATCCTGAAACATGTTGTGAAATCCAGATTTAAAAACACTTGTAGGATCCGTGTCCACATTTTAGGCCCAAAAATACACTTTATCATGACTTAAAACTAATTTCAACGTGTAGTATTATGCAAGATATTCCAATGGTTCCAATTTTTTCTGAATTGGTGACTTGGATCAAAAGATATGATCATTCAAAGATCCCCAGGCTATTTGGTATAGATGATGTCCATGGGGCCATCAAATTTCACCTCTATGTTGATTTTTTCCACGGGTCTCATTCTGATTTGATCTACCTTGATCTCATCTCCTACTCACAAATCGTACCACATGGTGGTCTAGGCTTGGTTCTTGGGCTGCCTTTTTCCTTGAGAATCCCGAGCTCCGTATACCTTATCGGGAACACCCTTGTCACTCTAGATTTGGAGTGACTTGTGATAGGTCCATGTGGACCAATCATGCTCCTCTTCACTTTGGACCCTCGAGTTATTTTTTTCCTTATCGATTGGGGTCGGTTCGATCACTTGGCGAGGAGGCCATGTATTTTTATCACTGCAACTCGAGACCTTTCCATCTTCTCAAGGCCACTCAAACATTCTCGGTCTTGTTGGTGACCTTTGACCTCACGGTGACCCTTGATTGGTCCATGTGGACTGACCATTTCTATTATCTATTCTTGATCCCCCTCTATGTTGGAAGCAAAATGACTGAGAGGGGGGGTGAAGCAATCTTTTCAACCTTTTATTTTAGTTTTCTTAAGTTGTATACATAATTCAAAGCATCCATTCAACATACATTAATCAATGTGAGCATACTAAACATGAACAACCATACAAAAGAACAAGAGAGTACACAAGAACACTAGATATAAAGTGGGAAACCCTCAAGAGGAAGAAAACATACTGAACCTTTGTATATATTACTCAACACAAAGAAATTTAGTTAAGCACCAACCCCTAGTTTAGTAGGGCACCAACCCTACAAGGAGAACCAACCCCTAATTTAGTGAGGCACCAACCACAAAAGGAGGATAAAACCCCTAATATGAACAAGAACCAACTCAACCACATGAAGATGAAGATAACTTGATGAATTTTGCTCTAACAACTAATTTTGATCACTAATTCAATCCATTCACTCAAAACCCTCTCAAACAAACTCTTCTCCTACTTCGCTCAAACTTGCATCATATCATGCTGATTAGGTATAATGACCTTGAAGCCCTTATTCTCTGCCCTCTTCAGATTTTCATCCTCTTCTCTGACCTACCTTTGAGCCCTTACAACACCCTTCACACTCTCCTCTAGCTCGCTCACACTTCTATCCTCTAGCCTAGCTCAAATGAGCCAACACCATTCACTTTTATACTTGACACTTTCTTATAACAACCACAGGTCGGCTAAGACCACTAAGGTCTGTCATAGGCAACAAAAAAACACTCCACACACTCATATAAATCTCACAAATAAACCTTATCGGTTGGCATTAGTCTTACAAACCCACACATGCTCAACTAGACCCAAAACACACTCTTCACACCCAACGGTCACAAGTTTGAATCTCAAGGGAACAAAAACTTCACCAAGGTTCCATCAGCTCCAAAAAAGTTAGGGACACCCTCTCACACTCACCTAAAGGATCAAATAAATATTCACCATCCATCTTCCTCATTATTCACACCAAGAAGCAAGCAACTCATCATTTTCAAACCAAAAACAAAGAATCACATACCTTGTGGCTTTAGATCTCTTAAAGAAAAATAACTCCCCTAGAACAATGCACACTTCTCTAGAATAGTCATAAACTTCCTTTTTTCTTTCAATGGATGGTAATTCATATTCGACCTTTTCCTCAACAACACAGACCACAACCATCTTGTCTTGAAGCACCTACAGAGTCTTTGACCATATGCAACATCTTCCAATAATTGTGTAAAGTTCTTGAACCAATCAAAATAAGCCATCATACTTATCAACCTACAACACCATAGTCCTTCATGAAGCATAATACTTGTCAAGTTTTCAATCATATTCACCTTTGATCATTAACTTAGAGCATAGATCTTTCCCTCGAGACCATGCAATCAAACTTGGACTAACTCGAGATTGTTTAACCTTCATACTCTTGCCCACTTGTATTGAATGATACAGTTCTTATATCACCATGATCATCACACACCTAAGTTAGGCCTAATAGCATCCAAACTCATCTATGGCTTACACAAAAATATCAACCTCTTCAATCCACTAGGAGATAATCAAATTATCAAGACATTTTCAAGGATAGTTATAGACCTAAAATGACGAGTCATCAACCACACATACCTAAATGAGGTCATACCACAAGTAAACCTTATGAGACAAGATGTCCTAATTGTACATCATCTTCAACTCCCCTTGATCCATACTCTCTGTAACCATACTACCACTCAAATATCTATCACTTTCTTATGGCTTACAAGAATCATCTAAGAATTTTTCAACCTTTATCAAGTCTTCAAACACTGCGCAGTCTTGCAACAACATATCTTCAAGCAACATACTGATTCATACCTTTATGAGAATCCTTTGATCATATAAACATTAATCATGTCTTCAACCTTGAGATTTTTCCTTGATGTCCATACACCCTTTATGACTTCAACCTAAAATCACAACATCTCTAAGGAACATATGTTGTTCTTCCTTGAACCATAACAACAACATCTTCTTGAGGCCCAACTGTCATACACCTTCTTTCTAGATTACTTGACACCACTCACACATCTTGGAAACAACTGAAGCTCACCATTTTGATCAACACACAACACTTCAAGTTATCAATCTTAATTTTGATCCTTAAGGGACACATGTATCCATCTTCATCTCCTTTACAAAAAAATCATGATAGTCTTAGATTTTGATCACATAGACTTATTTAGACAACAATGACAGAGACATTAAGAGATCAAACTAATATCTACTCAAGCATGAAGAAACATCAAACAAACCCACATAGGCAACACAGACCTTAAAATCACTATTTTTGAAACTTGATACACACCTGCAGACCTCATACAGCTACATAAGATGACAATATACCTCCATTGCTTCTCAAATAGATGAATGTATTCAAGAATCCTAGTGAAGACACTCCTTACATTTGGATACATCTAGCAGTGCCAAACATCCATATCCTCATGGGACATGTCACCAAACTTGAGCATCCACTTCCTTGGTTATTGAGTCTTTGTTTCTTCATCATCCACTTGGTAGTCTTCTTGTGTTGATAAAAGGATTTCTTGAGGTTCTTCAACAACAAACAAACTTTTATGATCAGTAGGCTCATTAAAACTAGAGAAAGAAGCTTTAGATTATTCTCTTGTCTTCTCAACATAGTTAGGTCTTTCATATGCCTTCTTTTCATAGTTGTTCTTCCTCCATTTGCAATATCTTGCAATGTGCCCAACATTGTTACAATTGAAGCAAACAATAGAATTCTTACCTCTAGGGGATTCATCTCTCTAACTCTGTCTAGGTGGCTCTTGATAATAGTATCCAACAATGTGTCCAATATGATTGCAATTATAACACACAACCTCATTCTTACCTTCATTTCTCCAACTCTGTCTTGGTGGTTCATGAAGATAATATCTATCTATGTGACCCTTCTCATGGTAGTTATAACAAATAATGTTTCTTGATTGTTCATCTCTACTATCTCTATATGGGTGATTATTCTTGACAATCCTACTACACTCTTTTGATCTATGCCCAAAACCATTGCAATTATGTAACAATAACCATTAAAATTTATTTCATACCTTGATGCATTGGGCAGCCTTACTGAAATTTAATTCATGTTGTTCTTCAACTAATCATCTCTTGAACTAGCGGTGATGCAAAAATGATCACTTATTCAACTATGCAATCAAGATAGTATGATTAAACACCTTAAATCAATCCTTTGAACATGTAAAATCACACTTTTCTTAAGTCTAGTATTTCTTCAAACATGTAATTAGACCCCACATGTTCAAAATAGATGATGTAAATCTTGGAACATGTTCTCTAACCTCTAATCATGTCCAAACAATCCTTAGTTTAGAATAAAGTTCAAGAAGTGGTCAAATTGTCTTCAATTTGTGAAAAACGCTCTTCAAGCTTCTTGAGAGAAAAACCTGTTAATGCAAAATCACAACACCCCCGAATGAGTTCTAAAAATCCACTTTTCTAAGGTAGACTCATTTGGTGTGATTGCATAACATTGAGCTTTCCCCAAGGTGTGGGACCTTGCAAAATGGAAAAGCTCTCCAGATTAAAGGCTGGTTCCTTATTCCTCTGTTTAGGTGCATACATAGAAACTTGTAGAGGATCTGTTCTTAATCCTAATATAAATCTTACCGAGGGACGGGGATAGAAGGATGCATAAATTAAAAAAAAAAACAAAGCTAAACTAAGGAATGATGAACATGATTTTTTGCTAATAGACACAAACCAACAAAATGCATACAATAAACAAGCACAAATAGCCAGATATGTAATGGGAGACTAGATGAAAGCAAAAGAGACAAGAGAGGATCTAAAATGGATCACAAACATGTTTTATTGCTTTGTAGATTGATACAGTCCATTACAAAGTAGTCAAGAGGAAGAAACGTATTACAATTTTAGTGGAAGGCCTAAACCCCATAGATCCCTTTCTTTAGAAGGAAGAGGGAGCTGCAAAACAAAGAATGTCTAACCCTTTACAACGAATCCTACCCTCGTATTAATGGATTAATCTTGAAAGAAGAAAAAAAAGAGAGAAGCGCGAAAAAACGAGTTGAAACTCAACCACTTTGATGTTAATGCCTTTGATGAAATCTCTCCCCCAAATTCATCTTTCTTGCATCAATCTTTGGTCCGACACCTTGAAGGAAGAGGAAATGATGGAAACATATCGAATCCGATCTAGTTGTTGAGGCGAGAAGATCATGCATTGAAAGCCGAAGATGTTTCCTTTATTTTCTTCGACTAACCTCCTCAAAATTAAAGTTTAGACCCATGGCATGGGTGAGGTTGAGATATTTCCAACGACATTAGATTTTGCAATATTTCGAGCCCTGAGTCAAAAGATACACCCTTTGAAGTTTGTATCGGGTCTATATAGGAGGGTAGGAAAACATCTTGAAAAATGGGTCCCCTTTTGATATCGGACACGTGGTAGCTAGATTGGAACAAAATCGGGCCCTCGGGTCCGCAATTTATCTTTTGCCCCTTTCTTTCGATTCCTGCTTTGGCTTTGACTTGGGCCAGACACTGAATTTTTCCCTGGGACACGCGGTAGTCTGGTGCTCGTTTAGAAACCTTCTTTGTCCACCTTTTGACTTTGTTTCCTCTTATGCGGGATCATGGTCGATCCAATATTTGGCACGGGGTGAAATATGGATAACAATTTGGTGACTCACAGGGGTATCTGCACGATAGATGAAAATACCAATGCCTTGTCGTATCCGTTGGGCATGGAGTCATGAGTGATAGTCTGCTACTAATATGAACTTTGAAAATCTGAACCCCTGGGCCGCTTGAAATCCATTAGAGCCAAAGCGATCTTGACCAAATGTCGAGTCCAAACACTACATGAGAGCAACAAAACAACACCACACTATATACAAAATTGAAATCATACATGCTCCAAATGGAACATGTAGAGCGTGCAAAGAACTTATGAGAAAAGCAATCTACACTACAACAAGACAATGCGCATAAGCACTTAAAGAAAGGAGAAAACTAAACTAATATGTATAGGGTGAGAACTCCCCCTTTTAGTAGTAGTGCTTAAGATAGATCCCATTTCTTGGAATCGTAACTCTTCACCCTCTAATGTAAATAATTGGAAAGCATTGCTACTTTTGTATCCCGTGATCATTTAGGGGCCACTCCGGATGGCGTCAAATTTGGAATGCCTTCCTGGTTTCACTCGATCTTCATCCCATTTCAAAACCAAGTCTCCTTCTGGAAGGTCCTTGCCTTTGTATTCTTGTCAAAACATTTCTTGATTGAAGCTGATTTTGTCTATTGCTTAGAGACCATGGTCTCTGGTTTCTTATAATTCCATCAGCTCCGCATACATGGCCTCATTGGTCCAAATTCAAACATCTCTAATTGCTTCACGAGCTCCAATGCTAGAAACTCAAGTGATATAGGAAACAATACCTCTTTCCCATAGATGAGCTTGAATGGAGAGCTGCCTATAGATCCCTTGGGCATTATTCTATCAGCCCATAAGACCGTTTTGAGCTTTATGTGTCAGGTCCTCTGATTCTCATCAAGATTTCTTCTAATGATCTTTAGCAGGTTCTTGTTTGCGGACTCAGACTAGCCATTACCTTGAGGGTAATAGTTTGATGAAGTACTCAAATAAGTCCCATTCTTAACAACCCATCATGTGATCTTGGAACCTATGAATGCTAATGCATTGTCTGATATTATGATGGCTGGCACTCCAAATATGGTCACTATCCCTTCATAGAAATTCAGGATACTAGACTCATTTGCTTCCTTGAGTGCCACTCTTGCCCGGTTCATTTGGTGAAATAATCATCGTTGTCGGGATCCATTTGTGACTGGGCTTGAGTTTGGATTGATGACTCAATGAAGTCCAATTCCCATTGCATGAAATGTTGGTCGAATGAGATCGGGTGCAATGGAAGTGTTGCTAGCCTTTCCTTGCCTTTGAAGAATGCACAATTCTTGCACCTTTTGATCCATGCGTAGCAGTCACTAAACACTTTGGGCCAATAATATCCTACTTTCATGATTTTGAGTGCCATCACTCTTGGAGCAAACTAGCCTCCATTTGCTTCAACATGGAATTCTTGTAGCACTCTCTCCACTGATCTATCTCAATGCATCTCAAGAGAATGCCATTGATGTCTCTTTTAAAAAGACACCACCAATAAGAACATATGGGATGGCTTGTAGCTTGAAATGCCTTCTTTTTTCTTTACTCATCCCATAAGGACACATGCATGTTTGAATGAAGTGCACCATGTCTTGGGTCCAACAAGGAGCATGTACATCATATCTCCCTTCTTCTTGATCATCTTGTAGAACAAAAACAACCTCCTTTTCACTATCTATTTCATCTTGTTGACCTGAGGCTAGTTGTTCACATAACCCCTTCCCACAGACCAGCTTGGTGACCTTGATCTCAATGTCATATTCCATGACACGAGTGATCCATCTGCATGCTTCTCATTCAGGTCCTTGCTGAGAAGGAATTATTTAACTCCCGCATGGGAGACCAATAGTTGGATTTTGTTGTTTGAAACCAAATGCTTAAACTTCTTCAATCCTCTAATTACCGCCAGGACCTGCTTCTTAATGAAGGAGTACCTCACCTCATAATCTTCCAGTAATTGATGAAGAAAGTAATTAGTTGTTTTGTACTTTCTTTGTTCGCATTGCACCAAGATTGCAGAAATTGTGTTGCTTTTGCCACCAAAGGCATACAATATGAATTCTTTGAAAAATTTGGGTTCACAAGAGTTGGGGCTTGTGATATGGCTTCTCACGATAGCCTCAACACTTTCTCTTCCTTGAGATGTCCACCTAAATGCTAAGCTCTTCTTCAACATCAATGTTATTGGCTTAACCAGGGAAGAAAAGTTTGGAACAAACCTTCGAACAAAATTGATTTTTCCCAAGAATCTTTGAAGAGACTTCTTATGACTTGGCAATGGCAATACTCTTTGAGGCAAAAACCTTGTAGAGCATGCAAAGCACTTGGGAGAAAATCTTGTAGAGCGTGCATGCACAGCCTCCATTGGTCCAAATTCAAACATCTCTAGTTGCTTCACGAGCTCCAATGCTGGAAACTCAAGTGATATAGGCAACACTGCCTCTTTCCCATAGACGATATTGAATGGAGAGCTACCTGTAGATCTCTTGGGCGTTATTCTATCAGCCCATAAGGCTGTTTTGAGCTTTGTGTGCTAGGTCCTCTGATTCTCATCAAGAGTTCTTTTGATGATCTTTAGCAAGTTCTTGTTTGTGGACTCAGCCTGGCCATTACCTTGAGGGTAATAGTTTGATGAAGTACTCAAATAAGTCCCATTCTTAATAACCCATCCTATGATCTTGGAACCTATGAATGCTAATGCATTGTTTGATATGATGGTGGCTGGCACTCCAAATCTGGTCACTATCCCTTCATAAAAATTTAGGATACTAGACTCATTTGCTTCCTTGAGTGCCACTTGCCCGGTTCATTTGGTGAAATAATCTATCGTTGTCAAGATCCATTTGTGACCTGGGCTTGAGTTTGGATTGATGACTCAATGAAGTCAATTCCCATTGCATGAAATTTTGGTTGAATGAGATCAAGTGCAATGGAAGTGCTTTGCTAGCCTTTCCTTGCCTTTGAAGAATGCACAATTCTTGCACCTTTTGATCCATGCGTAGTGATCACTAAACACTTTAGGCCAATAATATCCTACTTTCATGATTTTGAGTCTTTGTCACTCTTGGAGCAAAATGGCCTCCAACTGCTTCAACATGGAATTCTTGTAGCACTCTCTCCACCTGATCTGTCTCAATGCATCTGAGCAGAATGCCATTGATGTCTCTTTGAATAAGACATTGCCAATAAGAACATATGGGATGGCTTGTAGCCCGAAATGCCTTCTTTTTGCTTTACTCATCTCATGAGGACACATGCATGTTTGAAGGAAGTGCACCATGTCTTGGGTCCAACAAGGAGCATGTACATCATCTCTCCCTTCTTCTTGATCATCTTGTAGAACAAAAACAACCTCTTTTTCACTTTTTGTTTCATCTTGTTGACCTGAGGTTAGTTGTTCACATAACCCCTTCCCACGGACCAGCTTGGTGACCTTGATATCAATGTCATATTCCATTAAATGAGTGATCCATCCTGCATGCTTCTCGTTAAGGTCCTTGTTGAGAAGGAATTATTTAACTCCGCATGGGAGACCAATAGTTGGATTTTGTTGTTTGAAACCAAATGCTTAAACTTTTAAGTTGTCTAATTACCGCATGAGGACCTACTTCTTAATGAAGGATTACCTCACCTCATAATCTTCCGGACTACAGTGAAGAAAGCAATTAGTTGTTCTGTACTTTCTTTGTTCTGCTGCACCAAGATTGCGAAATTGTGTCGCTGCCACCAAAGGCATACAATATGAAGTCTTTGAAAAATCTGGGTTCACAAGAGTTGGGGCTTGTGATATGGCTTCTCGATAGCCTCAAAACTTACTCTTCCTTCAGCTGTCCACCTGAATGTTAAGCTCTTCTTCAACATCAATGTTATTGGCTTAACAAGGGTAGCAAAGTTTGGAACAAACCTACGAACAAAATTGATTTTTCCCAAGAAGCTTTGAAGAGACTTCTTATGACTTAGCAATGGCAATACTCTTTGAGGCGAAAACCTTGTAGAGCATGCAAAGCACTTGGGAGAAAAGCTTGTAGGCGTGCATACCTGGCCTCCATTGGTCCAAATTCAAACATCTCTAGTTACTTCATGAGCTCCAATGTTGGCAACTCAAGTGATATAGGCAACACTGCTTCTTTCCCATAGACGATATTGAATGGAGAGTTGCCTGTAGATCCCTTGGGCGTTATTCTATCAGCCCATAAGGCCGTTTTGAGCTTTGTGTGCCAGGTCCTCTGATTCTCATCAAGAGTTCTTCTAATGATCTTTAGCAGGTTCTTGTTTGTGGACTCAGCCTAGCCATTACCTTGAGGGTAATAGTTTGATGAAGTACTCAAATAAGTCCCATTCTTAATAACCCATCCTGTGATCTTGGAACCTATGAATGATAATGCATTGTTTTATATTATGGTGGCTGGCACTCCAAATCTGGTCACTATCCCTTCATAGAAATTCATTATACTAGACTCATTTGCTTCCTTGAGCGCCCTTTGCCTAGTTCATTTGGTGAAATAATCATTATTGGGATCCATTTGTGACTGGGCTTGAGTTTGGATTGATGACTGCAATGAAGTCCAATTCCCATTGCATGAAATGTTGGTCGAATGAGATCGGGTGCAATGGAAGTGCTGCTTAGCCTTTCCTTGCCTTTGAAGAATGCACAATTCTTGCACCTTTTAATCCATGTGTAGCAATCACTTTGAACACTTTGGGCCAATAATATCCTACTTTCATGATTTTGAGTCTTTGTCACTCTTGGAGCAAAATGGCCTCCAGCTGCTTCAACATGGAATTCTTGTAGCACTCTCTCCACCTGATCTATCTCAATGCATCTTAGCATAATGCCATTGATGTCTCTTTTGAACAAGACACGCCCAATAAGAACATATGGGATGGCTTGTAGCCCGAAATGCCTTCTTTTTGCTTTACTCATCCCATGAGGACACATGCATGTTTGAATGAAGTGCACCATGTCTTGGGTCCAACAAGGAGCATGTACATCATATCTCCTTCTTCTTGATCATCTTGCAGAACAAAAACAACCTCCTTTTCACTGTCTGTTTCATCTTGTTGACTGAGACTAGTTGTTCACATAACCCCTTCCCACGGACCAGCTTGGTGACCTTGATCTCAATGTTATATTCCATGACACAAGTGATCCATCTGCGGGATTCTCATTCAGGTCCTTGCTGAGAAGGAATTATTTAACTCCCACATGGGAGACCAATAGTTGGATTTTGTTATTTGAAACCAAATGCTTAAACTTCTTGAGTCCTCGATTACCGCTGGGACACTGCTTCTTAATGAAGGAGTACCTCACCTCATAATCTTCTAGGCTCATTGAAGAAAGCAATTAGTTCTATACTTTCTTTGTTCCGCTGCACCAAGATTGCAGAAATTGTGTCGTTGCCACCAAAGGCATACAATATGAATTCTTTGAAAAAATTTGGGTTCACAAGAGTTGGGGCTTGTGATATGGCTTCTCTCGATAGCCTCAAAACTTGCTCTTCCTTCATTGTCCACACGAATGCTAAGCTCTTCTTCAACATCAATGTTATTGGCTTAACAAGGGAAGAAAAGTTTGGAACAAACCTATGAACAAAATTGATTTTTCCCAAGAAGCTTTGAAGAGACTTCTTATGACTTGGCAATGGCAATACTCTTTGAGCGAAAACCTTGTAGAGCATGCAAAGCACTTGGGAGAAAATCTTGTAGAGCGTGCATACACAGCCTCCATTGGTCCAAATTCAAACATCTCTAGTTGCTTCATGAGCTCCAATCTTTGTGCAACTCAAGTGATATAGGCAACACCGCCTCTTTCCCATAGACGATATTGAATGGAGAGTGCCCTGTAGATCCCTTGGGCGTTATTCTATCAACCCATAAGGCTATTTTGAGCTTTATGTGCGAGTCCTCGATTCTCATCAAGAGTTCTTTGATGATCTTTAGCGAGTTCTTGTTTGTGGACTCAGACTTGCCATTACCTTGAGGGTAATAGTTTGATGAAGTACTCAAATAAGTCCCATTCTTAATAACCCATCCTATGATCTTGGAACCTATGGATGCTAATGCATTGTTTGATATTATGGTGGCTTGCACTCCAAATTTGGTCACTATCCCTTCATAGAAATTTAGGATATTAGAATCATTTGCTTCTTGAGTGCCACCGCCCTGGTTCATTTGGTGAAATAATCATCGTTGTTAGAATCCATTTGTGATCTAGGCTTGAGTTTGGATTGATGACTCCAATGAAGTCCAATTCCCATTGCATGAAATGTTGGTCGAATGAGATTGGGTGCAATGGAAGTCTTGCTAGCCTTTCCTTGCCTTTGAAGAATGCACAATTGTTGCACCTTTTGATCCATGTGTAGTAGTCACCTTTGAACACTTTGGGCCAATAATATCCTACTTTCATGATTTTGAGTCTTTGTCACTCTTGGAGAAAAATGGCCTCCAACTACTTCAACATGGAATTCTTGTAGCACTCTCTCCACTTGATCTATCTCAATGCATCAAAGCAGAATGCCATTGATGTCTCTTTTGAATAAGACACGCCAATAAGAACATATGGGATGGCTTGTGGCCCGAAATGCCTTCTTTTTGATTTACTCATCCCATGAGGACACATACATGTTTGAATGAAGTGCACCATGTCTTGGGTCCAACAAGGAGCATGTACATCATCTCTCCTTCTTCTTGATCATCTTGTAGAAAAAAACAACCTCTTTTTCACTTTTTGTTTCATCTTGTTGACTGAGGTTAGTTGTTCACATAACCCCTTCCACAGACCAGCTTGGTGACCTTGATCTTAATGTCATATTCCATGACACGAGTGATCCATCCTACACGCTTCTCATTCGGGTCCTTCTTTGAGAAGGAATTATTTAACTCCCACATGGGAGACCAATAGTTGGATTTTGTTATTTGAAACCAAATGCTTAAACTTCTTGATCCTCGACACGCGCCATGGTTTGTGTTTTATTGCGGAAAGTTCTGTATTGTGTCAAGATATTCCCAAGGAGCCATATTAGCCATTTTCGCCAAATACCCAGATGCCCAAAATTGTTATATTTTTGTCATCGGATTTTACTCAGGAAATTTGTTTAATTATTTTGAGCCCTGTTTGAGGCAATTTGTGCTCCGGTTTAACTCTGTTGTGATCGTACATATCGTTATTCCCATATACCAGTAGGGTTTTAACCAGAATGAATCTTGGGCTTTATTTGTAACTTCTGGCAACGTTTTGTGTTTTTGTGTTTTTCGTTTCGTTTTTTGTGAAATTTCTCTGGATCAATTCCTTTGCCAGTTTGGCCTGATTCTTGGCCTGGAGTATCTGGAGATCACATATGCACGTTGTGCTAGAAGGAATTCGCCATCGGAGGTCTGGTTCTCTTGGAAAAGACGAAGTCGTGCACCAAAAAGCTTCTTTTGGGCTGGCCGCATTTTTGGAAAAAGAGGGTTTGAAGTGGATCATGGGATTTTTGGAAGCAGCAAGCAGGTGGAAATTTTGTACCTGCCTAGCAGGGTACTTTTTCCCATGGAAGCAACGCCACTTAAGTCACAATGGGAAAATTAGGATTAGTAAAAAGCAGTAAAGCGGGAATTTCTTACCCGCCAGGTAAAAATTCCCATTGTGAAATAAAAGAAAATCACTTAAGTGAATCATGGGATTTTATTAACTTTTCCCGCAAAGTCACTTAAGTTATGGTGGGTAAATAATCCCATTATGAAAGTCAAACAACTTAAGTGAATCATGGGATTTTATTCTGGGCAGGTAAATAATCCCATTATGAAAGTCAAACGACTTAAGTGAATCATGGATTTTCAGGGCTGCCTTGCAGGTAAATAATCCCATTGTCATGTGACTTTTAAAAATAGAAATTCCTTATTCCAAAAAGTGTGACCCACCTTGGGTGAATAATAATGCATTAAATAAATATTTGTTAATATTTATTCACCCAATTTTGGCGCCCAGGCTTGTGGAAAAGTCAACAAAGGGAAGTGGACAAAAGGAATTTAAAAATAGAATTCCAAAATTAAATAAATTTAATTTATTTAATGCAGCCCCATTTGGGAGAGAAATAATACTTTTTAAAGTATTAAATGATTAAATTAATTCCTATTTTCAGTGGCTAAGGTCAAAGCATACTGTGAGGCTTGAGTTAACTGGAAGCAGAAGTCTAAAATTAAATAAATTTAATTTATTTAATGGCAGCCATGAGCATGCACAAAATAGGCGCCCCATTTGAAGAGTGAAGCTTATTAATTAATTAATTAATTGCCAGGAATAGGAAAGACATTAATTAATTATAGAATGGTGAAGATTATATAAGCAGGGGCTGCCATATGGATGAATTAATTAATTCACAGGCAGAGAAGTGCAGCCCAGAGGAAAAGTGCGCCCCATTTGGAGAGGATTTTTGCTCAGAAGAAGGTGAAATTAATGCTGAAAGCTTCCAATTTTGGCGCATAGGTTGAAGGAGGTTGATTTGTGTCTGGATAATTGTTTGCATAAGTGATACAGGTGCTCAGGTGAAGTTGGTAAAATTCATGCTTGCTTTGCATGCAAATAAAACATCAAATTTGGGGGGCAAGAGCTTGAATTATGCAGATTTTTATGATTAAAATCCACTGTTCATGTTCCGTTGCCATCTTTGTCTGAATTAATTGCAGGAATTCATTACAGGTGCTTTTATAAGAGAAAGGGAGCTTAAATCAATGTCCAATACATTGAATATATCCTCCGAATCTGAAGAATTATCCAGATCTGCACCGGTTTGAAGAATTTTGGCCGAATAAAGAGAGAAAAGAATTGTTCAGACAAAGATAGATACAGCCATGGCAAAGCGGGATGAAAGAGAAAGCTCAAGGAATCATGCATTACTTCTAGATTTGCTGACATCGGAGACACAAATCCAGATCCATCTAGATCCAGATCTCATAATTGCAAAAGCTTCGCAAAAATTCATCCTCTTGTTTCAAATGCAGCCCGTGAAGAAGCCAGTGTGTGGAAAATTTCTTCCAGGATCTTGTGCATGTGCTTCCAATCTTCCAGTTGAAGCCTTCATTGAAGTTGCATTCACCGGAGTGCTTTCCAGAATTTTTAATTGCTCATATGCAATTAAAAATAAAAATGATGAGTTATTTACGGCGAACATTGCACTGATGCATGTACTGGAGAAGAACTGCAAAAGCTTCAAGGATAAGAAGGAAGACATGTCAAAGGCAATACCCGCAAGCAAGTTTGCTTCCAATCACTTTAGCTTCCAGATCCACCGCTTCCAGCATCCAGCTTTAGCTTTGATCCAGTCACTTCCAGATCCAAGCCGCCATCCAGAAGTGAGAATCAAAGGCAAAAGAATCAGCGATGCAGAATATGAAAAAGGACAAGACTGCAACTTTCCTCTTTCTTCTTCTTTCTCTTATTTCCTCCGACAAAATAATTGAGCGATCAATTAAATTATACAACTTAAGTGATTGGTTTAAAAGCCATTACTTGAAGAAGTCAACTACTTGGAGATAGGTGGCAGACGTGCAAAATAGAAGGTTCTATTTTTAGTTGCAAATCATGCATGTCATGCAAAGAGGAATTCCAGGAGGGAGATTGCCAGTTGTTTCCTTTCCGACTTCCACATGTGTCAGTTCAACTAAAAGCTTCCGACTTGTAATTGCCCCTCTACATTCTATAAGTAGAGGAAGAACCTTCGGGTTAATGATCAGAATTTGTAAGCAAAGCATTCTTGTGTTCCAGACTTTGTGTTGAAACCCCTGAGAGCCACTTGAAGCAAAGGAATATACAGGAGCAGATTTTCGGAGAACTTTGTGTCACGGTGTATTGTGTTTCTAGCTTTTTATCTTAGATCTTTTAATAAACTTTGTGTTATTTTAGATCTAGATCTAGAGCTGCCTTTGCTTATAATTTTGTGTTTATATCTATTGGTTTCTTCTATGTGCATGCAATCAACTCTGTTATCTATTGATTGGGATGCACATCTTCCCCATTTCTTCTCTGTGTTTATATAATTCCCTTTCCCTTCTTCTATAAATATTTCCTTTCTTAAACAACTGCTTACTTTTGCAGTAACTATATAACTATGGTTCATGAGTGAATGAAAGTTAAAGTAAAACCCCATATATAGATACTAGCATATTTTAATTGAAAAAATGACATGTGAGCCTCACCGGTAAATGAGGGAGATTTATCTCATGACTGCCTAGGTTTTATGCTATGCAGAAAATCTAGCCAACAGTTTTTGGCGACTCACTGGGGAACAACTATCTTTGCAGATCAAAGCTTATCTATTGAAGATCAGAGTGTTTTCCATACAAATCTCAACCTGGCTGAACGTCCATTCACCCGATCCGTGAAGGCGCAAGGAAGGACTGATCATTTCTTCAGACTGCAGGAGCAATTCAATTTCAATCATCCTCCTCAAGTTAGAAGTCGCAGATCTAGTCTCTCACCAGGAAGGAGAGTGCACACACATCCAGATCCGGATCATCTTCAGCATAATCCAGCAGCTGGAATTATTCACCAAGTCTACACAAGGAGAAGACGTGCCCATTCATCATGGTGAATCAGAACCAGATCCATAGTACTACTGCTCCATGGGGGAGCAACTTTTGGGCCACCGAATTGACTCCCTTATGCATGATCTACTACCTAAAAGGACGAGAAAGAATTTTCCAAAATTTTTGGAGATGGAAAGCAAAATCTAGATGACCACTTGGCTGCATTTTTCATATCCTGTGGAGTGCTTGCAGTCGAACATGAAGATGTATCTGTCGACTCTTCATAGAGACTCTGCATGACTTGGCTGGAGAATGGTTCTACCGGCTAGCTCCTGGCACCATAACCAATTGGGCTACTATGGGATGCATTCTTGAAAAGATTCAAGGCAGCTGAAGATTCCAATACATTGATTACTCAACTCACTAGTTTGAAGAAGGAGCCACATGAGCACATGGGATTTTATTGCAAAATTCCAAAGATTACTGTACAAAATTCCAGCTTCTGCTTCTCTGAATGATGAGAATCAAAAGGTGTTCTTCATCAATGCTTTACTTCCTGAAGTAAGCTATCAACTGCGAAGAGCACGTCCTGCTGATTTGTTAGCAGCTCAAAACATGGCGGTTGAAATTGAAGACGACCTCATCATGGCTGGAAAGATAAAGAGCAACACTTCTAGAGCTGAAAGTTCATCCTCTGCTACTACTTCCGATTCACTATTGCAAAAGTTAGCAAATGAGATGATGCAGATGAAGAAACAAATGGCTCAAATGGCTCAAGGCAACAACACTACCCCTGCTCGGAATTTCAACAACAACAACCGAACCGCATTGCTGGTTCCCAAAGATTAGCAATTGAAGCTGCTCCCAGAAACAACGTGGAGATGAATGAAGAAGACCAGGAAGCGACGACGCATTGATCAGCTCGAGAATGATGATTTTATAGGTCCTGCTGGCGACTCCAACATTAATTACCTGAACTACAAATTTGAACATGATGATGAGAAACTTCATGAAGATGATCATGGTCATACATATGCAGTACTTACAAGATCACAAACTCGCCAAGCTGAGGCATTAGTTGATGAACAAAGAAGGGGCATCCCTTTACCTTCTTCCTTAGCTCCCGAGAAGTAAGCATGCGAGTTCTTCATCTCAACCACAGAAAGCGGCTCAGGTATCTGAATCTATTTCTTCTTTTGACATTATTGATCATGTTAAGAAAACTAAAGTTCAAATGTCAGAAGTTGAATACTTGAGAGCCTTTCCTGAGTAGTTAAATAGGCTAGTCAAATATGTACAATCACCAGGACAATCCAATACATCAAAAGGCCTTTTGCCTAAGCCCAAAGATACTCCTCCCAAAACAACACTGCAGTTGTTAAATCCTCACCATCTTTCTGAAAGAGTGGAACCTTTCTATGTCTCCTTATTGCTTAATGGTTTCAAGTTAAGCAATTGCATTCTAGATTCGGGTGCTTCTGACAATGTCATGCCAGCTAAAGTTGCAGATGCTCTTGGGCTTACCTTGACAAAGACCATAAAAAGGTGTTACTCCATGGAGAGACAAGTCCCTTTAATCGGACAAATCAAAGATGCACAAGTTGTTCTGGCAGCTTTTCCTGACAAAAGATTAAAGATGACAATTCTAGTTGCAGATATTCCTGTCTCCTATGGGATGTTGTTGAGCAGAAAATTTTGCAAAGAGCTGGGAGGAGAAGTAAAGATGGATTGGTCTGTGCTCATATTCCTATCAAAGGGATTAACCATAAGCTGGAGCCGAAAAGAAGTCCAAGTACACGGTTACAAAATCTGAGGATCCTAGATCTCAGATTCTTTTTCAGGAATCTGACCGTGGGGTCTATTTCTTGGAAATGGATAAAGACATTCCAGAGCCAGAACTTCAACCAGAGCTAGAGCCAAAAGAAAAGAAGAAAAAAGTTTGGACTCTGGAGTTTAAAGGCACATGTTGTTCTTTTGGATCAGGAGCGGTGCTCTACTAATATCTCCAGATCATGAGATATTTCCATACTCCCACAAGCTGATGTTCGAGAACACCAATCATATGGTGGAGTATGAAGCATTGCTTGCTAGGAATGGAGCAAGCTAAAAAGAAAGGAGTAAAACTCCTCAAAGCCCAAGGAGATGTTGAACTTCTAGTAAAGCAAGTTCGAGGGAAAAGTCAAGTCAAAAGAGATAAGCTGGAGCATTACAGAGATAAAGTACTTTCTGCCACATTCGATTTTGCAGCCTTCTCTATTGACTTCATTCCAATAAATCAAAACTCCAAGGTAGATTCTTTGGCAGTCACAACTGCACTATTGAATCCGGATAGACCACCGTCCATATTCAGACAAGGAAACTATAAAGTGGAGATGGTCTACCACCCCAAAGTCCCTGAACAAACATCTGCATGTCAAGGGAGTAAATCACCACCACGACAAACAGTCACAGGAAAAGCTGATCCATGTTATGATGACAACATAGTGGAATAATCCAACCAAAAGGTAACAAAATCCCCAAGGGTTTAGTTTCCTTAGTGGAGACTTTCAACAAGCATGATCAGTACCTGAAGAAGAACAAAGAATATGGTGATAGTTCTTCCTCAGAAATGCAGCAAATAAATCTGGGAATGGAGCAAGTTGATGCAGACTTACCCGCCACAGAGAGAAGAAAGGATGAGCCACCACCAGATGAAGTTGATAAGGACTTGCCCAGAGTATTTGACAAGAAGGCCAAAGAAAGGAAGTTCAAGATCGGAGACTGGGTACTCTGGTGGGACAAGAGACATGAACCGAAGGGCATGCACGACAAATCTGATTCACTCTGGAAAGGGCCCTTCGTGATCAAAAAGAGTTACAGGAATGGACACTTTCTTCCTTGCCTACCGGGATGGAATTGAGTTACCACTGCCTTTCAACGGGCAACATCTGAAGCTTTTCCAGGACATAAAAAGTAGGGTAAAACCTGTATGTATATAAATAAAACTTTGTTTGTTTTTCCTTGTTTTGTTTTTGTTTTGTGTTGTGTTGTTTTTGTTTGCCTGACCCCGTGCCCAAAAGACAAGATACGAAACCAGAGATGTTGGGATCTCATCTTTTCCCTTGTCATTCTGACAGAGGAAAAGATGTCCACAGACGGAGCCAACTGGTGTCCCCAGATTTCACCCTGAAATCTGAGACTACCCTATGTTAAAAAATTTTGTACTTTTAAAATAATGGGTCGTTTTGTGTTTTTATTGCCAGAAAGTTCTGTATGTGTCAAGATATTCCCAAAGAGCCATATTAGCCATTTTCGCCAAATACCCAGATGCCCAAAATTGTTATATTTTGTCGTGGATTTGCCTGTGGGAAATTTGTATTTAATTATTTTGAGCCCCGTTTGAGGCAATTTGTGCTCCGGTTTAACTCTGTTGTGATCGTACATATCGTTATTCCCATATACCAGTAGGGTTTTAACCAGGAATGAATCTGGGCTTTATTTGTAACTTCTGGCAACGTTTTGTGTTTTTTGTGTTTTCCCGTTTCGTTTTCTGTGAAATTTCTCTAGATCAATTCCTTTGCCGGTTTGGCCTGATTCTTGGCCTGGAGTATCTGGAGATCACATACGCACGTTGTGCCAGAAGGAATTCGCCATCGAGAGTCTGGTTCTCTGGAAAAGACGAAGTCGTGCACCAAAAAGCTTCTTCTGGGCTGGCCGCATTTTTGGAAAAAGAGGGTTTGAAGTGGATCATGGGATTTTTGGAAGCAAAGCAGGCAGGTGGAAATTTTGTACCTGCCTAGCAGGTACTTTTTCCCATGGAAGCAACGCCACTTAAGTCACAATGGGAAAGTAGACAATGGGAAAATTAGAGGAAATAAAAGAAAAATCACTTAAGGCATTGATGAATTTCTTACCCGCCTGCAGGTAAAAATCCCATGTCAAAAATAAAAGTCAAAAAATCACTTAAGGAATCATGGGATTTTATGATTACCTTACCGCCTAGCAGGTAAATAATCCCATTATGAAAGTAAAACAACTTAAGTGAATCATGGGATTTTATTGCCTGCCTGGCAGGGTAAATAATCCCATTATGAAAGTCAAATGACTTAAGTGAATCATGGGATTTTCAGGGCTGCCTTGCAGGGTAAATAATCCCATTGTCATGTGACTTTTAAAAATAGAAATTCCTTATTCCAAAAAGTGCGACCCACCTTGGGTGAATAATAATGCATTAAATAAATATTTGTTAATATTTATTCACCCAATTTTGGCGCCCAGGCTTGTGGAAAAGTCAACAAAGGGAAGTGGACAAAAGGAATTTAAAAATAGAATTCCAAAATTAAATAAATAAATAAATTTAATTTATTTAATGCAAAAAGCCCCATTTGGGAGAGAAATAATACTTTTAAAGTATTAAATGATTAAATTAATTCCTATTTTCAGTGGCTAAGGTCAAAGCATACTGTGAGGCTTGAGTTAACTGGAAGTAGAAAGTCTAAAATTAAATAAATTTAATTTATTTAATGGCAGCCATGAGCATGCACAAAATAGGCCCCATTTGAAGAGTGAAGCTTATTAATTAATTAATTAATTGCCAGAATAGGAAAGACATTAATTAATTATAGAATGGTGAAGATTATATAAGTAGGGCTGCCATATGGATGAATTAATTAATTCACAGGCAGAGAAGTGCAGCCCAGAGGAAAAGTGTGCCCCATTTGGAGAGGATTTTTGCTCAAAAGAAGGTGAAATTAATGCTGAAAGCTTCCAATTTTGGCGCACAAGTTGAAGGAGGTTGATTTGTGTCTGGATAATTGTTTGCATAAGTGATACAGGTGCTCAGGTGAAGTTGGTAAAATTCATGCTTGCTTTGCATGCAAATAAAACATCAAATTTTGGGGCAGCAGGCTTGAATTATGCAGATTTTTATGATTAAAATCCACTGTTCATGTTCGGTTGCCATCTTTGTCTGAATTAATTGCAGGAATTCATTATAGGTGTGCTTTTATAAGAGAAAGGAGCTTAAATCAATGTCCAATACATTGAATATATCCTCCAAATATGAAGAATTATCCAGATCTGCACAGTTTTGAAGAATTCGATCGAATAAGAAGAAAAGAATTGTTTAGACAAAGATTGATATAGCCATGGCAAAGCGGGATGAAAAGAAAGCTCAGTGGAATCATGCATTACTTCCAGATTTGCTGACATCAGAGACACAAATCCAGGCCCAGATCCAGATCCAGATCCAGATCTCATAATTGCAAAAGCTTCCGGCAAAAAATTCATCCTCTTGTTTCAAATGCAGCCCGTGAAGAAGTCAGTGCGTGGAAAATTTCTTCCAGGATCTTGTGCATGTGCTTCCAATCTTCCAGTTGAAGCCTTCATTGAAGTTGCATTCACCCAGAGTGCTTTCCAGAATTTTTAATTGCTCATATGCAATTAAAAATAAAAATGATGAGTTATTTTATGAACATTGCACTGATGCATGTACTAGAGAAGAACTGCAAAAGCTTCAAGGATAAGAAGGAAGACATGTCAAAGGCAATACCCGCAAGCTGCTTCTAGTCACTTCCAGATCTAGCCGCTTCTAGATCCAAACTTCGCTTCCAATCCACTTCTAGATCCAGCCGCTGGTGAGAATCTAGTTTGAATCACTGCATGCAGAATATGAAAAAGGACAAGACTGCAAGCTTTCTCTTTCTTCTTCTTCTTTCTTATTTCCTCCGACAAAATAATTGAGCGATCAATTAAATTATACAACTTAAGTGATTGGTTTAAAAGCCATTACTTGAAGAAGTCAACTACTTGGAGATAGGTGGCAGACGTGCAAAATAGAAGGTTCTATTTTCAGTTGCAAATCATGCATGTCATGCAAAGAGGAATTCTAGGAGGGAGATTGCCAGTTGTTTCCTTTTCCGACTTCCACATGTGCCAGTTCAACTAAAAGCTTCCGACTTGTAATTGCCCCTCTACATTCTATAAGTAGAGGAAGAACCTTCGGGTTAATGATCAGAATTTGTAAGTAGCATTCTTGTGTTCTAGACTTTGTGTTGAAACCCTTGAGAGCCACTTGAAGCAAAGGAATATACAGGAGCAGATTTCCGGAGAACTTTGTGTCACGGTGTATTGTGTTTCTAGCTTTTATATCTTAGATCTTTTAATAAACTTTGTGTTATTTTAGATCTAGATCTAGAGCTACCTTTGCTTATAATTTTGTGTTATATCTATTGGTTTCTTCTATGTGCATGCAATCAACTCTGTTATCTATTGATTGGGATGCACATCTTCCCCATTTCTTCTCTGTGTTTATATAATTCCCTTCTTCTATAAATACATTTTTATTCCCGATGGGACCAGATTTGCAACCCAACTTGAATGTTTAATTGGAAATATGATGCTTTCCTCTATCATCTTGTTCAACTCCCTTTTCATCGAGAGGCTCAATATGTGGGTGTCTTGGTCTCGCTTCGCCTGACGGGCCGAGTATTTGGATCTAGTTCGATTGTGTGTTGTGCTAGTTTTGGATTGAATCCTCTTAGGTCCTCATAGCTCCAAGCAAACACATCAGGGAATTCTTGGAAAAGTTATGTGAATTCATACCTTTCTTGTTTGGTGGTGCCAATTTGAAGTGTTCTATCTTCTCCAACTAGGATCGACTCTGAATCTTCTCCTTTGATCTGCATGTTAGCTTTCTCTTTTATGAACTGATCATTAGGATTGAAAATAGATTCCAGTGTCACTAAGCCTTTGGGAAGATTTTTGTATGTAGTTGTACTATCTCGATTCTCGTATCTTGCTTCTAGTCTGAGTCTGCTCTGGTTTATAGCTGAGAATTCAACTTCTTGTAGAAAGTTAATGATCTGTTGATCATTCTCGAACCCCTGCCAACATGTATTATTATCTGGTATTGCTGGCCTCACAACCACGTGGATATGCGGCTATTCTCTATCCCTCTTGATGTTGTCAACCACATCAAACATTGCTCCAACTACTGCAAGTCTATCAACAGCTTCATTCTCCTTCCTGGGTATGAACACACATCGAAGGCATCAAAATCCTCCATGAGATCCAATACCTTACTCTTGTAGTTCTTGAGTAGGTCATTTTTGATAGCATTTAGTCCTCTGACTTGATTGGCAACCAGTTCACTGTCACTGAATACTTGCAAGTTCTTGATTCCTAGCTTCCTTGCCAATGAAGACCTTGGACTAAAGCCTCATATTCAATAATGTTATTTTAGCAAGAAAACTGGAATCTAAAGGCTGAATAATATCTCATGACTCTAGGGGACACAATCATGGCTCCTCCTCCAACTCCTTATTTACTCCTTGAGCCATCAAAGAACAATTGCCATACCTCATTATCGTCCTTGTATTCGGCTTGATTAGGTCGGGAAGAGGTGATCCTCTTCATGTAGGCAATAGACACCTAGTTCAGATTCCTCCATTTCCCTATAGGGGTCAAAAGCATGACTTTTGTTGGCCCAATCATCAAGAGTCAAGTCTGGGATACATCCCACCTTGGTATTTGCTTCAAAAGTGCTTAGGAGGTCCTCTTGATCAAAAGCTGAGCAGTTGGCGTTGATTGGGCTAGGCACATAGGATTCAATATGATATTTAGCAATAGGTTTAGATCTAATTGTGGCCTTCGCTCCATACCTTGTCCTAAAGAGCATATGTGACCAATTAGCAGATAGGTAGCCTCCAATTTTGGCAGTGAAGTCCCAGACAGACACAAAGCAAAATGTGGTGGCAGGTCTATGATTGACACGTTTTGCAAAACAGTCACATTAGGGCAAGCATGTAGAGTGAGACTCAGATCCTTGATAATTCCCATAGTAGTCACTGTTGTCCCATCTAATTGGACTACTCCTCTAGAGATGACCTCATATTAGAGACCCAACTGATCAGCTATTTGTTTGGGCATCACAAAACTACTAGCCCCAGAATCAATCATACAATTGTGTACTAATTTGTCCCCAATAATTAATGAGACATAAAAGGGAGGAGGTCTCATGTTTTTACCTTGTTGTTCTCCATGGTTCCTCCTGGTTGAACTGCATTGGCAAGCACTTTCTCTTGCTGGTTAGGGGGTGATTTGAACTTGACCAACCTCGCATGGCGATCTGCAACGGATCCTCTCGCCCTGGAATGGCAGTGACTCCCATAGTGAAATGTTCACACTTGTCCTTTTCATCTGCTCAATAATATTGAATGTGTCATCTTTTTGTTGTTCCTTCCTAGACACATTTCTTTCTTGCACATGGGTTGTTACAACCGATGCTTGGATTTGGGTTTGGGAGGTGGTCTGGATTGGTTCAGCATGTTGGGAGTTGTACTTGGAGCACCAAGACCTTATGGAGTGATGGAAGGTTGAGGGTCACTTGAATTTAGTGGTTGGCCCTCTCCAATATTTCTCTTTTTGGACTGTGTATTGGTAGCTACACTTTGAGAAGGGAACTGATTCATCCCACAGAAGTCTTCAGCCTGCCAATTTACTAGCATAGTTTCGTTTGGGGGTCCACCTTGTTGAGATCCTTGTTGCTGATCTTCCTCTTGGTCAAGTTCTTGTGGCGCCATACTGGTTTGCACCATCAAGGCCTGATTTATAACACCATTAAAGCACGTTGATTGGTTATGTGGCTATCTGCATGGAAAACACCAATCATATTCATGTGCCATATTGTTCTGTGCAAGAACCAATGCCCTTGATGTTGAAGTTGTGTTAGGATCATACGGCCTGAAAGGTCTAGCAGCTTGGGGTTTTCCTTGGTTCTGGCTCTGATTCACAGTTTGAGGTGGTGGCCTATTCTGCTGATATTGGGGTTTAGCTTGATATTGAGCCTAGGGCTGGTATGGCCTGAAACTCTGAGCTTGTTGTCTTTTGATGGTCACTAGCTCATTCCCAAAGTTCTGAAGTTGCTTCATCACTTCCTGAAGCTCTTTAGAGGTATTAGATGATGAAGTGGAAGCTTCAGCTGAGCTTTGACTCCTAGGGGTGGGTATAGGAGCTAATGTAGGCGCTTGGCTAGTATCTGGGCTTCCTAACTCAAGGTACAGAGGCATGGATGGCCTAGGAGCAATTTTATTAGCTTGAATCAAATGGTTCTCAGCCCCTATGGAAAGGCTATAGGCTGCAGGTAATGTAGTGCCCCATTGACTGAATCATCAGAGAAATATCGAATTTAAATCCCTAAGAAAATATAAGAAGGAACCTTCAACAATGGGCTTTATCGATGTTGGAATCCTATCCTGGGTCCATTGGAACCTGAGGTTGAAGTCTGTCAGCTACTCGTTCGGGGCTCTCTTGATTGTTGTTAGTTGCTCCAACAAAGATAAGTTATCACCTTTTTCCCCAAACTGGTCATGAAGAGCCATGCACAGCTGGTTCCAGTTCTGGATAGAGCTTGTTGTAAGACTCCTAAACCATTGTGAAGCTTTCCCTTTGAATGAAGAGGCGAGTAGCTTGAATGCAATGTCCATCTCATGGATCTCGTGGATTGTACAGACATTTGAAATATCTTAGACATGGTCACCAAGAGAAGTTTGATTTTCCCCAGTGAAATATGGGATGCTCTTTAATGCTGTAATCAGAACTAGGTTTTGTGTAATCAAGGTGAGTGGACTACTGTTGGTGAAGTTGACATATAGATTTGGTAGTGCCATTCTGATTGGCCTAAGAATCCTTGCTGACTGAAAGAAAGGCCTTGCAGGTGGAGGCGTTGACAAGGTTCTTCTTGGTGGAGATGGAGACCTCCGAATTATTCTTCCTCTCCTTCCTCTTCCCGGGGATAGATGCAAGTATTCAAATATGTCATCTTTCCTTGCTCTAGAGACAAATCGGGTTTTCTCATGAATCTTCCAAGCACAGGCTCACGAAACTAGTAGATTTTTTTCTTTTGGATTCGTCGGATGTACAAGTTTAAGGCTTCTTAAAAGCCGAGAATCACATCAAGTGTACATCAATTCCTACTTTGTAATAAGATGGAGAATTCTTAGTCCCACAGGCATGCCAAAACTATTAATGCAAAATCATAGCACCCCGAATGAGTTCTAAAATCCACTTTTCTAAGGCGAGACTCATTTGGTGTGATTGTATAACATTGAACTTTCCCAAGGTGTGGGACCTCGTAAAATGGAAAAGCTCTCCAAATTAAAGGTTGGTTCCTTATTCCTCTGTTTAGGTGCATACATAGAAACTTGCAGAGGATCTGTTCTTAATCCTAATCTAAATCTTACCAAGTGGACATGAATAGAAGGAATACATAAATTAAAAAAATAAAGCTAAACTACGAGGTGATGCACTAAAGGAATGATGAACCCTTTTTTTGCTAATAGACATAAACCAACAAAATTCATACAATAAACAAGCACAGATAGCCAGATATGTAATGGGAGACTAGATGAAAGCAAAAGAGACAAGAGAGGATCTAAAATCGATTACAGACGTGTTTTATTGCTTTGTAGATTGATACAGTCCATTACAAAGTAGTCAAGAGGCATAAATGTATTACAATTTTAGTGGAAGGCCTGAACCCCACAGATCCCTTTGTTAGAAGGAAGAGGGAGCCTGCAAAAGAAAGAATGTCCAACCCTTTACAACGAATCATGCCGCCGTATTTATGGATTAATCCTGAAAGAAGAAGAAAAAAAGAGAGAAGCGAGAAAAGAAGGTTGAAACTCAACCACCACTGTTAATGCCTCTGATGAAATCTCTCCCCCAAATTCATCTTTACTGCATCAATCTTTGGTCCGGTGCCTTGAAGGAAGAGGAAATGACAGAAACAGATCGAATTCGATCTGGTTGTTAAGGCGAGAAGATCCCGCATTGAAAGCCCGAAGATGTTTCCTCCATTTTTCTTCACCTAACCTCCTCAAAATTAAAGTTTCAGACCCCATGGCATGGGTGAGGCTGAGATCTTTCCAACGACATCAGATTTTGCAATATTTCAAGCCCTGAGTGAAATATACGCCCTTTGAAGTTTGTATCGGGTCTGTACAGGAGGTCGGGAAAACATCTTGAAAAATGGGCCCCCTTTTGATATCGAACACGTGGCAGCCAAATTGGGATAAAATCAGGCCCTCGGGTCCGTAATTTATCTTTTTCCCCTTTATTCCAATTCCTGCTTTGGCTTTGACTCGGGCCCAAGACGCTGAATTTTTCCACTGGGACACGCGGCATCTCAGGCGCTCATTTAGAAACCTTCTCTGTCCACCTTTTGTCGTTGTTTCCTCTTATGCGAGATCATGGTCGATCTAATATTTGGCACGGGGGTGAAATATGGATAGCAAAACCTCTAGTGAGTTAGTGGTTAGAACAATCCAAAAACACCTAGAACTAACTCAAGTTATTTTTGAACCCATTATGCTCCTCTAGGTGTGGGATTAAATTTTTGGCTCAAATACCTATGTAGACCCTTTTCTCTTACTCCCTCTCTCTTAGGCCCATGTTTCACTCTATTAGCCCTATTTGAGCTTAAATTCTAACATAACTTCTACTTCAAAGCCTCAAATTACAAACAAATCATCATTACGGATACCCATTTGGAAAATATTAATTGTGCAAAGTTACATGATACCTTGTTTTGCGAAAATTCTCCCAAACTCATTGATCCAAGCTCCTAATTAGGTTTTTGATGCCTTGTTATAGGTCTATATTGTACTTTCGAGTTTCCCATTAACTAAAAACATTTTATTAGAAAATTATTGTTTATTTTTGATGAGGAATCAATGTAGTTTGTTTCTTGAAAATCTCAAACCTAGAAATTGAGTTTAAGAGCTTATAATGCCTTGGTTTTTATAAACCCTAGGTAGGGTTTATTGTTGAACATGGGAAGGAAAATTTGGCTATAAATTTAAATAAATTTAGTTATAAGGCCTAAGTCTTCTTATTACAGGTATGTTCCAACACTTACATGCACAATACAATGATAGTGAGGTCTATGACTTCAAGATATTGAGAAAAATACTCAAACTCCCCTCTTCCGTCCTTAGAAAACAAGGGGTTCTCTATTTGTAAGAGTTATAAACTAAATAAATATTTCACAATTTGTTTTTTGAACCCTTTAAATATGATTTAAGGTTATGGAAAAGATTATACTCCAATATGGGTTATCAAACTCCTTCCCTGGGTATTCTACCTTCTCCAAATGTTCACTACAAGATAGAAGATGTAAAGATTAAACTATGCAGAGTTTCTAAAAATTTCCCAAGAAAACAATGTTAAACCACTAATTTCATACATGCATCAAAAGAGACTGTGATTTAATATTCCTTACCAACATTAATCAACCACCACCAAGGAATTTCATAACTAGAATCCATGCATTCCAAATCTCTAAAGCACCAACATAGAACTAGGCTAATACATAGTTTTGTGTGCACACAAATATTACCCCAACATCTTCTTAGAGATCCTTTAGTTTCTCATTCGAACGAATATGTTAAAACAGTTACAAATCATACTTTATACCTTGTTGGATCAAAATTTCCCTAAAACTAACATTCATGGCCACAAGACCAAGTCACACAGAGATTACACATGAAGGAAAGAAGCTAAGATGAGTTTTACAAGCTCCTTGACCAAACAAACATCATGAAGATACTCCCAAAGACTCATAAGGATTAGTATAACCTTAAACATGCTTACAAACACTTCTAAGACCCTTACACCAAGAAAGAAAGCCAAAATTGGCTCAAAACTAGTTCAAAAATTCAAATTGCTCAAAAAGGCGGGAAAATTCCAAATTTGAATTTTCAACCTCTTGAGCCCAATTAAACCACTTAAAATGACTCTTAAGAATCCTAAGGACTCTAGCAAACCAAAATTGATCATGACATGATTGGACTAGACTCAGGAGTTATGATCTTGCATCATACTCCTAAGGGAAAGAGAAGTCTTCTCATGATGTCTTTGCTTGCAAAGATATCTTCTTCTTTTCCTTTGCTTCCAATTGAACATGAGATTTTGAAGGTGATCCTTGACTTAGAATCTTTATTTCTTTGTCTTTATCAGCTGTACCATGCTTCTCACTAGCTTTTTAGCCTTTGAAATGACCATACTTTTGAGAAAAAGGATGGCTCTAGGGATGTGGATGATGTTCTCCAACTTTTGGATGAGATTATACATCCGGTCCATACTCATATGTGATAATTCTTCATGATATTTAAATATCAATCTATCCTTTGCATTTTATTTTTTCCCTTCCTATTTCATGTCATCCTCAAGACTAGAAAATAGTAACTTGTGCTTAAAATGATCTCTCTCTTTTAAGTGATCCACCTTCACTTTATCTGTTAGACCTACATAAACAACACTTAGAGAAAGATTATATTGAAAAATTTGAGTTTCTTCATCATTCTTGAACTATTTATATACACCTTTCAATATTGTTTTCTTCCTTCAAAGGTTTGATTGCTTCATGTTTCCATCACATTCTAAGTTTTATCCTCCTTTTTTGCTTCTTGTGATCCCAAGTGTTCATCATGATCTTCTTTTTCAATGTGGTCTATAGATCTAGCTTCTTCATCCTTCTTACTCATCCTTATTTGCATGTTACTATGATATTATTCCTCTCCATTCAACCACTTCCACATCCTCTTGACTATACCAACTTTGTTTTCCATCATATCATCCTCCTCCCTCTGTTGAAATTATGTTTTCAAACCCATTAACACCACTCTAGGATGATTTTCCAATCCATGCTTGACTATCCTTTAGTATATTTGAAATGTATGTTTGACTCCATCCTTCAAGAAGGTGTATGTGTTATCCCATCCATCATGAATAGATTTCCAAATAAATTGCAATGGCCTACCCAATAAAAGATGAAAACATCCATAGGTAACACACCACATAGAACCCGATCATGATATACGCAATATGAAATCTAACCAAACTTTGTTCACTAACCAACACCGATAGATTTTTAAACCCAACACACCTTATAAGGTTTAGGATGTTTCATTCTTCTCAAATTCAACTTTTCAACCATCTCAGAAGAAAATAAATTATCTGTGCTACCATTATCAATGATAAGTTTACAACATTTACCTCTTTCTTTTGCACATGGTCCTGAATAATGTCCTTCTTTGGGATGGTTCTTCATTCTTCTTTCTTGCATTCATCAATACTCTCCTCATCATCAATGATTCATCTATTTTTATTCTTCCACAAGTGATGGTGATGCCACACTTTCTTCCTCTTTAACATGTGCAATATGATTTCTTTCTTCATTCACCCTACTATTGTTTTCTTGTGGATATTCTGGACACTCAAAATATCTATGACCAGAAAACTTATTACATTTGAAATATCTACATGTGAACTCACCTCTTCCTCTTCCAAATCCACCTCTTCCTCTATATGAGTAGCCAACTCTAGTATATTCACCTCTTGTAGTAGTCAATGTTTGTGATCTACTTGTTTCTTCCTCATGAGTTTACTATTATTGTCCCTCTGTTTGAATGCCATCCTCTACCTCTTATTCCTCTTCATCTACCTCTAAAGTATCGTATTTGTTTTCTAGACAATTTCTCTTCTACTTTCAAGGATGCTTGGTATGCCTCTTCCACTATTCTCAAGTTAAAAAAACTGATTTCATCTTGTATGTTTAGTCTCAAACCATTAACGTATCTAACTACCTATTCAACATCATCTTCTATTTGACTAGGTATCATTGCTAACTTGTAAAAATCATCAATATAATCAGCTACATTCATTTCCATTTGTCTTAAATTTTATAATTTCTTAAACAAGCTAGTTTGATAATCTGAAGGGATAAACTTACCGTTTAGTTTAACAACCATCCTTTCCCATGACCTAATATTTTCCTTGTCCCTATTCACTATTAAATCTTGCACAAAATCCCACCAAATAACAGTATGCCCTGTTAGTTTAGTACAAACAAACTTTACTTTCTTATCCTCAACTATGCCCTCAAAATCAAAATATTTGTCCATTTTTGCAATCCAGTCTATCAATTCCTTTGGATGCATGCTTCCACCATATTCTGGTACCTTCATCCTTGGCTTAGTACTTCTCCCATGATTGCTTTTAGGATTCTTACCATCTGGTCCTTCTTCCTTTGGCTCTCTTTTTGTTACTACCTCTCTTTCTTTGTCTTCTTTGTCATTGTCTTCATCCAAAGCCTTACCTCTTCTTTAATAAACTTCTAATGCTCCCAATCTATCATGTATATTTCTCAACATGACAACCAACTCATTATCCCTAGGCTACTCTCTATGTCCTCCTCTGACCACTCTTCTAGGTGGCATTTTGACAATCTTCAGTTCTCTTCTCTGTCTTCTTTCTTGTCAATTTGTTTCTTTTATCCTCCACTCTAATGCCAAATGATGTAGAGATTATCACTTATTCAACCATGCAATCAAGTTACTATGACCAACCACTTTAAATCAGTCCTTTGAACTTGCAAAATCACACTTTTCTCAAGTCTATTATTTCTTCAAACATGCAATTTAGACCCCAAATGTTCAAAATAGATGATGCAAATCTTCTAACATGCTCTATAACCTCTAATCATGTCTAAACAATCCTTAGTTTAGATGAAACTTCAAGAAGTAGTCAAATTGCTTCACTTTGCCAAACCGCCCTTCAAGCTTCTCAAGGGCAAAGCCTTTGGTGAGTTAGTGGTTAGAACAATCCAAAATACTCATAACTAACTTAAGATATTTTTGAGCACCCATTATGCTCCTCCAGGTGTGGGCTAATTTTTTTAGCTCAACTCTCTATGTTGACCCCTTTTTCTCTCACTCTCTCTTAGGCCTAGGTTTCACTATAGTAGCCATGTCCGAGCTTAAATTCTAACATAAATTTTGCTTCAAAGCATAAAATTACACACAAATCATCATTATGGATACCAATTTGGGTAAATATTCAATGTGCAAAGTTGTAGGGTACCTTTTTTGCAAAAATTCTCCCAAAATCATTGATCGAAGCTCCCAATTAGGTCTTTGATGCCTCATGCACGGTATGTACTTGTATTGTCGAGTTTCCCATTGACTAAAGATAATTCATTACAAAATTCTTGTTGATTCTCTATGAGTAATTAATGTAGTTTTTTTCTTGAAAATTTCAAACCTAGAAAGTGAGTTTAAGACCTTCTAATGCCTTGGTTTCTATAAACCCTAGGTGGGGTTCTTGTTAAACCCAGAAGGCAAATTTTGCTATAAATTAAAATAAATTTAGTTATAAGACCTAAGCATTATTTTTCATGTCTATGCTAACCATTACATGTATAAGACAATGATAATGAGGTCTATGAATTCTAGATACTAAGAAAAATACTTAAACTCCATCTCGTTATGTCCTTAGAAAACATGGGTTTCTTTATTTGTAAGAGTTGTCAACCAAATAAAGCCTTCACAATTTTTTTTTAACCCTTGAAAGATGATTTGAGGTTATGGAAAATATTATACTCCAAGTTGGGTTATCAAACTCCATCCCTTGAGGTATTCTACCTTCTCCAAACATTCACTATAGTATAGACTAATGCAAAGATTATAGATCGTGCAAAGATTAAACTATGTAGATTTTCTAAAAATTGCCCACACAAAAATGTTAAACCACTAATTTCATACATGCATCAAAAGATAATGTGGTTTAATATTTCTTAAAATCATTAATTAACCACCATAAAGGAATTTCATAACTAGAATCAAGTGTATTCCAAATCTCTAAAGCACCAACACAAAACTAGATTAATACACGTTTTGTGTGCACACAAATATCACCCCAAAATATTCTTAGAGATCCTTATTCAGTTTTTCATTTGAATAAATGTGTTAAAAATGTTACAAATCATCCTTTATACCTTTGTGGCTTGAAATTTACCTAAAACTAACATTCATGGTCACAAGACCAAGTCATATGGAGATTACACATGAAGGAAAGGAGATAAGATGAGTTTTAAAAGCTACTTGAACAAAAACCATCATGAAGATACTCCCAAAGACTTATAAGAATTATTACAACCTTAAACATTCTTACAATAACTTACAAGACCCTTTTACACTAAGCAAGAAATCCAAAATTGGCTCAAAACTAGTTCAAAAATTCAAATTGCTCAAAAAGCTGGGAAAATGCCAAAATTGAATTTTCAACCTCTTGAGCCCAAATAAACCACTTCAAATGAATCCTAAGACTCCTAAGGATTATAGAAAACCAAAATTGGCCATGACATGATCAAAATGAACTCAAGAGTGATGATCCTGCATCAAGTAGTCTCATTGCTTGAAATAACATCATTTTTCATAACCTCTTTACCCTTAAGGTTCTCTTTAAACCCTAGACCAGTCTAATCTCATGTAGACCTATGAATTTTCAAGAGATCATCCATATCCTTGGAGCTCTTCTCAAAGCTCTGGAATGAATTTTCCTTTATAGGAATTCCATATGTCTTTGCTCTTAGAGACATAGTTTCCTTTTCCTTGGCTTCTTAATGAACTCATTTTAAGTTGAACTTCAAGTTGTTTATTGATTTCTTCAAAATCCTTAGCATCTTTTCTTAGTATCTTTTCAAGAATATTAATATGTTATTCATAGTCCTTAATTTTTGCTCTCAACCTCTTGTTCTTCTTCTCAAGCATGCTTTAACTCTTCTTGAATGCACATTAGTTCAGTCTCAAGATTACACTCCTCTTCTTCTTCAAAGTCCATGCAAAATCTAGACATGGAGTCTTCACTTTTGGATCTCTAAAACCTTTTTCCGTAAATAGGAATTGATCACCTAAATCATCATGATCAGACTCAAATTTAGAATAAAAACACCATCATAACTACTTACCTCTGATGAGCAATAATCTTCTTTGGAGTAGAAGCTCTTCTTGGTTTTCTTCTTGTTTTCAAACTTCTTGAAACCATTCTTGCTCTTGTCATATCTATGAGATCTCTTATAATTATCTTCATCATTATTCCTATGGGGAAACTTGATTGCAAAATGTCCAATCTCACCACAATTGAAGCATTTGAAAGGCATATTACCCTTATATTTGCTTGAGCTTGATTAAGCTAAATATGAAAATATATGCCTAATTTAAGTGTTATAGTAGCAATAAATGAATGACAATTAATTATAGCAATGATACACAAACAACTAAACAATAAATAATAAAACCATAATTGTAAAGAGACAGTAAAAAGCCTTAGCTGATTCACAGTAAAATTCTAGACTGGACCGAAGCTCGACCGATTAAATGGAGAGAAAGAAGAGTCACACAGAAGCCCTGAAAAATGTAGATTTGGAGAAATAGGCTAGACTAAGGCACTGGAGAGGGACGGGGGTGCAGTGGGTGCCCTAAACTTGTTTCGGGTGTTTGGGTCTGTAGAAATACTTAGAAAACCTCCTCTAAGGTATCGCAATGTTTTCACATTTATTCATCTTTGGTCACTTCGAGGTCGCATCAAGATTGCTTTGAGGATGTTGGAAACCTGCAATGAAGTATAGACCTGCAAAACCACAAATAGACATCGACTCCCAAAAAAGAAAGATGCAAAATGAGGGGTCAGACTGTCCTTAACTATCACAATGGTGAACTTATGACTGAGCACTATATTACCTTTCGGACTCCAATGTATTTATGTGTGTGTGTGTGTGGAATTATGCCCTAGGTTTCTCTTGTGCATGTCACACTTGGATAACGAGCATGTAGCTAGATGTAGAATGTAGTAAATGTGTGCATGAAATAGAATGAACTTCCCTCCTATGAAGTGTGATGTAGAAAACCAACCCTTTTGTCCATTCTGATGGTCCTAGAGGGATGCAATAGATCTCTTAGATGCCTTGATGGATGCAACCTTAGGTGGAGATAGATAGTGTTTAGTGTTTGGTTCTTTATTATGATCACATAACTTTATATTTATATGATTCCCTTGCTTGGATTTTGTAATTAACCCTAAAAAGGCCAACTACCAAAAATATAATATGCTCAAACGGCTAGAAAGGACCCAAAAAGTGTGAGTAAAGTACAAAGAGGACAGGGCACCTAGAGGGAACGAGGCGCTGGCGATGGCGTCTTGGCTGGGCGCTAGTGTCCAGGATGACAAATGTTGAAGAGTAAAAAGGAAGATTGAGCAAGTAAGGGTGTAAGACTGAAAGTAATAATAGAAAGCAAAGAAAGGTGGCCAAAGACATGGGTTAATTAGTACTTTTCTTACTTAGGAATCATATGAATAGTAGTATGTAATCAAGACTAGATAATTACCCAAAGTACATGATTTTGTGTCTACATTTGTCCCCACTTTATGTTGGTGAGTAGAAATATCAATAACATAAAGTAGATATATATGTGTACCTAATAACCATGTAGATCGATGATGAAAGTGTGCCAAGGGACTAGACAAAGCATGAAATGATAAAAATGTGAAGCGTGGATGCTAAGGAGGAGAAAGTGTAAAAGTGATGAAAATGAACCTAGGGAAAAATGTATGTGTAAATGTTGCAATGTATCTATTTTTGATGTCGATGTCATTGTTGGTGTTCATTAGCACTTCCCATATGGATGGACCTACAAAAGAGAAGCTAAAAAGTAGTCAAATATGCATGTATATGATCAAAATATGTAAAAAAAAGTGTGTAAGGAAAGTATGTAAAATGCTAAAAGTGTGAAAAAGAACATGTGCACCTAATCGTGATGAGGAAAGAGTGTAGAGAAGGATCCTGTAGATGATGTCAATGCACAATTTTTTTGGGTGATCTCACACCAATGAAATGGAAGAAGTGTAGGGAGAATAGTCTGGTGTCATCCTCCAACCTTTAACTACTTCCTGTAATGTAGAACACCACTATAGATGGTGTGTATAAATGCATGTGATAAGGACTATATGCCCTATAAAATTCATTGTGTGTGTATTTTTGTAGACTATGTTGAACTATTAATCATTATGTAATCACCCCCGGTTTTAGGCATCTAGGAAAGGCCGTTGTGCTAAGGACCCAAGTCTGATTCTAAGTCCTATCCAAACTTGAAAACTATTTTGTACCAATATTGTGTTATGTATAATGTCGTATGGGGTGACGAATTCACCCAAATGATGCCCCCTCATTTTGGGTACATGCGACATCACTGAAGGAGTATGTGGCCCAAAGGAGGACTGACCGTTGTGTTGAAAATGTGCCCTACCTGGGAAGAGAATTTGCTTGATAGAAACCAAGGCACACGTAAACAAAGTCTCTATGAAACAAGTGTTAGTACAAGAAAATACAAACACTCATTTAAAATGTAAGCTAGCAAACAAATAAGTAAGCTAAACATAATGTAGACCACGAAAAATGGGTTGCAAACATAGGACATCACTCATGATGTCCCAAGACAATCAAGGTTGTTATGGTTGTAAGCAATCAAAGAAAAGAAAGGCATAGGGAAAAGCCCACAAATAATGACAAGAAAAAACAAACAATATATCAGATAACCATGGAAGTAAATAGTCTTGTATAATAAATGTTGCATGTGAAGCACCCGTTAGCATGTTAGAAAGATAAAAAGTATGTAAAAGTGTGTATAATATGATAAAGTAGTATGATATGAAACAAAATGAAACAATAACACATTTAGTTTATGAAAGTAGATGCCCCTAGGAGCTGTTATGGGATTGGTAATAGGTATTGCGCCAAACATTTGTGTTGCGTGTATAAATATGTAGAAACCGCGATCACAACTAGAAATGCAAGTGAACGTGCATGTGTGTATGATAAATATAATGACATACCATAAATATATGTAGCATGTGTAATAATATTTGCATGTAATAAGTAAATGTAAGCAAGAGTAAATGCATCTAAGATATGCAACATGATGTGGAGTGGATGGAATGGAATGCAAAGTGAATGATAGGGGCAACGTGCCCCTCAAGTGGATGTGTATGTATGTAATGAGGTTCATTTATTTATGCCCCCTTAGCAATCAAGAATGAACCGTAAATGAGAGTGCGTCATTGGGAAATGGTTTGAGTGATGTGTTGTCGTGTGTTAGAAATATTTGATGAATAGAGCGTGGAGTGTTGATTGTAGAATGATGTTGTGTGAGTGATACAAAGGTTGAATAAGATGCCAAAAAGATGTTAATTAGAGGCGGTCATGTGATGTGTAGGATTAGATGCGACATAAAAAGAATTGATCCTAAAGTTGTAGAATGTGGTGCTATAATGTGTGATGATTTAGCCTAAAACATATATCACAATATGGGTGAGTAAGATGCTAACAAGCGTGATGATGTAGCACAAGGCATGTTAGGAATTAGAGAACAAATATGCGGAAACAATTCCTCAAACCACAACAGTAGGAAACTATATATCATAATTATACTTGCAGAAATATAACAACATAAATAAATAATGCACAAAAGAAGACAAGACAAGATTTAACGTGGTTCACCCAATGTGGGATACGTCCACCAAGAACTTGCTTAGATTTTATTATCAACAAGAGTAAAACAACTCTTATAGTCTTCTCTCAGTTATGAACTCACAACAGAATTCCAAAGATGCTAAACCACATCTAAACCACAATTGACACCCAATTGCTTAACCTTGATCACTCTTGATCACCTCTTGATCTCTAAGACTCAAGACCTCTTGAACACTCAAGATATCTTTAAGATACCCTAACACCTCTATTTATAGGATTACAATCCTTCTAAGAAGCCATAAAGCCAACCCTAGAAGATTGAAAGTCGTGATCTTTCAACTTCCCACGGCTAGAAAAACAATCCCACAAGTTGTGATAAAGTTAGTTAACAACAACATCAAAGCAACATCACACCACATCATAGCAAACAATTGCAGAAAGCCCTGAAGTCTCCAAACTTAACCATTCAAGCTCGCACTTCAACACTGATTCAAGAAGACCAAAAACAGGCTCCACACCCCAACAATCTCCCACTTGGAGACTGTTTCCACTGAGAAAAGTTCTTAACCCTTCATTATCAACCATGAAGGCTAATAAAAGTTGAACACAACTTCAACTTCTCCCTTGTGACCGCCTTGGTCATCATATCCGCAGGATTCTGACTAGTATGAATCTTTTCCAGCTTCAACTTATCTTCTTCCAAAGTTGTCTTGATGAAATGATATCTCAGTTGAATGTGCTTCATCCTAGAGTGGAAAGCGGAGTTCTTCGCCAAATGAATAGTGCTCTAACTATCACTGTGTAGTCTCCCAACTTCTCTGCTTATGACCCAACTCATCAAGCAACTGCTGTAGCCAAATCATCTCCTTGCTTACCTCTGTGGCAGCAACATACTCAGCCTCTGTGGTTGACAAAGCCACAACCTTTTGTAACCATGAAATCCAACTCACCGTTATATCACCAACCATAAATACATAACTTGTCGTGCTCCTCCTGCTGTCCAAATATCCTTCCATGTCCGAATCTACATATCCACATAATGTAGTGTCTAATCCACCAAAACACAATGTTGCTCCCATGGTCCCTCTCAAATACCGAAGGATCCACTTTACTTCGCCCGCCAGTTCTCTACTGGATCACTCATAAACTCGCTCATTGCTCCCACCGCATGGGAAATGTCAAAGCCTAATGCATACCATATCATACATCAAGCTACCAACTGCTGATGAGTACGGTACCCTGGACATCTATATTCTATCCTCCAGTCTTGGGACTCTGCTCCTTTGATAATTTAAAGTGACCTGCCAAAGGAGTACCAACCGGTTTAGCATCCTGCATACTAAACCTCTCCAAGACCTTCTTTATGTACTCTTCTTGAGATAATACCAGCTTCCTCTCCTTCTTGTTCCGAGTTATTCTCATACCAAGGATTTGTTTTGCTGCCCCCAAATCCTTCATAGCAAAGGAGTCACCTAGCTACTTCTTGAGTACCTTTATTTCCTGCATGTTCTTCCCTGCAACAAGCATATCATCTACATACAGGCACAAAATAATATAACTACCATCAAGAAACTTCTTGATGTACACGCAATGGTTTGAGTGACACCTGGAGTAACCCTGCTCCTGCATAAAACTATCAAACTTCATGTACCACTATTGTGGAGCTTGTTTCAGGCCATACAAGCTCTTCTTCAATTTACACACTAACCTCTCCTTCCCTTTGACCTCATAACCCTATGGTTGCTGCATGTACAATTCCTCCTCCAACTCACCATGAAGGAATGCAATCTTCACATCCAACTATTCTAAGTGCAGGTCTTCTACTGCAACTAAACCAAGAACAATCCTAATAGAAGTCATTTTAACAACCAGAGAAAAAATTTCATCAAAGTCTATACCTTTCTTCTATGCAAATCCTTTGACCACCAACCGAGCCTTGTATATTGCTTCATGCCTCCATCTTCCTCTTTGATTCTATACACCCACTTTTTCTGCAATGCTCTCTTGCCCTCTGGGTAGCTCCACCAGATCCCAAGTTTGGTTTTCCATAAGAGATCTATGCTCTTCATCCATGGCCTGCTCCCACTTCTTCCTGGCATCACCTACACTGCTTCCTCAAAGCACTCTGGCTCTCCACTGTCAGTGAGTAATAAATAATTCAAAGATGGAGTAAATCATTTAGGTTCCCTTCTTACCCTAGAAGACCTTCTCACCTCAGGAGTTTGGGGTTCCTAATGAGTAGGTACTTGAACTGGTTGTGCCGGAACATGTTGTACCTGAACCGGCCCCTTAGACACCTTGTTGTCCACAATGTCCTCTAACACTATGTATTCTTTCTTTGATTCCTCTTTCTATTCCTGCAACTGATCTTTATACATGAATTTTTCATTAAAGACAATATCTCTAGACCGAAATATTTTCTTGTCTTTAAGACTCCAAACATGGAAACCAAAATCATCTTCACCATATCCAACAAAGGTGCATTTCTCAAACTTAGCCTCTAACTTGGTCCTATCATCTTTATCAATGTGAACAAATACCTCACATCCAAATACTCTAAGAAATGAGTAATCAATTTTCTTACTAGACCAAGCCTCCTCATGTATACCTCCATCCAAGGCCATGAGGGTCCTCTCGTTAATCGGATAAATAGTTGTGCTTACCGCTTCTGGCCAAAACATGAGTGGCAGCCCCGCATGTAACCTCATGCACCTAACACGCTCCATGATTGTCCTGTTCATTCTCTCTGACACTCTATTTTCCTGTGGAGTATTTGGAACCGTTCTTTTCCTACGGATCCCATTTACCGAAACAGTAATCAATAAATTCATTGCTGTAATATTCCCCTCCATTATCCGACCTGAGACATTTCAGCTTGAGATCTGTTTCATTCTCAACCAAGGCTTTCCATCTTTTGAAAGTTTCAAACACATCCGATTTCTTTATAATTTAATATACCCAAACTTTTCTAGTTGCATCATCAATGCAAGTGACGTAATAACATGAACCACCAATAGAGTTTACTTTAGCTAGCCCCCATACATCTGTATGCACTAACTCCAACTTACCCTCCTTCTTGGTAGGTCCAACCTTGAGGAATCTCACCCGCTTCTGTTTCCCATAAACACAGTCCTCAGAAGTCCAAATCTAACTCCTTTAATCTGGGTAACCTGTCCTTTATAATATGCATGCCCTTATGACTCATATGATCGAGTCTCTAGTGCCACAAAGTTACATCTCCATCTGCAGCAACTAAATTGCAATAATCAACACCATTGGTTAAATACAAAGTACCAATTTTCTTACCTCTTGCAACCACAAGAGCTACCTTGGTAACCTTCCAAGAATCATTGTAAAACTAACTGTATAGCCATCACTACCTAGTTGTCCCTGTTGATATCAAGTTCCGCCTCAACTTAGGCACATGCCTGACATCCTTAAGTAGCCATGTGTTCCCATTTTGCATTTTCACCCGAACACAACCTTTCCCTACTATGCTGCATGGTTCATCATCACCAAGATATACATGTCCAAAATCACCTTGAACAAAATCAAGTAAAGTAATGTCTATGTGGGGTGGCATGGAAAGAAGCCCCTGAATCTAACACCCAAGATTCAACAATATTATCTAAAGAAAGAATTAAGGCATCTTGACAAACATCACCTGCTGCCACATTTACCTCTTTAGTTTCCTCCTTCTTGTTCTTCTTATCCCGAAGAGCCCAACAATATTTCTTAGCATGACCAACCTTCCCACAGTGCCAACATTCTAACTTACTCTTGGACTTTGACCTTCCGTGATCATTCGACTTCCCACGATTACCTTTCCCTCTATTATTTTATCTCCCTCTGCTCTCCACCGTCAAAGCGTTTCTAGAATTAGAAGAATCTCGGTGCTCTTCCTTTGCATTTCCTCACTTAGGATCACACCTATTACATCCTCAAACTTCAACTTTGAGTTATTAGAGACCGAATTACTTACAACCATAACCAAGTTGTCCCAACTATCTGGTAAGGAGCACAAAATCAACAAATCCCTGACCTCATCATCAAAGTCAATTTTTACCGAGTTTAACATACTCACAACTATATTAAATTCATTCAAATGATCAACAACAGAACCATTCTCAGACATCTTCATATTAAATAAATTTTTCATCAAAAATATTTTATTAGAGGCAGAGGTTTTTCATATAACTTCCCAACGCACTCATGAGACCTTCCGTGGTCTTCTCCTATGATATGTTGAAAGCAACCGAAGATGCAAGGCATAAACGAATTGTCCCCGAGCGCCTTTCTATCCAACAACTCCCAATCCTCATCCGACATGGCTGTAGGTTTCTTTACTTTTCCAGCCAAAGGAACATGGAGGTCCTTTTGATATAAGTAATCCTCCATTTGCATCTTCCACAAACCAAAGTTTTCCCATTGAACTTCTCAACCCTCGATCTTCCCTCATCTGCCATAGCTCCCACTCAAGCTTAACTTTCCCTGTGATTTACAACTTCAGCAAAAAACCACCAAAGCTCTGATACCAATTGTTAGGAATTAGAGAACAAATATGCGGAAACAATTCCTCAAACCACAACAATAGGAAACTATATAGCAGAATTATACTTGTAGAAATATAACAACATAAATAAATAATGCACAAAAGAAGACAAGACAAGATTTAACGTGGTTCACCCAATGTGGGCTACGTCCACCAAGAACTTGCTCAGATTTTATTATCAACAAGAGTAAAACAACTCTTATAGTCTTCTCTCAGTTATGAACTCACAACAAAATTCCAAAGATGCTAAACCACATCTAAACCACAATTGACACCCAATTGCTTAACCTTGATCACTCTTGATCACCTCTTGATCATTAAGACTCAAGACCTCTTGAACACTCAAGATATCTTTAAGATACCCTAACACCTCTATTTATAGGATTACAATCCTTCTAAGAAGCCATAAAGCCAACCCTAGAAGATTGAAATTCACAATCTTTCAACTTCCCACGGCTAGAAAAATAGTCCCGCCGTTGACAGCTAGTTAACAACATGTTAACAACAACGTCACATCAACAACACAGCCACGTCACAATAAACAATTGCAGAAAGCCCCCGAGGTCTCCAAACTTAACCATTCGAGCTCCAAAGACTTCAACATTGATTCAAGAAGACCAAAAAATAGGCTCCACACCCCAACAAGGTGTATCAAGAATTATATGAACACGATGATGTAGCACAAAGCTTATATCATGAAATGTATGGATGGAATGTTAGAAAATGTGATGATGTAGCACAAAGTGTATATCACGAAATGAATGAATAGGAAAGCTAGAAAAGGGTGATGATTTAACATAAGGTGTATATCACGATATGTGTGAAGAAGGCACTAGCTAGGAATGTTGCATGGTATGATAAAAAGATTTATGGATTGATTGTGAAGATCAAAGTGTAAAATAATGTAAGGGTGATGATGCGAGGCTCAATTTTGATTTGGATCCTCAAAGTGATCAGTATGAACCATTGGACTAGAGTGCGTTGTCGGGTAGTGTGTTGTATTGGTTGTATTTGAGAGGTGTGTTGATTGTTTGCAAAAAGGATTGATTAGGTGATAGATAAGTTGATTTTGTAGGATGTGTTGTTTGAATGATTGCAAAAGATATTGTATGGGATCATGTTGAGTGTGTATTGCATATGTTGTGGTTGATATGTATGAAGATGTATGGTGTAAATGTGTGAGTAGGTAATGCGTAGTGTGTGAGGTTCATGTGTATAGGATGCCCTTAACAGTCAAGTGTGAACCAAAGCACAAGCATGCATCATTGGGTAATGAGGTGAGAAAAGTCATCTACTAGAGATTAAGTGGTCGTGGAGTAGTGGAATAAGCATTAGAACCATGCGACGATGGAAAAGTGTGAAATGTGTCTTAATTATCGTAAAAGGAGTAGTTACTTTTACAAAATGAATTGGAAATAGAAGTGGAGTAGGATGAGAAGGAATATTGAATGGTGGTAACTTAGGTGATATTTCTAACATTGCAGAGGACTTGATAGGAGAAGGTGGAAATATTGTGAGAGGTGGTTGCATATTTTGAATTGGTAATGTTGTAGATGACTTGAGTGGAGGAGGTGTTATATTTATTTTGAGAGGTGGTTGCTTAGGTGGTTCTTGAATCTCTGTAGAAATAACCTTAGAAACGATGGCATGATGCTCATTAGGTATAGACAAATCAATTTTAGGAATCCATTGAGATGTAATAATTGTAGATGGGCATGTAACCGAATGTTGTGTAGCGAATGAGATAAAGCCTTGACATTCAAGATGCTCCATTCTCTCGTCAGTAAAGCATATAAATCATTTTCATTATGTCCATTGATTCGATGATAATTACAATATGGACGACCTTGATATTTTATAAGATGATAAGGAGGATAGCCATGAGTAGATGGTAAAGTGATCAATTGATGACTAAGGATAAGAATATCATTTTTCTTAGCATTGTGATTAAACGTGAGAGGCTTTGGTAATGGAAAGACTTGAGGCTCACTAATATAAGCACATGTAGAAGACATAGAATGAAGATGGGATGTAGAAGGAGAACAAACATGAGCCTAAGAAGCATCCTTAAGATGTTGGATTTTGAGAGATGTAATTGTGGATTCCATAGCCTGAAATTTATCTTGAAATAAATAATGTAAAGCTTGAATTGAGTCTAACATGGATTTATTAGATGGAGGATCATGAAGAATAGGGTTGTCAGATAGATGATCTAAAATAACACTCACTTGATGCGATGGTGTATCTCTAGGGAGATACATGGTGTTTAGGGATTTTTTTAACAACTTGGAAATTAGGATGCATTTGAATTAAATCATACAAATAAATTTGAGGAATTTTAGGAGCCATGATAGAGAAGATGATATGCCAAAGAAGGATCTGAAAGATTGATCACGAGTGGGGTTCACCAAAATGATTAAGCTAAATGTCAAAATATATGCCTAATAGGAGTTCTATAGTAGCGAGTAAATGAATGATAGTTAAGTACAAAAATGACACACAAGAAACTAAGCAATAAATAATAAAACCCTAATTGTGAAGAGATAGTAAAAATTCTTACCCGATTCGTAGTAAAATTATGGACTGGACCGAAGCTCTAACTAGTTGAATGGAAAGGAAGAAACATCATACAAAATCCCTGGAAAATGTAGATTTGGAGGAACATGCTTGACTAGGGCACCTAGAGAGGGACAGGGGGCACCTTTGAGTGCCCTAGACCTATTTCTCGGTGCCTAGGTCTACAAAAATACTTAGAAAACATTCTTTGAGGTGTCACAAGGTGTTTTCCTTTAGTCACCTTTGGTCGCTTTGAGGTCACACCAAAATCATCGACGTCACTTGGAAATATGCAATGAAGCATAGACCTACAAAACCTCAAATACACATCAAATACCAAAAAAGAAAGATATAGAATGAGGGGTCATACTTTACTTAGTCTTCACAATGGTGAACTTACGACTGAGCACTACAATACATCTCATACCCAATGTAGTTCTTTGTGTGTGTGTGGAAATGTGCACTTGGTTGCTCTTGTGCTTGTCACACTTGGACAACTAGCAAGAAGCTAGATGTAGAATGTAGTAAATGTGTGCATGGAATAGAATGAAATTCCCTCCTATGAAGTGTGATGCATAAAACCATCCCTTGTGTCCCTTGTGATGTTGCTAGATGGATGTAATAGAGCTCTTATATGCCTTGATGGATGTAACCTTTAGTGGAGATAGATAGTGTTTAATGCTTGGTCCTTTATTATGATCACATAACTTTATATTTATATGATTCCCTTGCTTGAATTTCATAATTAACCTCGAAAAGGCTGACTACCAAAAATATAAGATGCTCAAACGACTAGAAAGGACCCAAAAAGTGTGATTAAAGTAAAATGAGGACAGGGGAACCCAGAGGGGACGAGGGCTCCTGGCGTTGGTGTCTAGGATCAAAATGCCGAAGAGTAAAAGCAAGATCGAGAAAGTAAGGGTGCAACACTAAAAGTAGCAATAGAAAGAAAAGAAAGGTGGCCAATACATGGGTTAATTAGTAATTTTCTTACTTAGGAATCATATTAATAATAGAATATAATCAGGACTAGATAGTTACCAAAAGTGTGTGATTTAGTGTCTACACGGGTTTGATCTCTTAGAAAATATTGCAATCAGTTCATCATCATCAATCTTAGGGGCATCATCATGATTAGTGGTCTTCTTATCCTTTGACTTCTTCTTAGCCTTGAAATCTACTTCCTTCTTGATAGGTTTTGAGTCAATGGTCCTCATCTCATAGGTTATCAAAATGCCATGGAGCTCATCCATCAACATGACACTCAAGTCCTTAGCTTCTTCAATGGCTAACACTTTAGCATCAAAATTGGGAGTGAGTGATCTCAATAATTTTTGCACCACTACTTCTTCTTTCACCTCTTCACCTAAACCTCGATGATGTTGACAACTTGATCAACTCTGAGTAGATAAGCAACAATAGATTCTTCTTCCTTCATCTTTAGGATTTCAAATTGATTCATGTATGTCTGGATCTTTTCTATATTTACTTTGGAATATCCTTCATAGATGACCTTAATCTTCTCCCACATGGCCTTAGAAGATGTAAAATGCATAACCTTGATAAGTTTTGATTTTGTCAATCCACAAAAAATAGCATTCATTGCTTTAGAGTTGTCATTACTAGCCTTCTTATCTGTAGCACTAGTTGGAGGATTTTAAGGAAAATATACCCATCTATCACCGACTTGAAATGTCACATCCTAAGGACATGATGTGATTATTCATCCTAATGCTACAAAATGCATAGTTTGATCCATCAAACATAGGATATTTTCTAGTGGAAGTGCTAACTTTCCGACTTCCCATTTTAGTGCTTCAAAATATATCCTTCAAGTGGTTAAACTTGCTTCAAAAAGGACCTTTCTCTGATACCAATTTTTGGAAGCATAATGATTGGGGGGTGAATCGGTATTTACAAACTTTTACTTTAATTTTCTTAATTTGTATAAATCATTCAAAGCATCCATTCAACATACATTAATAAATGTGAGCATATTAAGCATGAAAAACCATACAAAAGAACAAGAGAGTACACAAGAACACCGGATATAAAGCGGAAACCCTCAAGGGGAAGAAAACCCACTGAAACTTTACATATATTACTCAACACAAAGGAATTTAGTGAAGCACCAACTTCACAAGGAGCACCAACCCCTAGTTTAGTATGGCACCAACCCTACAAGGAGCACCAACCCCTAGTTTAGTGAGGCACCAACCCCACAAGGAGGATACAACCCCCTAATATGACCAAAACCAACTCATCCACCCAAATATGAAGATCACTTGATGATTTTTTTCTCCAACAACTTATTGTGATCACTAGTTCAGCTCCATACACTCAAAACCCTCTCAAACAAACTCTTCTCCTACTTCGATCAAAATTACATCATATCATGTTGATTAGGTATAATGACCTTGAATCCTTCTTCTATAACCTTTTAATCTTTCATCCTCTTCTCTAAACTTCCCTTGAGCCTTTACAACATCACACTCTCCTTTAGCTCACTCACACTTATATCCTCTAGCCTAGCTCAAATGAGCCATCACCCTTCACTTTTATACTTGACACTTGCTTATAAAAACCACAAGTCAGATAATACCATTAAGGTTGGTCATATGAAACACAAAAAATACACACACTAATATAAATTTCACAAATAAACCTCATAGGTCGGCATTAGCCTTACAAGCCCACACATGCTCAACTAGACCCAAAACACACTCTTCACACCCAATGGTCACAAGTTTGAATCTCTAGGGCACAAGCAACTTCTCCAAGGCTCCATTAAATCCAAAAAATTAAAGTATATCCTCTCACACTCACCTACAGGCTCAAACAACTTTGCACCATCCATATTCCTCATGACTCACACCAAGAAGCAAGCAACTCCATCTAGGTCTCAAGCACCTAAAAATCAACCTCCAAAAGTGAATTACTTCACACCTTTAAAATATTACCAAGGATTTTGAAACATATAAATATAAACCTCTCAATGTATAATATTCCATATAACTCACACAAATAAACAAATCAAGGCATAGGGATTCATAAATCATGTAACTCTAAAATTGGTCAAAACTAGTACAAGGACTCAAGGATGAGTCTTGAGGAATATGGTCTCAAACACCTCCAAGGTAACTTCCATACTCTTCCACCACCTAGAAAACATAAATGGAAACCTTCTACACCTCTCCATGCATTCACAAATATAGGCAATATGGAGAAAACCTCAATTACAAACATGTTCCAACTAGCTTCTTGAAAATCCTAAATAGGCAAAGTGTTAGGACACTAGGGTTTCAACATGAAACCACCTCATATTATCAAACCAATAAATTCACCACATCATATCAGACTCCTACAATATCTACATGATCATAAACTGTTGCTACATCATGTAAAAACATCACACACATTTCATACTATCATGACTAGTTTTGCACACATTAGCCTTCTATAAAGAGGTTATATTGGATGACATGTTTCATAAAATTTCTCCACATAACCTGTTCAAATATTTTAATGGAAACTTGGCGCACATACCAATATTTCTCTCACAATTTTATTTTCATCATGAAGCCTTCATCTCACACTGTACTAGTAAATATCTACAAAATAGAGGTTTTTCGTCATCTTGTTAGGTGACCCAAGTATGTAAATACCATCAAAAGGAAATCTAAGGAGCCCTCTACAAGCTTGGATCATCACATTATCCTTTCCATATCATTTCATTACCATACCATGCATATCTTCTCTATTTATCTACTGCTAGGATTTTAACAAGGGTTTTGACATGTTTTGCTTCTTAATGATGGTTCATAAATGTCTAATGTCCATTTGACCTCATTATTCTTGTTATGTATTCTTAACTCCATGGCCTAACATCCCCTAATGGCTTAGAATCCCATGTAAAACACACACATGTGGGTGACCATAAGAATTTGAAATTCAAATTGGAATTTTCATTTCTAAGAGTTTGATATGGTTAAAAACGAGTTTTCTTGTTTTTCTTCACTCTCATGACCTAAAATTTTTCCCACAACACTACAACAACCTCCTTCAACTGCCACAAAGCTCAATTATGTTTTTACTCACCTAAAACACTCTAAAAACCATAAATTACCTTATCTTTATAGCCGTGTCTTCAATTATCTACTTCAAAAGGACCTTAGACATGAATCATACACCTAATTTGTGACCTTTGACATCTTCCACACATGCCATGCAACCTAAAAACATAGTCTAAATGTCTGTAATGACTTTCTCTACCTCATATCTCATGCAAGCACACCATCTTCTCATGCTAGGTCTAGGACTAGGCCTAGAATGACTTGACTCAACACATGATTCTCATGAACTGATATGATTTTAACTTTACATACCTAAACATATAATATTCATAATCAAGCTAAACATCTAACCTTCAGGTTATAAATATAGGAATTTAATATGCACCTAAAATATCTTTTGATTTGGCTAGAAGATGACAATTCATATTTTACGACATTTCAAACTTTCCCTAAAAATTACACTTTCTTAGTAAGAGAAGGATGTTATGATGCCAAAAAGAGTATCCCATCTTCAAAATGAGAGAAATTGAGTTCAAAACAATGGACACATATGTTATTATACGCATACAATAATGTAGAACAACCAATTTCTATGTATGAGGGCATGGAGGTGGTGATTTCCACATATACAAACTCAATGCCATTTGTTGTCAATGTTTCCACTTGCTGGAAAATTAGTGAAAATGAGTATTTGGGCAGAATTGGAGGTCATGATCATGACCACACAATTTATTTTCACATTTTAATGTGTTGAAGTGATATATTTTTTTATGGAGGCATTGCCATCACAAAATCATCTTTGAGGTGATAACCTCATGTACCGTTTGATAAAAACAACAATTCAAGATTGATTACTAATTTACATGGATACACCTCTCCTTCACAATGAAATTTATTTAGGATGTAACTAGAGTAATTTCACACACACATAATACTTCTTTTAGTTTGGAACAAGTCATATTCTATAGAAACTTGAAGTTCACCTAAAAATTGTTGTTCTTTATTATATGGAAGGATGTTGTAAATGTTGTAAAGGAGAGCCCATATGTTAACTAGGTGCAATCCGAGGATAATAATATGTCCCTAAATGTTATTCAACATCGCTAACATGGTGAAACTTCCAATTTTTATATGTATGATTCCTCAAAGCAGTGATATTGAGGTGGTTACAATATGTAAGGTGAAATGAAAATAGGTTATTCTCATGGATTTCCAAGATATATGTCACAAAGATATTATCTAGAAACCTTCCATGCTTAAAATATGTATCTTACTTTTTATTCATATTCAAGTATTACTTGATAAAGTGTGTAGATGATTCTATATGGATTTGTTTCATGTAATTTTAATGACACTCAAAGGCAACCTAGTAGAGGGACTTAATATTATGTAAGCCATTAGTGTGTGTCTGTTGTTTCGTTATAGTGTATTGTTTCAACTCTAGGACTTATTCCTCTTTGAATTGGTTGGAATATTATTTTGTGATCATAAGATTCTCTTGGTTTCAATAAGGTAATATTATATATTCATAAGATGAACCTCATGAAGGTGGAATCCAACTTATTCTCCGTAACATTGACAAACAAAATATTAATATCCAATCGGTAAATAAATGAATAAATAATTATAATTTACAACAAAATAAATTCAAGAAATAGAATTTACAAAAAAAAAAGACAAATATGATAATGTACAAACATGATTTCTCATCCAATTACAATTTTTGGTTCATTTATATTTTTGAGAGTTTCCAATATTGCTTTATAATTGTTTTTTGAAATTATCCACAACCCTGGACACTTTCATCTTTGGTCCTGGAAACATGTGGAATCAAATAAACATTTGTAGCAACAACCAAGTGTGTATATATGAAAATATTATTTCACGTCTTATAAACCTCAAATTTGAATTCCATTTTTCTCGTATCGAGTAGGTCCTTAATCAAGTTTCTATTATAACTACCGAACCTATTGGATATGTAAAGTCATCAACATTTTGTAGTATCCATTACAATTTTTTTCCCTTCACACAACATCAACCATTAAAAGTTTGTGTTTCCCTTTAACACAACATGTTAACTAATAATTTGATTTATTATCATTTACTAAGAGGCAACAATAGTGTATACATATCCAATTTCCACAAGATGTAATACATGATCATAATATGTATATGTGTCAATTCTATCAGCTCTGCATGATTCAAACACTTTGGAAGGTGTTAAGGGTTATGGAAACTAATAATTAACCAATCTAAAATTTGAAAGTGATTCCAATCCTACAAGGTACAATTTTCATAAAAATATTCAAGTTCTCATGTTTTAATATTAAACACTTGCATTTGATCACTTGAATGAATGCATTTTTCTAGAATCAATCACTATTTCGAATTCTATTATTTATCCTAATTTTTCTTCTTCCACCAACCAAAATAATCTTTGTACATTTGAATTGATTTCCTCCTTGTGAATGTACATGGTTACACTAACATACAATAGAATAAAAAAATGTTAAATTGGTGGCTCCACAAATATTCATTTGTTCTTTAACCAAAGGTCTCTTATCGCAATCATGCTCCCATTTTTGTACCTTGTCTAAGAGAAACTCCATTTATGAGGAACATTACACTATGTAGACATTCTACTTCACAAATATAATATTTGAGAATCCTTGAACTGTCTCATGCAATTATACATGACCAAATCAAATGTCGAAGCATTTGAATGTTTTTTATTCAAAAATTCATACAACCTACAACAACAATATTGGATAGACTCTACATAATGAGATCGATCATCACTCATGTAAAAATGATACTCATTTACAATCTTCCTATTATCTTCTATATTATCGGATGCATGTCTAAATGTAATTTGAATAAAAATAGTAATTCATATAGAATTATAATATTATGACTAAACCTATTTATGTGCTTGCATTGTATAATTTTATATAAAGTTCAAAACTCGACAACATTGTACCCATAGGAAATGTGATCCTACATACCCCGAGTTGTTGATCAACCAATGAGATTTATAGGCATGCCTTGCATATTTATATGCTAGGTTATTCCTAAAATTTATAATGAATTTAAAAAAATTCACTTCCTTTTTTACCAATTCACATGTTACTCCTTATCCTTGGCTCTTTAATCGATACTTAAGTATTTCATACTTTTTATTTTCAACTAACTTTATCCCAAATTCAAGTTCTTCATATTTGTGCAAGATCGAAATCAACTTTTCCAAGACATCATATACAATGCATTCATTGTTTAATAACTTTGACTATTAAAACTATTTGTCATTAGACCATTTGCAAAAACTATAATCAAGCAAATTTCTAGTTGACTTAGGTGGTCAGTAACACCCCACACTTTTGCAATATTTCATTAGTATGCAAAGTATATTTATATGGAAAAAAATTCATGATAAATTGAAAATTCAACATGATGCTTACAACAACATATCATGTAAACAATATGGGACACACAATACAAGGATTCAAAAGACTTGAATAACCTTTAGACAATTCTAAAATTTAAATGCATATCATATTTTTTTATACAATTTGATTTGTTTATATTGTAAGAAGTGTTTTCCATGGGTTGTGTGGTCTCAAATTCCATAACTAAATTTTAAGATATATTTAACATTTGGCAACACAATACTATTTTCTCGTAAACAATATTTCATTAAACTCTCTGGAAGTAATTAGTTTTCTATCACAATGTGGATGCCTACCACTTAAATCTTGACAATTTTTACTCATGGATCATTTAACCTTGATCTTCGAAAAATAACTCTAGTTAGTGTTTTTGTTTAGGTTTAGATCAATACACATTTTCCTTAACATTAGAGATTTTTGACAACTTAATTAAATGGAAGATGTGATTACTTTGCATTTGTGTTTTTATCCTGTCTCAACCACATTTTCCAATGGAAATAATTGTATTGCCAACATTTTTCACAATAATTTATTTTGGTCATTGACATTATTTGTTATTATTTTTAACAATTTCATTACATGTCTCATTTTATACATTCTTAACAATTAAACACGTCGTTAACACTTCTCGCTTAAAGATTTGTTCTTGAAGAATTATTTTAAGAGTTTGAAATCCCATAACCTCATAGAAACGTGAAGTGTTTCACCCCTCATATTATTTAGAATATTTTCATTAATTTCAAGTAACCACTTTGCCTAGAATTTATTCATGTTTCTTCATGATCAACCAAAAGTGGGGGTGAAATGTTATATATGTGCATCTCATTGAAATCGTATCTTGCCTCAATAAGAACATCCCAATTTTCATTTGCTTCGTAATTTGGTTCTTAATTAGGTTCTCTTTTGTGGTTTGGTTTCACTTGTATTATTCTTAGTGTCAAGTAGAACATTTCACGATGAATTTTTTTTCCACCTTTGATGAAAAAAAAAAATCATTCATTAAAATTATATATAATATATTTGATAAACTATTTTTAGAAAAGAATTTCTATCAAGTATACATATAAATTTTTGGCTAGAAAAGAGAAACGAGAGTTGTTGAGAGGCGGGTGTTGATTTTTATATTAATAAAAGCATAAATCCATTCCAAATATATATTCATTATCCATTTAGAATCATATCCATTCCAAATACATATCCATTTAGAACATATATCTATTTAGTTAGAGAAAATATATGTTTATGATATGTAGTAATGTCAACCCCTAAACACAAACCCCAAACCATCATCCCCACATAGCCAATGAACCTAGAGGTGACCCTAAACCATTGAATCTAGCATACCTAACCAACCCTTTCTGTCAATACACCTAGTCATTTGTGCATATGCATAAAAAAGTGATTTGGGGTATGTGCACATTAATGCACATCAAGGTGAAATTATGTCAAATTTAGGCCTAAATAGGTGTAATTAGGGAAATAATAGATGATTTATTAACCCATGTACACCCAACCAATCCTTTATTTTGATTTTGTGTTCACTTAGGTCCATTTGAGGAAAACATTGACACACTAACACCCTAGTCGATTGCACCCAAAATAAATAAAGATGAGTTATGTGTGCATGTTCTTATTTATTATTTGGATTAGGGTTATAAACATGAGTAAATGCAGTCGATTAATTTAACATTAATATGCAGATAAAAATATATCTACATTAGCAATTTGTAAGATAGAATGATTGAAACAAGTGCTAAATGAAACACGACACGAGGGGAGAGATAAATTTAGCTATTATTCTACTCTAGAAGTTGATCTAACTATGAAATTTAAATGACATGCAAGTGGTTTTTTTATTCTAGAAGTATATGATGAACAAGGATGAAACCATTATTTATGTACAAAACCATTTGGTGGTTACGTATGGAAAATTGTCATTCTATAAATTTATGTCCATGTATGATCACCGAGAATGTTCCTATTTGTGAAACCATATGTCTTGAAAATGTGTGAAACCATCGTATGACATGAAATGACCTCAAACCCTAACCAAAGGTAAAACCCATGCAACTCGATTTGATAAATTGATCACTTGACAATGTCTATAATTGTTTGTTGTGCTTGTAATTGACTTGATTTGGAGGTCTTATAACTTGGGAAGATATATGCTTGAACGTAGTTGGGAGTGCTTGAGACCTATGTGAGGGATGTTCCTAATGCGTGTTGCTTATTTTAGGGAATTTAGGAGAGGTTAGAGTGATTTTAGAATGATATTTGCAAGTAGTGTTCTTGAAAGTGATAAGTAATTTCTTGGTGAGTATATGTGTGCATTTGACTTGCTTATATAATATTTTGTAGGTTTAATCTTGCATTAAGGCCTACCTATAGGAAAATACTTATTGATTAACTAAAATGAACTAAAATAGAGAAAGTATAATGATAGATAATCTAATATAGATGACATAAACGTGGTAAATAAATGCACTAAAGTGGCATAAAGTAATTATATAACTAAACTAATAGAAATGAAACCCTAATGTGCAAGAATAAAGTGAGGAAATAAATTTGTTGATTATAGGTGTCACATACGAGGTGTCGTAGGTATGACAAGAAATTTGAAGCGAGGAACAGTTGCACAAAGGTCTAAAAAGAGTGGATATGGAAGATATAAACAAACTAAAGTGCCCAGGAGGGTACTGGGCACCTCGGGTGCCCCTGGTATGGCAAAACATGCACCATGGTCTCTAGAAAAGCTCAAAACCTAGTTCTTTTAGGGTAGGAAGATACTCTATAACCTTCGGTGTTTGTCACCTGGATTTCTGGACTACGCCGAATGTATCAAATATTCCAAGAGAAATAATAACCTGCAAAAGACCCAAAAAGAAGTATAAAAACCCTAAAAAATAAAAGATGCAAATGAATGGGTCGGACTAACCTCAACTGCCACAATAGTGGGCTTACTAAACTAAGTGTTGCACTACATTTCAGACCCAAATGTAGTTCGTGTGTGTGCATGTTGTGCCCTAGGTTCTCTTGTGCTAGTCACACTTTGTGAAGTAGCAAACAATAACTAAATGTAGAAAATGTAATAGCATGTGTGCATGGAATAAAATAGAATCCCTCCCCTATGAAGTGTGTGTTGATGCAGATCTCCTAGCCTTGATGCATGGAACTATGTGGATGCAAATGATACAACTATAGATGGAGTGATAGTATTATATGATGTTAGGACCCTCATTATGGTCTCATAACTTTATATTTATAGGGTTCTCTTGCTCTAATTTTGTAATTAACCCCGACATGGCTGACTAGGAAAAAGATAAAGATGAAAAACGGTTAGAAGAGGCCCAAAAAGAGGTGGGAAAGTAGAAAAAGGATCGAGGCGCCCCAGGTGGGACCGAGGCACCCCATTACATACCCAGGTGCCCGGTTTAGGCTAAAATGACAGGAAAGTGCGAAATAGATTGGGCATGTATATAAAAATGTGCGGGAATGAAGAAATAAAATTAAAACAAGATGGCCAAAAGATGGGATTAATTAGTACTTTCTTCACTCAAGAACCTTCTAAATAGTAGTATGAGATTGGGCTAAATAATGTCTAAAGTGCATGATTTTTGACTACACTTACTCATAAACAATATCAAATTGAGAAAATGACCATTGGGTGGCTTGGGATGAAATTGGCAATTTCGGACCAAATTGTTTAGTGGCTTGGCCCTTACTTTGTGGTCTCACATGGGAAGGAGTGAGGTAATGGGAAGTTATAGTCATGACACTTATGACTTATAGACTGTTATAAAATGATGTAAGAAATTATGTGAATGATTGAGTAGTGCAAATGAAGAGAAAAGTCATGTACTAGGGATAATGATATGCAATTGAGCTCATAAGGTGTGCACAAGTCATGATTTAGGGATCAATCTAATACTAATATTGTCAAGCATGACACATTAAATTTTTATGTGTCTACATTCCCCCCCCTTTAAGATAAGAAATAATTTTTTCTTTAAAGGAAAAGATACCTGAGTGTGTAAATACACTTTGTATTCACTCGAGGTGCTTGATTCACTTGAGTATTGACATGATATCTATGGTGAAAAATGCAACATAGAGTATAGTCGGTGTCCATCAAAATAATTGAACTTTAACTTAGATTTGAAAATGTATTTGAAACTTGAAATTTGAAATTGAATCCTAGAAATTTGAAAAATAACCAAATCAAAGGAGTACACTTATGTTTCTTGAAGACAGGGAAGCTCCTTAACGAAGTTATTGGAGAGATGGATTGGAATTAAGACATCAAAGGATTATGGGAAATCATTCCTCAATTATCTAAAGGATAAGATTAAACCAAAAGGGGATTGGGTGTTACTTGAACCAACACAAAAAGGGTGTCACAAGGATTTCTAGTCACCCCAAAGAACCTTCTAAAAAGAGGAAGGGTGTCATATGATGTCTTTCCCTCCCAAAACCTCTCAAAAAGAGTGAAAATAATAATTTCACAAGGCTTTCTAGTCACCCCAAAATATTCTACCTAAAAACCACACTGCTACAAATGGATCTAGGCTCAAATATGGAAAATAATACAAAGTTGAAAGATAGGATTGGGTGTTACTTGAACCAACACAAAAAGGGTGCCACAAGGATTTCTAGTCACCCCTAAAGAACCTTCTAAAAAGAGGAAGGGTGTCACATGATGTCTTTCCCTCCCAAAAACCTCTCAAAAAGAGTGAAAATAATAATTTCATAGGGCTTTCTAGTCACCCCAAAAATATTCTACCTAAAAACCACACCGCTACAAATGGATCTAGGCTCAAATATGGAAAATAATACAAAGTTGAAAGTGAATGATGTATAATCACAAATCCACGATGTAATTTTTATGATCCTCATGTGTGGATTTCACTAAAGCCTCGAAGTTTTTGTGTAACAGTTTATTACCTTTGGTATAAGAGGAACAAACCAAGTTCAAGTCGCATCACATGTGGCTATGCCGACATTGCAGTGTTCACCCAAGTCTCGTATAGGGAAGAGTGTGGTCCCTCTATATGGTCACAAATATAGCTCAGGGTATGGGCTATGGAAGCGTGGTGGGATGTTATGATCCTCATGTGTGGATTTCACTAATGCCTTGAGGTTTTGAATGATTTATTACATTTGTTATAAGAGCAACCCCCGAGTTCAAGTCATGGAATGGGTGGCTACGTCGGCATTGTAATGTTCATCCGGGGCCCATATAGGGCAAGGCGTGGTTCCTCTCAGTATGGGCACAAATATAACCCATGGTCTAGGATACAGAAGCGTGGTGGGATGTTATGATCCTCATGTGTTTATTTCATTAATGCTTTGAGGTTTTGGTGTAATGGTTCGTTACATTTGGTATCAGAGAAACCACCCAGGTTTGAGTCCCAAAACAGGTGGCTACGTTGGTATTGCAGTGTTCACCGAGGATCGTATAAGGGAGGGCATGGTCCCTCTATATGGGTGCAAATCTAGCCCGGGGTCTAGGCTACAAAAGTGTGGTGGGATGTTATGATCCTCATGTGCGGATCTCACTAATGCCTCGATGTTTTGGTGTAATGGTTCGTTACACAATTTTCTAGTGTATAAAGTGTGCAAACTTAAATATAGGAGGAGGCCCATGTCCCCATACCATGTATTCTATAGGTGCCCAAGATTCATAAATTTTAAAGAGAATGGAGTAGTAATTCCCAACCATATTTTACACCAAAACATGCTAAACTCTACTCTAAACTATGGAAAATATCCTTGAACATGTATCGAAATATAAAAAAATGTGTTTGTTCTATAAAATTCTAAAGTTCCTCTTGATAAACATCCCAAAACGAACCCATCAATCATGGAAAATAATGTCTAATGGTTCCATTCTCTATTGGTTAGTTTTATCCCTAAGAAATTTTGATTTTGATCTATATTTTTACCTTATTATGTTATGTTCGAATTATGTATTATTTTTGTGTCCTTGAATTGCATAGATATCCATGTGATAACCCCACTAAAATCCTCCTCTTTTGAGGTTAGTGATATTTAGAATATATCACTCGGATCAAAAGAAGTGAAGTGTATCTATGTATGATGTAGCATATAGTCAACATTCAATCAAATTGTAGGCTATTGTAGGTGGCCACCTTAAAGATCATGTTCCTACAAAAGTGTGCATGGCAGAAATCATGGCAAAAAAAAGATACCAAACAAGCATATAACCATAAAAGTAGACAAGTATAAGTATATAAACATGCATGCAAAACAAGAAATCGTAGAAAAGGCAAAATGCCACATATAAGGGACATAAGAGTGTCACACACAAAAATAGACATGAGAAAAGGTCATAGAGGTTAAAAACAAGGGACACCAAAGTGTCACACACACATGCATAGAAAATGTCATACACCACATCCAAAAATAAGCATACATGTGAATACAATATCTTGAAGGCACATAGATCAAGAGATACTAATTCTACACAAGGCACATGTATTAGTTGCATAGTCCTAAAATGTAAGATATAACATAAATAAAGGAAAAAGAGCATAATGAGAATGTGAAATAACACTATGTAATGAAACAATAACACTTGATAGTACGATATGACAATGAATGTTGTATGGCCACCGGGTAAGTGGAGAGATCCATCAACTATAAGCAATATAGAGTCTTGTGCATGTCCCATATCATGCTCAAATATTGTGAATGCATGTGTGTAAAAAGTATATATAATATGTTATCTATCAAACCATATGACAAACAACATATACAAAGTAAATAAATAGAAAATCAAGTCATATGTAGGTCTTGAGTTTGTATTTTTATAATGTTTGAATATTTGTATGTTTATTACAAAGATTTGATTTGTTTTTGTATTTTTAGACTATTTGTGTATTTGTATGAGGCAAGTGTTGTCCTATGGTAGAATAAGGAGGGAAAAGAGGGAAAATTTAGGTATAAGAGGTATAGGCCCCAATATTTCATCATGTACGATAAGAATAGGAGGCGGTGCTTGGAGCCAAGGTTGTAAAACATGCGTAGGATATTTAGTTCTCATTAGGGGGACTCAGGAGGAGGTCTATAAAAGATAGAGCTTGTAAATATGGCATGAATAGGATCATGAGTCATAACTAGTGTGCTAAAAAAATAGGAGCGGGAAAGGATCTGCATAATGGATATCTTGAATTATAACAATTTGATTTCAAATAGTGTCCTTGATGTTATGAAAAAGAATAAGCAATAAGAGTCCTAAGTGCATGAATCTAAGGGTATCCAAAAAGTGGGTCACACGTCCAAATAATATCACTAAACTATAAATGTATAACCATAATAGGGGAGTCTTGAGGAGGAGAGTGTGCATTATATAGCTATTTTACTCAATATATCCCAAAAAATAATTAATGTGAGAGTACATAAGATATATCTTAAATTTGATCAATCAAGCCACAATAAATACATTGTTGATGACAAAAGCTTGAATGTAAAGTGCATAAGAAATAATATTATTAGCAAGTAGAGAATTTTTAACATCATGATCGTAGGTTGTAGCTAGACCATCTTATTGCTCTAATAAAGTGCTAGTGTATTTATGAAATATGTACCTCATCCATAATAGTATATTGTTGTGGAGGCATATAAGGTGGTAACATAAGAGGATCATTGTTACTACTATTTCTTGATTCTCAAATCTCATATGCATGTGATTCACAAAAATAATAAATGATGACAAAGAGGTGATAATGAGATTAATATCATGAGCATTCATCAATTTACCAACAAAAAATGTGCGTAATTCATCAATAGGAATAGGTTGTGCTAGAGAAGTGATGATAGGCTCATTAGGAGGGGAATATTCCACATTGCAATATTAGAAAGGATCCTTATCTGCAAAAATAGTATGATCATGACCATTATTATTAAATTTGAAACATTGATAAAGAGTAGATGGAATGGATCTCATAGAAATAATTCAATGTGACCCAATAAGAGATTGAAGGAACATTTGTAAAATATGAAATGTGGTAGGCAACATTATAGTGCCAACTAGAACATCCAAAGTGTTTTTTCCAAGTGTAGTCTTTGAGATGTGGTCAATACTTCCAACTTGATAAGTGTCTTATCATCATTTCTCTTAGAGATACCCATTCATTGAATGAAAGAAGTAGTTCAAACATTCAAGAGAGATTCAACTTCAACTAGTACTCTTTTAATTATAATCCTATTAATCTTTTCCATAATAAATAATGGTAGATTTTGATCTATTGTATGATAAGGAGGTAATGTTATAGTAGCAAACGTAATTTACTTATCTAGGATTGGAAATTGATTTATTATAGGAGGAACAAAATATGGTCGTGTAACAATAGGAAGGGAATAAAGTTGCTTTGGGATACTTGTGAATGTGATAACATTGAGATCAATAAGATCTTGTATATCATGTTGGAGCTTGAAACACTTAGTAGTGGTGTGCCCAATACATTGATGGTATTCACAATCAGAATTTGAGTTGAAATATTTGGCTTGAGTTTTATCGTATCAACTTAAAAATGTGGAGGGAGAGATACAAGGTTATGCTTAAGAAATTTTTGTAAAATCAAACAATGTGAAAATTTAGGGAGATAATTGAGACCAAACCTAGGGGGAGTAAGATCAAATATGTGAAGCTTAATACATTCCAACAACAAGATTAGGTCATAAAATAATAGTGAAGATAACAAAAAATAGTAGTATCGTAGCCTCCTTGGACATTAAAAAAGTATGAAAGGTTGCATAGAAATCCATGAAAACACAAATGAGAACAAACCCTAAGATAGGGTAAATGATATTACATGAAGTGAAATATGGAAACCATAGGGTAACCAAGGTTTGAAAGAGTATATAAATTCAATTGATAAGTGGGTTTACCAAATTATTGCACCCAAAATGAATAAATGGGATTTATGTGTGTGGGTTCTTATTTATTATTTAGATTAGGGTTATAAACAGGAGATATATTCAGATTAATTAAGTTAACATTAATATGCATATCAAAACATACATGAAAACAAGATAACACGACAAACAAGTGTTAAAGAAACAAGGCACAAGAGGAGCTATGCATTTAGTTATTCTATTACTCTAGAAGCTGACTTGACTATGAAAAAATGATGAAACAACTAGAAATGATTTCCAAGTGTTGCATTTCTATTTTTGGAAGAACAAGATCAATATGGATGAAACCATTATTTATATATGAAACCATTTGATAGTTATGTACTTTTTGGTGATTTTGTACTGTGATATGATGGTGTTTTGTAACTTTTTGCACTTGTGCACTCAAGGGGAACATACATGTCTATGAAACTTTAGGTCTCACAAATTTGTAAAACATATTGTATACCATGAAATGAAATCAAACCCAAAAAAAAAGGTTAGTGTTTGGGTTGAAGTACAATCCATACATAGCTTACATTGACACTACTATGAAGAGGCCTCAAATTACATGTAGTTCTCCAACTATATACAATATATATATATATATATATATATATATATATATATATATATATATATATATATATATATATATATATATATATATATATGTATATATATATATATATATATATATATATGTATATATATATATATATATATGTATATATATATATATATATATATGTATATATATATATATATATATGTATATATATATATATATGTATATATATATATGTATATATATATATGTATATATATATATATATATGTATACATATATATATGTATATATATATATATATATACATATATATATATATATATACATATATGTATAGATATATATATATATATGTACATATATATATATACATATATATATATATATATATATGGATCTAACTAAACTTTATAACTCGATCACTTGATAATATTTACAATAAATTGGCACGTTTGTGCTTGAATTGATTTTGAGGGATTGTAACTTGGGAAATTAGCCTCTTAAACTTGGTCAAGCATGCTTTAGACCTATTTGGGGTTTGCTTCTAATGCATGTTATTAATTTTGTAGAGTTTAGGAGAGATTTCAGTTATTTTGGAATGATATTTGCTAATAGTGCTCTTGAAAGTGCAAGGTAATCATTAGGTAAGTAAATGAGCGCATATGACCTAGATATATAGGATCTCATAGGTTCAATTTCAAATTAAATCCAGCCTATAGGAAGATTATTGAACCATAAAAGATAAAAATCAAGAAAATAAATATTGGGTAGTTTGGGATGTTAGTGGTAACATAAGGGCCAAGACGACACTAGGTTGTTTCAAGAGCTCATACAATAGAACAAAACACAAAGGTTTCTTCATTTTCTTCAATGGCCTTAAAAGAATCTACATGTAGCTTCTCACTAAGAAGATTACAAATTTCTCATGGAGCTTTAATAGACTCTTGGTGTTTTCCGATGGACCTATTCTAGATTGGTTACACCATATACTTGGCTCTAATGGCCTACAAACGCTTATTCGATCTCAACTAAATTTACATAAATCTAGCGTATCTAGTTTCTCTTGTTAATTACCTTCTCGTCATCCCCAAAATGATAAAATCAACCTCCTTTTATAGGCATGCTTTCTTTCTTATCTCTCCTCATAGTGTTTCCTTTGGCGGATTGGATCCTTTAAGATGATTCATGCTTTTCCTTGCTCATACTTGACTTCAAACCGAGCCATTGATTCCCTAATCCACCTCCATCTAGATGTTTGTAGGACTGGTCCATTTCAGTCTAGTAGTGGGATTATCTAATCGCTACATCCGATTAGCTTCCTTTATTAGTTTATGTTTGTCACTTTTCTTGACATGTCATGTCAACTATCAAATCATTTGTGCATCCCCTTCTACACAATCCTTGGTACACCTTTTTATTCATTTTTTCACACACTCATGGTCTTGAGCTACACCTTCACTCTTTTCCCATGCATCCATCTAGTTCTTCTTAAAACATATGCATGCCTTCTTCACAATACATACCATTATGCAATCCTTTTCTTCATCTTTCGCATGTCCCTCACATCCATCCACTCGAGCCAAAATACCCCATGCACTATCACACACTATTTTCTCCGTGTCACTTATTCCCTTCTCTTATCTATAATTTCTTGCACACCCAACTCTAGTTTGCACCTCTTCAAACTTCCATGAACCTTTACATGCCTCCTTCTACTATGCATTTTATGACTACTTCACTCTTCTCTCCATATACCGTGCAAAGCCTCTCGTGCACTTCTACGCAATCACATCTTCACTTTGCTACACCTTCCTCTCTTCATTCCTTGTGTTTTCCATCCTCATGTGCACCCATACTTACCCCAATTGGTTTAGGATTGCCTTGATCTTGGGATGCTCTTGCATCAGATGTAACCACAATTTCAGACCAAATCATTTCGTATTTTGGTCCTTGTTTGAAGTGGTCTCATATGGGCAAAGAGTGAGGTGTTAGAAAGTTTTGGTCATGAAACTTGGGAGTGATAGGACTGTTATGGATTGATGCAAGCAATGTTTTGAGTTACTTGAGCAATGCAAATGCAAAAATTCATATAATAGGGTTAAGTATATGAAATTGAGCTTGAAATGCACTCGTAAGTCATGATTTAGGGATTAAACGAATATTGACATTATCAAGTGATAAATAACCAAATTTAGGTGTCTACACTAGTGACTTGTGACTAGGGCATATGCAATCAATTTGTGGAAACTTTATGTGTATGAGGGTGAAACTATGTCATATTCAAACCCAAATTGGTACGATTAGGACATTGTTGGTTGATTCACTAACCCACACACACCTAACCAAAAATTTCTATTGATTTTACATGTACTTGATCCTTTTAAGGGAAAAATGAACAAACCAAATCCCTAACCAAATTAGAATAGGTAATATGCAATTCATTTGAGTCACATTCATGCATAAAAGAAAATCATTATGTTAAATTCACACCGAAATAGGTGTGATTATAAAAATGTTAGGTCAATGTAGGTATCTCGCACATACCCAACCACCCCTTTATGTTGATTTTGTGTATACTTTTGCCCCTTTTAGGGAAAAAATGAAACACCAACTCCCAAACCACTTGTGGCAGGGACATATGTAGTTGATTTGGGGCACATTCATGTATGTGAGGGCATTATTGTGTCAAATTTAGGCCCAAAAAGTGTAATTAGGGAAGCTTCGGTTAGTTTAATAGCCCATGCACACCCAATCAACCCATTTTGTTAATTTTGAGCTCACTTAAGTCCCTTTTACGGGAAAATTGACACATCAACACCATAACCATATGCAATGAGGCATATGAAGTTGATTGAAGCATGTTCATGTAAATGTGGTTAAGATTATGTCATGTTCACTCCCAAATTAGTGCCTAAATTTTCTCATGTGGTATTCTTCCTTCACATTCAAGTCCAATTTTTATCTCACTCTTCTTGGTCATATGGAAAATATTGGAATAGATTTAAACTACACCATTCTTGTTAAAACCTTTGTTTGGATTTTACTTTCTTTTTTTCTTGGTTATAACTTACCAACTCTTTATGCCAATCATGCCTTCGTATCTACACTTTCTCCATAATAGAGGAGATTCCACTTGCTGCTACTTATAGAGTAGGAATATGAACAACCAAGCCCTTATGATGTAAGATTACCTTATTTTTGGTTTGGGAAAAAGATTAATATTTTAAGAAAATATATATTTCCAATCAACATATAAACACCTTCATTATTATACTTAGTGAGATAAGAAAACCTTTATTCCTTTGATGTTTAAAAGGACTCTTTGTGCATATCTACTACGATGAAATTACTCACTTGTAATTGTTGCTCTTGTAATATCAAGTGGATTGTCTTACCAATATTTACTTGGAACAACTTATTTTTTGCAAAATACCTAGTACCAGTGAAATCATGCAACTCATTACTCCTAAAAACTTGCAAACAAATATTCAGAGGAATATATGTAGCATTATTTACACTAAACATGCTCGTTATTTCTTCAAGCTTTTGGTGTTGGTAATTAGCTCCCAAAATCACTTCTTTTATTCTACTCAATTTATCTTTGACATCTCGTAATCATCTATTCTACTCAACCATAAAGGTAGTTAGATATTTTACCTTATATATTGTAGATTTGGTTTTTGCTAGAGTAGAATCAAGATTTTCTTCTTGTTGTTTCATTTTCCTTTTTTAAAGATCATTTTTAGACCTCGTTTTGTAGTCAGATCCTTCTTGGGAATTTTCTTAGTATTAAGTAGGACATTTTTCAGTCTCATTATAATCTTCATATTCCCATCTATCCCTTTTGGTAAATTTTTGGGCTTTGTAACCATGCCTTTTCTATTTTTCTTTGGCATAGGCTTGTGGTGTAATTGAGGCCCGAGTCTGCTTATATTTTTAAAGCTTTGGCTTAATATTTTTATCATTTTATTCTAGTGCCTTTATCTCTTATTGGTGCTACTGTAGAACTAGTTGTATTTCTACTCTTATTATTAAGTTCTCTCCTTACTTCTCTTTCTTTGGAGTTGGACATTTATCTTCTTTAGTTGCTCATTAATTGTTTTGAGCATTGGATCATCATCCTCTTGTTCACTTGAATATTATTTTATTTCCTTTTTTTATTGTGAGGATTTTTTCTTTGAGTATCGTGTCTCTAACCATAAAATAGGAATCATTTGGGACTCCTACCAATTCATAAAACTAGTCATTTGGAAATTGTAAGGTCCCTTAAAATGGTAAAACATCCCGTCATGGTTTTTATTGTTGTGATTCAAAAATGCCTTATCGTGAAAATTGGCATTTTGGGTGGGAAATCAATAGCATAGCGTGGTCCTCCAAAAAAAAAAAAAAAAACATTTTATGTGAGAAGGGATCTTCTTTGAAGAACTCCTTTTTCTCAATAAATATACAAGCTTTTTATTTCTCCATGTATGTCCTTTGGGTAAAACTAGTGCCTTGAATTTACTTTTCTTTTTGGATTTTTTATACCAAGGATGATTACTATCATACTCAAAAAGATAGATTATGATTGGAACACTTATATATAGGAAAATCCACATTTTTATCCTTACAATGTAATGAGCAAACATGGAGGATGCTTGAGAGTATTACTGATATGAAAATAATCAAGTTACAAATATAAGAGCTGCAATGTTTATATACATTGAACAACTGAATACGAGGTTACACATGCATAACAAAAGACTTTGTGAAAATGCAAGAGGACAACTATATGTTTTAAACTATATAGTTATATAAAAAATATTAAACAACTAATTTACCCAATTAACCAACTTGATTACCACAATAACTTAGTAAGTACTAATAACCAATGGTAAAGTCAGTAAAAAAACAAAAATACAATGCATAATTAACCTACTATAGGTTTTACCTTACATCCCCCTTAATTTTGCATTGCCTCAAGAAAAAAGAGAAGAAATATTTGAACATCTCAAATTTGTCACATGCAAGTGACTTCGTGAAAACTTCTTTTCATTGTTCAAATGTTGGGAAAAACTGAAGCTATATATTGTGTTTCAAAACATACTCGTGAATAAAATGATTTTGTACCTAAATGTTCTTCGTTCTCTCATGAAACACTAGATTGTGAATAATTTTGAGAACACCCTCATTTTCAACATACAAGGTAGTGGATTTCTCCTATGGTAATCCAAGTCCCTCAATTATGTAACATAGCCATATCAATTCGCAGATAGCTTCACCTACAACACGATATTCGACCTCTGTGGAAGATCAAGAAACAAAGTTTTGTTTCTTGCTTCCCCATGATATTGGACCATATCCCAAAAAGAAAACAAATCCAGAAGTGGATTTCCTTTCATCAATGTTACTTGCATGATCTGAATCCAAATATCCATCAAGAAGAACTGATCATTCTTCTTGTACTCTAGACCAAGATCCATAGTGCCCTTGAGATATCTCAAGATCCACCTTATTTCTTTCCAATGAAAAACTCTAGGTTCCTGCATGAACCATGAAAGATAACTAACTGCAAAGTTGATATCTAGTCTATTATATGTTAGGTAAATGAGACTCCCAATCAAATGTCGATAAAGAGTTACATTTACCATAGGAGATGGATATGTACAAGATAATCAAGTATTGTCTCCGTGGGTATATCAATCGGTGAACAATCCATCATCCTGAATTTCTCAAGCATTTTCTTGGTATATTTCAATGAGAAACAAATATATGATTCTCTTTCTACCATACTTCCAATCCAAGACAATAGTGCATGATCTTGAGATCTGTCATGTTGAACGATCGATTAAGATCTTTCTTTGTTACATCGATCATCTTCATTGTCGCTAGTGATGACTAGATCATCGACATATACAACAACTATCACAATCTCTCCTCCTTTCCTCTTGAGGTAGATATTGGGATCATATGGATTCCTCTCAAATCCATGCTAAATGAGATTCTCATCAATTTTGATGTACTAAGCCCGAGGTGCTTGTTTAAGGCCATACAAATATTTGATGAGTCTACATACCTTTGTTTCTTCTCTAAGTACGACAAAACCCTTTGGTTGAGTCATATAGACTTCTTCTTGTAGATCTCAATTCATAAAGACATTTTCACGTCCATTTGATGGAATTTCCATCCAAACTGTGTGAAATTAGAGCAAAAACCATCATGATAGTTTTGATCTTAACTATGGGAGTAAATGTCTCCTCATAATCTATGCCTTCCTTTTGTGCATACTCCTTTCTACGAGTCGGACTTGTACTTGCCAATAGTCCCATCTCGCTTTGTACTTCATTTTGAATATCCATCTACAACTAATGGGATTCTTCCCGGTGAAGATTGACAAACTTCCATGTGTTATTTTTCATCATTGACTGATACTTAAAATCCATGGAATTTTTCTAATATTTTTATGTAGGGATTTTGGACAGTAGAGGGCTCAAAAATTCAACAAATCTACTCATTAAAGTAAAATTTACCTCTTCACAAGCTTTACTTTGTGAGTATGTGGTCTAGTGGTGGATGTGTCCGAAGGAGCATCTGAATTCTCATCTCGATCATTGAATTCTCATCTCGGATCATATTTGTATACCACTTAGGCATATGTTGTGTTGTTCCCATGGGTTGTGGTCATGTATGATCATCACCATCATCCCCATCATCATTGTCATCATCAATGGGAACATCTGCTTCTGTTTTCACAACAAGTGTGTTATGTACATTATGTGAGTTTGTGGAAGGAGCCTCATCTTATTTCTTCTCAAATAACTCAACATCCATGTTGGTGTAGACTTTCTTAGTCTTCAAATCCATTAGTCTATACCCAAGAGATTATTCATTGTATCCAATGAAGATGTATTTCTCTAATTTCATATCTAACTTATTTCTCTTTTGCTTGGTATCTGCATGATATATTTACATCTCAATACTCAGAGGTGTGCAATGTATGGCTTCCAATTTGACCATGCCTCGTGGTGTTATTCCATCAAGAGCAACCGCGGGCACTCTGTTCAATAAATATATTACAGTCTTCGTTGCTTCGGCCCATAATGTCTTTATCTATCCTGAAACATCGATCATACAACACACAATCTCCATGATAGTACAATTACTTCTCTCAACAATACCATCTTATTGTAGTGTATATGGAGGAGGCATATGTTGACAAATCCTATGAGCTTCCAAATAGGTTTTGAACTCATTACTGGTGAATTTCTCCCCTCAATATAAGCGAAGAGATATGATTTTGTGACTAGTCTTGTTCTTAACAACCACTTTGAACTTTTGAAGTTATCAAAAGCTTCACTTATGTTATGAAGATAAAAAATCCAAATTTTTCTCAAATAATCATCAACACAAAGTACAAAATATGAAATCAAAAATTTCTAGGTTCCATTAGACCGCAAAGATGGAGATGCACAAAATCAAACTTACGGAGCTTGATAAGTACTCTTATGGAATGAGGCTTCATGTTTTTACCTGATGGGTAGTTATGACACTTGTTTGTATCCTTTTTGAGAGATGAAATACCTCTCACTATATTGTACTAAAGTGAAGTCTGTCGAGATATCTAAAACTGATGTGACCAAGCCTTTGATGCCACAACTGTGTGGAAGAAGTATTCTTATCCACTAGTGTCTGATCATCTCTATGGAAAATTCAAGATAGAACATCAGTCCCACATCTGAAGCTCTTGCAACAAATTTTTGAGCTTTTAAGTTTATCTCAAATCAAACATACTTTCTTACCGAAATGAATATCAAAATCAATCTTCATATTATGATCTAGAAGTTGACTAACTAATAGTAAGTTCTTCGTCAAACTAGGGACATACAAGACATTTGATAACCTACAATTTCATGAACCAAGAGGTAAAGAAATATTCCCAATACCTTGGACAGTATAGGAAGAGTCATCCCCAATGAAACATGATTTTTAGAGGGTGTGTCTCGTATTTTGGAGAACCAAACTTTGTGTTTGGTCATGTGTCGAGTGGGTCCATAATCAACGTACCAGATAGCACTAGATGATGTGGTTGCTTCACTTGGAATGGGAAGTGTACAAGAATTCTTCATCATCCAAATGGTCTTCTTACTCAACTACATTGCCTTATTGATGGGGTTTCTTTTTCTAGCTCCCTTTCTTTTGCCCTTGTTTGTAGTGTGACTGTCCCTATTGTGATTTTTGATTATTAGGTACAAAATTTCTTGATGACCTTTTCTTGTACATGTTATACCAACAATATTTCAATTCATGTCCTCTTTTGTAGACATGAGACTTCTTCTTTTGCTTATCCCCTTGTTGATGTTGTTTTTGGGACTTTTGGGAAGAGTGTGCTTTGTTCTTCCCTTTTTGATGAGAAGATAGTGCATACTCTTATTTTTCATCTTTGTTGTACATCAACTCCACTTGATATAACAAATTCACCGGCCTCTCAAAAGTGATGGTTTGATATGAAAAGTTGATTTTCATCACAAAATTCTATAAGAGGGAGGAAGTGCTCTCAGAACAATGGGCATGAGAGCAATATCTGATATCTCCTCTCCTAGGGATAGAAGTGAAGCCCTCAATGCTACAACTCTATGCAAGAGAGCCTCAACTTTCTCATTCGGATTGAATTTCAGTGTATGCAAGTGACTCTACAAATTTAGTATTATGTTCTTGTTATTGTCCTTGTACAATGTGCTCAACTTGTCCCACACTTATTTGGCTATTTTGGCATCTCAAATGTGGGGTTGCACGTCATTAGACATTGTGAACAAGATAATAAATTTGGTCCTATGATTGACCCTATCAAACCGACATTGCGGATTGCATCATTTATTGATGTGGTTGCATAACCATTTGCAACCAACCAAAATTCTTTAAACTCAAGTTGAGTTTGAATTTTGGTCTTCCATGTGACATAATTGTTTCCACAGAGTAGTTGTGAGTCAAAAAAAAAGAACTTAGGAGCATTGTTTTCCATAGTGGGTTGTTATATTTTTCCAACTAGATGACACATTAGCACAATATAATTCAAAAATACACTAAAAATATTTGATTACAACCACTTATGTGGAAAAATTAAATGGCCCTTTTGGGCACCCCTCCTTTTTCAAAAGTTTCTCAAAATAAATTTTGAGTAACGTGTAAGAAATTTCTTTTCCCAAAACACTATTTTTCGCCGCTAAATTTGGAGGGGATTTATGAACCACTAAGCTTTTAGCGAGAGGTTCCTACTGCTAACTATGGTAGTTTTGCTAAGTTTTTCTCCAAATTTTTAAAAAAGGAATGGGGAGGTGAGTCGACTTTATGACCTATTAGCCACTAATATCTTAATCACATCCAACAAACCACCGAAACCCCATCATCAAGGCAATGTAGCTAAGTAATAAGATCATTTAGATGATGAGAACTTCTTGTACATTGTTCATTCCAGTGAACCATCCATGTCATCTAGTGTTGTTTGGTATGTTGATTCGGGAGCCACTTGACACATGAATGGGCACAAAACTGGTTTATCACCATGAGGGACACACCTTCGAAAAATCATGTTTCATTAGGTGATGATTCTTCTTACACTATACAAGGTATTGGGAACATTTCTCTACCTCTTGGTTCATGAAATTGTAGATTATTAGATGTATTATATGTCCCTAGCTTAACAAAGAATTTACTATCAGTTAGTCAGCTTCTAGATCATAATCTGAAGATTGATTTTGATAGTCATTCCAATAAGAAAGTGTGTTTGATTCAAGACAATATTATAGGCTCGAATTTTTTTGCAAAAGCCTCAAATGTGGGACAAATGTTCCATCTTGATTTTGTTTTCAAGGACGATCAAGCACCAATGGCTAAGAATTATTCCTTTGCATAGTTGTGTCATCAGATAATTGGTCATATCAACTTCAAATATATCTATACACTTTGCCAGTACAATATAGTGAGAGATTTTCCATCTCTCAAAAAGGATACAGATAAGTTTCCTAATTGCCTTGCAGGAAAACAACACAAAGCTTCATTCTAGAAGAGTACTTATTGAGTTCCAAGTAAGCTTGATTTGGTTCGTATCGATCTTTGTGGTCCAATGTAACCTATTCATTTTGGATTTTAGTATTTAATGTTGTGTTGATGATTATTTAAGAAAAATGTGGATTTTTTTCTTCGTAACAAAAATGATGTTTTTTAGAACTTCATAAATTTCAAAGTGGCTATTGAGAACAAGACTGGTCATCATATCAGATCTCTCCATTCATATCGAGGGGGAATTCACTAGTAATGAGTTCAAATCCCACCTGCAAGCTCGTGGGATTCGTCGAAAATGCCTCCTTCACACTCATCGCAGCAGAATGGTGTTATTGAGAGAAGGAATCGTATTATCCTAGAGATTGTAAGTTGTATGATTGATGATTCGGACTAGCGAGGACATTCAGGTCGATGTAGCGAAGACAACAATATATTTTCTAAATAGAGTGCCCACAATTTCTCTTGATGAAGTAACTCCACATGAGGCATGGTCGAATTGGAAGCCATCCATTGCACACCTCAGAGTATTTGGGTGCAAAGCCAACATGCACATACCCAAGCATAATAGAAAGAAGTTGGATATGAAATCACATAAACTCATCTTCATTGGATACAGTGAAGAGGCTCTTGGGTATAGATTGATGGATCCAAAGACCAAGAAATTCTACACCAACATACATGTCGAGTTCTTTGAGAAGAAGAAAGTTGAGATTCATTAAGACTCAATTGATGTAGATAGTTCACTTGTTGTAAAAACATAAGAAAATGTTCCCACTAATGATGACAATGAAGATGAGGATGACGGTGATGATCAAACATGACCACAACCCACGGGAACAATACAACGTATGCCCAAGTGGTATACAAACATGATTCGATATGCAAAATTGGATGTTCCACAAGATACATGCACCTTTGAACCATGGACTTTGCAGTTAATCTCAAGAAGAAGTAAACTTTGCTTTGATGAGTAGACTTGTTGAATCTGTTGATCCCTCTATTGTCTAAGAAGCCCTATGGTAAAAATCTTGGAAATATGCCACGGATGCTAAGTAATGTAGTGAGTGATGAAAAACAACACTTGTCAACTTGTCGATCTTTCACCAGGAAGAAACTCATTGGTTGCAGATGGATATTCAAAACAAAGTACAAAGTATATGGGACTATTGACAAGTACAAAGCAAGAATGGTGGTAAAGGGGTATGCACAAAATGGAGGTTAAACCATCTCAAGTTGTTCGAGAGAGTTCCTCTCCTCGTCCCTTGAGGTAATGTAAAATTAAGGAGATGAATTTTAGGTAAAAACTTAGTTTACTAGGTTAATTATGCATTGTATTTACTATTTACCGTAGGTAATAGTGTGTTACTTTTACTGTTGGTAAATAGTTATGTTACTATAGTAACTTAGGTAACTAGTTGTTATATTGTTATATGGTTGTGTATTGTTAAAACCATATATTTGTATTTTTTTTCATTCACGTATATGTTTTGGTTGGGTTGTTGTAACCTGTAAAACCTCCTGGTTGTCCTTATTTAGTTGTTCAATACCTATAAGTATTGTAGCTCTTTCTACTCATTGTAATCATTTGTAAGCTACTTGTAATATGTTATTTCATATCAATAAGATCATACACAAGTTGCCTCCTTGTTTCCCAGTCCTCAACATTATCAACCCAAGATTATTCTAACGTAAAAGGCACCACTAAAGAGAAAATTAAGGAAAAATCTTTAGTTGCAGTAGTGGCTCTAACTTCATCATTGGTCATTGATTTTGGTGCTGTGCACCACATGGGTTCCTCACAGGTTCATTTTTCTTATGTGGAACCATGTGGTATGTCCTCTATAACACTAGGAGATGACACTCATGTAACAGTTGCAGGGAGTGGGTTAGTTGAAGTAAATGGTGGAACATTCAACAATGTTCTAAGTGTTCCAACACTTTCCACCAATATGTTATCAATGTACCAAATCACTCACATAGGGAAGGGCATGAGAGTTGAATTCAACCTAGATTCAATTATCATCAGAGAGCTACACAGTGATACTACATTTGCAAAGGAAAGGGAAGATCACCAAACACATTTATATACCTTCTCTCATTTTTATGTCGACACTTCTTCGAATGCATGAATGACTCACACATACGGGGTTAGTAAACTATGGCAATGTGGCCACCTTAACTATCACTACTTGGAACAATTGAGAAAACATGATATGGTTGAAGGCTTTCCTAGAGTTATTTTTTCTAAAGGTCTTTGTGAGGGTTGTAAGCTTGAAAAACATTTTGAAGATAAATTTGACAAAGGAAAGGCTTGGAGAGTTACATGTGTTTTGGATTTGGTACACAATGATGTCTCAGGGTCATTTCCCAAACCTTCCTTCACCAGGGCATGATACATTCTCACCTTCATTGATGATTTCTCACAATACACTTGGGTTTGTTTCCTCTGTCCGAAGTATGATGTTTATGAATTTTTCAGGACTTTAAGGCTCTTGCAAAAAAGAAGTCAAAAATTTCATCAAAATTCTCGGACAAATAACGGTGGGGAATATGTCAGTAACATGTTTGAACAATTCTGCATTATAGAGGAGATTGAGTTACAACATATAGATACTAATAGTCCTTCACATAATTGAGTTGTAGAATGGAAGAACATGTTCTTGAAAGAGATGACCAATGATATGCTTCACTCTAGATCTCTTGGCACCACAATACTAGGCAAAAGCTATTAAATGTGTGAATTACATCTAGAACCACCTCCCTCACAAAGCCTTGAAAGGAGCCACCCCTTTTGAAGCTTCGCATGGTTGGAAATAGTCAATTAAGAACTTCAAAGTCTTTGTATCTCCAACTATTGCATCCCTATAAAGAAACATAAAGCTATGGAACCTCAAAGTCGACCTTGCATCTTTGTGGGATACCTAGACGATGTTAAGGGATACATGATTTTTCATCCGATCACACATGATTTGTTCACTAATATGAATGTCAAATTTCAAGAAGGCCCACTAGATTCAACACTTGATACTTCTCCACTTCCATTGGATTCACTTGGATTTTTGAGGATGATTCGATAGTTCTAATGAGCTTGAGTATGTTTCGGAGAACATCTCTACTATCAAGGTCTCTTCTTCCAGTTGAAACAACGAGAGTAGTGATGGATTTTTATATCCTTCCACATCTAGCCACAACTCAGACAATGAAGAGTATTTTCCCGACTCTCTTACTTCTAGTCCTCTTTGGGCTAATAGACATTCAGTAGGTGTAATTACTTGGGAAGGGGATCCTATAGATGTCAGATGGACACGTTCAAATTTCAGGGATGAGCTACATGCTTTTTTTGCCTCTTCCTCTGATCCACAAACTTTTCAGGAGGCATTTGGTAATCCTGTGTGGGACACTGCTATGTAGGAGGTGTATAGTTCCCGATTAGAAACAACATTTGGGATTTGACACAACTTCTTAAGGGAAGGAAGATGGTTCAATGAATGTGGATATATCATACCAAGTACGCAATAAATGGGTCCATGGATATGTTCTAAGCACGATTGGTGGCAAAAGGCTTTTCACAAGTTCCTGACATCGACTACATCGATACTTTTTCACCTATTGTCAAAATGAAATATATCCTACTCACTCTTGCCATTATTGTCGCCCATCGCTGGGATGTTCATTAGATGGATGTGAAGAGTGCCTTTCTTCACAATGACCTAGAGGAGGAAATCTACATGGAGTAGCCACAGGGTTTTGTTCAAGATTCTTCCTTAGTATGCAGACTTAGGAAATCTATCTATGGCCTCAAACAAGCCCCTCGGGCTTGGTATGCCAAAATGGATTCCTTTCTTCTCACTACAAGGTTCACTAGATGCCACTCTAATATGAATGTCTACATTTTGCAATAGGATAATTCACTTTTGATTCTGGTTCTATATGTTGACCTTTTGATCACAAGGAGCTCTTCATCATCCATTACAACAATGAAAGAAGCTCTACATGAAAAATTTTCCATGATTAACTTGGGTTTGTTGCATTACTTCCTTGGGATTCAAATTTCATAGTCTGACTCGAGGATATCCATTACACAACCTAAGTATGCTCTCGATTTACTTGCTTGGTTTCACATGGTTGATCGCAAGGTGACTCTAACTCCCTTTTTGTATAGAGTCAAGCTTGAGGGTGATTGTACTTCACCATTGGTCGATGCTTCTGTATCAACAACTTGTAGGTAGCCTTATATATTTGACTCACACTAGACTCAACATTTCATATGTAGTAGGCTTGGTCTCTAGGTTCATGCAGGAGCCTCATGAGTTGCATTGGAAAGTAACTAAGAGGATTCTTCACTACATTCAGGGTACACATAGATTTAAGATTCACTATGGAGTTGGTATTGATGTTGATTTGGTTGGATACACATAAACCAACTAGGTTGGCAATACTCTGAATTGCAAGTCTACTTCAAGTTACAGTTTCTCACTAGGTTCTGACCTGATGAGTTGGTCAAGCAAGAAGCAAAATGTTATTTCTTTGTCATCTACTAAGGTCAAATACATAGGAGATGTTAATGTTTGCTACTAAAGTCATCCTCGGCTTCAGGGGATTTTGACAGAGTTTGGTAACTTATATGGCGACCTACAATCATCTTTTGTGACAACAAGAGCACCATACAAATTTGTAGGAAGCTAGTTTAGCATCAATGGACCAAGAAAATCGAGATTCACATGCATTTCATCGAGAATTGATTCATGGGAAAGGCATCAATCTCAAATATTGCCAAAAATTGGAGTAAATTATTGACATCTTCACCAAACCCTTCACCGAGAGCAAGCTTCTTCACTTGTGAGCTCTTCTTGGGGTGTGAGCTACATCAACATCATCTTCTGTGGGGGATTCTAGTCCCTTTTGGGGGTGGGGCGGTGCAGATTTTCCACCGGGTTTTCTCCTTTTCTCCACTTTCTCGAGTTGCATTATACTTGGGTATCTCATCAAGCCTTGTTGTTAGGACCCACTTTTTTCCCACCTAAGCTACACTTTAGAGGGGTATTGGTGTAGGTATATATTTTCTTATATTTATTTATTACTTGGAATATTTCCTACACACATGGTGACTCATCTTTCTTAGGTGTTCTTTGTGTCATATGAGTTACTTGACTAATCATAGATTTTCATACATGTCATAGTTTTTCATAGTGTGTCATAGGAGTTACATTTGACCAACTATTCTGGGAATGTAACTCCCCTTCCTATTCTTGGACTCTTGACCACTATTCTCATGGAGGATTTACTCATCACTCTCCTATTTGTACACACCACATTTGAGCTATTGAATTGTTCTATGTTTTAGCACTATTCTTGTGTTTTGTGAGATTATTTTCATATTGCATCTACTTGTTAGTGATTTCGATATTTGTGCAATTATATGTGCATTCGTTGTTATCCATAGATTCTAATGAGAACTCCAATAAGAAGGTACACTCTAACATAAAATATTTTATTTGTGGAGTATCACATTATTCTACCGATTTCCCAAGAAAAAAAAACCATTTTTTCTGTTAAGGCATTTTTTAATCACAAGAAGCAAAAACATGATGGAATGTTTTACCATTCAAAGAAACTTTGCAATTTCCAAATGATCAATTTTATGAATTAGTAGAAGTCCCACTTGATTCCTAAATTGCGGTCAAAGACATTATACTCGGTGAAAGAATGCTCGGTCCGAAAAATGAAAGAAAAGAATCTTCTCGGTGAACAAGAGGATGATGATCTAGAAAAAGGAAAGAAAAGAATCTTCTAGTGAACAAGAGGATGATGATCCAATCCTCAAAATAATCAATGAGCAACTAAATACGGTAAATGAACTCCAAAATAACATCAAAAATGCAATTGACTCTCCATTAGCATCAACAAGAAATAGAGGCACTAGAAGAAAATGACAAAAGCTTAAGCAAAATCTTAAGAAATATAAGCAGACTCAAGCCCCGATTGCACCACATGCCTATGCAAAAGAAAAACAAAAAAGGTATGGTTACAATGCCCCAAAATTTACCAAAAGGGATAGATGGGAATATGAAGATTATGATGAGATTGAATATCCTACTTCAAAAGAAGAAGATTTGAAGATTTGGAAGAAGGCACTAACTACAAAACAAGCTCTAAAAAAGATCTTAAAGGTAAAGGCAATATAAAACAAGAAGAAGATCTTGAATATATTGTAGCATAAACCAATCAACAAGATATCATGTAAAAGGCATAACTACCTTTATGGTCGAGCAAAATAGACAGGTTACAAGATTTTAGAGATAACTTAAGTAGAATAGAAGAAGTGATTTTGGGAACTAATTAACAAGATCAAAAGAATTGTAAATAATGTTATATATAGTCCTATAAATATTTGTTTGCAAGGATTTTAGAAGTTATGAGTTGCATGCTCTCATTGATATTGGATCTCCCAAGGCTTTTGCAAAAAAAAAGCTATTCCAGATAAATATTGGCAATCGGCAAGAAAATCCATTGGATATTACTCACGGAACAACAAGTACAAGGGAGCGCTTGCAATTGCGGTTTGGCATGTATACTCCAAGAGTCCATATATATATATATATATATATCAAGGAGTAGATCTGTTGATTGGCAATATCTTTTTTTGCTTAAATACAAACCTTTCACATAAGGTAATCATACATCATAAGGAAAAGCATGTTCCTATTCCTACTCGCTAGTAACCGTAAAAACAAAATCTCTTCTATTATGGAAGAAGTGAAAACACAAAGGCATGATTGGTAGAAAGAGTTGGTAAGTTATTACCAAAAAAAGTAGATAGGAAAATACAAAGAAAACAAAGATTTAAGAAATGAATAATGATTGAAGATCCATGACAATGTGTTACTAAATAAGAACAATTAGAAAAGCTCATACAAAGGTTTTTTGAGCAAGAATGTTGTAGCTTGAATCCATTGCAATATTGGTCACCCGAGCAAGTGAGATTCGAAGCGGACCTAAATGTGAAGGAAGAATACCATAAGAAAAGCTATTTCTTTACGCATTCAAGAAGAATTGAAATGGATTAGAAACTAGAGGAACTCCTACAAGGCGGACTCATAAGGCCTAGTAAAACCCCGCATGCTTGTGTGGCATTATTTGTGAATAAAAGAGTAGAGTATATCGAGGAAATAAGAGACCCTCGCATCAAGTATAATCCCTTGAATGATATCATACTTGTCATTCAATTATCCATTCCATTAATTAGTGAACTAATAGAAAGAGCATCCAATAGCAAGATATATTCAAAGTTTGGCTACAAATTTGGATTCCTAGGATGCCTAAATTATGGCTCTCCATTCTTTAAAGACTTGACACAATGGAGGTCTCGATGAATGAAGCATATAATGAAGGAAGTCCCAAGTGGGATATGAAGAGTACAAAAGTAGTCCAGAAGGTAACCAAAATGTGAAAACCTCCATGCAGGAAGTTTTCCACAAAAAAGAATTCCATTGATATCACAAACAGATGTATCATCGACACATGGAGTGCAGTTTTGATAAATGTATCTCCGAGAAAAAGAAGATATTTTTGGCTACATATCCGGTGCCTTTACAGAGATTCGAGAAAAGTATCATATCTATGAAAAATAAATACTAGTCGTAATAGAAGGAATTATAAGACTACTCATTCATACCTAGATAGGAAGCAAATGGTTCGAGATGGTCAAAAGTATAATCAGGAATGCTTATGATTGGAAACATGACAAGAAAGTTGGGCAGAAGAGGCATTATGGATTCACTCTTCATCATTATGGATAGAAGTGATATCTCATTTCACAGCTTGATATGTATTAGAGGATTTAAGCCTAAACAATTAAAAATTGATGAAAGAAGAAAATATCGAGGCTATATTCAATGAATGTTGTCAACAACTTTTATATTTCCCAATTAGACTTTGAAAATCATGCGAGATAACTTGGGATGCATTCTTGACCAAGATCATAGATAATTATAGTGAAGCCAGGGTTTGATAAATCAATTATAAATAATATGAATGATTACGTTGAATCAACACTCTTGTATGATATTCCTAGAGTTGAGTTCTACGGTAAACCATATGAACAATAGCGCACAATAGAGGTGATTGACCGAGATACCCACTATAACAATGAGGTTGGAATGAGACAGATTGAACAAGGGAGATTTAGGAGGATTGTGCATAGTTACCAATAAGAGGAATCTAGTGACAAACAAGATAAGGATACAAAAAGTGAAGACCAAGAATGTGTATGTTTGAGATCAAATTTGAAGGGCTAGTCAAAATTTCATTGTGAAGGGCATATATTCAACCAACCCTTCCATGATGAAAAGCAATATAGATATTTACATTTCATATGACAAGGAAATTTAGTACATACGTACTAAAATTTAATAACGTCGTCTTAAATAAGGGATTACATTAAAACACAAAAACTTTTAGGTCATAGTAATGTGGTTGCAACCAATTAAAGGATACATTATACATTAAGTTCAAACCCCTTTCAAATATCTCAAGTGTCTTCTATACTAAGAGAGTTAATAATAAATATACTAGTTCATACGTTAAGAAGAGTAACTACACATAAACTATAATGAAGTCTCCATTTGCTCTAATTATGTATTGAACAAGGTATATGCATTTGCTCTTTTATGAGAACATACAAAGAACAAACTCAATAATAATAGAATAGCTAAATAAGCAAGTGCATCAATAAGACAAATTTGAATACGTTGGACATGTTTAAATAGCAAGAATCTAGATTATTTTATAAATGTGTTCATTTCAAGTCTAGAAACCCGATGACAAAACTTTTTCTTCAATAACAAGGTCTCAAAAATGTATATTATAAAAGCAAGAGAATTGAAAACTTCAACAAACAAAAAACAACATTTTTTCTTAGAGAAAACTTTGGGACACATTAATCCTTAATAACTTAGAAAAGAGTTCCTACTTTTGATGAGTGAGATAAGTCTATAAAAAGTTCTATAAATTTATAATAATTTGGATTCATACCGGGTTGTATGTTTGGTCAAGATAAATGGAAGTCCTTACGAACAAAAGAAAGAACTTAATGAAATACACAACATGAAGCATGTTGTGCATTAAGGAACATAGAAGAAATGATATAACATTTTGAAAGTATGCGATAATTTATTTTTGTTTATTACTATTATTCTATGGTATATTGGATATTAAGGTAGAATAATGCACACCATATGTTTCTTTTGTCATATGATCTTGAATATACTTTTCACAATTTATATTACCTAGACTTTGATCTTAAAATATAATATTGTTTAAAAAATTATAAATGTATGATCAACAAATTCAACAAACTTTTCCAATCTAGAAGCTAAATATTGTTCTAGAGTATATTAAATATTAGGGTACAATGGTACCCACCATATATTTCTTATAGGATCTCTTCTTGAATACCTATACTTTGCATGGTTTAGATCTTCTTGTCTTAAAAATATAACATTGTTTAAGAATTTTTCAAACGTATCATTGATATGAAAAAGGGGCACAACAAATTTTAGTTCAAGAAACTTTTCCAAAGTAATAGGATGACTTTGGCAAGCAAGCAAGCACCCGAGTTACGAAGAATACAATATCCCATTCCAATTAAAAAATACACAAGTGGCACACAAACATGTTTCTTTAAAAGTAACAATATACACATATTACAAGTTCAAAAATTCAAAAACTATGTATTTAAAAGAAGCAGACAGAAGGACAACCTCTTCCTATCCAAAGCAAGTATTCTGAGAACAAAATATTTTGCAGGCAATGGAAGATTAGTGCAAACCTACGTCCCTTGGTAATTTATGAAGGTCTTAGTGATAAAAACCCCTTTTAAACCATTATAGATTACCTTAGGGAGGAAAGAGCACATGAGCAAAATTGTGTTACATGAAATCCCTGTGGACCACCTAGGTAAATACTAATAGGAATCCACCAAATCAGGTTTCCTTATAATGGATATGCTGACAAAAGATACCTTCAAACCATTAATAGTGTGGCATGTAAATGAGGAAACTAGGGGAGGAGTACCAATAGACGAGCATGTAACAATAAATGGTGATTAAGAGTTTTAGAAATAAAACAAAATAGGACCAATAAATGTGTGATTTGTACCTAATACTCATTCATTTATTCAACCTAATACTATATTGTGTAAGGACCAATCACGTCATGACACATGGGATGCACAACTATTGATGCACCTATTTTTTAAGAAGTAAATTAATTCAAAATCTATTTTCCCCTTCAATTGAAGACACCTAACAAAAATAGCAGCATAAAAATAATATGCTACATAATGTTGTATTTTTATGTGCTAACAAGGCACCTGGCACCTACATGGCCCTTTTGTCCCTATTAGGCTAGGGTGGACAACTTCTATTGCCTCTCTCCTAATATTTGATTTTTAAAAAGCTCAATTGATCATAAGCGCTTTAGTTGTTGAATCTCATGATTCCAAAACTTATCAATTTGGGGGCTTTCTTGGTTTAAAAGGATCCCCTCTCAATTTTATTTAACTATACTCAACATATAGTCTCATTAAATACTGGGTATTTGAATGGCTCCAACATGGCAGGTTTCTTAAATGCCCTCTCTTACCGACATTTCTGTGTAGTACATTTCTGTGGAAGTTCAAAGTTTTTGAAACCAAGAGTCCATTTGTACTTTGATCATTTAGGGACCAATGACACAATCTTTACTTCAAATATGAGATTTACCTATGTTACTGGATTCTTCGTACCCTCATACCAAACCACTCTGATTCTAGTTATGATTCTCCTTGACAATGTTTCGGTACTTTAGAGTGGGAACATCCCTGAAACACCGTTGGCATTGTTACGACAAACCGGTGGCAGAATCTGCTGAAACTTTTTAAAAACACAAAAATAAATAAAAGGAATTTACTGATCTAAACTAACCCAACATATTTCAAATCCCATCCCACCTCTTCGCCCATGTGCACCCTACCCCCTCTTTCTCTCTCTCCCATCCCCCAATACTTAACCCAACCACCTCTATATCCAAAAAAATAATATTTTAAGTGCATACATTTTTAAGAAAAACCATACCCATGAAAATCCCCATCCTTCTCCTGTCCCTTGCCGTGAATAGATCAGATTGAGAGGTTGTTCCCTCCCTTTTGTCCCTTGCCCCCAAGAACAAGAAGATGGGTAATCCGTTTACAATATTGCTCCGATCTGACCAATACCCATTCCCTAATAACATGAAAGATTTATAAAAGCATTTAAAACTTGAGATTATGTGCCCATCCCAACAATTTTAAAAATTGGTGAAGATTGTCGATATTGTGCATGCCAATGTGGACAATGTTTTTTGCATAGTACTTGTGCATGGAAGAATCTTTATGTGCGAATAGACCTTATAACCTGGACTTAGCCCACCCAATGGAATTTGTTGGCTTTGTCACATAAATTAGGTGATGTAGGTTTTGATTGTTTTCTCACTGATCCTAGCTAGGAATCTATTTTCCAGTCTAAGGACCACCCTGCATATGATATACAAACACATAAGGTAGATGGACTATTTTCCTGAAGGTTGGTAATGACTTTGGATGGGAATTTATAAGTCAGGAACTAACATGGGCCAACACAATTTGACACTTCATATTGAATAAGTTGAACTGTATCAACTTCCTGAAACTTTTGAAACCAAACCTGTAAAACAGGATAAAACTGATCAATGATGAACCAAATGTAAGTAACATCTTTTTATGCATGACATTGAAGAAAGGAAATATTAGTAGCATTCAGCAAATCTCCTTGCCAAGGTATATGATATCGAATAAATAAATACATGGAAGTCATAATCTTCCCCATCAAAATGAGTTACAAAATTTAAATCCTAAAGCAAGATGAACAACAATAGAGATGAAAAATTCCTTGAATAAATTTGAGCCAATATTCAATAATAAGTCAATGTTTAGTTGAGAAGCAGCAAAGTTCTTGATTCCACCCCCCAAGCTCCATATCCCAGCCACTGACAGCCAAACATAATAATAGCACTTATGAAAAGAAGAGCTCTGTGCACTGCTTGAGTGTATCAGCAGGGCTTGTTACTGTACCACAAAAACAATTGGATACAAGATTAGCAAAACAAAATGCAGAGCAATCAATCAGATCCTAAGCTACCATAGTAAAAAGAAATGTTTTTAAGAACATGCAACAAGTGCTTGAATGAGGAAAAATATCAAATATTTAGAGGACTAGAAACATGAAACAGATATCATAGCTCACACTACGTAAGCATTGTATTGAGGAAAAGATTAACAGGAATAAAAGGGCTGGAATATAGATAAAAAAGCTTCTGTCATAAAACTAAAAAGGGGGAAAGTCAGAGGAACAATGAATGGTACTGCATTGTAAATGCATTTGAATAGATACCAGGGTTACCATTCATATTTGGGAAACTCTTTGAAATCAAAACCTGGGCATATGGCCTCAAAAATATTTTGCCCAAAACATAAGTGTTTAGAAACAACATTGCTTGGATGGATGTACAAAACTAAGTTTTCTTGATTTGAACGAAGTTAATCACTTTGAAGTCCCGTTGATTCCACAATAAGAAACTAACCTGTATGACCAATTGTCTTTTCTGATTCAAAGATTTCATGGTCATTACCCCCTGTTAAACAATAGCAATAATGATTTCAGATTTAAAAGAACGAAAAATGGATAATTTGACTAATCAATGACATCCCATGGCTAAGATAGATTGCATTCTCATAAACCTATATTTTTCCATACAATTTCTGCAGAAACTGTTACAGGATAAGACTTGTTATAATATGATAGCTCCAATGCCCATAGTCTCAAGACCCTTACCTTGTAGGTTTTGTCTCCAAAGAAATGGATCTCATTGAAATGATTCTCTACATATCTTAAGCAGTATGTTTTATCCCAGCCATGAGGAAAACCTGGAATGACACATTCTAATCATTTAAGACTTGGAAAATATTGCAGTTTTAGTAGTAATCTACTGTTGTATTTCTCACTGAAAACCGAGAATCATACAAGGCTAATTTACTCACATCAAAGCTAATTTGTCCTCCAATAGAAAATGTTAGCTTTAAATGTGCAAACTTTTCCTTGAGCACTTCAACCATTTTCATGCGTATGCTGTGAACCTGCGATGGGGCATTAATCTCACAAAATAACTACAACTACTTATATTGAATACTCAAAGAACTTACAACCATTATAGAGATACCAAAGCAAGGCCCTTAGCATTTCAATGTACCTTATCATACCGCTCAAATTCCTCTCTTTCTTCTTGACTACAGTTTCTCCCAATAGGTGACACATTCAGCATTCCACTCCTGAACTCTATGAAAGTCCCCCTACGTATATAAGCAGTACAACAATTAAATATACAAGTTCGTAAGCCATGCAATGTATATGCAGATAATGTTCAGTGCTCACCTTTTTATGGGGATATCCAAGTCGGCAATGTAATGAAGAGTAAAATTGATGAACTCCTGAAAATATTTCCATTCATTGAGTAATCATAAAGAATCATTTATAAGCTAGAAAAATGCATTCACGAGTAATGTCAAACAAATATTACCTTCAGGTTTTTCTCCCCAAGAAATTCTTTAATGCTCTGTAGGAATCACATGCAAAATTCTGCCAGTTATACTCAAGGATAACGAAAATCAAAGTTATGAATGTAACAAATTAGTAAATATCTAAGTTTCATGATATGCTGATACATATAGGTTCAGGTTCAAGTAAGGAAGTTTTAAAATTTCTGGAATAGGGAACAAAAAAGGTTGAGTTTTCATAATACAGGCTGGATAGATGAACCCATGGAAAATATCTGCTATTCTAGAGAGAGAGAATGCATGGGCTGGGAGACATCAAAATATTTCAGAGAAGCAATTAGACGATAAGAGAATTATACAACTTGCCTCAAAATAATCCCCAAGCAAACCTTTATAACATGCACAACCCAGAGCTACACACTCATAACAGACATGGAAAATAGAAGTCATGATAACGGAGGGTTGATTTGGGTCTGAACTGGCATATTCATAGATTGAATGTACAATAAGACTAGTGTTACATTGGGACGTGCACCCGTATCTCCAAGCCATCCAGGACATGTGGGGCTTTCTGGGAACTTGGGAACGGGATGGAAAGTTCCCTCCATGCACCCATATTTGCAAAATTTAAAGGGGATGTCCAGGGGACATTCCTGAACAAGAACATTCCCAGAACGTCCCCAGGACTTTCAATGTTTGGGAAAGCCATCGAGGATGCCGTGACATCCCCGGACATTGGGGAAAGAATGTTCCCCAAACACACCCTGTTTGCAAAATTTACAGGGACCTCCTCCATGGGACGTTCCTGAATTCCAAGAGCGTTCCCAGAACATTCCTGGGACTATCAATACTTGGGAACACCGTAGAGGATGTTGTGACATCCTTGTGTCCCCTACAGCATCTAAAACTGCAGCTCAAACAAAAATAAATAAACTAATTATTGAGTTGTGGACTATGTTCTTGTTTTTACTAGTTTGGTTTTTCTGATAATGACATGTGTACTTTTTTCATGCTGATTAATGATTATATTGTAATATGTATCATCATCATGTACTCTTGAGTCTTTTGTATTTCTTTGTCAAGACTCTCAGCTTTTCAGACTGCATGTTTGGTATGCATCATTGTATCAATGTATCTTGATTCTCTGCCAATGATAAATATTGGATTTTTGCTTATGAGATAGATTAATGGTTTCAGCCTTCAGGCTTTCAACTTATTTTCCTCTGTTTAAGTTATTTTTATAATTTATTTGTAATATATAGGTATATATAATTTATATTAATTAATAGCCGTCCCAAAATCCAGAAAATTTTTGCCGTCCTGGAAACCCCATCCTGCCATGACAGAATCTTAGGTAACTACGAATAAGACAATTACAATAAGAGTATTTTTGGTGTTTTCAACCTGTTTCAGGTCCCTTTACTAAAAGTATTTGACGGATAAGAATCTGCAGGCTGGATAAGACCAAGAGTGTCTACAATCTGCCTACAGGATACACTTGGACTGAGATAAAGATGCATTCAGAAACCAAATTTCATGTATATCCAAGAGTTTGAATGAATAATGATAGCCGGGATTACTCAATGTGTATACAACACCCCTAGGTGGTCATCTTACAATAAAGAAATCATATATTCTACGATATGCAACAGCAACAATTGAATCTGTCTGTGAATACCATCAATATATGAAGCTTCATTCATAAAAAAGAAAAGAACCTTTTCATAAATTACAGTACATATCACTAGAGGTTCCAAGAGCTTGAAAACTGTCTTGCTTCCATTAATAAACAGATAATTTATAATAGAATTGGGTGGAAACAGGGAAATATTGCACGAGTATTATTAAGAGAAATAGAATAATTTTATGTACATGCAGTACAGATACAATCATCTAATATTGTTAATTGGTCATGCACAGAAACTATGATATTTTTGTTCTAGCATATGCCACATAATATCCTGAAACAATTCAATTTCACGCACGATTAGAACATGGGTGTTCAATATTTACACAGGAAGAGGAGGATAGTTAAATACATACCTAGTTATTTGTTAGTCTAAGAATGACAGTTAAGGTCGCCAATATCACAAGTAACCTTTGCGAGGCACAAAACTTGCTAAACCATACATATAATGCATGAGAAAAGATAGAGTAACAGTAGGATTATTTTTCAATTTAAGTACCTGAAGGGTGTTTTGCTTCACTGACTCCAAAGATTAAAGAAAATGAGAAATTGCCACGATCACAATGCAACAATACTTATGCATAGTCGCCAACAAAAATGGGCTTCAGCCCTAAGATTGAAAAGATCACGAGTTCTAACACTGGAAGTTGAGCTTATATACATCCAAAATTCAGCCTTGAAATAAGAGATCCTTTTGGAATGAATCCATTTTTGGTCCTTCCTTTTTATAGAAATTTAACAGTTCTAACACCCAACACAAGAATTGGGAACCTAGAATATGGGATATGTAGCCTGGGAAATGTTACAAATATACTTTTATCTTGATGAGCTTATGTCATTACACAGTAGAGTATCTTTGCATGATTCCCCATTGCAGTCATCTAATCATCTTTATTTTTATCAAAGAAAATTTAAGTAAATATTACAAAGGCATGATCAGATGGCCTATAAATGAAGATTCAATGATGAAACTTATTTGAGATAATATAAAACCAAATTTGAAGGATGTGGACTATATAAAAATTGAAAATAAAGCAACAATATTAACAATACAGAAGTTGACTGCCAAATTAATGTCAAAGATACTAGAAGGAAAGAAAAAGTCATACTAATGACCGCAGATGGTGAAATTTGGTCAATGTGACTCAAAAGTATGAGTTACATTTGGTATGTAGGTGTTAAAAAGGACTCCAGCAGCTGAAAAAGTAAAGCTATATGATGCAGCCAACATAACTCAAGGAGGAGAGCTGCCAATACTGATGTCTATACACTTTATATTACAGTGTTAAATAGATTTACAGCGATGAGGATAAGTGTTAGCTGGGTAAGGCCAACCGCATGCACTGTGCCTGAGAACTAGGAAAGCAAAGAAACCGCAGCTATTCAACTATACATGCCATTGGGAAGGGCTACAGTGACCTGACTAAGGAATACATGCAAATTATAATCAGAGAGATATTCAAAAGGTTAGAGATCACTACAAGAAGCAAGTCTAGTCATTTCCTCCCTCAGAAAAAAATTCCCTCAACTTCTATAGTAGATGAAAATTCCTGTATAAAAGCTCTCTTTGAAATTAACTTAGCCTATGTCAGCATCTTTTTAACATAGTTTATCTCATCTATAGTAATAACAAGGCCTTGGTAATAGTTAGAATCAATATGTGTTTATTTGATGGATCAGTTCAGAGTGTTCATTGTATATCCTAATTAGTGTGTCTAGTGGAAAAATATAAAGGCCTTAGTAGCATATTGGTTAAGCTTATCAATACATGTAGTCTACTCTCATAAGTCAGTCCAAATCCTTGCAATGATGTGAATTATGGAGATTGTTTTGTAGTATATATATATATATATATATATATATATATATATATATATATATATATATATGAGGATGCTCGTGTGCCTAGCAAGTTTAAATGGCCAAGTGGCAATACATATTCCTGTGATTTGGGCCACATTATAGTATACATATCACTTATCACCAAAAAAAAGGAATTGATAACAGACACACACTTCGATGATGTTAGTTCTATTGTTATTTCACAAATCCACCTGTGGGAAGCAAGAGATTCACCTGATTTCCAATCATTTTCCCATCTTTGTGAGCAACAAGACCATTTTCTGAGAAGACATAATCATAATCTGAAATAACTGCAATCACAAAGATCAAAATAATCACCCGATAAGTCATGTTGAGCCGATCACATTTCAGAAGATTTTTAGACACAAAATTAGGTTTAAAAGTCACTTAGACAACAAACAGGCGCAATGAAAGGGATTTATTCATATAAACTTTGAGTGCAAATTCAATAAGATAAACGGATACGCAAACTATTGGGAATATAATGTTCTATTTGGCAAACCAGTATAATCTCTTCAATAATAACAGTCCATATTATTTTAATCTGTTGAAAATCTCATTACATTTAGATAACTATTATTTAATTGAGAACAATGAATCTTCACCTCTAGTTTGCGAGCCTTGTTAGACGTCACAAAGAGGCATGCATATTATGAAGTATTTGTGATGTATTGTACTTCTGAATGTCCATGATTCTTTCCTCCAACTAGAAGAACAAATTTTCAAACATATCATTAAGATGCAAAAGGGCACAAATATTTTTAATTTAAGAGGAAATGTTTATTGTCACCCAGTCTACACATATATTTGCCAAGACCAAAAGTCACAATAGGACTGAGGGCTTCTTGACAAAAATCTAGCATTTTTAGTTTTGTCGTAACTTTTGGTCTAGCCAAATTTGTGTGAAGGATAAGTTACAAGAGACATGGCCTTTTAATAAAAATTCTGCATCTGCTTTTCATCTAAAATGATACTATTGGAAAATTTGTTCTCCTTGTTGAAAGGAGAGAAACATACAGAATTGTAAGTTGTCAGAAAATTTTCATTATAACGTTTTTTCACATGGAGAGAAGTTGTGTCATGTTTTTTATCTCTCTAATTTAATTTTCCTCTAATTGGAAAGCAATTAGTGCAAACCACTTTTGCTGAGCTGTTCAGTTATTTTGGCTAAGTCTGAGCCACCTACAACTCCCACAGCCACAACCTGCATGCCAAAAAGTAATTTTATTCAACATATGTTATACCATACCAACAACCGATTCAATATTATTTATAGAGTTTCAACAAAACTTCAGAAAAATTGCAACGTTAGTTGATGAATGGCAGCCAATTCTAAAAAAAGCAAGCTTGACAAAGACAAAAGCCCATAATGTTATACCTTGCGCAAGTTTTGCATGAATTCTAACATCTCTTGGGATACCTCCTGTATAACAAATAGATACATACAGACGAATTATAATCATGTTAAATTCAAGAGTATAAATTGCAACAAAACATCATTTCATAATTTCAACTCTGTACATATGCTACTGTGCACGTGTGTGCCTAGAGACAAGACCAATATTCAAGTAGCCTTCTTTGCGACATCGCTTGGCAGATTCAAGACAAGAGAAATAAAAGAAGAAAAATTCTATTATAAACAGCAACATATAATTTAGATGCACACAAGAAATTGGCATTCCAGGCCCTAATATTTATAATACGCAAAATAAAGGTGTAGAGAGGAACAACTGCCTAAACACTGAACAGGAACAAAAGAACTACAAGAATACTTTTAACTGAGAACTAAATTCCCGTGAAACATTCATATGAGTTCCTACTTAAGTGGTGTTTGTAAATTATCCATGTGGGTGGAACATTTGTAAATTTCCATGACATTAAAATCTTTTGGCAGAAGTCCATATGTCATAGCCCAGATGGTTGACACAATCCAAACTAAAAATATGCAGCTGTTTAAAATCCCGCGAAGTCTGAAACTGAAATCAGTACAATAATCTGAAATTGGACAGAAAAATCTTAAGTGCAGAACTCTGTAACTGAGAACACATCAAAGATTAAAAACAGGTGTTATATTTGAATCAAAGAATCTATGATATAGCTGGGAAAATCTAAAATTGCTTCTTCTGAAGACATGAAATCTGTAACTGCTAAAGAGTGGAAATATGTAGCTGCTGAAGAATATGAACCAAACTATTGTTCTTTATAAAACTGGATCAGAAAACAAAATAACTCAAAATATATTGGACATTACATACAAGAGAAGAATCTTTACCGAGAAGGTATAGATACCAACTCAGCCCAAATATATCCAAGGCAATATGAGTGTTGCACTTGGCCAAGAGGAATAATCACTAAAAGATTACCCGTAGCATGAGCTCCCAAAAGCATCAGCCAACCTCCTCTGAGCTTTGATTAAAGAGATTCTTGTCCATCGATAATTAGGCAGGATAACAATAGGATAAGAACACTTCTAAGATAAGAAAGACTATCCTTTGAAGATTCTTAGCTAATTTGAGAAAAATTCTTAGTTACTTGACAACTTAAAAATATAACTTTATTATTTGTTACTTTATTTCTAGGATACCGATACGGCACCCCTAGACCCCCTGGAGTGGGTACGGAGAGTACCATACAGTACGCATGATTGATACGGCACGGGAGCATCCGAGTGCAGGAAACCTCGTGGAAATGCTCGGGTATTGCAGCCATACCCAAGCATTTCCACAGGGTATTGCAGCCGTATTCCGAGCGTTTCCACACGGGGTTTCCGCTGTACCCCGATGCTCCCATGCCGTATCCAAGGCTTAAAACAGTTTTTTTCATGTTTTTAAAGCACCTCAACATTAAAAAATATAATAATCTTCTAATCTAAACCCTAAAAGCTAACTCTAAACAATAAAACAAAAGAACAACACAAAAACAAAACATAAAGCAAAGAAACTTACCTTTGGCTCTCCAAAATTGCATTGTGTTTGTCTAGGGTTTGAGGAGCTATTGCTAAGCTTGTAGGAGTGTGAGGAGCTGCAAAGGAGGAAGATTTGTGAAGGATTTGTGGTTTACTAAGTGAAGGTAAGGTTTTTTTAATTTCTAAGTTTGTTTCTTTTTTTTTTGTTATTTAATCTTTCACACATTTCATTTTTTTGCTTATGTTCATCATTTTTTTGCTCTTTCTATTTAATTTTTTTAATTTTCAATACATGCCATTGTTTTCTTTGCTTATTTTGTTTGTTTTGAACCTTGTAGGTACTTCTACAATGGCAACAAGTTTTGCTTCTTTTGGGCAATCTTTGGTCAAGGAATTTGACCCAAATTTGCCATTATGGAGGCATGTAACAATAGTTGAACAACTTCCAGGTGGTGGTTGTTTTGTTTGGAAATGCAATGATTGTGATGGAGTATTCAAAGGCTCTTACAGTCGGGTGAAAAGCCACTTGTGTGCGATAACGGGTAACGGTATAAGAGTATGCAAGGGGAGGAATAATGTTGGGGTGCCAAAAGCAAAAGTTTTGGCATATATCAAAGAGCAAGAAGATGCAGAGGCAAATGTGGCTATGAGAGCGGGTCATCCATTGGCCAAAAGAGGAAGTTCATCTCGATCAACGAGGCCTCTTGTTGCCCCATCACCTAGTGGATCCCCAATTGTGGCCATGCCACATCCATTTGTGGCTCCTACCTCCACGGATGATGAGGATGCTTCCCTTGCACGAAAGAAAAGTAGGACAAAAGGGCCATTGGAAAAGGCCTTTCAGAATGAGAGCAGGGAAATTGCAGATGAACACATTGCAAGGTGTGTATATGCTAATGGGCTTTCATTTAATGTTGTGAGGTCACCTTATTGGCATGAGATGGTGAAAGCCATCAATGAGGCCCCAAAAGGGTACAAATCACTGGCTATGAGAAGATCCGCACCACCCTATTGGATAAACAAAAAAAATTGTGGAAACCTCCTTGCAACCAATTAGGGACTCATGGGCCAAAACAGGTGTGTCCATCGTTTTTGATGGATGGAAAGATGCAAGAAACCACCCTTTAATTAATGTGATTGCAGTATGCCCTAAAGGGGCAATGTTTTTTAAAGTGGTTGATTGTGAGGGGCAAGTGAAGGATGCCCAATTCATTGCCAACATCCTCTTCGAATCCATTGAGGCGGTGGGGCCTCAAAATGTTGTCCAAGTCATAATGGACAACGCCAAAAATTGCAAAGTCAGGAGATGTTAGTTGAGGCAAGGTATGGGCATATTTTTTGGACACCATGTGCCGTGCATTCACTAAATTTAATGCTAAAGAAGATGGCCAAGCAAAATAGAGTGGATCCAACAAGTGTATGCAGAGGCTGAAGAGATCCAAATGTTTGTCACCAACCATCACCAGTCACAGGGCATTTTTAGATCATTCTCGCAGTTGGAGCTGCTGAAGGTAAGGAAAGCTACCTTTTTTTTTCTTTAATTTAAAATTTAAATATAAGTTTTTTTATTTTTAAAATATAGTATAATTAGTATTCAAAAGTTTTCAATTTTTTTTTTAATTTTTGTTTCTCATTCTTATTATATTAGGTTGTTGAGACTCGGTTTGCATCACACACAATCATCTTGAGACGACTTGTGAAGGTGCGAGAGGCACTCATGAGGATGGTAACCTCCAATCTTTGGTCTATATGGAGGCAATCAAACATTGAACGGGCTCAAAAAGTGAAGAGCATGATCTTAGAGGACACTTGGTGGGATCGAGTGGACTATCTGTTGAGTTTTACTGAGCCCATTATGAGCATGATCCACTTTACTGACATGGATCAACCATGTCTAGGAGAGATATATGATGGTATTGACTCAATGATTAAGAAGATAAAAGCCGCCATAAATGCAAAAGAAAAGATTCTAGAGGAAACATTTTTCAAACAAGTGCAATCAATCCTCATTGAGCGGTGGAACAAAATGACCACCCCGCTACATCTACTTGCTTTTGCATTGACTCCTAGATTCTACAACACGGAGATCCTTTCCTTGCCAGGGAGGGTAGCACCATACAGGGATGTGGAAGTCAGTGAGGGATATATGGCGGCATTGGCTAGGCTCTTCCCTAATCCTGAGGCCCAAGACATTGTTATGGTAGAGTTTGGCAATTTCATAGCAGAAACAAGTCATAGCCTTCTCGCTCTTTGAGCAAATACAAGATGGATGCTCATATGTGGTGGTACCTCCATGGTCATGCATCGGTTTACTTGCAACCTCTTGCAATCAAGGTCTTGGCACAGGTAAGTTTTTTTATTCTCTTTCCTTTTTTTGTTTTAACTTTTAGTTTTTTAAAATTTAAGTTTGAGTGTTTAAGTTTGAATTTTGCATTGACTTTGCGTTGCCTCAATAGGTTGCAAGTTCATCTTCCTCTGAGCGCAACTGGAGTACATATAGCTTCATCCACTCACAAAAGCGCAACAAGTTGGGGGCTAAAAAGGTTGAAGATTTGGTATACATACATTCCAACTTGCGCCTTTTATCCCACAAGCAGGAGTACAAGGAAGGGACAACAAAACATTGGGATATTGATCCAGAGATAGTTGACTTGGATGCTTCCATTTCCCACCATGGAGCATTAGATGATGAGGAGAGTTTTGTGGCACCGCGAGACCTATATGCATGGGGGCAATGCAGTGGCCCTAGGGAGTGGTTCGAGTCCATGTGGTTCTAATGAACCACGTAATGATGATGATGCAGTTGATGTTGATCCTCTTGATGAAGAGGAATATGATGAATATTGAAAGATAGTTTGTCATTTGAACTTTGATCATGACTAATTTGGTGTAAATTTTAATAGATTGAATTTAATATATCATGACATTCACATTGTGTTCGATTTAAGTATTTTAATTTAACTTTTAAGCTTTTAAGTTTCTAAGTTTTATCGGTATCCTAGCTTGTTTGTTGTGGTTATTCACTTATTTAGCTTATAACTTGTCTTTTATCTTGTCTTTCATATGCATAATATGTGGTTAATAACTTAATTCCTATTTAGAAGGCTGAAATTTATATATTTTTAATTTTTATATATTTTTTGTAATTGTCGTATCCTACGCCGTATTCAGGCCCAAAAAAAAAAATCCGTTTCTACGTATGGATACTCCGTACCCGCTCCCGTATCCAAAATGTATCGGCTAATTAGCTTTATTTGAAAAAGGGGTCATGACATCATGCAAATACAACAACCAACTAATAAGTATTGTGAATTTATTATTATTGTCATTGAAAATTATCATCATAAATTGCATTTATCTATGCAATTTACAAATTGCAATAATTTACAATTTCCAAAAACTTGCCAAATTTTCTTCTAAATATTTAGAAAAACTCTCCAAAAACTTGATAGTAATTGCCCAAAACTTACAACTATTCGCCAAAAACTCAGTCGGAGATTCTGGCAAGTTTTTTGGCAAATACTCACCTAGGGAAAAAATGGCAAGTACTCACCGACTCAGTGAGTATTCGCCAAGCATGTATACTATGATTTAGACATGTGAGTAAAACAGGAATGTAAAGAGGCAAGCGCTTCCACTTCCATAGATTTCTTTTTGCTCTTGAGCAAATTTGTACAGGTATGGGATGACAGCCTATGGACACGCACTAAAAGTCCTGTACTGTGTCGTTGATATTGATAAAAAGTCTCTGCCAACTAGGGTTTAGAGAGACCTTGACTATTTCATCATGTAGTATAGAGCATGGATGAATAAACCCTAGAGGTAATTTAGTGTTTGGTTTTTTGCGATTTGTTTTTGCAAAGCTATGTAAGTTTGAACCTATGGTTTTGGTAGCACTGTTGTAAAAAAAAATTTACTGTTGGAGAATTGTTGAGTCTATAGAAGCAGAGTCAAGAGCTTGAACAAAACTGTCCCTTGTGCATTCAAATTCGTCGCAAAGAACAGCAGGAGGAAACGGTGGCTTAGTTGTCCCTTTGTGGAGTTATTTCAGATGTTGAAGAGTCATTTCAGACAATGAAACCCTCTCCTCAAATCAGAACTGCAGTTTATTATTTTTGTAGACCATGTGAGGTGTACAACAAACCGTTTCTTGAGTAGTATGAAACACGAGTATAAAAGCCAGCCACCTGGTCAAAAGTGTGGGATACAATGCATTTCAGGTATTTAGAGAGTTTTCTTCCCCATGTTTGTTCTTTTGGATGATAAAATATTTCGAAAGGAGTTTGTTTTTGTAATTGAAAGTTAGAAGAGCTAATTTTGGAGTAGTAAGGGGTGGAAAACAAAATTAATTTTTTGAATTTGGATAATAGTGTCATAAGTATTTTCTATTTTGCAAATAAAATTGAAGAGATAAGTACTTTTTGAGTGGTTTTCAGGGTGAGAGGAATTGTCTGAATTTTTGGCTTTTAACACCAATTTGCACAAACTCCCAAGTTCCAAGATGTCCAAGATTTTCAGATTTCATAACTTTTCGCTGAATCGGATAGGCTTAATGGCTTCAGCAATAAAGAACGGAAAAGTGTTATCAGGGGAACACTATTTTTTTATGATTTGTGAAGTTCAAAAAAGGATAAAAATTGACCAACAATTCCCACTAATACAAATGAAAAAGCCACATTTGATTTTAAAAATCAAAATCACTATCAACTATTCAATGTTCTTACACATTAGAGAGATAAATGCATATTGTCTAATCTAAGAACAGTTGGGAGGCAGGACATACAAATGGCGATATATATTATAGGAAGCCACGATGTAAATAAATGCATCCAATGCTATGATTGTGTAATCAAAAGTCGACAGAAATGAGAAAAAGTAAATATTTGTCAAAAATAAAAATATCCTCACACAAATTGGCAAAGCAATGTTTGATACAGAAGATGATAGAACTATGATAACAGTTGAATTGAACAGTCTTTCTTCTTCCTATAGGAATTTTATTGAAACACTGCAACTAGCATATAGGTTGAGTGCAGTTTGAGAGGGGCAGTTACCTCATATGATGGGGGTCGGGAGCTTTTGTGTACTTTTAATCAGGAAAGCACAAAAGGAATGAAACAAAAAAAGAAAAGAAATGGGAAACCTTTCAATGTACTAAATTCAGAGGAGCATCCAGGAAACCTGAAAAGGAAAGCAGAAATTAGATGGAAGTTGCTCCTCCTCCATGTGAGTGAAAATGATAACTGGTGTGTGTGATGAGAACAAAATAAAGTGTTGGGAAGCACAAAGTCTTCCAGATTTGACCACATGTAAGTGACACAATGTTCACTCTTCAAAACCCAATGAACAAAGTTTATAAACTGTGAAGGATTTACATGCTCTCAGAAGTGATATATGGGCATTGCCGCATAACTAACATCCATCTACAAACAAAAAAGCAGATTTTGCAGAACATACATTAGACTCATCCATGAAAGGTAACTAATTCTTACACCGTAAAAACTCATTCCATGAACATAAATTCAAAATAATGTCCAACATTCAAAGTTGCAAGCCTCTTCTAGGGCAGAGAGACGAACCCTTTTTCCATAATTTTTCAAGCCGTTTATGCTTCACTGCATGCACAGGTACTTCCATAACTACCTCTAACCTTAACTGACACTTGACCAAACCTTGACTCAATGTGTCATCTAACCCACACAAGGGCCCGGCAATTTCATTGCACAAACAATTAATATTTGCATTTTGAACTGATTGACACACTATTGAATAGACTATAGAGACATGCAAATATTATTAGGACATGGGACCCACTTCACTTTAACAAGTACTTGACACCTCCACATGCATTGCATTAATATTTGTACATTTCAAATAATTAATTCTACAAACAATTAATTAAAAGGTTCGTGTGCAAACATTAATACACACTAGACACAAGATTAGAAGGCCTTATCCATCAGACCAAAGAATCATTTAAAGCATTACATGATACACAATATCAACATTGATCATGAGACAATATCCTCAATTACATTCACTACAAATTTGCCTTATTCCCTCATTGGATAAAACCCACATGATGCATTTGATTCTGGGTCACAAGGACCCTTGAGCAATTGAACAATGATAATACATCTTTATCTTTGAGCACCTTCAATGTGTAAACTGAGTATGGAAAATTTCCCTAAATCAGTAGCCCAATTGGAAAAATAGGCAGGTTGTTCCCTTGTGAAAGTGGGAGGATAACAACGGTTGTGTCTGGCGACTGCACTCATTGGCAGAGTATAGGAAAACCACCAAATATTCAGTTACAAAAATTATGTGCAAAACAATGGATCTTTGGATGTATCTACTTGTTAATAGCATAATATTTATCCAATCTGGGCAACTGACAACCAGTTTGCCTATCCCAATTGTATGGGAAATGAACATGTATTATCGAAGCATATTGCATTCCATGTATATCCTTAATGGTACAAGATTCTGACAGTGACCTCTAATGAGTTTTATTCATTAACCATTGAAAACAAATCTGAAGAATCTTTCCAATGTTTTTGATGGCACTTGAAATGGAGGTCACGTGAAACAGTTATGAACAAAGCACTATTTGTCTTCAACATGGGTTCACTGATTGGTGAACATATGAGGACCAGACATGACTCGGACATTTATGAGGACCACAAGTAGGAGACTTTACGTATAATATGAGTAAGATGGATCTGATGCAAATCAATGACCTTGAGCAATAAAAAAAAAGACATTCATGACATTTGCAAATTTCAGCTGTCTTGGACCATGGACAATTTTGATCCTATGACACACCACTTTGAACAGGTACAAGAAGGGCCCAAACCCTGACAAGCTCGCTCTTAGTCACATTTTTGAAGTATTGAAGCAGGAGGGTTGGGAAAGGGGGCAAGAATCTGAAAATTGAAGCACTCATAGAAGTACATGAGGGTCATTGGGTCAGGAGAGTCTGATTATCCCAACAGACTTTTATTTGACAAATTTTGAAAATTAGAAAATCAAAGATTTGAAGTACTTATGCACATCCATAGGGGCCAATGATGTATAGAAAATACAACATAAAAACTTTTCATGCCTTTCTTATTATTGTTGTAAGTGAAAATTTCCTATGGTGAAACTTTCATGTGAGCGAGAACTTGGTTGTAAGAGTTCATTATCTTAAACCCTAATATGATGTGTTGGAATCAAGAAATCAATATGCTTTCCAAGAAAGTAAAATAAACCAGATTTGTATCAATGATTAAGATTCATTTCTTCACCTCAGCAAGTAAATCCTGCGCCAAAGTATGTTTAAAGAAAAGCATTTATGTGCAGATGGATGAACAAATCAAGCTGGTTATTCACCTGTTGTTAAAGATGATCCGCATAAAGTTTAAAAGTGTTAAACTAAACTGTGTACATGCCATTTCATTGGAAATGACTTGTGTCAAAGTGAAATTTTGAATTGTGTAAATAAGAAAATAAAAGATGATAAACAGATACCTTTCTTGCAGGAGTAAGTGTGCCATCAACATCAAATAAAGCGATCACACCTTGCTTTCTCTGTGCCATCACACTTGAGGAGGAAAATGTACCTGCAAGATTCAGAATGCGAGTTACGAACTAGAGGAAACTTGTGGTGCAAAGTGAAGAAATCATTCGCCAGCACTTATTGCTAAAAACCAGGTGTCTCTCTTTCAAAGTTTATCCCCAATTTACAATATGTTTATGCATCAAACACAAATCACCACCACTGACCACGATTTCTGAAAAAAAAAAATCTTAATTATTGCTATTAGAAAACTAGATTGGTCCAAATGTCAGGGAATCAAGTTTGTTATCTAATGATCTCAAGTTTTAACACCTCAGATTGTTCCATATGAATAGTACATACAGCCCAGCAGGAAGGTTTAACTGTTCCCGTACCTTTACAGAGTGAACAAGAGTCGTGAAAACTTTGGAAGCATGCCTAACATGGTAACCTTTAGAAGATTTAGAAAATGGATTTTTTTTTAAATTTCAAAAAGGAATCCTGATCTAGCAGTTTCTCATTTGATCACTTATGCCTGAGACTCTAGGCCATGAAAAATATCTGACATCCATACAAATGATCTCGATCTAAGTGGTGTACGCCAAGGAAAAAACAATCGGACATCCATAGAAAATCTCTATCTCAGGACCTATTGTGTGCCAAGAAAGTTATATATATGTTTCCCTATTGACTTTTACAGAAACAAATCAACCATTACCTTTATCAGAAGTCTTACATTATCCAAAAAAAAAAAAAACAATTCTAGATACGTGATAAAGTAAGTTTATTTTGCAAGTTAGACTTGGCATCATCTAACAAAAAGTCCAGAAATCATTCTGACAAAACCAGACCATACACAGACCCAATATCTCTTCCTTTAAAACACCTATGGCGAATTGTACCTTGGAATTAGATGGATTAGACTTTCCTCATATATGATGAGCTTACAAGATGCCTATGAAAACATCAAATGCTATACAACATAGTGACGAGAAATGGAAAAGATCATTTGCAAACCTCAAGGTTTCCTTTCTCTAGATCCACAATTAATCTGCTTGTTTTCTTAGAAATACAAAATCATTACAGTGAAGGAACTTCCCAAATAGATTTCTTCATCAAAATCCTATAATAAGGGCACTTAATAGCTAGCAATCACAGTTTAATCACTACAGAAATAAACAAACACAATCCTTTTATGATCTTTTCTAGCGATGGCATGTGAGTTGACTAAAACCTAAATAGAACAATGCAATGTCCCTTTTTGGGGGAGTTCGGAAATGACCCAAAGCTGGTTATGAAGGACTGAAATCAGAACTAGGGCAGACTGTAGATGACTGAAAATTCACTTTGAAACCCTCAACATGCTGCCAGCACTTTGCTCCTAGGGTGGCGACCTCTTAGGAGAAATCAAACACACTTTTCTAGGCACAAATCTCACTCAAACCTTTAGGAAATATGCTCAGAATTTATGAGAAATAACCAGCAATTATTAGATGCAAGAAAACTGATTTTTGGAAGCCCACAAGTGCTATTTTAAATTTATCATGAAACCCTTCCACTGCAGATTTAAATAATAATTTCCAGAACTGAAATAACACTCATATACACTCAAACAATTGATAGAAATGGAAGATTTCACCTTTAGAAATTATGGAGAATCCAATCATGCAAATTGATCACATAAAAACCAGCAACATCACCCAAAACACTCTCCCAAGCAAGTCACTTAGGGCATAAATCAGTTATAACCAGCAATGAAGTGTAGAAAACCAAGTGTAGTGTGGGGTTTCGTCCACACCAACTTCTCCACAAGGGTTTTCATCCTTGGGAGGGTCTCAATCAAGGGTTTTCATCCTTGAGAGAGATGGAAAAGGTGCTTAACAAGCAATCCTTCACCAAGATATGAAAATTCACCAAAAACATGATTCATTAATGGCCAAGCGACCTCCTTTTATAACCATAAGGAGTGCTTTACAATGCAAAAATGATGGCCAACCCCTTAAGAAAAAGTACTTCTAAATATCTAATTAGTATTTGGAGCCTACATGCTCAAAATACTTTTATTTCCTAACTAATTAAGTTTTTCTATTGGAGCACTAGGCTTCCCAATAGGATACATGATAATAATAAAAATAACAACAATAAAAATGTAATCCAGATCTTCCCTTGCTTTCTTCCTTAGACCCACGGGGAGAAGAATGGGTTAAGGTCTTCAAAAATCAGCCTTCAAAAAGGGACAGACAAACAATAATTCTGAGACTCTAATTCTAAAGCTGAACTCATATTGCAAAAGAAATAATCAAATACTGCTGCCTTAAGTCCTGATCTTTGATTTCTTTGAGCTAGAATAGTTCAAAAAACCTAAATTTGAATGGCAGTGGCTTGACCATAAAAATGTAATAGCAGCATTACTTCATAACTTAACGTCTAAGAGGACTATCATAAATGGGGAAGAAAATGCTTTGGATATATGGAAAGGCAGCGTTGACAAAATCACTGGGTTTGCCATTTAGATCAATTGTTATGTTCTTAAATTCCATGGGTTCAGGATGTCAACGCGAGATCAGAACCTTCTCCAAACCAACGACAAAATGGAATATTGCCAGAGATATTATAAACAACTTACAACATGAAATAGATTGATAGACAGAACTGAAAACACCATGGGAGGCCAGAGTATGCTCCGCAAGCCACTTTGGTGAAGTGGAGGATGAACGGGACAAGTTAATCAAGTGTATAGGTAAGGCATTTGTTTGAGAATGGTGTGGATCTATCACTTTCCTGGTAGAAGGCGACATGCAAAAGCTACCACGTGATGAGGAGCAACAAATGTTCATTGATCCCAACATAGAGACTGCAGAGCACAAACACCAACTTTCCAGTCAAGTCAAAAGATATAATTGTATCGAATTTCCCAATACCCAATTAGTCTGAGTCATCACTCCATGCCTCTTCCCCACTCCACACCAACCAAACTATGATTCTATATTTGCAAGATCCCATCCAATCCAAGAATCAGGAGATATCCCTTAGGAAATGTTTTCCTGCATGGATGGGGTGGAGGGGAGGTGGGGGCGGAACACACCAGGAATTCAAATACCATAAATGCTAATAAACATTAGTTCAAAGCCCCAGTTGTCATAATGAACGAGTTGTGACACATTACAACTTGTGGAAGAAAATAATAAATAGGTTCTACAATTCAATTCAGAAGTCACAAATCCTCTCACTAAAATTACCTTTTCTAAAAACAAAGCTATAATCTTCATTGAAATTCAGATCCGGATAAAATCAAGATTGAGAATGCCATCAATTTGGAGTAAAAAGGAAATTGCTTACCTCAAATGCAATTTGATTCAATTCAACCAACCAAAATCAACGTCACTAGCACTTCTCCACCACAACCTCAGCCTGGATATCAAGTAGCTTTTATTATACAAAAAAATTATGTAGCTAATAGTGGTTTTATATATATATGTATACACTCACACATATATATTTGAATTATTATAGTTATTATTTAGATTGTAAATTGAAGGAAATAAATTTAAATTTTCATACATAAATTTATAACATTTATCAATTTTAAATTATTACATTATAATTTAAGTTTTTAAAAAAATAATTCATCCTTACAACTACACAAAATAACATCTTTATATTTATTTATTAAATAATTATGCACAAACTTAATTATGAAACTAAGTTCATGTAATTAAATATCTAAATTAAATTATAAAACTAAACACATCAATTAAAAAATACATTGATTATTATACTAAACTTGTCTAATGAAAGTAATTTAATTTATCTACTGAATATGTCTAAACTTAATTAAAACTAAACAATAATACTAAATAAAAATTACAAAACTAAAGTCTAATTATAAGCTATTTGAAAATCCTTGATCTTAATTCATATTCACTAAACTTAATAAAAATTCAATAATATTTTTAATTATATAATTGTGAGTTAAAAAATTATGGCTCCCGCTCTTTTTTATCAACAAAATATTAACATTGAGGGAATAAAATTCTCTACCCATGCCATCAAGCTAAGTGAAGGAAAATGTTGTCAAGATGAGGAAGCTGAATGAAAAAAATGATGTAATGTTGTTCATTGAGGAAGAGCAGAAAATAGGATCCATAACAGCAAGGAGAATTCGAAGAAAGCAAATTTCCCCAAATAACTCTAAAAATGCAACTCGTGTCAATGTTTATCTGAATGCCTAAAGACAATTGGGTGCTGCTAAGATTCCATGTCAGATATTTTGTTGCATGAAAAAGGATATCGCTATGAATGGCTTGAATATGGTATCTAGTTACATCCAATACGGTTCAGTTATGTATTTATATTTGGATACGGTTGGGCAGATTCGCTAGGTATCCAAGCCATGTCATACCCGTATCTATATCTAGCATGTAGATACGCGTGCCCTTGCAACAAGCGTGTTGTATCCTGCAACCCTGTTATCATTAGCTAAATATGACTTTACACATAATTAAGTAGTTTGTCTTTCAATCCATCGTGTGGTGGTGTAATTGTAAAGGGGTGCATTCATGAGCGATCTGAATTCAAATCCGACTTTATATTAAGGGTGTTTGCGTTAAGGCAGTTTCTAGTGTGGGCATGATAATGTGCTTAAATTCCCATGGTTAGGATGGGCCACACCTAGGCTAGGGCCCAATGATGTCTCTGCCTAAATCTCAAAATTTAAATTTTGAGGATTTTAATCTCTTAAAAAATAAAAACCTCAGAATTTTATTTCAGAAGATAAATATTTGTACAAGACCAGAAGTTGTTAGTCCAATCCTGAGCATTATGAAACAAAATAAACTTAGTAAAAATCATGAAGGATTGTCTAAGTTCAAAATAGCTTTCATATCTTCCTAATCTCGTTGAGGCCACCACAGTGGAGGGTCTCCATAGCATCCTATGTCGTGATTGTCCAATGCCCAATTTGCCAGAGCATTTGCTACTTGATTTTTCTGTCTGAAGATGTGATTGATTTGCATCGACTGAAATTTTTCCTGCAAGTCTTTGATTTTTCTTTTTTCTCTCTCTATCTGCCAATTTGATCTCCCTAACTTCTTTGTAGTAGTCAACATCCTAACAATAATCTTGGAGTCAGATTCCACTTGCACGTGAGTCCACCCACACTTAATAGCCTCTTGTAGACCTCTATGAATAGCTCTAATCTCAGCAACATTGTTGGTGGTGATTCCCAGATTTTCAGCAAACAAGAACGAAGCTCTCCCATCATAAGTTCTTCCAATACCCCCATTGCCGCCTTGCCCGGATTTCCCTTGAAGCACCATCCATATTCAATTTACCAAACTGCATAGGGGAGGAACCCATTTTGTTGTTTATCTTCTCTTTTTTAGTCTTGAAAGGAGGAAGCGGGGAGCTAGTAGGTTGTAATAATATCTGCTTACATAAGTTATTCCATGCAGGAGTAAGAGTAGAGGGAAGGGGGACTTTTTGCTTTATAGTTTCTGCCATATTTATTATAGTCTTTTGCCATACATATCCCCTCTCTGTGATCTCCGCTTAAAAATTCTTTTATTCCTTTCCTTCCATATATTCCAAAGTAACAGAGATATACCTGTCCATAGAGCAGGAGTAAATTTTGTCCTTTTGGAATTCCTTCTTGCCATTCCTTCATCAATTGCTCAAGAGAGTGGAGTCCCATGATAGTGTATGCCAAACATATTTGCCAGAGATTGCCATAAAGGTATAACCCACGGACAAAGGAAGAAAAGATGATGTCTAGTTTCCTCCTCATTCCAACATAGTGTACATCTGAAAGGCCCATAAAAACCTCTCTTCATAAGTCTATCTCCTATGAGAACTCTGCCATGTGCCAGAAGCCAAAGGAAAAAGCTAACTTTGGGCCATATTGCGGGCTGCCATATTTGCTTAAACATTATATTTAGGATATGTGATTGGTGGAGGGGTAGTGAAGGTTGATAGGGAGAAGATATAGGCAATTTTGGATTGGCCACCACCCAGGACATTGACACAGTTGAGAGGGTTCTTGGGACTATGCACATACTACAAGAGATTTGTGAAGAACTTCTCTCGGTTGACTGCTCCATTGACAGATTTGACCAAGAAGGGGGCTTTTGCTTGGTCCGAAGCAACACAACAAGTTTTTGATCACCTCAAGGAGGTGATGAGCTCATGTCCCATTCTTGCATTGCCAAATTTCTCTCGCCCATTTGTACTTGAGTGTGATGCATCAAGAGAGGGTATTGGATCAGTGCTTATGTAGGATAGGCACCCCATTGCTTATGAGAGTTGGAAATTGAGCCTGTGGAGAAAGGGTACTAAATTTACGACAAACAAATGTTGGCCATCATGCATGCTGTGGTCAAATTCGGATAGTAGCTTGTGGGCAGCAAATTCGTGGTTCGTATGCATCACAATAGTTTGAGGTTCTTCCCAAGGCGGCAGAAGGATCTCAACGATCGCCAAAGAAAGATGGGTGAACAAGGTACAAACCTACGACTTCGACATAGAGTACACCAAAGGTAAGAATAATGTTGTTGTTAATGCTTTATCTAGGAGACCTTACCTTACCTCTATGCTTAGTTCTATGTCTGAGATTTCAACAGATTGGAAGGCTCACATACTTGTTGAGTATTCCAAAAATCAGTTTGCATGTGAGGTCATGGATGGTATTATACATGATGACAGGTACAGAGTCTTGGATGATCTCATATACTACAAGGATAGGATTTTCCTTGTACCAGGGTCCAAGATGAAGGAGAAGATCCTTCGAGCAGTGCACGATACACCATTAGTAGGACATCTTGGATACTTCAAGACATACAGGTATATCAAAGAGAGATTTGCATGGAAGGGGATGAAGGATGATGTCATTAATCATATCAAAGAGTGTGTGGTTTGCCAACAAACCAAGGCCGAGCATTCTTTTCCAGCAAGATTACTTCAGCCTCTTCCTATTCCCGAGCAGAAGTGGGAGAGCATATCCATGGATTTTATTACAAGACTCCCCTCGGTACATGGGCATGATTGCATATATGTTGTAGTTGATCGGTTGACTAAGTATGCTCATTTCTTTTCTCTGCCCAAGGGGCATGATGCACCATATGTGGCTCAGGTATTCTATACAAGTGTTTTTAGGCTTCATGGGTTGCCTAAAAATATTGTTAGTGACAAGGATAAGGTCTTCATGAGCACTTTTTGGCAGAGATCTCCAGCTTGCAGGTACTGAGTTGACCCCTGACACGAGCTACCATCCACAGACTGATGGATAGACGGAGATAGTTAACAAGTGGATAGAGGGCTATTTGCATAGCTATGTGACAAGTCATCAGCGTGCTTGGATTAGGTGGTTGCACATGGGTGAGTATTGTTACAATACCACCTATCAGATGAGCATTGGCATGACTCCTTTCCGAGCTTTATATGGGTATGATGCTATGTCATTTGCAGATTTAGTATTGTCAGACAACCAAGCTCCTAAAGCTCGTGATTGGTTACAGGAGAACCAGGATATTCTGAAAGCTCTCAAAGAGAACCTTTAGAAGGCACAAAATCAACAGAATATATATGCAAATAGGCACAGGGTAGAGAGGTCTTTTGAGGTGGGAGATTTAGTCTTCCTACGCTTGCAGCCATACAAATAGTCCTCACTGAAGCAGAAGGGTGCAAAGAAGCTAAAACCACGATTTTATGGTCCATACAGGGTAGCACGACGAGTTGGGGCAGTTGCATATGAGTTGGAGCTTCCAGAGCACAATAAGATACATAATATCTTTCATGTTTTGTGCCTTAAAAGGGCACTTGGACAGCATATCATACCCTCCACGGAGTTGCCACCATTGGATGATGAGGGGAAGTTGGTCTTGGAACCAGAATCTATTATTAAGGTGAGACAGAGGAGGCTCAAAAGCAGGGTGATCACAGAGTATTTGGTGTGGTGGAGAGGATTGCCACTTGAGGATGCTACTTGGGAGGGAGAACAAATTTTACAGCATCCTAGTTTGCATTTGCTTGGGGAAAAGAAAATTTCGGGAAGGGAGGACTGTAATGTCCCCTTTCCTTCACAGAGGGCCTAAGGGCCAAAATTTAGTCTTAGCCTTGGTCATACCCAAGGGGCTAAAGACTTTAGAGGCTATTGGGTATTCCACCTTGCTTATTTGTTATATTTTTGCATTGGCATGGGTGTTAAGTGGCTTGGTGGGGGCAAACATTATGTTTTGTCGTTAAGGGGGTGACTAATAACACTTTAATGTTATAGTTCTTCATTGGCGTGACTTAAATACTTTATTATTCTATTTCTTCGTTGGGGTCACTTAAGTCACTATTAGTCCCACATGGAGCTCCCAACTTAGAAAAAAAGTAATGAAAAGTTATAAAATGAGGTTTGGGAAGAAAGGGAGCTCATTTTTGCATACACACTTATGATTTTCACTGAGCAACTGCTGATTGTTTTTTCTAGCTTGTGGAGTAAGATCCCATAGGAACCCTAGCTTCGGTGGTGAGAGATCCATTCCTAGCTAGCAGGGCATTCTTGGTGGTGGAAGATCCACCCTAGCTTGTCAATTTGGAACTAATTTAGGGCTGATTTTCAGAGATCAATTTCAAAATTTTCAGAGAAGGGTTTTGGAGGAATTTTGAGTTTTTGTGGAGAAAAATCAAGGGTTTTCGGATCTGTTTTATTGCAGTGATTAGAGAAGGTTTTGGTGCCATTTTTGAGGAATTTTGGAGGGTTTTTGGTCTCTTTCCAGGTGGAGCGACCCATTTTTAATTTTACAGTGGTTTTTGGAGGGTTTTTTAGAGTGCTTTTTCCAGGTCTAGCGATTGCGATTTCATTCATATTATTAATAGATGCTATTTCCAAAATTTCATAATTTTATCATAAGTATTTGAGAAGATATAAATTTTTGAGGTTTTCTAGTTGTTTAGGGTTTTGTAATTTTCTGGCAGTCATATATAATTGAAAAATTCCAAAAATATTGTTCTAGTGTTCTTTATTATCATAGCAAGCTTCCTGCAAATTTTCATGTGTGTTGGGCAAGTATTGTGAAAAATATCAATAAAAATCAGTTTGTTGCCCTAGCTGGGTATTTACAGCAGAAAATCAGATTTTCTATTTGCTGCAATTTATCTATATTTTGTGTACTTTTGTGTGGTATCCCACAAGGGATATTTCAGTGGTATCAGAGCAATTGTTCCTCTAGCCTGTTGGGTTGAAAGATGGGAGACAAAGACAATGATGACATGGGTGTGGACTTGATGAAACAACTATTCACTAATATGGTGAAGCAGCAGGAAACTACTAATCTCTATTTGAGCCAGCTCACAGAGAGATTAGCACAAGGCATACTTGAGACTCATACAGAGAGAGGGGAAAGCAAGTAATAGGGGACACACGGCTCAAAGAGGTGAAAATGAAAATTCAGGGCAGCAGTCTCCCCACTCTTCTACCAAGCCTTTGGGACTCCACGAACCTTCTTTCTTGAAGGATCCAGAAGTTTCACAGGTAAGGCAGCCAACAGATGATTTGGATGAGGAGTCTTGTTGGGAAAGGTACCAATCATTGAGCGAGGGCTTCAGGGATAATATGCCTTTCATCAGAGTATTGCAGAATGAATATTGGTAGCAAACCCAAGAGAGATCATCAGCTACAGGTACCTGAGTTACAGAGGAGATTGGGACAAATCTCCATTCCACACTTTGATGGTTCTAAGAAGTGCACCGCGCAGTCCTAGATTTAGAAGTTGAAGACCTAATTTGACTTGAATCCCATGCGAGGGGGATGCAATTAAGTTTGCCATCCTACATCTTGAGGGAGATGCACATGATTGGTGGCATCATGGATTGATTACATAGGGGCACATACATATTGATACTTATGCAAAGTTCACACAGAGGCTGATGAGTAGATTTGACAGGAGGGACCCTGACAGGTATTTTACTCACTTGAGACAGACAGGTTCCTTAGATCAAGTACATTGCAGATTTTCAGAGATTATCAGTCATGGTACCCGATGTTTCGGAGATGAGGTTGACCTCACTTTTCACACAGGTTTGATGGATGCTCTAGTTGGATTTGTGAAGGCATTTGAGCCTTCTTCTTTGCATGAGGCTATTAGGAGAGCACGTGATTTGGATAGGCATAGTGCAGTTTTTGGCGACATACCTCCAAGTGTACCTCCGAATAGGGGATTTGAACATGTGATCGAGCTTGAGGACATTAGACCTGTGGTTACTACTCCTTATTGTTGCCCCAAACGGTTTAAGGATGAGATTGAGAGGCTATCCATGAGCTCACCGAGATGGGGCATATCAAACCCTTTTCGGTCCTTTTGCCTCTTCAATGGTGTTGGTGAAGAAGGATGGAACCATGCGGATGTGCATAGATTACCGTGCCTTGAACAAGAAGACAATAAAAAATAAGTATCCAGTGCCACGCATTGATGAGTTGTTAGATGAGCTACAAGGGCAATCTATTTTTCTAAAATAGATTTGTGATCTGGATATCACCAGATCAAGGTTAGAGAGCAAGATGTGCATAAGACAACTTTCAGGTGCCATTATGGTCACTTTGAGTTTCTAGTGATGCCATTCAGGTTGTCTAATGCACCAACGACTTTCCAGTCTTGTATGAACCATGTGTTCAACCGCCACTTGCGGAAGTTTGTATTGGTTTTCTTTGACGACATATTGGTCTACAACAGGACTTGGGAGGATCACATGAGGCACCTTGATGAGATCTTGGGGATATTAGAAGCTAATTCGCTATATGCGAAAGCTTCTAAGTGTGAGTTTGGCATATGAGCTATTATATTTGGGATATGTGATTGGTGAAGGGTAGTGAAGGTTGATAGGGAGAAGATACAGCAATTTTGGATTGGCCACCACCCAGGACATTGACACAGTTGAGAGGGTTCTTGGGACTATGCACATACTATAGGAGATTTGTGAAGAACTTCTCTCGGTTGATTGCTCCATTGATAAAGATTTGACCAAGAAGGGGGCTTTTGCTTGGTCTCAAGCAACACAACAGTTTTTGATCACCTCAAGGAGGTAATGAGCTCATGTCTCATTCTTGCATTTCCAGATTTCTCTCGCCCATTTGTACTTGAGTGTGATGCATCAAGAGAGGGTATTGGATTAGTGCTTATGCAAGATAGGCACCCCATTGCTTATGAGAGTCGAAAATTGAGCCCTGTGGAGAAAGGGTACTCAATTTACGACAAAGAGATGTTGGCCATCATGCATGCTTTGGCCAAATTCGAGATGACACCTTGTGGGCAAGCAAATTCGTGGTTCGTATGAATCACAAATGTTTGAGGTTCTCACTCAGGGGCGAAGGATCTCAACAATCACCAAAGAGAGATGGGTGAACAAGGTACAAACCTACGACTTTGACATAGAGTACACGAAAGGTAAAAATAATGTTGTTGATGTTTTATCTAGGAGGCCTTACCTTACCTCTATGCTTAGTTCTATGTCTGAGATTTCAGCAGATTAGAAGGCTCACATACTTGTTGAGTATTCCAAAAATCAGTTTGCATGTGAGGTCATGGATGGTATTATACAAGATGACAAGTACAGAGTCTTGGATGATCTCATATACCACAAGGATAGGATTTTCCTTGTACCAGGGTCCAAGATGAAGGAGAAGATCCTTGAGCAAAGTGCACGATACACCATTAGCAGGGCATCCTAGATACTTCAAGACATACAGGTATATCAGAGAGAGATTTGCATGGAAGGGGATGAAGGATGATGTCATTAATCATATCAAAGAGTGTGTGGTTTGCCAGCAAACCAAGGCCAAGCATTCTTTTCCAGCAGGATTACTTCAGCCTCTTCCTATTCCCGAGCAGAAGTGGGAAAGCATATCCATGGATTTTATTACAGGACTTCCCTCGGTACATGGGCATGATTGCATATATGTTGTAGTTGATCGGTTGACTAAGTATGCTCATTTCTTTTCTCTGCCCAAGGGGCATGATGCACCATATGTGGCTCAGGTATTCTATACAGGTGTTTTTAGGCTTCATGGGTTGCCTAAAAATATTGTTAGTGATAGGGATAAGGTCTTCATGAGCACTTTTTGGTAGGAGATCTTCAGGCTTACAGGTACTGAGTTGACCCCGACACGAGCTACCATCCACAGACTGATGGACAGACGAGAGATAGTTAACAAGTGGATAGAGGGCTATTTGCGTAGCTATGTGACAGGTCATCAGCGTGCTTGGATTAGGTGGTTGCACATGGGTGAGTATTGTTACAATACCACCTATCATATGAGCATTGGCATGACTCCTTTTCGAGCTTTATACGAGGTATGATGCTATGTCATTTGCAGATTTGGTATTGTTAGACAGTCGAGCTCCCAAAGCTCGTGATTGGTTACAGGAGAACCAGGATATTTTGAAATCTCTCAAAGAGAACCTTCAGAAGGCACAAAATCAGTAGAAGATATATGCAAATAGGCACAGGGTAGAGAGGTCTTTTGAGGTGGGAGATTTAGTCTTCCTACGCTTGCAGCCATACAGACAGTCCTCACTGAAGCAGAAGGGTGCAGAGAAGCTGAAACCGCGATTCTATGGTCCATACAGGTAGCACGACAAGTTGGGGCAATTGCATATGAGTTGGAGCTTCCAGAGCACAAGTAAGATACATAATGTCTTTCATGTTTCGTGCCTTAAAAGGGCACTTGGATAGCATATCGTACCCTCCACGGAGTTGCCACCATTGGATGATGAGGGGAAGCTGGTCTTGGAACCAAAATCTATTATTGAGGTGAGACAGAGGAGGCTTAGAAGCAAGGTGATCACAGAGTATTTGGTGCGGTGGAGAGGATTGCCACTTGAGGATGCTACTTGGGAGGGAGAACAAATTTTACATCCTAGTTTGCATTTGCTTGGGGACAAGCAAATTTCGGGAGGATTATAATGTCCCCTTTCCTTCACAGAGGGCTTAAGGGCCAAAATTTAGTCTTAGCCTTGGTCATACCCAAGGGGCTAAAGACTTTAGAGGTTATTGGGTATTCCACCTTGCTTATTTGTTATATTTTGGTTTGGCATGGGTGTTAAGTGGCTTGGTGGGGGCAAACATTATGTTTTGTCGTTAAGGGGGTGACTAATAACACTTTAATGTTATAATTCTTCGTTGGGGTGACTTAAGTACTTTATTATTCTATTTCTTTGTTGGGGTCACTTAAGTCACTTTTAGTCCCACATGGAGCTCCCAACTTGGAAAAAAGGTAATGAAAAGTTATAAAAGGAGGTTTGGGAAGAAAGGGAGCTCATTCTTGCATACACACTTATGATTTCCATTGAGCAACTATTGATTGCTTTTTCTAGCTTGTGGAGTAAGATCTCACATGAAGCCTAGCTTCAGTGGTGAGAGATCCATTCCTAGCTAGCAGGGCATTCTTCGGTGGTGGAAAATCCACCTAGCTTGTCAATTTGGAACTAATTCAGGGCTGATTTTCAGAATTTTCAAATAAGGGTTTTGGAGGAATTTTGGGTTTTTTGTGGAGAAAAATCAAGGGTTTCGGATCTGTTTTATTGCAGCGATTAGAGCAGGTTTTGGTGCCATTTCTAGAGGAATTTTGGAGGGTTTTTGGTCTCTTTCCAAGTGGAGCGACCCATTTTTAATTTTACAGTGGTTTTTGGAGGGGTTTTAAAGTGCTTTTTCCAGGTCTGGCGATTGGGATTTCATTCATATTATTAATAGATGCTATTTCCAAAATTTCAGAATTTTATCATAAGTATTTGAGAAGATATGAATTTTTGAGGTTTTCTAGTTGTCTAGGGTTTTCTGTAATTTTCTGGCAGTCATATATGATTGAAAAATTCCAAAAATATTGTTCTAGTGTTCTTTATTATCATAGCAAGTTTCCTGCAAATTTTCATGTGTGTTGGGCAAGTATTGTGAAAAATATCAATAAAAATCATCGCTGCCCTAGCTGGGTATTTATTGCAGAAAAACAGATTTTCTTTGCTGCAATTTATCTATATTTTGTGTACTACCATTGTGTGGTATCCCACAAGGAATATTTCATAAAGCCTTCCCACTAAGAAAGGTCGGAGGGTTGATTTTTTCCTCTCTTGTTCTTTAATATAACCTTTGAAAGTGGGGGTATCATTGTTTCAAAGGAGATTTTTTTAAATGTGGGATCCTATTTCTTGTGGTGCTATTTTTAGTAAAAGGAGTGCACTATTTTTTTAAAGCAAATTATTTTTTAAAAATGGCAGTTGTATTTTTCCCATCCTTGTGTAAAGGCTCATATTTGTTCAAGAGGGAATCATTTTTTAAGGGTTGTTTGAGCCTTATGTCTAACTTTTGGTCGTTCTCCTCCTCTTCTTTCTCCTCCATGCAATGACAAGAACCCACTTGATTGAACCACTAAGCACCTCCAACTATCATGTCCAGTGACCTAAGATGCAACAATTATTGCAATCTCAAGGTTTGTAAAGAGTGTATGCTTGTGAACAAGATGAATCCCTTGGTCTAATTTGCTTGAATGAGTTCGATGATCTGTTTTTCCATATCACAGATGCTAAATCTCCAAAAGAAGTCCAGGACATTTTTGAAAAATTATTTAGAACAAAAATGAGTTCGGATCATTATGACTTGATGTTAAATTAACTTCTCTCTTGCCCTCTAAGCTGTCCCACAATTGAAGAATTTCTTGCGGAAAATACAAGCGAGGACAAAAAGGTTGTGTTTTTATTTTGTCAAAATTGAAGGGTCTATTTAATGTCTTTTTTTCCACTTTCCACTCTACAATGGATGCCTTCTTTTGAAATTTTTGTGAACTAACTAGAGAGCAAACCAAGTTGACAACACTTGAGTCTTGATGCTCTTTGCTAGCTCTTCTAACGGAAAACTAAAACCTATGCCAAAGACGATGCCCTCAAATAAACCTACAAAATCTACCTCGACTCTCATAATTCCACTAAGCCCAAAGGTTCAAGTCAATAAAAGATGTATGATCCTTGTGGCTTTTTAGAAGGGACAAATCATCTTGAGATCAAATGTTACAAGAAAACGGAAGCATTAGAGGCAGTAGTAAAACAACACAAAAATTGTTTCTTCTCTTTTGTTAGTCTTTAGGGAAAGGGAAAGCACTTTGTGCTAGGGCATCGATCGCATCACATGATATTCAGATTTTTTATTTTGGTGCTTCTCACCATCTAACTCATTCTTGTCATCTTCTCACATCTCTTTGGATTCCAACACTCACATTGTGGTCGCAACTCTTCTTGAGTTGATGTTTTGGGATCCAAACACGGTTTAGATGCGGGAAGGGTGTATCAATGATGTACTTGTTCTCATAATTACGTCTAATTTGCTTTCCATATATCAAATATGTAATTCAGTCACTAGGAAGATTGTGGAATTTTCTCCACATAATGTTATACGAGAATTGCAAGATTTGCAGGATGTGGTTACAACAGTGTTGTTGATCACTATTCACGTCTATATTGCTTTGAGAGATTTGAGCCTACATCATGTTTATCTCTAGTTGCTCATGTTGATTCAATGAATAAAATGTGACATGAATGTTTTGTCACTTGAGCTATAGATATCTCCAGCAAATGAGTACACAAAATTTGGTGATTAGCCTTGCTAATGTATTTTGTATTGATGATGTTTGTCTAGGATGCATGCTTCGTAAACAACATTAAGACCCTTTTCCACAAAGCAAGGCTTCCCAAGTGAAAGCTCCTCTCGAGTTGGTGCCATCGACATGTGATCTTATAACATTTCCCATTCGATCGTTTTCAAGAGAAAATATAAACTTACTTTTGTTGATGATTTCTCCCAATAAACATGGATGTATTTTCTCTAGCACAAGAGTGAAGTATTTGAGAACTTCAAGGCATTCAAAGCCTTTGTTGAGAAGCAATTGTATTTATCATTCACGAAGGTATGAATAGATAATGGGGAGAGTGTGTGAGTAAAGTCTTCAAAGAACTTTGTACCGAACATGGCATCTTCCATCAATTCATAATGCCCTATACTACTAAACAAAATGGTGTCGCTAAGCGGAAGAACCAGACATTGAAATAAATGGCAAATTGCATGATTTAGTCCAAGGATATGACACTTGAGTTTTGAGCTGAAGTAATGAATTGTGAACTATATCCAAAATCGCATACCTCATAAAACAATGTGGAACAAGACTCCTAAATATTTTTAGTTAAGTAACAAGCTTGATGTTTCGGATTTTCAATATTTGAAGTAAGGCATGGGCATTTGTTTGTGATAACAAGTACAAGTCTATGGAGAAGAGTAGCCAGCTGCTCATATTCATTGAAGATGTTAAAGCTTATTTCCTATTTGATCCAATCACTCATGATGTTTTGTTTCAATGGGATGTCAAGGGTGATGAGAGTTTCATTGCAATGGAGGCAGCATCTACTACTTTTTCGTCCCTCACTCCTTGATTGAGTGTGAAGACTTACTTCTTGATGATGATGATAATGCTCCCTGCACCGCCTTCTCCACCTCCTACTCCTCAATCTATGTCCAAGTGGGCCCATACTACTCTGCTGCAAGCAGCAGGTTTTTAGTTGGTAATCCTTCTAATTCATGTTGTACTCGCTCTCGGACTTCTAGTGTTTCTCTTGTGAGCCATGCTATTTCGAAGATCCTATAATGTATTTTGAAGCAATAGGAAAACCAGAGTAGTATGTTCTTTATGAAAGAGGAATATTTTTCTCTAATAAAGAATAATACTTGGGACTTGGTGTCTCTTCCTAAGGAAACAAAATTTATGAAATGTAAATGGGTTTATAAGACTAAGTATGCGATTGATGGTTCTATTAACAAGTATTAAGCTCGCTCCGATAGTAAAGGGTCATAGGTTAAAAGAGTTGGCTATTCTAAAACCTTTGCCCCCATCGCCAAGATGGACTTTGTTCGTCTTGTACTTTCCCTCACTACAACACATTGTTGGTCGATATACTAGATGGATGTGAAGTGTGTGCTTCTACATGGTGATCTTCAAGAGGAGATCTATATAGAGCAGCCATAGGGATTTTTGTGGAACTTTTCACTCGTATGTTGGATTTGTCGTTCTCTCTATGGTCTCAAACAAGCTCGTCGATCTTGGTATGAGAAGATGGATAGTTTTCTACTCAATTCTAGTTTCACCCATTATTACTCCGACCATATTGTCTACATCCAAAAGCAAGAGAATAATGTCCGATATTGGTTCTTTATGTTGTTGATCTCATTCTCTTAGGCAATTCAAACCCCATGATTCAAGATGTCAAGCACGAGTTTATGGAGCAATTTGACATGATTCATTTAGGACTTCTACGCTAGTTTCTTGGCCTTTGGATTCATTAGTCTTCTAAAGTGATCTTCATTAGCGCAGAAGTATATGCTCGTGATCTACTTCACTGTTTCATCGTGAAAAATTGCATGTTTTCCCCACTCCATTTTAATTAGGTGTTGTCTTATCTACTAGCTGAAAAACTCCTAAGGTTGATCTCACTTTGTATTGACAGCTAGTGGGCAGTCTCTTGTACCTGACACACACTCATCCTGATCTTTCTTTTGTTGTTAAATTTGTCTCCGGATCATCTATGAACCTAAGATATTGAGGGATATACCAACTCAAATTCGGCGAGCAATGTTAATTCTCGAAGTCCACCTGCAGATTTGTCTACAACCTTGGTTGTGGTCCAATTGCATGAGCTTGCAAAAAGTAGGCTACAATCGGTTTGTCCTCCACCGAGGCAAAAAATAGTGTTGTTAAGGCCGATGAAGAGGCTCTCCGGCCAACAGGTTGTTAAGTGAGTTTGGTTTCCCGCAGTTAATCCCACTATTGTTTGGTGTGATAACTAAAGATTGAGATTTCTCACAACTCAATTGAGTGTCGGCATACGAAGCATATTACGATTCATATGCACTTCATTAAGAAGCTCATTTAGGATGTCTTTGTTAAGCTATAATTTATGCCTACCATCTGAGCAAGTTGCCAACATCTTTACTAAACCCTTGGCATCACCTCGCAACCTTCGGTTATGATCCTTGTTTGGGGTGAAGGACATTGTTGTTTGGGGGATTCATCTCGAGTCTTTCCTTCTTTGATGTATATGGGTATCTTATTGGGCTTGAAAGTCAAGACCCGTGATTAATTTGTTCTCTCTCCTAACTTTCGCTTATGGGAGGGTGTTGGTATGTTTACATTAGACTAGGTCTTTTGTTAGCTAGTCTCATTTTATGCATGTTCACACTAAGAATAAAATAAATTCCAAATGTAAGGAGATTAGTTATCAAGTTGTTTATTTAAACTTGAGTGCATGTAGAGATTTTCTTATGTGCATCATTTGAGGAATACTACTAATAGTTTGTTGTGAAAACAAACCATCATGGCTATATATTCCAAGACACCCTGTAGAAAGCATGCATCGCATGTATTTGCAAGTGAAATATTATTCTTGCGAGTGATTTTTTTCTTCTTGCATGTCAATATTGGTATAAGTTTCTTTGTTTGTTGTTTTGTTCTTCGGAGTTAATCCTTTGGATCTATTCATCATCCTACTCATTCTTTTCGTTAGAGCTCAATTTTGTGAGTTTTTGTCAAGTAGGGTTAGAACTTAGGATTTGTATATGGTGGTAGTGTTGGTTGTGCCTATGAGAATAATTGATCATTGCAGCCTGCCGTCAAAACCGGGTGCATGAAAAAAATGTCGATTCGTGTTATTGTGATTGTGATTGTGTGAGAACAACCCCTGCCTTCTAAGTGCATTTGTGAGGGCAATGCACTGCGGCGTGATGAGCTTGAGATTGCTCTGCGTGAGAAGTATTTGTCTACATGCTAGAAGAGCGGCACCATTGTGCATGGGAGGTCACCCAACATCGTCATCAATTGTTAGGTACTAGGTATTTAGTTTTTAAATGTTTCATTGAAATTTTTAGTTTATTAGAACTTTAGCTTAGGTTTTATGTTGTAAATGTTTTTGTTTACTTAATATTTTATTAGTTACGACTTTTTTTTTTAAGTCTTTTACTTACTATTACTATAAAAGTTAGTATTTATAGCTAAGTAAATATTTAATAAATTATTAAATAATACTATTTATTATGTAGTTATCATTCCTTTAACAATTTAGTTAGTATTTAATAAATATTATTTATTATGTAAATAGTATTTAATGAATAAGTTCCTCTGTGAGGAGCTAGAGACATCACATGGGAACGGGACCATGTTGCCGCATGGGAAGCATTTGTTGACACGAGTGGAAGAAGTGTGACATTGTGCTCGAGAGAAGGCCGCCAACCATCACTATCTACATATTTAGTTTTAGAATGTTTCATTGAACTTTTTGGTTTATAGGAACTTCAACTTAGGTTTTATGTTGTAGAATTTCTTTCTAATTCTTAAAATTTTATTGAAGTTACAATTTTATTTTATTTTTTAACTTATCATCATTTTAGTAGTTAGTGTTTATTTAATAGTTTAGTTAGCATTTAATAAATTATAAAAACATACTACTATTTATTATGCGATTAGTATTTAGTTAATAAGTGCATATGTGAGGGATTGTGTTATCGTCAAACTATGTTGCCGCATGGGAAGCATTTGTCTACACAGTGGAAGAAGTGTGAAACAACGATTGCACAAGAGAAGGCCACCAACTATCAACCTCTAGGTATTTAGTTTTAAAATCTTTCTTTGAACTTTTTAGCTTATAGGAACTTGAGCTTAGGTTTTATGTTTTAATTTTTTCTTATAATTTATTAATTATGATTTTACTTTTATTTTAATAGATTATTGAATAATACTATCGATTATTTAATTAGCATTTAATTAATAGTTTGTGTAATTAAGTTATTTAATAATTTATTTAGTACTATTACTTCGTGTTTATTTTTCAAATTTAATCATGAATTGTTTTCCGAATTTTATCAGCTAACAAGTTTGTTTAGAATATAATCGTCACCAAACACGAACATGAACCTTGTGACTTAGTCCCAAGTACTTTAACAAACAAAAAAAGTAGTTTATCTTCCATACCATGCAAGAAATAAAAAAGTTCAAGCAATAGAAGTTCTTGGGAGGCATTAAATGACCCCTCTCAATAGGCTCAACATTCCAAAAATAATGTCGAGTAACTATTACGGATTACTTAAGAATGCAATCGAGACAAAAAAGTGACCATCATAACCGAAAGCCTAAGAACCAATATAACCTAAAATAAACTGAAAAGAGATGGACAAAGTTATCATAACTATGAAAAGTCCCAAAAGGATGATCCAAACAGTAACAGGTCAGCAACAAGAAAATAGACCATAAGAATCAGATATCCCCATATTCTCTTAATCTGAAAAAAAGGTTGACGGAGAGCAACACCAACATAGATTTTTCCAAACATATCTGCAAAAACATTCAAATGGCAATCAGCAATAACATTCAGATTATAGTTTATCCCCATCCACTAGAGCAAATATCATTTGAAGTTGCTGAGATGTAGATAATTGATTGTCCACTTGTCGATCCCCTTTCATCAGACAATAACTGTTGGCCAAGAGAGAGGAGTCAATCTTAACCAGATAGTCAGCCACCCAATTAACCTCTATAATTGTGAGCAACTTCACAACCGTACAAAAAAAAGGAAAGACTGAATGGCATGAATAACATTAGCGAGCCTTCTATCAAAGGGATAACTCAATTCATCATGAATTAAATTGGCCGTGATTGAGGAACCAGTCTCAGCAATCACAAAATAAAAATCTAAACTTTTACATAATTGAACTCCCTCATTATTAGCAATGGTCTCTGCATAATTGTTGAATTTGGTATCAACACCACCAGCCATAGCAATAACAGATTTCCACAATGATCACAGATAATGAAATCAAAACCAACTTTACCAGGGGTTACTTTGGGTGAACCATTTGTGTTCACCTTAAAGGACCCGTGATTTCCATTTTGCTATTCCTTTGAATTCAAAAGGACCAAGGGAACCAACAGTTAAGGAACCACAATTCTGAATTTTGGTCGGTAATACACCCTTGTGTAAAAAATACATAAAAATTGGTACAGGTTTCATTATCCTAATATGAACATTGGGAACAAGTATCAAATCATCAATAAAACATGACAGCTAAAAGGTGATGGTACCTAATGATTCCAAAGATCCACAATTGAAGCAAAATGATGAGCATCCATATGAAACTATACTCTACCAAAAGCCGAATGATAGGGTAAGCACACATGTATAAAGCAGATGATCACAACTTTTATCTTCTCCAAACCACAAAGGGAAAATGGAATGGCCATAGCAACCCTATTTATTATCATGTTGAGGGTTAGGAATTCGCCATGCAAGGCAAGCCAAACAAAAGTCTTAACTTTAGGCCATCGGTTAACAAACCAAAGTAAAGACCAGATCTTTTTTAATAGGAATTTTCCTTTCAAACAAAAGAGAAGTTTAATGGGCTTGGACTGAATATAATCCATTACCGCTGCAACCCCAACCAAAGAGTCGTGTTTTGAAGAGGGAAAAGATACCTTTGCTGCAGGATAGATGTTGGAAGGTCATTTAGGACCAAGGCTGACTATATATGATATTTTGTCAAAGTATAACTCTTGTGCAATGTCATAGTTTGTATCATTTTGTATAGGACAAAGACAGAAGAAGAATGTAACACTCTTAGAGCAAGAAGAGAAGAGGAAAGGATTTGTTGGGAATACCAAGAGTCATAAGAAAGACTGTAAAGAAAGTAAGAAGTTGTGCAGAGAAGGTTGGCTCTGCAATCATAGACTAGTGCAATACCTTATCTTTTCAATTAATTGAAGTCTTATTTCCCTGGCCTTTTATGCATTGCATTGTTGATTAATGTTCATAGTTTCTGTAGATATAAGTAGTTAAGGTTGCATGCATTGTTTTCAACATGTTCATGAGTCCTATTAAAAGCACATGACATCACCTACCAGTAAGGAAACCTTGGGCAAATGCATCCGATGACTAGATTAAAACTGTAGTATATCTTCCCAAGGAAATCCAAGGATCCCTGCTAACAATGGTTTTGTTGCCAAGACCCAAAAATGTTGAGATGGCTGTCAGGATAGAGAGATACAGAGAGATGGCTAGAGGAGAAGATGGACTATTTTGCGAAAGAAGAAACTATTAGGACAGGAATCCCTGCGAGAAAGATAGTGGAGAAGCATATTACGAGGATACTTACGAGATCTTTTGGTGTGAGCAAGGTTGGAACACTATTGCTTTAGGTTCAGATCAAACGAAGAATTCAAGCGGAGCGAGGAGAAATTCGAAAAGTTGATCAAGGTAGGCATTCGAGTGGCCCAGGTGATAGACTATTGGATGCAAATGACAATAGACCTTTGCGTACCTGAATTTTCTTGTCAAAATTATTGTTCTTTTGATTTTGAGTAAATTAATCTGTGGAATATGGGGAAAATCATTGGAGAATTGCCTATGTTTGTAAATATGTTGGTAGTGGAAAAGGCCATGGTGCCAATTCCCTCTTACGTGGAGTGGTCAAGTAAGTGGTATCGGGATGTAGTCTTGGGGAAGGAGAGATGATGGGAAACAACCTGCGGTAACTATGGGACCAGAGAAGTCTAAAAAGAATCAAAAAGAAGAGAAGAGGAAGCTAGTTGAAACTCAAAGAGAGTTGAGACAACATAGAAGATGGGAAACACAAGTTCCCTTAGAGGAGCACAGTAGGCTGCTGCGAGTAGTAGGGTAGCAATGGGGCACGAGGAAGGGGGAAAGCAACCTCCAGTAGCGGCCCAAGAAAACACAGAAAGAGAGGAACCAAGTGACCAAGAAACAAGGAAAGAGGAGACCGTCCCTAGAAGTGAAAGAGACCAAGCAACCAAGGACGACGAAGAGATCGGAAAAGTAGAGCAATGTAGTGATTATGAAGCAAGTCTACAACGAGCCTAGAGCACAAATGAGAAGGAATTGATTCTAAACCCGATACATGACAAGTACTTGTAGGGGACAGGAAATTTCTCCTACCCCTTAGGATATGAATTCCCCATGCTAATTCAAGAAGAGATTGTGTTGAATGGATGAACAGCGAGCAAGGAAAAGATATTTGGAGGACAATAAACAAGGTTGATGAAAGACAAAAGAAGTGGAAGCCAAATCAAGAAGGATCCAATATAGCCCAAGTAGACCCATCTACAGGTTACACAATCATCCACACAGTAAAGCCCGCAAACGGATTGGAACTTAACATTTGTACGCAGTAGCAAACCAGTTCAAATTCAGCTAGGATTGAGCTTCTATCCAGCAGCTACGATGATAAAAACCTTTTGAGCCCTAAACACAAAGTTAATTTTCCCAGTTCTTCAAGTTCTACTTCTAGTTCAAATTCAATATAGGTCAAAGACCCTTAGCCTATTCGTTGTTTCGCAATGGCTAAGGGATGAAAGTAAGGAAACTAATCCTAATAAATTAATTTTAGTGCATAATGATATTATTATAAGCACTTTAATTATTTATTAGTGATAAAGTAATAAAATAAAATGTCACTTTATTTTTATTTTTCCCTAAGGAGAAAATGCGACCCATATGGGGAAATAAAGCAAGGGGAATAATAATATTAAATTAAAGCTACTTTCCCCAAGTGGATCGAGCTGATTGGGCTTTTGTGTGGGCTCATGTGCCAATTGCAATTATAAAAGGAGGTCGCCACACTTGGGAGAGACGTCTCTTTGCACATTTTGACATCTAAATTTTGATTTAGTCAATTGTTTTCCAATTTTACATTGAAGGACAAAAACCCTTTGATGTGTTTGCATTAGAGGACGAAAACCCTTTGATGTGTTTACATTAGAAGACGAAAACCCTCTCTTGCCTAGGTTGATGAACGAAAAATCTTCATCCTTTGTGTGAGGAAGCTCTATTCAAGGGTTTCTATTGAGTTTCAAGTACAAAATCTGAATTCCAGCAGTGTTTGAAGACCCTAAATTGCAGATTTGTGGCATCTCCAGCTAGGGTTTGAAGAAGAAAGTGTTGTGGCTGATTTTTACCTGCATTTCCAGCTGTTTTCTAGAGGAGCGACCCACTTGTGGGAGGAATCTGAGCACCCTAGGGCACAGCTATTCTAGATCTGGTTTCTATCTTCATTGCCATAATTTTAGAGATCATTTCCAGCTTGTTTGCATGTGATTTGGGCTTGGGAAACTCATTTTCGAGTCATTTCTGTAAGCTGGTTTTCTGCAGCCTTTTAATAAAATTCCAGCTCTTCTTCTTGGGTCAAAAATTATATTTTTGTATTTCTACATATATGATAAATTCTGGTTATTTTTGGCAAAGATTTGATCAAGTTTAGATCTGTTTTGAGTGCCAATAATCTCTAAAGCAAGTCACATTTTCTAGAAGAAAATTCAGATCTGCATTTTTATCAAATATTCCTTCTATCAATTGGTTGTTATAAATCATATTTGCAGGTGTTCCTTTTGGGGTTATAAATTATCCCATTGGGGGCATTATAGATTCACCGGTAGTGTTGGTTATGAGAATTTCACCTATAGGAATTCCTGCAACAACCCATACCAATTTAGTCACTACGCATTTGTCAACCCAATTCAGCCACTGCGCAAGCTAATAGAGCCTCCAGTAATCCCTATTTGGAAAATAAATGAGCTCCCAGCTCTTGCACAAATACAATGGTGCATCACCCAAGCATATACATTGCGTTGCAGCCCTATGATGGATCCAGACCCGGAGCACTCCTGTTGACTTGTTATATGAAGTGGGGAGCAAAAGGGGTCACTGAGATGACAACATCAAAAGGTTTGAGCTCAGTGTGGCTTTACAAGGAAGGGCCTTGGAATTCATATACAAGAAGGGCAAGAACAAAGTAACCTAAAAGATGTCAAGGATGCACTAACTTAAGAATTCAAAAGAAGTGAGCGAGTCAACTATTCAGGACATGAAAATAATCAACAAGAAGGTCAGTGAATCAGTGTTGGAGTATGATCTCCGATTTTCAAATGTTATGAACAAAATGAACTTCAACTTTGATGAACTGAGTAAAGTTTCTCGGTTTGCGAAATGATTGCGCAATAGAATTTGGTTTGCTATAGCTCAAACCAAGTTTTCCATGAAAACATATGCAATTGAACCTACAATCCGCATAAAAATGATTGGAAACTTCAAAAAGAGTTCATCAGGGAGTGCCGAAACAAAAGCAAATTTGGATTCGATAATGAGAAGGATCGAAGAACTCAAAAGGGAAAGAAGCATCAACTTTTAGTATGGTGCTCAAATTACGAGATGGAGGGACAACAACAATGAGTGTCTCAAAGTCCTTGACTATAAACCTCCAACCACAATTGATGGAAGGGCGAAATACGGTGAAGTTTGTAAATTATGGGGACATCAAACCAAGAAATGTCATTTTGCTACAACACTATTTGCATCAGCCTCAAAGCTCGGTTTGCAGCTTCTATCAATCCACCACTCATGAATCTAAGCATTGTAGTGCCTTACAAGACTTGCGAGATGATGTAGCATGTAGTGTGTTTGCGGTCCAAGCCTAAGCACAAAGACGATGCAACTTCAGCTAATTGCGCAAGACATGGAAATGGCACGCATGGAAGTCGGCTCCTCCTTCACCTCGACATCCAAGGAGATGAGCTCCAATGTTTCTACAACATATGATAGGATGGACTCCTTCGTCCCCCAAAATCAGCCACATTGGACGCCATCTTCAATACAGATTCCATACGAGGGCTACCAAAGTATCAACACTAAGGGTGGGGAGGTTTGCAAAGACAAGGTTGTTTTTTATTGTGAAGGTTGTTTTTTATTGGTGTTCACTGCAATAGGTAGTTGATGGCATCCACTAAACCCGTCCTTGAATGAATAGACTTCATGCCTTGTGATTGCTTCCAAGATCTCATCCGTGGAAGGGGTAGGAAATGCATCATTCACGCACGCATCATTCAAGGTTGAATAGTCCCCCACAAATCCGAATCTTCCCTATCTTTTTGGGTGAATTACTACGGCCTTGCCCTTATTGGGTAAATCAATCTTGCTTCCATCATTCTATCTCGTATGCTCTTACCTACACTCTTTAATCTTCATGTCAATGACTTCAAATTCCCTCCTCAAATTAAGATCTCCTGCTCGTATTTCAACATCTTCTAGTCATCCAAGATAGCCATATGCAAGTGGGTTATCAAGGTGGCTATGAATAACACAAACAAGGAGTGTGCGTAAACAAATTTGGTAAGCCCGGTAGTGATTCAGCCAAATAAGGCAAAGAAGATTCAAATTGTTGGGGACTACATAGCCTTGAACAATGCCTACGTGAATGACCCATGTCCTACCCTTTTCACGAACAAGATATTGGAAGCAATAGCAAGGCATGGAATCTATTCATTCATGTATGGGTTTGGTGGATAACATTAAATACCTATTATAGTTGAAGACCAATTAAAATCAACCTTAGAATGGAATGGCGAGTTGATTTGTATACTTGAGTAATGTCATTCCGTGAAAAATGTGGCTATGGTGTTCTCAAGGGTGGTGGTCGAACTTTCAAAGATTTTAATCATGACTTTACGGAAGTTTCTTTTGATGGTTGGGAAGTTTTTTCTTTACTTAAGGGACATTGGTCTAAGTTGTGCCTCATGTTGGAAAAAATGCAGATCTTTGTGCATTGTGTCGAATCTAAAGAAATGCCTCTTCTTCACACTTTTGGAGTGTTGTTGGGACACATAGCTCGCAATGATAGGATTTTGGTGGACCAAGCAAGAATTGCAGTGATTATAGGACTTTAAACTCCCGACCCCGACCAATCAATCAAAGGTATGCTCTTTTCTAGGACACATTGGATATTACAAGAAGTTCATCCTCGAAAATGCCATACATCACACAGCACCCATGGAGAAGCCATTGCGAAAAGATGTAAAGTTTGAATGGACTCCAAAATGCTAGAATGTGTTCACAATATTGAACAAAAATTGGTTTCCACACCTAACCTTGTATTTCCCAAACGGAGCAAAACTTTTCATGTCCATATGGATACATTGGGCTTTGCAATTTGAGCTATATTTGTGCACCCAAGAGAAGGAAACTTGGACCATTCCTTCCATTCGGCAAGTCACAAGCTATCTAGTGCGGAAAATAACTAAATCACAATGGAAAGAGAATCTCTAGTAATGGTATATGCACCACCAAAGTTCAAACACTCTCCTCGCAACTCCTTTTGAGTTTTTCACAAATCATAGGGCATTGAAATATATGGTTAACAAGCCATTGCTTGGAGGCCGCATATCCAAATGGTTTATGTTGTTCCAAGAATATAGGTTCAAAATCATTGTTAAGCGGGGAGAGAGCATGTAAGACCGACCATTTGAGTAAAGTGCAAAATGGAGAAGATCCGGGAGTTAGATAAAGATTTCCCTAATGCCCACCTATTTTGTGCAAGTTCCAAAACAATTGGAAGAGATTGTGTGTTTCTTGAAACAGGGGTTATATCGGATCACTACACAAAAAAAGAGAAGCAACAAATAGTCACAAGAGCTTTTCCATTCACTGTCATTAGTGGTTTTCTATATAAACTAGGAAAGGATGATGTATTGTACAAGATAGCACTAGAACATGAACGTGCGGCTATTTTGAATGAAGCACGTGAAGGAGAGGTAGGGGATATTTTGCAAGGGAATTAACAAGAAGGAAGATTTTGCAGAGCGGATTATGGTAGCCCACGTTGTTCCAAGACGCTCATCACATAGAAAAACATTTCAATGTGTGCCAAAGAATAAGAAAGCCAACTCAAAGAGATGAAATCTCACTAAATCCGATTGTAGTTGCACAATTGTTTGAACAATAGGTCATTGATTTGCGGGACCAATAAACTCATCGTCCAAATGCTTCAACACAAGATATATCATAAGTGCAATAAATAACTTCACAATGTGGTTAGAAGTAGCTGCAACACCCAACAACATAGCCAAAGATGTCGTTAATTCCTCCATGAAAATATCATAACGAGGTTCGGGTGTCCAAGGCAAAAGATTCCTCTATGAAAATATCATAACAAGGTTCAAGTGTCCAAGGCAAAAGCATCCAACAAGGTGTGTGAAAGGATGTTCACAAAGATTTGTAATGCGCAAAGGAATGTCTAGGAGGATAGAATTCTAATATTATTGTGGGATGGACAAACACAATTCCAACTAGTCTATGGGATAAAGGCAATCATGTCAATAGAGTACAAGCTTGTGGATGGCGATGGTGATGAGGTTGCGTAGTAAGGAATTGATAGAGAATAAATTGTTGGAATTGTCCAAGTTGGAGGAGATGCGAATGATGGCCAACTGGATGCAAGGAACACAAAAGCACAATCAGAAAGCATGGCATGATGGGAACGTGCACAATGGACTTCAAAGAGGGACAAATGGTGCTAGTATATGAAATCATGTTAAAAATGCACCCGGGAAAGTTGCAAATAAGGTGGAAAAAGACATATGTCATTTGCCACATCACAAACCAAGTAATAATTGTGTAGTGCGATATACAAGGGAATGTATAGGCAGAGAGAATAAATAGGAGAAAACTAAAGGCCTACCACCATTAGCTTGAAGAAGGAATTTTCAAAAATAAAAGTCACACAGCACAAGATAGAGTAGGAATTCCATTTAGGCAATGTGTGAGTGGATAGAAGTGTAAGGGGGTTTGAATAGGTAGGAGTGGGGAAGATCGAGGAACCAAACAAAAAGTCTTGGTATCAATCTCAAGGGTAGGAAGCAACAAATTTGTGAGAAAAACCTAGGAAGTCTAATAAATCATTTTAGGTTTGGGAATACTATGCAACAAAGGAAGATTCAATGGCCCCATGAAAAGAAGAATGCAGAAATGGGGGGAAAAATAAATAGAGATTTAGATTCAAAAGGAGAATCAAATTCGAACAACTACAAATAAATCAGATGGCAGCTCAAAAAGCAAGGCAAGAGCATACAATGAATCTAAAACACAAAAAGGCAAAAGGGTCATAACTCAATAGGTATTAAAATAAATGCAAAACCGAATTGTGTCAAAAACGGCAGCTAGAGGTATCATGGTTCTAAATATGACGATGGGAAAAGAAAGAAAAGTATAAGGAAAAAGATAGACGGATCTTAACACTTATTAAAGTTTCAAGATAAAATAGCACTAAAGCTAGTGTTCGAGAAAGCTATTATCATTACGAGCAAAGATTTTAGGGTTACAATGAGAGCCGTCAAACTAAGGAAACAAAGAGGAGTCACCAATGTGAGAGGAGCAGCCATAGAGTGGATGGGAAAGAGGATAACAATACACAAGAGGAAACAATGAGGAAAGACAAAAACTAAATAAATGACAAATCACTTCACGCAACCAATGGAGGAAAATTACAGGCTATAATGGCATAAACAAAGTATACCTTTTTTAATTAAGCACAACGAAAAAGAAGAAATGGGTATCGGTACAACACGAGACAAACAAGATGGAGTAACCCAAGCCATCATGATTTTCTAGCGGAATGGGAGACACCATTTAATATGAAAAACCCAAAAGTAAGTGGAGATCAAAGCGGGGAAGCGGTCGTTGAACAAGATACATTAAGGGGGTCAAATATAGAACGATTGCTTTACAAATGCCAACTTTTTGGAACCACCTTGACCTTATACAAACTATATTGAGAAGATATTACAATAATGTCATCTAGTTTGTTGCCTGACAAGAGTCAATCACGATCACGACAACAATTGTTGGAAAAGCTACATATCTCCCAAACAAGAGAACTTCTATAATACCCTTCAAGAGCACAAACCCTCCTATCGACGCGAGATATGTTGAGGAAAGGAAGAGGCATACCAACATTCAAAATCAACAATAAGCTAGTGTGCACACTCATGGAACTAAAAGCATAAAGTTATTGGCAAGCAACAAGAGGTGGTAACCAAGCATCATTAGGAGGCATAGACATTGTCACCGGGATGTCGGATAACAAGGAAGAGTTATAACCAAGATGAATTCCTTGCGCACAAATTCAATCTCAACGCATAAAAGTTATTGGAAGCCATTAGTAAAACTTTCCAATATCAATGGTTGATTTTTTTGTATTTTACACATTGGAAGAGTTCTTAAGGGATAATAGAGTACGGTTGGGGTATATACCCATGAAAAATTTGTAGAATATGTGCCTCCAAAACGGATTAATATGTATGGCCACCAACAAAAAATGGGTCTCAGACGTAAGCATCGGGAAAATTTTAAGTTCAAACCCTAGGGTCCCAAGGAATCCACGGGCATACCTCACGCCATGGGAGTGATTACACAACCGCACAAAAGATTGGTTGGCAATCCGAAGGCGGGGAGCAAAGCATCCGTGAAGCTCGATTTTCATAAATTTGAAACTGGTCAAGAAGAATGAAGTAGGCAACATGGAATGATCCAAGTATCGTGCAAACCATTGCGCGCACGTGCACCACCCACAACATCATATATCAGCAACAATAACACGAGGGAAAAGACACAAGTAAGAGGAAGTAATGGAAGCCTCGGCAAGAAAACCTCTCGCACAAGAAACCCAAAGGAAGGAAAAATAAGAAAATTGTGAAAACCGAGGAGGTGGTAGTAGAAATTCCTAAAGACCCCAGGATTCCCACATGGTTCTATGAACTCTCATGCATTGAATCGAGGATTGTGCATGCTCGAAGCTCACCTTGAAGGATATGGAAACAAAGCCATATGCTCCAAAGGAGAGGGAATGGTTTACATGGAAGGTTATTCACACAACCCAAGTGCTGACCTAACGTGCGCAAAGAAGATTTGATACACTTTCCCTCTCCCAAACTCACTTTTCTAAATCCGGACCAAATAGCACCAACATGTGAGCATGTTGCTCAAGGGCTAGAAGGTGCCTATGCGAAGGAAGGACGAAAACCAAGTTTGTTGGTGGTCAAGGTGCAGCAGCAGCCCATAGAAACCCCGGTGACTCCTTTGAAGAAGAGAAGGAGAATTTGACAACAAGAAGGTGGGACAACACAAGAGAGCCCATTCAAGCTTGTACATAAATAAATGGGGAGTTAGAATTGGAACTCTACTACGCAAGAACAATAATGGGGCACACATATGAGGTGAATGTCGAGATCTAGGAAGATAGCCACTAAACAACATGAATTGACAAAGCTTCACACCGAACATCAAGATGTCGTGGAAAGGAAGGCCCAAGCAAAAGCAAAAGAAGAGAGGAAGGGCACAAGGCCACGGTGCAAAAAGAATAGGTCTTGCAAGCAATATAGACTCCATCCCCACATTACCACTACACTCACCTCATCCATCTTCGCAATGTACCCCACTTGGATCCCCATTGCATGCATCCATGCATCCGAGCCCACCGCAAATCACAACACCACCACCTTCACCACCAATAAGAACACTTCCCCATTTGCTCAACAAGACCCAACATTTCAATTCCCAGCCCAAGGAGAAAGCATTGCAATGGACTACCCCGAGAGCTTCCTACATGTCGAAGCTTGTCATTGTGCAAAGCAGACAATCCAGTGATCTCTAAAGAGTTTTTGGACATGCAACATACACAATGGGAAGAACCACCGCTACAAATACGCCGTTACATTAACCGCACCCCATAACAAAGGAGGAACAACAAATGCAAGGCATCACGCAACCAAACAATAACATGTCAAAGGAAATTCTACAAAAGAGGAAATGAAGAAGAAAGAAGAGGAAGTGAGAAGCAAGTAAGAAGACGACCAGCGAAGAAGCGCACAAGAAGAAAGAAGAGCGAAACAAAGAAAAAGCGGAGTGCAAGATTCACAAGAAAAAGAAACAAGTTGAGGAAGAGCGAAAAAGGTGAGCAAAGGAAGCCGCAAACACTAAACATGAGGAAATGCAAGACAAAGCTTTGGAGGAAGTTAAAGCTCCCAAGATTGTGAAGGTGCAAGAAGAACATCAAAGGCAAGTAGCAGTAGAACAGGTGGCAGTAGAAGTGAAAGCCACAATGAAAAAAGTTACAAAGGAGGCAGAGGAAAATAAAAAGAAGCACAAGCAACAACAAGAAGCAATCAAGATTCCACAAGAATTAGAGCTAAAGAAGAAGCAGGAGAAGGATAAGATTGCGCAAACAATGACTGCACCAAAAATCTCCACATAAAATCAAAGGATGCAACAAGTGGACCATCCATAATGGAGTCGAGATGGGAAACCAAAGCATTTGTGCAAGATGCAGCACAAGAGGCCGAGAGCTCCAATCAGATCTCATTGCATCGCAAGACTCTAAATCTAAGGAAGGGGACGAAGCCCATAAATACTGGTGGTTCACTCAATCCTCCACACAAGCACGGAAAGGCACGTTCATCCTCCCTTCAACTTTTATTTGTGCAACTCCAACGACAGCAGAACAACCCTCCATAAGCACATAAGTGAAACAAGTGTCAACCACACAGAAGGAAGTAGATCTGGAAAAGCTGCCACTGAAAACACAGTTGGAAGGAACAAGCAATTTGCAGGAAAACATCAATGCCATTGCCCTTCAACATGCACATCAAAAGGTGACACTAAAACAAGATGCGCAATATGCACAAGGAAATTGAAGATAAATTTCCTAAATTAGTTCAAGAGGCCATAGGTGACGAAGTCATGAGCAAACAAATGCAACTAACCACTCTTGTCCCCAAGCTCAGAGATGACAAGCAAGGTGGGAAGAAAATGAAGAGGAGACTAATGCTAAAGGAGAAAAGCAAAATGCTTCAACAAGCCAAAGCCCAAGTGCAAAAGCTTTTGTTCAACTCCTTGATTGGAATGCGCAACTGCGTCCAACATTGAAAGACAACGAGGAGGATGTCAAAGCTAGACAGAAGGACCAAGCAAAAATCATAGGTATGCAGTTGATATAGAGTGGGAAAAAGTAGTGAACGAGTCATTGCAAGTAAGACATAGCATGTTCAACTAAATACGAACTTGGGAGCCCAATATGCATGCAATACCTTCACTGGTATTCAAGCACAAAAAATGGGAGAGCACCTTCAAGCCCTGATGGGGGAGACTTCCAAAAGCATTTCCCTACATAAGCCAATTCCAAGAGTGCAAACATGAAAGCAAGAAGGGCCCTCTCAGCAGAAGGACACCATACCACCTCCACCAACGATGAGCAAGTAAAGGGACCGTAAAAAAACCTGAAATTTTTTTGGCTCAAAGTATTGAATATAGAAAGCAACTGCAAGTAGGGCCACGGAGGTTGAAAACCCATAAAGGGCAGCCTTCGAGATTAACCAACATGTTGAAAACCCAAAAGGGCTCTTCGATTGGTTCCCTACTTGGTCGATCGAAAACTGAACGGGCAGCTAAGTAGTATGCAAGGAATGAAAACCAATAAATGTTGTTCCTTGCAAGACTACAGACAGTACAAAATTCAAATATGGAGCATGGCAGGGAAATACAACAAAAGGGTACTACAACGAAGCATCACAACACAACATAGCTGCTACATCTTTGTCTCAGAATAAGACAACTGTTTATGTACAGGAAAGTGTTTGGAAGGTAATTTAGGACCAAGGCCAACTATATATATTATTTTGTCAAAGTATAAGGCTCACACAAAGTAATAGTTTGTATCATTTTGTATTGAAAAAGACAGAAGAATGTAACACTCTTAGAGAAAGAAGAGAAGAGGAAAGGATTCATTGGGAATAACAGGAGTCATAAGAAAGAATATAAGGAATGCAAGAAACCGTGTGCAGAAGGTTGGGTCTGCAGTAATAGACTAGTGCAATATCTTATCTTTTTAATTAATGAAAGTCTTATTTCCCTAGCCTTTTATGCATTAGAGTTTTGATTAATGTTCATAGTTCCTGTAAATAGAAGTAGTTAAGATTGCATGCAAAGTTTTCAGTTTGTTCTCATGTTTTGTTAAAGAGCATAACATTAGTAACCAAAAGGAAACCTTGCATGATTGCATCCAATGAAGAGACTATAACTGTAGCATGTCTTGACGAGGAAACCTAGGGACTATTGATAATAGTAGACCATAATGAATCTTTTAAATTCTCATTCACTTTAGGCCATGTGGAAGGATTCTTCCATTGCCTTTTAAGAATACCCCAAATATCAGCATCGCATGGTAAAAATCTAGAGTAAACCATCCAATGTTATAAAATGCATTCTTTAAAGGCTCCAGTTGAGGATAAGTAATAATTGAAGGAGGGAAGTACTCCCTAGAACCTTCCCAAAACCATACCAAGTTCTACTTTCCAAAATATACTAAGAAAAACAATCTCTTTTCCTTTCGTCGCTGAGTTTCACGTGGGAGAACCAAACTAGAAAATGGGAGAACTTGATTTATGAAGAATAATATTTATCCGAATAGCTTGAGTGCTTGAGCAAAATCTACATAATAGTTTTGCATTGACAACATGGTTGTTCAATATTGACGATCTTATACCAAGCCCCACTGTCATTAGGAAGGCAAAATATATCCCATCTCACAAGATGCCTCTTCCGTATATTTCCTTTCCCTGACCAAACAAACTCTGAGGGAAGGACCAAATTGTTTTAAAAATGGCTTAGGAGCCAACAAAGAAGCAAAAAGATATATGGGTAAAGCCTGCAATACAGATTTAAGAAGAACAATCCTTCCCACAAAGGGTAACCATTTGTTAGCCCAACTGCCATGTTTACAGCAAACCTTGTCAAACAGGTCCTGTCAGTTCCTTACAAGGAACTTTAATAATCAAGGGAACACCTAGGTACTTTGTGGCCAACGAAGCTTTCTTGAAGTCCAAAATAGCAGTGATTATGTGCTAAATGGTCAGCTCTGTATTAAAGAAAGAAATGAGAGATTTATCAGTATTGATTTCTTGTCCAAAAGCCTGGATATAAGATTGTAAAGAAACAGAAATATATTGAAAGGTCCCCTTTGGTTACCCACTTCAACTAAGAAGGAGCCATCAACAAACTGAAGGTGGGAGAAAGGAGGAAGATGAAACGAAATACCAACCCCTTGAAGGGATTTATAGAGGACAGTCCCTTTTAATCAGCCTGCCCAATCTTTCTACCATGAGAATAAATAGAATGGGAGAAAGAGGATCCCATTGACAGAAAGCTCTAGATGCATTGAAAATACTAGAAGGGGAACTATTGACAAGCATAGAAAAATTACGGTTAAAAACAGCTTTCCAACCAAGAGACAAAAGCATATGAAACCCAAATTTCATAAGCTTTGAAGAGAGAAAAGACCAGTTGACTTCATCATATGCTTTAGATCTGTCTAACTTGATTGCCATAAAAGGTTGACCAGACTTACCAATATAACAAAGCAACTCTTGGATCACAAAGCTACCATTAATAACTTTTCAGCCTTGAACATAGCCTACTTGTTCAGCAGAGATTAATTTGGGAGGCAAGGGCTTGAGATGATCAATAATAAGCCTAGAAAGTATTTTGTATATGGTATTGCATAGAGAAATGGGATGAATATCAGAAAAGTTATTTGGATGTATCTTTCATGGGCTCAACAATAAAATATTATTTGTAGCCTTAAGAATGGCTCCACAACAATCAAAAGATCATTCTTGATAATGTGCCAGAAATGCTGAAACGTTTCAGCAGGAAAACCATCAGAACTCCTGTAGGCATGCTAAAAACAACATGCTCAAGTTACGCCATAATAATTGTTAGTGCAGAATCACAACACCCCGAATGGCTTGGGTGTGGAGTGGGGCATTCGGTGTGATTGCACAACATGGGACCATCTCTCAAGTTGTGGGACTTGTAAAACTTGAGATGGACCTCCGGAGAAAGCCGGTTCTTGCTTCCTAATCTACCTGCCACAAGCTACTCCAGTGCAGGTAACCTATTCTATCCTAATCTAACCATTCCAAGGGCAGAGAGAGAGAGAGAGGGTGAAAGAGCCTACACTAAGCGGTGATACACCAGAAAAGGAAGTGGTTGAATCACAAATCCGACCGCCAGAGTGGAGAGAGGTGAGCAGAGGAGAGGGTGGACAAGATGCACCATAGACCAAAGATAGATTTCACACGGAACACCACTTCAAAACCCATTAAGCACAGCTCCCAAAACTGCAACAAACATCAAAGTATGCACAGTATACCCTGCAACGATGAGAGGTAAGAAGAGACAACAAAATAAGCCAAGGATGGACAGATGCATCACGAAACAGATTTTATTGCTCCAAAATGTTACACAGTACATCATCAGTGGGCAAGAGGCAAGAAAACACCATTACAAAGCCATGGGAGGAGGCTTAGACTCCGCATTCTACCCTAAGGAAGAAAGAGAGAGGGGGAGAGGAGAAACAACGACCAACCCTTTGAATATGCCCCTTCATTACAATATATAGGAAGAATGAGAGAGAGGAGGGAAAATTCGAATCCTACTTCAACCACCTTGAGATATGCATTGAATCCTGCTTTGAAAGCTCAACCACTATCAATCAATGCCCCTCTCAAATCCACCTACAATATATCGATTTTGGTTCCTGGCGGATCAAATTAAATCTAGTCTGGTAGTTGAAGAAATCGGATTCTACATTAATGGCTTGGAAGACGTTTTCCCATTTTTCACCCACTAAAGCTTGTTAAGAATGATATTTTATGTTTCCATGGTGTAGAGGGTATCGAGACGTTTCCAAAAAGTCTTCTCCCGCCCAAATTTGAGTTTCAGTCAAAAGATATGGCCATTTAAATATTAGGGTTGCGGGCACGCCATGTTTAAAGAGTGTATTAAATCTTTGGGTCCACGTGGCAGCGGCGGGCATCTTGGAGATTCGGCTCCTTCTTTATTCTCTTGAAATCGCACCGGACTGACACGTGGCGGCTTCCACAGGTCCATGGTGTTCCTTTGTACTTTGCCCAAGTCTCCTTGCTTGGCGGGGCCAAAAGTCTGACCCTGGACACATGGAGGCTTAGCACTTGTTTGGAAACCCGCCCCAAATTTTACTTTTGAAATAGCACCCGCGTTGACACTTGGCTCCTTCCACCGGCCTCTGCTTTGACTATTCAACCCCCGACTCTGTCCCCCTTTTTTTTAAGACTTGGGACACGTGGCGAGCCCGCGCTCATTTGGCGACTGCCTCTAGACTTTCCTTTTGAAATTGCACCGATGAGACATGTGGAGGCTTCCGCTAGTTCTCTATACTTAGTCGTTTTTGGGCCCACTCCGTCCCACTTTTTAATTTGGACTACGTGGCGAGACCACGCTCATTTGGGTCTCCGCTCTTTGGATTTATCTTTGAAGTAGCGCCATTTGGACACTTGGCACCTTCCACTGAGTCGAAGACTTTTCAACGGTCGGTGCGACTTTTGGGGCTCTGACGCATGGAGGCTTGGCACTTGTTTGAGGACTGCCTTTGAGATTTATCTTTTAAAGATGCGCCGTTTGGACACTTGGCAGCTTCCGCTGTCTCCTCCATACTTAGTCGTTTTGGGTCCCCTCGAACCATTTGTGAAGCCGAAGACTTTGAGCCTTCTCCGTTTCTTTTCCTTTGAGCCTCTGGTTTCTTCCTTTTGTTTGCTCCTTCCCCAACCCCCGCTACTCCAATTTAGAACCTGCCCTGTAACCTATTTATTGGATTTGAAGTGGGCTCATTCGACGGAACCGCGTTTTTGGAATTTCTTTTCCTGGCACGGGCCGTGTTTGATCAATTTTTTTTCGGGGACAAAATATAGAGAACAATAATTTCTTTAATAAGATTTGAATATCTTCAGCAGAAAGTAAAGAAGGTACATGCTCCAAAATCTTCCGTCTATCCTCACAAGAATCGCATGCGAGCTACGTGAATAAAGATTCAAAATAAGCAACAGCCTCTTCGATAACCATATTGGACGAGAATACTTCTCCATTAAAGAAAATTTCATCAATCCAAATGTTTTCTTCTAGCTGAAGCCTCCTTATGAAAGAAAGAAGTATTTGTCATCTTCATTAAGAAAACTGACTCTTGATCTCTTCTTCCAATAAATTTCTTCCCAGTAGGCCATTTCATCAAGTTGCTGAAGAATCCAGGATTCTTTATGAACAATATCACTTGAAAGACCTTCCTGACTATAGCTCGTTCAACATAAAATAAGGCTGAGTCCAATGATTGCCTTTGCAAACCACAATCACCAAAATGAGTTGATTTTTAACCTGTAAGAAGTTGTTTTACAAATTGAACACATTTAGTAAATTTGAACATGGCTGTACCAAACGGAGAGGTACCAGAAACCCACCATCTTTTCATTGGATTCAATAAGGAAGCATCCCTTAACAACATATTATCAAATTGAATGGGTAAGTTTAGAGATCAAGATATAGTGGAAAGGTCCAACAGAATGGACCGATGATCTGATACACAACCAGGCAAAATAGAGCCATGAATCAAACAACCTCCAGAAACCAAATCTCAGAAACTAGAAAAATGATTCAACTTCTCAGCACTCAAATTGAGACCAATACACCTATTAGTCCAAGTGTATAACCCATTTGAGAGAGGAACATCCACCAGATTATTATTCTGAAGAAAATGTTGCAGAAAAACATTGGATTGATCCAGAATTCTATTACCACCTCATTTCTCTTTCAGAGATGACACAATGTTGAAATCACCATCAATTATCTGAAGAAAATCATTAAACAGAATGCAGATGCAGAAGCTTGTTCTATCGGTTCCTCTTGAGCTGTCAGTCGGAGCATAGACCCCAGAAATCACAAAGGAAGAACCCCAATAAGACACTTCAAACTTCCATAATCCATATACTTGAAGGAGAGACAGGATTCTGGATAAAACTCCATAAACAAGTTTTAGAATCGACATTTCAAACCAAACAATGTGGTTCCAAATGTCAATTCTAAAACTTGTTTACACAATTTATCCAGAATCCTGTCTCTGTTTTAAGTACCCTGAACTCGAGCCAAACAGCAAAGTAGAAGAGCATCTCTGACCCCAACCACAAAAAGCCTTTAAATTCCAAAGAATAACTAAACTCCAGAATTGCCAGAAGATGCTACAGCCATATATTCGCATCCTCTCCACAAAAAGAGCAACTGTATCTACTTCAAATAAATGTTGATTCCTACAATATAGCACAATCAGGTGTGATATCCTCAATTGACAATAAATTCCCAATTGCTTGGACCTATTGTTTGGATTCAAATGGAGAAGTTGGTTTCCCAGCATCATTCATTACCTGAGAAGCAATCACTTGAAGATCAATGACCTTATTGCTGTCCGATATAATCAAAGCAGTGGATTTCGACTTCTTATTTGATAGCTGTTTTAAACCCAAATCCAGTTTCTGTTATTTCTGATCAAACAAAACCTGAGTCCCTTCACTATTAACTCAAGAAGACATAACCACCTCACTCAAACAAGAGGAATTCAAAGCAAGAGAGGATGTATTAGAAGAATTACCAATATCTTTAAAAACACTTTAATAGCCAAAGTAATTGAGGAGAATAAACTGCTAAACTCCGATTTCTGAATCAGACGAGGACTTATTTGCGTGAACATCATCAGCTGAAGCTGGTGGCGGTGATGAAGTTCAGGACTCGATGATGTATTAACAAGATAATTTTGATCGTTATCAAGCAGACTTTGATTATCTTCATTTGAGTTACTCTCCCCATTTTCAATATCCATGAAAAGAGCAGCAAAGGTTTCCTAATAAAAGTCCCTCAATAAAATATTCTTACTGCAAAAAGAGTTGGCAACTTCATTATATTGGTAAGACGAATGGCCACAAGAACAAATTTTAAAGTTCTTGTTTGTCACCTCAATGAAGCCGTCCTTGTCAGTTTCCTCAGGTCATCATTTTATCATTAATAGACATCCACGAAAAAGAGGAGGGTTGATGATACATCTGCTTTGATGGGCATTGACAAGCCAAACTCCCCATAAACATGACAGTGCTTGCATTGAACAGGAATTGCCTCATAGTCAACTATCTGCAACCAGATATGGTCATCTAATTGGACCTTAATTTCCTCCGTAAGAGGCTGCTCCAGGTTAAGTTCAAGACATATCCATGTATACACAGTAGTTCCTTTATCTCTAACCCAACTGGAAATCTCTCAAAATATCCTCTTGAAAATACACCAAAGGAAGTTAGAAAAGTTGTATCTGCACTAGTAAAAAGGAAGGGACATCTTCAACATGGTCAAACCCTAGAAGCCAAGGCTTCTTTAGAACTCCTGCATCATTGTAAAAGTAGAGCACACCATCAAACATCCTAAGACAATCTTCTAAGCATGAAAATCCAACCAAACAATAGCCATTCGAACACAGACTGACTTCTATATCACCAGTAGGCTGCCATGTAATCTAAGCCCATTCCAAAACAAACCCGTGAGTAATTTTGACACCCATAGATTTGCATATAAGTGGGTGGGTTTCAAGATATTGAAGGTTAGGCTTGATTCTGGGCCACTGAACAATAAATCCAAGCTTGTTTCGGATTTGCATTTAGTTGCTATTAGCCAATGATTTTGAAGATTCTCCAGCCTGATGCAAAACAAACCGAGAAAACTGACAATAGCCATCCAATTTGCTGTTAAAATATAGAGCTATAGAGCATTATATAGAATGTAATGTGGTTCTAGGCAGTTGAAGAGGTTGTAACCAAACAACCAAATGTAACCAATTTGTAACCACCTCTCTACATATAAATAAACCTCTGCCTGTATCATTTGAACAGTGCAGTTTGCTCTCTCTCTCTAATTCTTTCTTCTCTTTGCATGTTCCAACATTGGTATTAGAGCGTCCAAGGTTGCAGTTCGAGGAAGCCTCCAAGAGGTATGAACTATAAATTTGAGGAAGCCCTAACAAGGCACGAATTTGATAAAACGTGGGGTATTTGGAGAATAATACCAGACGCTAGGGCAAAGAAGGAAGAAATTCCTCCATTCGAGGCCAAGAAAACATGGTACGAGGGCCTAAAGTCGTGAAAGAAAAATACAGTCGGTTTTTGCGAAAAATGTGAAGCAATACAAGTCGGTTTTGCACAAAATCGTGACTCAGTTCGAAGACAATACAGTCGTTTTTGTAAAGCCGTGAAGAAGGGCAAAATCGTGGAGAAGTATATCTTCACGAGGGCAGAATCGTGAAACGTGGGTAAGAATAGGGCAGAGGTACCAGCAAAATCGTGGAAGAGAGACGTCAAAAGGGCAGAAGTCGTGTGAAGAAGGAGACACGAGAATCCTGTCACAAATCCAGTTCAAGTCGTGATCTTTGCTCAGAACGAAAATGATCAGTCGTGGCTTGTGGAAAAGGTGAAGTCGTGGCCAGCACAAGCAAAATCGTGGGCTTTGACTGTAGCAATACCCAGTCGTTGTTTGTTGGAGGAAAACGTGAGTGTCAGAATCGTTTCCTTTTATCCAAGGTCGGTGAAATAATATTATTTTTCAACAAAGGTATTCACCTTTGCATAATTAATTTCATACGATTTGGTGGAGCAATTATTTTTAATATTACTTGGAGGAATAAGTAATAATATTTTTAATACAAACAAATATAGTTGGGTGATTTGCATAATTTAATATTACTTATTGGAATAAGTAATAGTTGGTGGGATAATACATTATTTTATTGGTGTGGCAAACTTTTATTTTATTATTTCCGTTACTTTGGAATAATAAAATGGCAAACATATCACACTTAACTTTGTCGGAGACACAAAAATTAACGGGCACTAATTTCAATGTATGGAGCCATAAGATTTTAACAGTTGCGGAGTTTCATGATTGTGATAAAATAATCAAAGGTGATGAAAGTCAACCAGCAACAAACTTCGAGGATTATGACAAACGTCATAAGGAAGCGTTATTGCTTCTCAAGTTATCGGTGTCGGATGATTTGATACCGGAAGTGCGAAATGCCATCATGTAGCAAGCACGTTGTGGGGCAAGTATGAGGATAAATATCGACGCGTCGAAAAGAGTCGGGTTTTATACCTGAAAAATATGCTCTTTTCCGTAAAGTTACAAGGTGGATCGTTGTCTGAGCACCTACTTCGGATGAAAGACCTCGAGACCAGTTATCTTCCATCAACAAAAAGGTGGACGACAATGATATGGTGGCTCTGGTTTTGAACAACTTACCTTCTTCGTATGAGTCATTTGTGGAGGCACTCCATTTAATGGCTGAAAGTCAAACACTCACGTTTGACAAGGTGAGTTCCTACCTGTTGCAAAAGGAGCGGAGACAACTTCAGGTAGAATCTAATTGTGACCATTCAGAAAGTGCTCTTGTCACTCGGTCAAAGGGAAAGTGGAAACATCAATCTGGTGAGTCTTCCACTCGGATCGTCACATGCTACATCACACAAGGTTGGGCACCTCAAGAAGGATTGGAAGCGGAAGTATGATCTTTCGCGAAGAAACAAAAAGCTATGTGATGAGGGACATGTGGCGAAGTTGCGAGAAGAACGGGATTCGGATGACAGCATGCTCTTTATTGTCTTACGACATCATGCTCGAATGACAGTGGTACCAGTTGTTGGATCATTGACTCTGGTGCGTCCACACACTTTTCATGTCGCAGGGACTAGTATGTTTCATTTACTGCAAATATCTGTTTTGAATTAGTAGTGCTAGTTGATGGAGAATCACTTGCAGAGAGAAGGGATAGGAGATATATGCATTGTATTGAATAATGCTCATAAGTTGTTGTACGATGCAGAATGTTAGATATGTACCTTCTTTACAAAATAATCTTCTATCTATTTGTCAATTAACTGAAAATCCCAATATTTATGTGGATTTCTGTGGAAAGAAGTGTGTTGTCTCTAATGTCAAACAAAGACGGATAGTTGCCCTTGGTATCGGGGAAGGTGGTCAATATCGGCTTGTTGATCCGGTTGCGATCAACATGAATGCACGTGTGGAGGACAGCTCCACCATTCAGGATGTGCAGGAGGCTACAATGCCTTGGGAGGAAGTTATTCCTCACAAATCTATTGACTTGAATACAGTCAAACTACATGCACCTATTGTGGAGGGAGTATCCACTATACTAGGTGTACGGGAGGCGAACATGCCTTGGGAGGATGGATTTCCTCATTTTGAAGAACAATTTGTTGTGGACGGAGACTCCACTATTCCAAATGCACTAACAATGCATGGTGAGATGGCATGCCCACCACTCACTCAGAGGTCCTTGCTCGAAGGACAGTAGAGCATGACCAGTTTGCTCATTGTGTTGTGAACAATCTTTCCCAACAGAGGGGGATAGATGAGCAAATAGATGAGGAGTTGATTCTCACTCCTACCACTGTTGAGACAGAGACCATTGCTGAGATGGAGATGGTTATTTCTCCTACTGCAGAGTTGTCTCTAACTCCTACCGCACATATGGTCACATTTCTCTTCTTGCAAAAATTGGATGAACACTATATGGTGATGCAAGGACGTGATCGAGATGACTTCGATTGCAGGATAATTGAGTCTTTTGACAGACTCCAACAGAGCTACACAAGCCTCGGAATAGATTTTTCAATCCACATCTTCGAGGTTACGATTTCATCACTCTGGAGATGGGGTCGACACTCTCACCCATTGGTGATTCATCACAGGCGGTCAATGAATCACGTAATGAGAGAATCAATGGACCACTTGCCATATCTTTGCTTTATCTACGCTTACTTACTATGCTTTGAGTTCTATGTCTGAGATTTCGCGATTGGAATCACAATAGTTTGAGGTTCTTTTTGAGGATGCGAAGGATCTCAATGATCTCGCCAAGGACCGGAGAGATGGGTGAACAAGGTACAAACATATGACTTTGACATAGAATACACTAGAAGTAAGAATAATGTTGAAGGACGATGTTTAATGCTTTATCTAGGAGGCCTTACCTTACTACTATTCCGAGTTCTATGTCCGAGATTTCAGCAGATTGGAAGGCTCACATACTTGCCTGAAAGTACTCCAAGAATCGGTTTGCCAGATGTGAGATCATGGATGGTATTATCGAGGATGACCGATACGGAGGTGGTAGATGATCTCATTTTCTACAAGGATCGGATTTTCCTTATGATCGATAAGATGGGTCTAAGATGAAGGACAAGATCCTTCGTGTAGTACATGATACACCATTAGCTAGACATCCCAAATATTTCAAAACATACAGGTACATCAGAGAGAGATTCACTTGGAAGGGGATGAAGGACGATGTCCTTAATCACGTCAGAGAGTGTATGGTTTGTCCCAGTGAAACCAAATCGGAGCATTCTTTTCTGCGCAGAAGTTACTCCATGTGGCCTCTTCCCATCCCATTGGACGAGGAGCGAAGTGGGAGAGCATATCCATGGATTTCATCACAGGACTCCCTATGGTGCATGGGCACAATTGCATTTATGTGGTAGTTGATCGATTGACCAAGTATGCGCATTTATTTTCTCTACCTATAAAAGAAGGATGTTTTGTCATGAGGCCACTTGACATAGTGCTCAAGTATTTTATACGACTTGAAAAGGATTTTTAGGCTTCATGGTTTGCCTAAAAATATTAGGGTTCTTCGCATGTATAAAAGGAGAAGATAAGATCTTCATGAGCACCTTTTGGCGGGAGATATTAAGACTTGCACAGAACCTAACCGAGTGAGAGACTCCATCCCTAGATAATAGGGCACGAGCTATCACCCTCATTTTGGAGGAAATCGGGTTGTTAACGGAGATTGTTAACAAATGGATGGGCATTTTGGAGAGGTTCTTTCGGAGTTATGTGCATCGGTTTCAAGGACATCAGGGCATCGATAAGATGGTTGCGTCATATAGGTGAGTATTGCAAACGCTGGATACCACATATCGGATGAGCATCGACATGACTCCTTTCGGAGCTTTGTATGGATACGATGCCATGTCATTTGCTGATTGGTATTATCAAGATAAGTCGGGCTCCCAAAGCTCTGGATTGGTTCTAAAACTTAGAAACTTAAAAGTTTAAAAGAGAACCGTGAATGATATCCTCGCGAGCTCTTAAGGAGAACCTCAAAAGTCATCATATTCCTCTTCATCAATAATCGAAAGCTTAAAGGTTTATGCGGATCGGCACGCACCAGTGGATAGAGAGGTCCGTCGAGGTAAGAGATTTGGTATTGGGAAATGAAGCCCAGCCATACGGTTGACCCTTCCTTGGTCGCTCACTGGGATAAAAGGCGCAAGTCGGGGAATGTATGTAAAAAGCTAAAACCACGGTTTTATGGTCCAGTGGATGAAAGGTAGTTAAATGAGTGGGTGATGACCTATTGCAAGAGTATGAGTTGGATCTTCGATTTAGAGCACAAACTTAAGATACATAATGTCTTCCATGTGTCATGCCTTAAGAGGGCATTGGGACGATGAAGCATATCAGTACCACCATATTGCATCCTGCAGAGTTGCCACCAAGGACGAGGAGGCGGAAAGGCCGGTTTTGCCAAACTCTACCATAACTTGGACTTATCGTGGGAGGTCGCCACATATATCCCAGGAAGCTCTGTGTGGGGAGAAAGGAGATATTAATGCAAAAGCTAGTAGATGTAATGGTACTGGTCACTTGAGGTGGAAGGTTTGCTTTTATCCTCTGAGTCGAGGATGCTACTTGGGATGGGAGAGCAGATTCTAACTCGGATCATGATAATGGGCTCCGTAAATCTCTAGATTGCATTTGCCCACCAAGAGGGATCAAAACAAATTTTGAAAAGGGAGGACCATCCTCGTAATGTCCCCTTTCCCTCGCCAAGAACGAGCAAAAATTAAAAATAAAATTTAACGATGAAATTGAAAGGAATATTAAAAACTTATATTAAATATTAAATACGGGTCCTAACCCTAGTCATGCCCGAGGGTTACAGCACGTGAGCTATTGGGTATGAATATCTAGTAGCATTATAATTTTCCAAGGTGTTATGCCCATACGAGTTTACTAAAAGTGCTTTGCGAAGGGACTAGATGTTATGTTTTGTCTCAATGGACTCAAAGAGAGCTATGGGCCACTTAACTCACTAGTGTTCTAATTTTGCATACTGCAATCACATTGGTCACCTTTTTGGACCATGACGACTTGAAAAGGAAAAAGTAACTTTAAGTTACTTTATTATTTTGGTCTTCCCTAAGGGAAAAATGCGACTTGGGCCTTTAGGGTTCCTTGGCATGGGAAAAGTTATAAAAGGAGAAGAGGGGTGAAAGGAAGATCATTCATGCATACACTTATACCTCCTTTTTTTCATGTGCATCCTCCTGCTCTTTGATAAATGCCAAAACATTTTTTGTAAATATCTAGCTTGTGGAATAAGATCCCACAGAAGCCTTTGAATATTCCATCAGCTTCAATCCATTGAAAGATCCATCCCTAGATAATAGGGCACTTTTCGATGGTGAAAGATCCACCCTAGTTTGTCATTTTGGAGCTAAAATCAAGGTTGTTATTCAAAGAAAAGATATTTTCGTGAGGGTTTAAATGAAGGGAACAAAAATTTTGGAGATTTTGGGCAGGCTTTTGGAGGAGAGATTTCTAGTAAACCACAAATTTTCAAAGCTCCTCACACTCCTCCAAGCAGATCTCACACCTCAAAACCCTAACCTCTTTGGCATGTGAGTTTGTCTAGCATGTTTGTGTGTTGTTCTTTTGTTTTATTGTTTAGAGTAGCATTTAGATTAGAGGTTTAGCCATCTCCTAGGTTGACTTGTTTTAAAAAGTGGAAAAAAAAAAAAAAATCTGTTTTTGAGGGTTTCCACTTCCTCAAATTTTGATTTGAAGGTCCGCTCCGGGACATCATCTCCTATATTTATAGATAATATTTCCAAGTTTCATAATTTTTGCATCTATATTCCGGAAGATATTAATTTTAGAAGTTTTCAGTTGTTTAGGGCACGCTGTAATTTTCTGGCAGCATTCTATTATTCGAAAAATTTCCAAAAACAGTTCTATAATATCTGTTATTGTATTAGCAAGCTCCATTTAAAATTTCAAGAGATTTGAGCAAGTATTTTTGGAGTTATCCATTATTTTCTGTTCGCTGCCCTAGATTTAATTTTCTGCAAAAATCATATTTCTGTTTGGCTGCAATTTGTCTGTATTTTGCATATTTTAAAGTATTATCCTACAAGGGATATTTCAAAGTTCTGCAAATTTATCTATCAAGGACACATAGTTCCTTCTTGGTCGTGCAAGATCGCCATTCTTACAAAGTTGGAAAGTAAAGAAAGAGAAAGAAAGAGAAGTGTGAACTGCAAACAGAAAACTGCACAAAGAGGAACCTCTCTGTCCGGGACAAAGGCATACAATGGTGAATGTGAAACTGAAAAGCACAAAGTGTTTATTACCTCCAGAATGCGTTGATATGGCACAAAGTCCACGTATCTTAACAGCCAACACAAAGTCTGATCACCTGGGCATCAATCAAACTATGAAGGAGCAACATCAATGATATCATTCAATCATAAGTAGAATGACAGATTTTATGATTGAGGAACATTAACACAGCAGTGAGAAAAACATTGTATTCAAGAGGAAAATCAGTGTACACAAAGTTACATCAATATTCTACAACAGAGGCAGACAAAACGAGTTCCCAAAAAGTCCCTTTTACAATTACAACTTAGCCTTTTATAGGCTTATGTTCAAAGAAGTAGTTATAAAACTACTTTTAATCTAACCCAACTCCTAAACTCAAGTTCTCAAGTTGACCCAACTTGAATTTACATCATAACTTATGCCTATGTAATATATAATTAATTTGATGAACAAATTAATTAAATATTATAAACATATTTGTCTTCCCATTTGTTGGAGAAAATGACTTTTCATTGATAGACTTCCATTTGAGTGTGCTTGAGTCTCATCTTGCAACTGGGATAAAGAATGTTGTTGTTCTCTTGTTGTTATCCCTTGGAAAACTGATTCTTTATTTGGTGTAGCCTTCTGAAAGACTGATGAGGACACTGTATGTTGTCTTTGGTTAACTTCTGGTAGAGTTACCGAAGGCAATGACTCAGATGCATCACCACCGAGAAGATTCAAATTATCAAGAGTCTCTAGGGAGTGGAGTATTGACCCTCGGGCCTAGAGGTGGGGAAGGCTGAGCAGTTGGCTGGTTTCTTGTTGTAATAGTAACCTCCCCTTCAGATTGTGTGTGAATTCTCAAAGACCTATGAAATAAGTGTCCCTCGTGGTTTTCTGCTTCATCTTCTTCTCATTCAATGTTCACTTGAGGGAGTGAAGGAACAAGTGTTTCTTCAGAGGGATTGTAGGATCCAGAAGCAATTGCATCATGCTTTGCAAGAACATGTTGCAACTCATCATTTAATGCAAGACCCTGAAAAAGAAGTTCTTCATCAGAAATTGTGATGACTAGTTGCATTGCTCGCTGCTTGTTAAAAGAGCACTGTTCAACGAGGTCCATAATTACATCCTCTTTTACACCCTCTCTAGTGACAGGATCTAGAGCAATCAACATCTCCATTAATACATCCACAATACTCCTAGCCTTTTGAATATTTCAATCCTAGAATATTAGAAGCCGAGTTATAACTTCGAGAAGCAGAATATTGAGGACTCAAATTAGTTGATTGGGTGTCTTGATTTTCCAATGCCACAGCAGACCTATCCAAATTCTGAGGAAATTTTACTCCTGCACGAACTAATTCTTGGTATGCCTCGTAATGTTGTGGAAAATTTTCTCTTGATCCCTCAAAGGATCCTTTCCATTCATTTAGTATGACCAATATTTTCTTGCATCCCCTTATCCGGCTTTTTCTTCACTATCTTGACCATTCTGTTTAGAACTCCTCAGGTAAGTCTGCCTTCATATCAATTGTTAACTAAGTCACTGACAAACTGCCATTGGGAGAAATTGTGCCCATAATAGCCCAAGAATCACCAACATGTGCAATCACAAGGTCTTGAACCTGTTTGAAAATGGTCACAACAGTAGCACCACTGCAGTGACAGTCCAAAGTAGGATGCAACTTGAGTTACTTATCCATCACCTTGAAAGCTCTCAGATGAGATTCCTTTCACACTTGAAACATTTTGGGTTCCTTCTCCTGATGATCTTGGGAATCCTGTACATAAGACATGTAGAGCGGTTGCTTCAATAGATTCATCAGCTTTAAGAGTCGTGGGTGGGACAAGCTCAGAAGGAAAAACGGGTCAACAACAGCTAACAAGAAATGTTTCATATGCATCTGCAACTTCTTTCCAAAAACGAGGTCTCCCTGGTCCGCTACAATGTAAATCAACCTGCGTGCCAGAGCATTCTGAATTGGACTGCAGATTAATGATGTCCTCTATCAAGATACGATTAAAGACCTCCACGGAAGTCCTCCACAGTGAACCATGTGGAAGGTCTCTCCTTGTTGCCATGCATCTTCCATGTCCTGCAATTACTTCAGGTGAAGTATCCAGTTTTTCTACCAGAGGAGCTAGTAAGAATAAATCACGGAGGACAGTAACTATCCCTTCAGCAAATTGTGGCCTTGAAACATGATTAGACATCTCTTTCACAGGAGCAGCATTTAATTCAGACAAGGGAATCTTTTGTTTTGTCATAGAGTTATTATGAGATGAAGAAGAAAAAATGAAGCCTTCAGACTGCAAATTTTCCTTAGAACCCATTCTAAAATCTGCAGATTTTGCCCGTGCACCGATGCACCTTGCCCATTACCAAGTGGGGATACAATATCTGTATTCCAGGCATCACCAACACTTCTATGTTGTTTACTTGAAGCATCAGGCACATCTAGTGCCACATAGCCATCACTAAAATGAGCTTGAGCTCCTGGAAGATAAAATAGCATTTGTTTAAGGAGATAGTTCCCCATCTTTTGGCATAAGCATAGGAAATACCTCCAAGACTGTTCGATGAACTGGGGCAGGCTTTCATGGTCCATAAAAGTGTTATCAGTTACGCTTTTTGGATGTCTATCCGTCAAGTCCACAAGCTCTAATACACGGAAATAGAGGGTAGCATAAAACATATTGAATGCTTGAATATAAAGTTCTCCTACGCTATGCAATAGTTCTTCCTTACCCTTACTCGTAACTCTACTATGGTAATCAGCACAATTTTCTAAAACAGTTTCATAAACATGAAATGCCGATTTGAAGTAATCCACAGGCATATTCCCCTTCAAACAATGAACAAGCAATATAGTTTGTAAGCAGTTAACAGCTGCAAGGGCAACTTCTTTGCTTCCACTTAAGATGCTTTCCAGAATAAAAATCATCAAGGAGTCCCAATCTCTCACGAAGCTGTCTAAGGTCCGAAGAAATGGGAAGAAAGGCCACAACAGACAACTCATTCCACCTAATACCAGTACCAAGGTCTCATCCCATTGCTTTTGAACCATCTCCAACACAAGCAACCAATATATCAAGCTTGCCACCCCACTTTCTTTGCTACTGAACAACTCTCACCAGTTAGGATAGCTTGATCAATGTGCAACCGACTCCCTAAGCATCCCAATTACCCGCATGTCAAATAGAACCTTGCACCCAACTCCAAATTCCATTGTATCCCCAAGAACAAAATCCGATGTAGAGTACTGATTGATGTGAAGGCCATTTCCCAAGACGATTTGCAACATCAGCTTGGTAAGCCTTTGTTAGGAAATAAGGGATAAAATATGCGGAATAATCCCTCACAGAATCGCAACAGTAGAAACTAATATGCAGAAATTATTACAGATCTCAAATAAAATTGCAGAATAAAATAACACAACACAAAGAGACAGTATTTAACGTGGTTCACCCAATTTGGGCTACGTCCACCAAGAATCACTTGCTCAGATTTTATTACAAGCCACCGCTCTCTCAATACAATACCCAGATCCGTTTGGAGCTATGCTCAACAAACTCTATAGAATTCACACCGAATTCAAAACACATCTACAATACATTTGCTTGTACATCTATCATATGCATAAGACCATATAAATAGACAACTGCTTAAGCAGTTTTACAAAACCGTGGGTATCAAAACCATGGGCAAAACCCATCCCATAAACCTATGGGTCAAAAAACTCGCCCATATGAGAAAAGCACGTTTCCCGATATGTCGGGTGCATTTTTCGAGGCCAAAAAAATTTTACGCCTAAAAAAAAATTTGGGCTGCGCCCCCGGAACCTGGCGAGGATACATGAAAAGTGTACAGTACTCTTAGTGTACAGTCTTCAACACTTTCACACATGAAAACAAGCTCCACAACCTAACAACCTTTAGCTCTTCCAAAGCTTTTACGCATTTTTGTTTCCGTTATCACTCCAACATTTGCATTAGCCGCTAGAATCATAATATACGAGAAGGTTCCCAAAAGGCACCAAATCCCATCTCTCCATCAATTATAGTCAAGACAAATGAAGTCACGGCAGCTGCGATCGGTATCTTCACTAGCAAATCACCAAACGCTTCAAGACCACTATGTGCCGAAGCTTGATGAATGGTAGATAATTGAAGATCGTGATCTGCTATTGTATCGTTAACATTTTCATCAATAACAATGACAGTGACTTTGCCCCCATTTCTTCGCCAATGTCGTTTCCTTATTAAGTAAACCGATTAGGGATCGCTAAAAACCCACATCAAGAATATGTTGAAGAACGGTTTCATTGAGGCATTACACAAACAATTCACATGCAACCAAATATGCAAAATAGAAACCAACTGCAAACTGACCAATTATGCTAACATTTATACCAACGGTGAATGCTTCCATAAACTCCTTGGTGCCAAATTTTGCAATATTTCTAAGATTATTGACCAGATCTGACTTGGTTATGCCAATACCTCTATCAGTTATAGATAACGAATTGCAAGTTTTATCAGGAACAATGTAAATGAAGAGATTTGGCTGAGAGTTGAGTTCGGACTTGTTAATTAGGCTCTCAAGATGAATCTCCTTTGTATATCCATTCTGCACATACCATTCATAATGCCCGACTTCTCTTCCTACATATGGGAAGTATCAAGAAACGGTCAACACATGGAAATGCAGAACTGTTTCGTTAGTTCTTTATGTAGCCGATTTAACCAATACTATCACCAAGCTTTTACAAATGCATGTCGGACCAAGCGGAGATTCGTGGAATGCGGGAATAGGAGAATGCGAGGAATGTTCCATTAGTTCCTCATAGACCGACACACTTGCTAAAGCAATGAAATAGGATTAGATTTTCCAAGTTGTCGGTGAATCGGGATTTGTGGGGAACAAAGGAACTCGAGGAATATGCCTTGTTCCTCAAAAAGCCGACTTTACCGATTAAATACCAAGCCTCCATCCTAGCGGCCGCATGAATGAATGAGGAACTTGTCGACTGCCATCAACATGATTAAACTAGTATAATTGATATTTTCAAAGAAACAAAGCCATCATGCTCTTGGGTACTTGATGCCTGAGCTTTATTCCATAATGATAGCCAACCAGGTGAATGTGCAACACTTTTATGGAGCATTATAACTCAGAAGGAGCCAACTAATCTTGATCGAGCTTTTAGAAGAGCAATGAGACCTAAAAGTTTAAAATGATGCTAATGACCCAAGACGAGACCAATGAATATGACCATTGACCGTGAGAAATTTTATACTTGAAATTCAAAACGGGCAACTTTGACATAACAAGTCACAAAATACAAATTTCTGGACTGTCCGATTTTACATGACAACAAGTCTCATTAATATACACTTGTTAGGTATGATTAAATGTATATATACATTTAGGCATTCATTGACTTTTGCATATAAGGGTTATGTCGCAGCTTTGGTCATTGCCTTTTAAAGTTGTGTTGAATGAAGACAAGGCGAGTTTCCTAGGTTGTATTATGATTATATGGAATAATTATGGAATCCCCATAGTTGCTTTATCTTGTCTCTTGATGGATGCTTTTTGTGTGATTTTATATTTAGCATGTTCTGGTATGGAGTGATAGCAAGGTTAGCTAGTTGGTAGTTAGCCTTACAACCATGGTGATGCTTGGCAATCTTATTAAATAATATCAAATACTATTAAATTTTTTTGGTTAAAGAGTTGCCACATTTCTCGTGGTTTTATGGCTTAAAGATAGTTGGCAGAGTGAAATAGAGCTGTACAGGTTGCAGTTACCAAATGCATGCTTGCTTTGTGTCTAACAAAGATATCTTGGTGCAGGAATGGGCTGCCAGATGTCTATCATAGTGAGGAGGGACCATAAATTTATTTTCTGCCTTTCACAATACTTCTATGCTTTGTCATATAGGTTAATTGGAAACTTAGCCACATCTTTTAAGTCCCAACATAGGCCTTAGAATAACAGGCTACAAACTTTCTGCATTTCCACATTTTCATTCACTCTAACATTTCCGTTCTCACTAGCTTAACAAGTCATAAGATGAGTTTTTTTTTGTTGAGCAGGTGACACTCAGGGCACAACACTTGTGCAGGCTTATTACATTCCTCCACGTTCTCACCCCAACCACCAGGGGGTCTCACTACGCCCACCTGTAGTTCAGCCCCCAACATACACTTCTGCAACAGTTGCATCAGGCCTGCATGCAATCCCGCCAACCCGGGATTTCACCAACACATGGACAAGATATAAGGGGGACCTGCAACTGGTTTCTGTAGCAAGGTTGTATTCACTAAGTTGAAATCCCATTACACTCCACCGACATTGTCATGGAAATATGACTGGAAATGCTATGATTAAAGAAAGCTCACATGCTTCCGTAATCGTTAAATAAAATACTCTTAAGGAAGGTGTTTCTCCTATAACTTTTACACTCTCTCAACATCAGGTTACATACAAGATCACTATCACTTCACATAAACATTATTTGTTGTTTTGAATGAGAGTTGAAAACAAATGAATTTGTTATATATGACAGCATAGACACAAAGCATCTTTAGCACCTACAATAGAACTGCAAATTCTGTCAAGCATTAATCGCCAGTAAAAGTAATCTTAATCAAACCGATAACAATTTAAGTCCACAAACTTTATTTAGCCTATTCATAGGACCCTGACTAAAATACAAGTTGCAATGACCATGCAGCTAACTAAACAACAAACAGTGAGGAAATATCATATTTGTGTTCCTGTAATATAATGGTAATATTTATGATAGAATAGTCGTTCGTTTCTTAGAGAGGGATTAGAACTGTATGTGGCTGGATTTCAGCCTGTTTCATACAAATCCCTCCATTGTTATGTCAACAAGGGCTATTAGGAAGTAGACTGAAATATTTAAACAAATTTAACTATTCTCTTTTCAATGTATCTGGTTATGTGTACGATTCCTCTATGCTTTTTTATGCAAACTGGTATTGGCACTATGTTCACTTTGCTGTGAGCCCAATTGAGACTTGCTATTACTGCTCTGGATCCAGATTCCACTATGAGACCAAATCCAGAAATTTCTGATTTCATATGATATTTATCCCATTCAGCATTTGCAGTTAACCATAATACATCCATATTTTTGTTGGCATTGGTATGATCCAGAATCTCCATAACTGCTTCAAACTTGTCTGTTCTGGCTGATGTGTTACCCACAAAAAGAAAGCTCTTGATTGTCGATAATCATGGAAGCCATGAGTAATGAGATGGTCACTTCGATTGTGATATTTACAATAAAGAATCTCGATCTTTTATTACTTCGATTGAGTAAATGAGATGGTCACTTCGATTGAGTAATGAGATGGTCACTGAATGTCTCATATAGTTTTTACATCAATACAAAATAAATGAAGAGACTTAGATTCTGCTCAATGGTTTGAAAAAATCATTATTTCACCCATAATAACAGCAACAAGAAATCAAAATTATAGCTGAATTCTGCTCAGTAGTTTTGGAACTGCAACTTTTAACATCTCAAATTCTGGTAGTAAATGATATAATATGCTCAGTCATTAAACAGCTTTCACAGTGTACTATTAATGTGAACGTAACCATGCCAAAAACATGTAATGTCATACTAAAAGAAATAAGGATTATGGCAGCAAAATGTTTCTGTGTAGGCTGAATCTTAGTCTATACCTCAAGATCTCCTTGGTTGCTGACTCGCTCCTGAACACTTTTTGGTCCTAAGTACAACCAAATGGCTATGTTTTAATATAAAAGTCAATTTGAAACACTAGACTCATACCTTAATTTAATCAAATTAACTGCCTACTCCTTACTACTAGAAACTATTTCCATTTATCAAATGAAAGCACAACTTGACATGTTTTTTAAAGCTTTCATTTAACTAGAAACTATTTCCATTTATCAAATGAAAGCACAACTTGACATGTCTTTCAAAGCTTTCGTTTTACTAGAAACTATTTCCATTTATCAAATGAAAGAACAACTTGACATATCTTATTAAAACCATTCAGAAAATGAAGAGAGAAAGCACAAAACAATGATGTAGCATATGCAGAAAAAAGGTCTTAGATTTTGTAGTTTACGAAAGTATCAAGCACATGTAATTTACTTGTTGGTATTAGACCTTAGAAATACAAAATGATATTTCTGTAGTACCCTAAATTTGTCAAAGGCACTTGGCAACATCAGTTTTTACACCTTTTTAGCCAATCAGGTGAATGTGCAACACTTTTATCACATATTTGGCTCCCTTTACACACTTTTCCCCTTTCTTACTACTCTCATGTCGACTAAGTGAATCTCATTTGCCAAATCTCCACATTTGGGATCACTTGCAATCTATACCAAAACCTCAATCCACCTACATAGATATTTCTCCATTTTCTGTTTTTGAGTGTGAGTATTTGACCTCTAGGTTGGGTTCGTAGCCCCTTGGGTGGGTTTGTTTCCAAAATTGACCCACTTGGTCAAGTTCATCCACGAGCTTGTCCCCCTCTCCACAAACCTGACCTCTGCTTATCCAACAGTCAGTTTTTCAAATTGGGCATCATTTCTTAGGTCAGCCTAGGCATGACTTTCAGGTCGGTTTTGGCAGGAAATCAACGAAATGTCTCGTATAAATACAAATGCCTTAGAGGCTCTATGCATCAATTAATCACCTTGGAGATCATTATTCAAGAGGCTTACACAAATCCCATATCTTCAAAAAGCAATCCACGAGCTAAATCTGAAGTGCAAAGGTCAAAGTTGCATGTTGCCAAGTGTCTTGTGCCAAAGAAAGGATCATTCTAAGTTGTATATTGATTCCATAGTTGCATCGCATAAAGGATCAGGAGTGATATCATTTCACTCTTGGGAGAGCTACATCAGCCTTGACTCAACCACGCTTGCTTTTCTAAATATGTAGTGCAACACTCATATGATGGGGTATGAGAATTCAGTCCAGGCCCTGGCTAAGGTGCATTTGATCAAGTTTTGTTGTTTGAATTTTTTTAGGGTTTTAAGTGAAGGAGAGCTCCATTCTGTATTGTCACACATCAACACACAATTTCAGAGCTTGAATCCAAAAGTTCAGACAAAGGCGAACCTGCAGCAGAATTTCCAAATCGACCAGAGCAGCAAAGGTCAGGTTCATAGCCCTCAGATAGGAAATGAACCTGACCAGGCCAGACAATTTAAGATCCAAACCCGACCAGTAGACCCTTTCTACCACAAACCTGACCAGTCTCCCACAAACCTGACCTAGATATATTTTCAGAAGAACAAATTTACAAAACCTGTATATGAGTGTAACTTGGGCCCATTTCCAGCTTCTGAATCCACTGTGCAATATGAATAATCCTATTGGCAGAATCAAGTCAGATTTCTGCTTTGCCTATGATCTTGTACCTTTTACTATTTTTGACTAGGTTGCCAGGAAACGGGTGCAGGTTCTGGCATGAGTTCAAAACACAGAAACGCCAATTTTCAAAAACCCTTAGGTACGAAACGAAACAGAAACATCTATACAATATATTATTAAAAATATATAAATATATATAAAAATGCTTAACCCTCATTTTTGTCCATAAAAGATAAAACACTTAAAATACTTTGTATTCATGAAAGTTCAAAACATTCAACATGCTTAAATTTTCATATGTACATGATTATAATCTAGATTCTAGAATATATCATCTAGATTTTCCTCAAGTATCGCTGAAACAGAAGTATCTAGTGTTTTTTTTTTTGGAGTTTAAAAAACAGAAGCACTGCTGAAATGGTACAGAAACGTCCGGGTACAGCTCAAGCACTGATGAAACAGTACAGAAACGTCCTGGGTACAGCAGAGCTGCATCCAAAACTGTTTTAGAGTTTTGGAAACGTTTCAGTCTAGTACCAAGATCAGTACCAGTACCAGTACCAGTACCTGGTACGTCAATACACTGGTATGCTGCCTTGGTTGGCATTTCCAGGTATCCGAGATTTTCGATTGATTAGATTGTCTCTATTTTACCAGTTTTAGCATAATCCAGGTCTGATCAGGACTGTCATTCAATAGTATCTGAATTATCATATTTCCTTTGATTAATTCATGCCCTATATGTAAATTAATTAAAACAATTCTTATTCATCACGCTCCCGTCCTGCAAGCTAATTTTGATGTAACTAAGCTTTGTGGCCGAGGGAGCGATCACTCGTCTTGGAAACCAATTTTAATTTCAGAATGCTCTTGAATGAATGGCCTGAACAGCAAATATAATCCTACAAGGATAAAGCGAATTCTATGATTTAACAAAACAAAACAATGATTAGATGGTTTGGAATGCAAGTACTAGAAGCATTGCAGGTAAAAGGTCTCATAAAAGCGCACATACAACAAATATCAACCAATGAAGTTACATAAAGGCATCAATAATGAAATTCGCTGACAATGATACTAATGTTTAACAGAAAGCCATGTGTATGGTCTTCCAAATCAGGTATAATGGGCAGAAAGCCTAAACCCAATAAAGGGTGCATGATTACTTCAAACATGTGGGACTCCAGCTGTAAAAAGTTAGAAAGAAAAAGAACTCTAAATGCATGGGGTAAAAAGACCTCAAAAAATAGAATTTAATATGGACTAACCCAATTCCATTGGCATTGTTCATGTTTATAATACACTATTTTTCTTTGCTATTTAAAGTAGAAAAGCAAGCTATGGAAAGCCAAATCTCATCATTCCCAGTGGTACTCATGGCAATTTTCATGGTCTCAGTACTTGGTAATACCAATCGCATTTCACAGACAATAGTATTAAGTACTTTTATGCAGATGATATGGTTATTTAATTGAACTTGTGTTCGTTTTTAATTAATGGTTGAGTTCATGTACTAAATTTCAGGTATATGGTCTCTTTAGTGCACATCTATATAAATTTGTGAACTAATGAAGTTGTTTGAAGCTTTTTGATGTGTCTATAGCCATAAAAATCAGCCAACCCACTCTTCCCTTGCTACATGAGGGTATCAACAGTAAAAAATTCAAAGACAACTATGGTAATGGTCATCAGAAAGCCATGTGTATGGTCTTCCACATTAGGTATATTTGCCAGAAAGGCCTAAACACCATTGAGGGTACTGCAGAATTACATCAGCCATTTGGAACTGGGAATTCAGTTTTCTTCAGATGTACAAGCTTATTAAGAAAATGTACTCTAGATGGAAGAAATAAAATGACATGAAAACACAAATAAATAAGGAGTAATCCAATGCCATTGGAATTGTTCAGGTTTAAGATACATCAATTGTCTTTGGCAAAGACTGCAAAATATGGAAACCTAAATGTCATGCATATTATTGGCACTGATGACCATTTTTGTGCTCTCTCTATATGGTAATATCGAACAGCATTTACCAGGCAGTTAATTGAATACGTTTTATGCACTTGGCATGGTTATTTGATTGCATTTGTGTTGGTTTTAATGTATTGTATGCATACAAACACTGTGCAGATCATCTGTTTTTTTGGTTTTGGAAACTAATCTGCAGACACTGACGGCGTTAATCCTCCTGTCATTGCAGCATTCTTTCATTGTGGAAAAATTCTTATGGTGTTCGTTGGCCTGATTACCCATTGGAAGGTTCTTTTTCGCAGAAATCAGACTGATTATATAGATAATACATTTGAAAGGCCTGAAGTTCCAATGCGTAGTTTGCCACCATAAATCATAAAAGCGTATATATAAAAAGCTCGAAACTATTGCTAAGGATTTTTTGGTTTATTGTAATTTCATGTAGCCCACATTTTAGGTCTTCCATTCCCAATCTTTTAGAGCTGCTAAAGGATTCAAAACATAACATGACACTAGCATCTAAAGGCACAAATTTTGCAGTATCAGGAAGTGGGATATTTGACAGATTTGGACCTCTGAAGCTGAGAATTCAAGTTGGGCTTTCCATGGACATTAGATCACAGTGATATGATTCCCATCACCTCAAGTATTCTATAGTCCTCTACTCTGTGCTGTAAAATGACTTCACTGCAGTATATCTTACACAAGTGGTCAGAATGCATATTAATGTAATATTTTTACATATCATGTTTGGCAAGAATGGTCAAAGATCTTGAAATTGGAACATTTAATAACCTTGTGAATAATGAGTTTATTCGGAGAACAAAGAAATTTGTTAAGCGTGTCATATTAGAGATGGAATTGCAGTTGAGACAGCTTTGAAAGCTTGGGTTTAGGATTTTTTTGGTATCAAATGTCACGCCCTTTGCCTATCTGCCTCCTTGTGTACAAATTGGAACAGTATGTTTGAATACAACAATGGAGCTATTAACAGATACAGGGTTTTCATATTCAATAAAAACTAAAATGGTCAATATATATGTATATGAAATCCAGAGGCAGAAGAGAAAGCCTGCAGTGGTAAAATTATTCAGAGACAATGACCGGAAATCTCTTTCACCACAGAGGGGAAACAAATTATTAAAATTTTAACTTCTTCTGAATTCAATGAAATTAGAACCTCGCCTTTACTGCAGAGAGGGGGTGAGCAAAAAGAAGCTTAACCAGTGTGAAACCCCAAATTCCCAAAAGTTCTTTGCAACAGCCAATGCATTCTCCGTAACCCTTGTTTTAGTCTTTTTTAAGTTTATATAAACAAATTTACTAAGCAAACAATGGTCATGTTTGGCTCGAGTCCCTACCTGTATGGTAGATTTGACAGAGCTGTCCGCTTCATTATTGAGATGATTGCTGTGTCCCTAAACAAACTCTGGCTAATGGTGTATACCTGTAATCAGCGCCCTTCCTATTTCTGACCTAAAGGAGCTATCATGCTTGTGTTTACATGTTTGGAAGATTGTTTCTATGATTGTTTTATTTAAGAATGGATTCCCTTAGCCTGGATACTCAATTATAGTATTCTTTCGGCTATATTTTTTGACATAGCAGTAAACCAATGGTGTGAAAGACCCCCACACCATGGATCTTGATAGCTAGTTTTACTTTTCTTTGTCTACTTTACTTGAGAGATGGGAATGAGAGACAATGACAAACAAAACAAAACACTTCCACCGCTGCTGTATTCACAACATAAATATGATGACATTGCAGGCTGCAAATATTTAGTATAGATTTAGGAAACATAAATGGAATTGCCGGGTATGAGAAGGTGGTGAGTTGGTGGATCACTAATCATTGGCTTCTTTCTCTATGGCGTGCCTTCTTTCTCTATGGTGTGCCATTTATAGCATAGTTTATCAAATGCTAAGTAAAAATAACAAGCAAACAAGAAAACATTGTACACAAAAAAATAAATCAGCTTATAAGAAATGCACTGGGCAGGATCCATGTTGTTCTTTAGATAGATCTTTACTGCTTATGTTGCTGTCTAGAGCACCTTAAGCATGAAGTTCATTGTTCTGAATGATTTGTGAAACCTTGGGAGAGCATGCATACCTGATAGGTTTCTATGGTCTCTCACTCATTGAAACCAGAGCTGCATTTTAGCCCCACAAAGGAACTAATAGACAGGGGTACACCACTGTAGCAATAACTCTGCAAATCCCACTAAGCCACCCAGGCCCACTAGCACTTAGTCAGGTTCCCGTTCAGGTAAGGCCAGCCCTCTTGCCAGGTACACAAAGGTAAACGTAAGACTATTGGGATTTTACATTTAGCAAGGCTTGGGTGATTTCTCCTACAATTAGGTGTAATCGGCAAGTCACAGTATCGCTCTTCACAGCCAAGAATTGAACTAATTGTGGATTAGCATTGGATCACTCAGCCTCGCCAGCTAAAAATATACATCTAATCTCACTGATATATGCAACGATTAATTTTAACAGCTTGAAACAATGAATTGAGAAGCCCAATGCCAGTGATCCAGAGTATGGTCCCCTTGGTCCAGCTGACCAGAGTATAGGATAAGAAGGGACAAAACTAATAGCAAGAAAACAAGTAAATGCAAGTTTCAATGGAGCAAAAATTTGCATTGCCTCTGCATCTCTGTATTTCATATGCTATATTTCTATATTGGAAGAAAGTACTAAAACACAACTTTCAACAGATCCATGCCATCTTATTTACGTGGAGAAAAACTATTACAAAATTCAAAAATGGGTAGTTCAAATACCTCCCAACAGCTTGATTTGCAGATCTTCCGACAATCCCAATCCATATTTGTCACAACACAAATCACATATAGAATAATGCACTTGAACTAACGAAATAATGAAGGGTAGAGTTTGATTTTATCTTACATCTGCAAATATGATGTAGCGATATGCTTCAATTTGCAGCAACTATGATTCATAGTGATTCATGCTTCATAGTAAGATATTACTAGCAATCACATGCAAGCAGTGCGATGTGAATGCTGAAAGGGATGCGATAGAAGAAAGATATGTGGAAAAGGGAAGGAAACTAAGAAGCATACTTGTGTTGGTTAAGGTATTTGATTTGTCTGTTATATGGAGGAAGAGAGAGTGGAATAGAAGTTAAAACTAATACGATGGGTGGTGGTGTAATGTGTGGTAATGTTAGAGAGGAGAAACTATTTATGGTTAATGTTTAAAGGAAAGTACCTGAAATGCAAGTGAAGAGAAAAGGGAAAAATTGTAGAAAATGCAGTTGACAGGAAGAAAAGTTTTATGCAAAGAATCAAATTTGATGGGGAATAAGCGCAGGAAATGCCCGTGATATGGACAACCAACCAAAGCATCTTTACAACGGGGATGTAAAGGAGACGAAAAGCGGAACATGAGGGAGAATCTCTATACTATATAGTATGCTCCCTTCTAGATCAATAGGATTCCACTCATACTGGGTAAAGGGGTATGGGGAATCATTGTGAAACTCTAGTTTCCTACAACCACGTGACATATGCGCGAATCTTTTAAAGGGGTGAGGACCAGTTATGTAGTCATTAAGGCAATGTATTTCCGACAAAGCTTCTTCCCCAACAAAATTAAAAGTACAATCACGTCACTGGTTCAAATCCTCTCAAAGCATTCCATGGCGGAAGTTCAAACCCTACATTCTGATGTTGTGAATCCCCCTCGGTCGTTTGAAGACAAAAAACTTTATATTTCCGTCACTACTCCAAACAAGGGACAACAATGGCCCATGCCTAAGAGGGTAATCCTCAGGGCAGTGACCTTGAAATCCACATTCTCCCCAACCTTAGATGCTTTGTAAAGTCTCAATCACCATTGGTTGTAAAAGGATGCTTGCATATGTTTTGTATGTCATGCTTTTTCCCTTGCCTAACACGTCCTCTAGCTCATCCTCATTGTCCATCTTATCCTCTGTTAAGAGGAACATATAGTTGGAGATGTGGATGTGTAGGCCCTTGATTTAGTGCTCTTACAAAGAGGGTAAAACATGTTTTCACTTTTCGTTACCATTTTTTTGGTTTTCCTTCCATGCTTACATTATTACAACACATAACAATTTGATTTCGCTAATCTCTAAAAGTTGCAAATGCAATAAAAAGTAGGGATTTTCAAGTTGGTGACTATTAAGATAGAATTAATGTTCAATAAGCCTTGCGTTAAATAGATTATCTAATTATAGTAGGAAAAAGTGACATGCAGTTCATACGTGAAATCTTCCCTCAATCCCATCTTCATCACGACTCTTCCCCATCCAACATTTTACCTTCAACCCTTCATTCTTCAACACTGGCTCTCCATGCACCGAATAACGAGGATCGGCTAGTTTCCACCATGGTACATTAGAGTGGAACATGTTTTCTTAGCATGAAATTCTTTGTTGAGTAAGCTTAGAACATCATAAAATATCATTTTCTTAATAGAACAACACCCAAAGTAAGGAAATTTTATTTTATTTTCTTGAAATGCTTTTGGGTGTGCAAGTCAACATTAACAATAATACATTATATTGGGTCAATTCATCGCAATATTTTTTTCAATGAGAGAGGATGTTAAACTTGCAAAACATGACATCGGCTCTATTTTTGAATGTTGATAACAAAGCAGTTCATCAAATATCCACGTAGCACCAAATAGGAAACAATTTCCATGGGTTAGAATTATGAAATGGCAAAGATTAAAAAAGCTAAATGTGAGAAATGTATTAATGTTGGGCAATTTCATTTTCATAGTATCCATTCTTCTCCAAAAGAAGAAAGACAAATAGGGTGGCCTTTCCATGGTTTACAGAGGTATAGTTATTTCCAACGCAGATTAGAACCGCGACACATTTTAATATACTATCTTTGATAGGTCTGTCTAGTTTTTCTTTTTCTAAATTATTGGGAGGTGATAAATTTGGAAAGATATTTTGACATATATCTAGAAGGTTTGATTAAAACATTTTGCATATCGAGGAGAAATGAAGGAGATAATCTTTTGGGGGCAGAGGGTGGATATGATGAAGTATTGAGTAACTTGAGTCAACTTAATCAAAAACAGTATTGGGTTTAAGAATAACGTTGTACTGTCTATTTTAAGCCATATGGAGGGGTTGCTCATTAAAATATTTTACATATTGAGGAAAAACCAAGGAGAGAATATTTTGGGGGCGGTTGGCGGATATGATGAAAGAAGTATTAAGTAACACGAGTCAAGTTATTCAAAAAATAGTGTGGCCCTTCCACAACTAAAAGAAACAGAAAATTTGTTAGATAAGACGAAGACATGAATGGAAAGTTGGAAAGAAAAATGTGGGAATTAAATTCCCGCAATGTCCCACACCTATTGCACAACTCATATTGTTCCTACCTAAATAATATCTTCTATTTATGCTACACTTTGTCATCTTGATCTTGCTTGCATTATTTACATAAGTTCAATTTGTGATCGAGTGTGATTGCTAGTTACAATGAATCATTAGACTTGCCTTTTCCGTCATGCTACATTGGACCCGAACATGTTTTCTTGGCATGATATCCTTTCTTGTGTAAGCTTAGGACATCATAAATCATCATTTTCTTAATTTAAAAATAATAGGCAAAGAAAGGAAATTTAATTTTTATTTACTTGAAACACTTTTGGGTGTGTAGGTCAACATCAACAATAATACAATATAGAAAGTTAATAATGAAGTGGTTCATGAGATATCCATGTAGCACCAAATAGGAAACAATTTCCACACGTTAGAAATATGAAATGGAAAAAATAAGAAAGCTAATTGTGAGAAATGTATTGATGTTGGGCATTTCCTTTTTCATGGTGGTCATTCTTCTCCAAAAGAGGAAAGAAAGATAGAGTGGTCTTTCCATGGTTTATTGAGGGTTGGTTATTTCCAAGTAGGTAGAACGCCTATCAACTACAACCAATTGGGAGGCCAACGTGATAGCGTGGAGAAGAATTAAAAAGCAACAAACAATTAAAAATATTATGTCACCGATACAATGGTAACAAAGTTAACAACCTTGCATCAATATATGTAATTTGGAATATGCTTTTGGCATAATTATTAACAAAATAATCATATATACAGAGTGTAGACCGTCTAGGTTTGTTTTAAAAATAAATATTCCAAGGTTTCTCGACACATCAACATCTAGTTTTTGCGTAAATATTTTAGGTAGTGAGGGCACCACATAATTTAAGCTCTTTTTTTATGTTCATGGACCACAAATCACGAGTAGCTTGAAACAGGCGCCTAAACCAGTGAAAATATTTGCAAATTCTGAAGAGCTCTAGGTAAAGGGTACCTGAAACGGTGAAAATATTTGCAGATACTCCGTGATGCGGCAATAAAAACACACAATCTAATGGCTGCTATGTTGCGAGCCCTTCGAAGAGGCTCGAGATGCTCGAACACAGGTTCGATTCTCGGACGCTCCTTTTCCTCCTCAATAACAATAACGAAAGAAGGCAACGCAAAAACGTTCTCGATCTACAGATGGGATCCAGATCATCATGAGAGAAGCCCCAACTAAAGGAGTACAGCATTAACACCAAGAAGTGCGGGGTAATGGTGTTGGACGCTCTAATTAAAATAAAGAACGAGATGGACCCTTCCCTGACCTCCAGGCTGTGATACCAGGAAACGCGGGGCAGGGGGCCCGTTTCGGGGTAGAAACGTTTCGGAAACGTTTCGCGCGGCTGGTACGGGGAAACGCGAAAAACGTTTCCGGAAACGCCTGTGCCGTTTCCGGAAATGGCACAGCGTTTCGGAAACGTTTTCGCGTTTCCGGCGCCTGTCAAGTCAAAAAAACGGAAATACGTTTTAAAAAGTAAAAAATCTTTGCATTAAATGCGGCGAAACCCTAATACGACTGCATACCTTGCTAAACACACTTCCTAAAAGCTATATAATGACCTCTTGGGTCCATTCTAAATCACACTCTCATTTTTCTCTTGCTAAATACAGTTTTCATTAAACTAGCATTTAGCATTGTGAAGAGCAAAGAGACATCAAGGAGCAGCTTGAAGGAAGAGTTTAGGACGTGTTGTTAAGAGCTAAAGGCTTCAAGGAGGAATTTCGAATCAGATTTGGAAGGTGGGATTGACTTCAAGGAGGAAAAACCAGGTATTTTTCAAGTTTTTTTTTATTTGGCTAAAGAAAATGTTAATGTGATCATTGATCATGATGTCAATATGTAGGTTGAATTTAGTAATTTTAAAACTCTATGCTTAAAAAAATAAAAAAATGTAACATTTTCTTTGCGTTTTAAAATAAAAAACATATATTCTTTTTTTAAATTATAAATATCATCCAAACTCTGTGTATGCTCTCACCTCGCACCTATACGGTGACCTTGGTGATCAAAAGCAGAATAGGATGTGTAGGGTTTTTAAATTTAATTCTTTTTTGCTTTTTTAAAAAGTTTATTTTGTTTTTTTAAATTAAAAAATCCGAACTCTGTGTATGCTCTCACCTCGCGCCTGAACGGTGACCTTGGTGATCAAAAGCAGAATAGGATGTGTAGGGTTTTCAAATTTAATTCTTTTTTTTTTTTTTAAAAAAGTTTATTTTGTTTTTTTAAATTAAAAATCCAAACTCTGTGTATGCTCTCACCTCGCGCACGAACCAACGGTGACCTTGGTGATCAAAAGTAGAATAGGATGTGTAGGGTTTTTAAATTTAATTCTTTTTTTTTTTTAAAAAGTTTATTTTGTTTTTTAAATTAAAAAATCCAAACTCTGTGTATGCTCTCACCTCGCGCCTGAACGGTGAACTTGGTGATCAAAAGCAGAATAGGATATGTAGGGTGTGGTTCTATTTAATAATTTATTGTTATCTAAGTTTATGTTTTTATTTTTCAATGAAGGTTTGATTCAATGGCATCTAGTTCAACTTCAGTGGGAGGGCATGGGGAAGGGGAAGAAAGCCAAAGTGGGGGTGTGGATCCTAGAGCTCCTCTTTGGAGACATGTGCAAATTGTGGAGAACCTTGTTGGCGGTGGCTCTCGAGTTTGGGTATGCAATCATTGCAATATACAATACAAATCCTCTTATACCCGACTCAAAGCTCATTTAATGGGGAAATCAGGAACGGGGATTAGAAAATGTGGCAAGGTTGAACATAGACATATATTGGCATATATGAAAGAGCAAGAGGACGTTGATATGGAAGCTTCAAGAGCTAGATTTAAAACAGCTCCTTTGCAAAATAGGGGTTCACAAAAACCACCCAACCCATCAAACCATCCTTTTATCCAAGTTGCAGTTGAAACTCCAACAGAGGGAGAGTATTTGTCACGAAAGAGAATTTCCAAAGGCCCATTAGAGCAAGCATTTGCAAATGAGAAAAGGGATGTTGCTGATGAGTTGGTTGCTCGATGCATTTATGCATGTGGGCTGCCCTTCAATGTGTTGCGCTCACCTTATTGGCAACAAATGGTGAGAGGTATTAATGATGCACCGAAAGGGTATAAAAGCCCTAGTTATGAGAAGGTCAGAACCACATTGTTGGCGAAAGAAGTGGCCCATGTACATACTTCTTTGCAGCCAATTAGGGACTCATGGAAGGACTCAGGGGTATCTATCATTTCAGATGGATGGAAAGATGCTCGAAATAGACCCTAATCAACATTGTTGCAGTGTGCCCTAAAGGGGCAATGTTCTTAAGGGTTGTTGATTGTGAGGGTGAAGTGAAAGATGCTCAATTTATTGCTAATATTTTGATTGAGGCTATTGAGTCAGTGGGCCCTGCAAGCGTTGTCCAAGTCATCACGGACAATGCCAAAAATTGTAGAGCAGCAGGGCTGATTGTTGAGGGGAGATATGAGCACATTTTTTGGACACCTTGTGCAGTACACTCCTTGAATTTGATGTTGCAGAAGATTGGAAAAATACCATGGATTGAGGAAGTTTATACAGAGGCAAATGAGATCCAAATGTTTATCACAAATCATCATATGTCCCAGGCTATCTTTAGGAGGTTCTCGACATTGGAGTTGTTGAAGGTAACCAAACAATTTCCTAGTTTCTAATTTTTATTTGCTAACTTTTTATGAAATATCAAATTATCAATTGAATTCCTTTTAATTTTTTTTTAATTAACTTGCTTTAATTTATTTTAATAGGTTGCTGAAACAAGATTTGCCTCTCACACGCTCGTCTTGAGACGACTTGTGAAGGTAAAGCAAGCCTTAAAGCTTATGGTGATTGATGATGTTTGGTCCGTGTGGAGGCAATCAAACACAGAAAGAGCCATCAAAATAAAATCAGTGATACTTGATGATATTTGGTGGGCAAAGGTTGCATACTTGCTTAGTTTTACTGAGCCTATTTTATCTATGATTAGATATGCAGATACGGATAATGCTTGCATAGGGGAGATCTATGATGGCATTGACTCTATGCTTGAAAAAATTAGAGACATCATACAACAAAAAGAGCAGGATCCTGAAGAAAAATTCTACAGTGAAGTTAAGAACGTGATCATGAGAAGGTGGAATAAAATGACCACCCCATTGCATCTCCTAGCCTATGCCCTGAATCCCAAATTTTATAGCAGTGAAATACTTGCACTACCTGGTAGGCAAAAACCATATGATGACCATGAAGTTGCAAGTGGAGCTAAGGCAGCATTCCGGAGGCTTTTTCCTGATCCAGATGTAACTAGTACGGTCCGCTGTGAAATGACGCTCTTTGTCTCTTCATCTAATAGTAGCATGGGTGAAATAGATGCAGCACTTGACAGGTACAAGATGACCCCATGCATGTGGTGGTGTGCACATGGCCATGATGCCAAGTGGCTGCGACCTGTTGCCATTAAAATCCTTTCACAGGTATCAAATATTAAAATGAAATCAAAAGTTTGTTTATTAATTAAAAATGTATGTTCTTACTTCTTAGTAAATTAATATTATAGTATTACTAATTGAAAATTTCTAACTTCTTTTTTGTAACAGGTGGCTAGCAATTCCTCAGCAGAACGGAATTGGAGTACATATTCCTTCATCCACTCAGCCAAACGGAACAAGTTAGCATCCAAGAAGGCCGAGGATTTAGTGTATGTGCATTCCAATTTGCGCATTCTATCACACAAGAGTGAAGCCTATGTTAGAGGTCCCAACAAACTTTGGGATATTGATCCTGAGACTAGCGACTTTGATGCTTCTGCTGCAACTCTTAGCCAACTTTCACTGCTTGGTATTGATGAAGAAGAATCGGGATCTTTTGCAGAAGGGAGGGAGAGTGGAGCTAGTGGGAGTGGAAATGTCGGTGCTAGTGGTGTTCATGGAGATGATTATGACTATGAGGAAATCTAGATGATATATTCTAGAATCTAGATTATTATTATGTATATGTGAATCATTGAAATTGTAACCATGTTGAATGATGACTCTTTAGAACTTAGAAGTTCAAATTTCAATGAATTCAAAATATTTTGAGTGCTTTATCAATTATCTCTTATGGTCTACAATTATAAAATGAGTACTATGCATATATATATATATATATATATATATTATTTTTAATAATATATGTACGGACGTTTCCGTCAACGCGTTTCGTATCAAGGTTTTTGAAAATTGCCGTTTCCACATTTCGTACCCGTTTCCGTTTCCGTTTCCATCTAATGCAAATAATATATGGCTCAATTTCATCAGAAGACGTTAATACGGCCCACAAGATCTATAACCTAAATTTTCGTGTGCAGCTTTACACAGTCAAAGGGGGCAAGCTTCTCGCTATAAAAACGCCTTTCTTTAGTAATATAAAATCAATGAATATCATTAAACTGTAACAACAAATATGTATCGTCTTTTCTGTGTACAACCAGGGCTACAGTGCCATGATACAAATCGGAATCTAAATGTAACAGTGTATAAATGAATCACAGGAAACTAATGTAAAATAAATAAGCTACCACGCCCTAACCAGATCGAATAACAAGCTTTGGTCATGGTCGTCTTCTTCAAACCCTCAAAGCTTCACCTTGCATTTCTTCGTACTGATATTCACACTGGTGTTGGCAGCAAGCTTGTCGACCACAAGGTCACAACGCACGCGGAAAGAAATCTTCATTGTTTTCAATTTACCGAACTCTACCTTCACTGGAACATCCGCCTTGAAATGCAGAGGAATATTTCCCTGCTGCTGCTGTGCATTCAACGAATTAACCATTTGCTGGTGATCTGAATGTTAGAGCCGGTGAGAGTGACGTCTAAATTTGTAGTATTTTTGTGCCCCTGGTAAAAAGGCGGAAGTTTGCCTCTGCAGAGCTCCGTGCAGGTGTAGAAAACCGCAAGATAGCTGTTGTCTAAATAATAAATGCTGATCTTTTTATTCAGATTCCTAGCTCTCATGTCCACCAAGAACTGCGAAGAAACGGTGGCATCTGTGCCGATGGCGAAGCTGGTGATCTAAATATTCTCCACTGAGTATTTCAGAGCCCTGGGCTCAAAGACGGCATATAGAATGTTGGCAGCAATGGCTATGGCGGCGATCAGGGAAGGAGGCAAAATCACCAGACGAGGCAGCGGCAGCAGAGGTTACAGTGGGGGCGCTGGGGAGGGTGGGAGTGATATCTGGGGGCCTCTTGTGTGGGAAACATTTGATCTTTGGGAAATTGAATGTGGATAGCTTGCCCTGCATTCAGAGCCGGGTCTCCTTTCTCCGACACCAGGATCGATTTCGGCACAAGAGGAGCGTTGGGTGGCAGACTTTTGTGTCCGTCTTCATGTGCAGCCTTCTCGACATCCTCTCTCGCCGGATAAAGTCGCTGCGAGTCTGCCATGACTGCTGCTGCTTCAGTTTATAAAATAAACACAAGGGGGCGAGACTTGATCCTGGGTGGAGAGATAAAATGCAAATGAGAGCCGACAGATATGCTGCAGTTCACTCGCACAGAACATGCAGCCTACAGTTACATCATTAGATCGACGGTCGGAGTTGGATCCGTGGTGGACGTCGAAGTACTGTAAACTGTGGTCCACTGATCAATCTGTCGCCTGTAAGAGCCCCCTCGCCTCTCCCATTGCAAGAAACGCCTTTCAGCGTAATGAAAGCAACATTCATGACAACCATACTTGTGATGGTGCTTACTTGTGCAGCATCTAATTTTGCGTTCATTGTCTTGATGCTCTGTTAAGATAATCTGTTGTAATCCCAATGTTTGTACATGGGACTCCAACCCTGCCATCTACCGACACATAGGTACTATATAGCTTTCAATGTTATGGAGAATTTTTTTTTTAATTTCTAAGAAAAAGGGTTCCATTTCTCTATTCAAAGGGTGTTACAGATCTCATGTCATATATTTACTTTCTGCTAACCTGCTTGAAGCTTCTACGTTGTAGAAATTAACTTTCCAAGAGGTCATCTTGGTGGACTATGTGCACACTACATTCTGAAACCCTGGCTTTCGTTTTAATTCTATAATTTTGGGCATCCATCTCAAAGTCAATATTTTCCAGCATTGGTGGAGAAAATAAGGATGTTTTCATCATCTCTAGAAGGTCTTTCCCTTAAAAAAACAGGGTTCCAGCGGGTAATCATGTTGCCACTTTTAAAGGATACTCCTAAAATGAGTATGAGCTTGCAGAGGTGAAAGACCCAGAGCTTAACAGGGAAACTTGTTTCGCTGAGGAGGAACCTACCCATCTTGTTTGAGTGGATAACCCCAACCTCCACAGTGCCAGCATGGCAAAAGACCACCCAGCTCAGTTTTGAGAACAGTAGCAAGATCAACTTCTTCTCCTTATAATGCTCTTTAGGGAGTGATTGAGAGCAGTAAATTAAGATATTAACTGCTGTATTTATGTCTTATGGAGAATCAGTATTAAATATGGAATGTGGCAGAGGAGAACAATGGTACTTTCACCTGCATGTACTCCGTCCATTAATATAACACTCCAAAGAAAACTAATTTTACAAGACACCTGACTTAAAACGATTAAGTATTCCTTCTTCCCCATTTCCTGAAAGAGGTTACAATAAATCATCAAATTGCACGTGCCTCACTGAACAAACAGGTTTAGTATTTTGAAGTGGAATTACTTTTACAAATGAACAGATGGGCATTCACAATTTACAGCAACAAGACTTTTTACATAGAAACCAATATATTCTATTCCATTACCATTTTGTTCACAATATTTTTATGGGTAATTAACTCCTGTGACATTTGAAACATGCATTAACAAATGGCAAATGTAGGGTAAACAATTTTTTGTTTGAATGCTTTTGTAATGGAGCACTGGTACCAGTCATCAGCGTACAAAATAACACAATTGCTTCAAACAAATTCCAAATATTTGTATATATATTAACAATTCTGAACAGAGATACAAGACAAACTCGTCTCTCATAAACAGACACGATGACCAAAGCAGCCAAATAAGAGCTTTGGATCCCCTGTGAGTAAAGCCCTTTCTATAAGAATCCTTTGTTTTGAGGTTAATTGCTTTGTTTTGCATACATCCCTAGAAATAATTAAAGAATCCCAGCAATAAAACCCATCGAAATTATAGAGGCATTGCCAGCGAAGTATGAAGTTACATCCGCCGATCAATATACAGACAACCTATTACTGCCCAGTAAAGCTGATCGTTGTGGCTTGCAATGTTGATCAAGAAGCATATCCAAAAAATAAGACAAGAATTTATTAATGAAATTATCTATCCCACATGACCTTTGCATTGGTATGCAGGTCTCCTCTGCTGCCTGCCAGCATTGGAAGGGCGGGGGGACTTTATGGGAGGAACCAAACAATTATACTGAATGCAGAAACTAATGGCATAAAAAGGGGACAAAACTAATAGCAAGAAAACAAGTAAATGTGAGTTTCAGTGGAGCACAATCCGCATTGCCTCTGCGTCTTTCCATTTCATATGCTATATTTCTCTATTGAAAGAAAGTACTTAAACACAACCTTCAACAGATCGATGCCATCTTATTTACGTGAAGAAAAACTAGTGCAAAATTCAAAAATGGGTAGTTCAAATACCTCCGACAGCTTAATATGAAGAGCTTCCGACAATCCCAATCCACATTTGCCACAAACAAATCGAATATAGAATAATGCACTTGAACTCACGAAATAATGAAGGCTAGAGTTTGATTTTATCTTACATCTGCAAATATGATGTAGAGATATGCTTCAATTTGCAGCAACTATGATTCATGCTTCCCAATCATGTGATTCATGCGTAATTGTAAGATAGTATTATCGTATCGATTAGACTACATAAATAGATAATCAATAAATTAATAAGTGTATTCTTTTAAAAAAAGATTAGGTGTGGTTGGACAATCTCATTATAACCATCATTTTTTTAATTTTATATACTTTTAATGAAATAGAATCTCATATTAATACACTAAAAAAATTAGGTGTGGTTGGACAATCTCTTTATAACCATCATTTTTTTAATTTCATATATTTTTAATCAAATAGGTCTCATATTAATACGCGAGTATTATGATACAAGATTATTCACAAAAAATAGGTGGTAAGGAGCGCACCCCAAAGACACTAGCCAATCCGAAACACAAAAGGCCTAGGAGCGAGAACAACCAAAATTAGGTTGAGCCTACAAAAACAATCTATTACATCAAAAAAAAAGGAAACAAAAAAAAATAGTAAGTCGCCGCTACTTAACCGCTGCCTGACCAATAGTGGATCATGGTCATGCCAACCGGGGCCTAGAAAGTCTTTCCCAATGTCGGGAGGGTTATAGTCGAACCCAGAGCCAATGTGTTCTCCCTCTTGATGATATGCTCCTGCGCATGAGACGGAGAAATGGATAAGGCCAATCGAGGGAATTTGTTTTGGGGTGGCGCAAGGTCCACTCATCCTTAAATGCTTTAGAATGTATACATTGAATGCTTGTGATTGTTTTTGGCACAAGGTTTCTCTTCTATCACTCATTCATATATTTCTTAATCTTAAATGCACCTAAGTATTTATAAACTTTTGAATTCAAAATAGCAATATCTACCATAATTATAGTTCAAGGCCCCTCCCCCTCCCGAACTCTAGATGGGGCCCCAACCCTCATATAGAGAGATGGCCCCCAATCAAATCCCTCTATCTAGTTCGGGGTGGCGAGGTGCACAGGGAATGCACTTTGTATATAGATATGGGGACCCCGGAGAGATCAAATCGTTCGGGGGTGGGAGCAAGAGAGAACATATAGTCTATATATGGCCCACCCAACTATATATCGGATAGTCGCCCCCTTCCGCCCCGGTTCGAGTCTGCAGATAGGGGTTAACAACCCATAAACTCTATGGGCATTCATGTCATGCTTGGGAGGCCAAGGGCTCTTAACATAGGGTACTCCCCTTCTAGATAGGCCTGGATAAATCAACCTACACTCCCCATGGGGCCCACAATAGGGATATCGAATCTACCTCCCTCTACCCTACCCCCGATAGTTCGATTGACATATATGGACTATACGGTTATACCGATTTAACCCATTCATACCCCTACCCAAGCCCATTAGCCAATCCGTTTACCCTTGATCAATCAAACCCCTCTTGCTCCCCACTCCCACCCCGATCGGGAGGTGAGCCTTTTATTGGTTAGCTTTCCTCCCGATCTAAAGAACCTCCCCCCCTCCAGATAGAACTATAGGGGCGCCATATAGATATAGGGGCGGGTGGGTGCCCCATATAGAGATTGCCATATATAGATAGGGGATAGGGGCCCGGGCATAAATCGAGTGCCAATTAAACCAAGCTCACCCCTCCCCTCGCCATAAGGTAAGGTTGAGTGCCGACTACCGACTAAGCGCCTAGGCCTAGTCTCCCCCCCTATCTATATAGATGGGCAGTGGATTGATATATTCCATCGCCGGGACCCTCCCCCTCGACTCCAGTTGGGCCCCCTCTCCCCCTCTCTATATGATATGTGGGGGTATGATATAGACTCTATAGAGTATAGAGCTGCGGAAGGGCGAGAGGGAGTACCGGCGAGATGGGATCACTAGATGGGGGAGACCTTTCATCTGAATGACCCGAGTCCCCGAGGGGCATTGATGACCTCGCCATATGGATAATCCATATAGGGGGTGCCAACTGGAATATGAACTATCAACTTTTTGAGTGGATAAAGAATGTTTTAGCTTTATTAGGTTTTGTACTTTTATAATTATATTGTTGTCATATTGTCGATAATCCTTAGAACTACGCAAAATATTAATTTTTTTTATTGCATTAATCCTCCCCTTGGGTGACATTTTAAAAATATAGTTATATTGATTACCACCTTCACAACACATGCCTTAATTAATGTAGACCGCACTGAAAGAGATCTAGAAGATTAATACACCGAAGCAAGCAAGTAAATTTGTACTGAAGGTATTTGTCATACCCAGGATTTTTTCCCTAAAGTTATCTATTTATTTAGTCCATTATCCCGCAGAATTTGAGGTAATTTTTTTACTAAGTTAGAAGCAAAGATTTGAACTCGTTTAAAGTATGCTTGGTTCCTCCATTAGAGGTTGAATATAAGGAATTGGATTTCTTTTACACCCCGTGAATGTTAGGCTCGTATCACTTAAATAACACTTGGAGCTTGCTTAGAGTGTTCTACCTACTAGATTACGATAATTAAAAAAATACTACCATTTTTCAATAAGTTGATTAATAATTCCTACTTTATTTTTCTGACCCTAATTCTCATGTGGGAGATATCCTATCTCCAAGTGTAGCTTAAATTTTTCCCGTGTATTTAAATTTAATGTGTGTTATAACATATTCTCATTAAGAGGTTCCACTAAACATTTATAAGACTACTTATATAAGTCAACTCCTAAAATTATTTTGTGGGGCCAAATTTCAACAATAACACCCTTAAACAACAAGTTGAATTAATTAAATTCATTTAATTACATAAGAAAAAGGGCAAGCCTAGCTCGGTTTGGCACGATTAGGACCCGCCCCCTATAGGACGGTGATTTGCGGTGGCGACTTAATATTTTTTGTCTTTCATATATTGATGATTTTGCTCTCCCTCACTCCTAAACTTTTTGCCTAGTTTTTTTCGTGGCTTTGGGACGTACTTCCATATTTTTTTGTGAATTATCTTGTATCATTTTACTAGTTAATATAATATAAGATCTTATTCATTAAAAAAAAGTCAATGGTGGAGATCACTTACCAAGTGGCATTTCCTAAGTCTATTGAGGACCTTAGGATTAGAAGATCTTACACCGTTGATATAGGTGAGTTTATAAACCCTAAAAATTATATTATATTGCTCCATTTCCTTTTGTTTATTTCATTTCTTTTACATCTCTCCTTTCTCCTTTGTTTGTGTTTGCTTATTGTAGGTCTCTCGTGGTGGAGGCATCACGATGATTATGGTTTATCTCACTTTTCCTCGAGATCAGGATGTATGTTGAGGGCCTCCCAACTATGGAAGCAACTGATTATTGTTCATTTATTTATTTATTTTTATTTTTTTCATTTCAACTCGTTTAGTAAAATATTGGTAACAATATTAATGAATTTGTGTCCATCAGCTGATTTAGGTCGAATCTCCAAAGGGTGAATGGCCAAGTTGGCACAATCAGTTGGAGATGATATGCAGGTACATGATGGAGGTTATCGTGCTTTTGATACTTGTCACAATGAGTAGTAAATTGAGGGCGGTCATGTTCCATGGTGAGGCAATAATATCCTAATGCAAAATCTTTTGAGACATAGCTTTGCCATAGAAATGACCTTCGCACGTGTTATCGTGTATTTTGAAATAAAGAGTAGAAATATCGGCAAGCCCTAGGCAATGTAAGAGTCGACCATCAATTTCACATTTGAATAATTTTGTCCCAACGATGACATAACAAATAGCCTCATATCGAAGCGATGAGCTTATGATGTTCACAGAGTATCCGGAATGGTTTGTTTATATAAGAAGTTATAAATGGGAGTAAACCATTCGGGATTATCGTGATGTAGGTGATGCACAAGTTGTAAGAGGTAAAGCGGAAATGGAAGGATGTCGTAAGTGTGTAATGATGAATGTGGATTGCTCATCAGTAATATCTTGTGGGATGAGTGACGCCGCACTAGCCATGGCGTCCACATGACGATTATCCTTACGAGGAATGGTGGTGATGGAATAAGATTCAAATCTAGCCAAGAGATCTTTGACAAGCGTATTATATGGAATTAAGTGCTCTTCCTTTGTGTTATATGTGTCATTTACTTGATTTATGACAAGCTAGGAATCGTCATGAATGCATAAGTTATGAATGAGGATCTTTTGAGCGGTGAGAAAGCCAAGAATGAGAGCTTCGTATTCAACGATGTTGTTTATACAACAAAACCCTAAGTGATATGCAAAGGCAAGTGGATCACCCTGTGGGGTGATGAAAACTATCCTGGCCTCAGTGCCAGAATGACAATGAGACCCATCAAAGTACATTGTCCATGTATCAAGATCGATATTATAGGTAGTGAAATCATCGCGAAAGGAATCAGAGATGGGTGATGCATCGAGAAGGGGTGCCACAACTAATTGATCTATTATGACTTGGCCTTTAATGGCTTTCTATGTTATAAAATTGAAATCAAATTCAATGAGAAGCATAACCCAGTGTGCTATCCATCTCGATAGATGCGTATGGGACAAGAGGTATTATAATGGATCGACCTTGGTTATAATATGTACCTCATTATTAAGAAGATAATGACACAATTTATCTACCACAAAGACAAGGCCGAGACATGACTTTTTCGATGTAGCTATAGTTGCATTCATAAGAGAGGAACATTCGAATGATGTAATAGATTTCCTTTTCATGTTGAGAATCGTCATGTTGTGTCAGTTGGGCCCCTAATGCATGAAATGTGGCGGAGATGTATAATAAGAAAGGTCGGTCAACTAGCGGGGTGACTAAGACAAACGAATTTAAATATATGCTTTTATGTCATCAAATTCATGTTGGCGCTACTCATCCCATACAAACTTAGTATCCTTCTTCATGAGGCATGTAAATGGTTGAGTTTTATCAACAAGTTGTGCAATGAATCACCAGGATAGCTTGAATCTTTCCTTGTAATGAACGTAGTTGATGTAAATATTTAGTCGAGAGGATATCAACAATGTATTTAATCTTGTTGGGATAATTTCAATGCGACATTACAAGATGATATATCCAAGGAGTTTACCGGTTGTGACCCCGAAAATAAATTTTTTGGGATTTAGGCATATGTGGTATTGACGTAAGTTTTCAAATAGCATTCATAGATCTTGTGCATGGGTTGAATGACATCTGGATTTAGCCAAGATGTCATCAACATAATCTTTAATAATCTTGTGAATATAATAATGAAATATGTGTGTCATTGCTCGTTGATAAGTGGCCTTGTTTTTAAGGCCAAATGGCATGACAATGTAACAAAACGTTCCCACGGTGTGGTGAAAGATGTCTTCTCTTGATCAGTGGGGTTGATTTTGATTTGATTGTAACCCGCAAAACCATCCATGAAAGAGAGGATATCATAGCCGCGTAAGTAGAATCAAGAATGGCGTTAATATGAGGCAAGGGAAAACTATCCTTTGGACAAGATTTATTTAAATCACAAAAATCGGTGCAACAATGGACACGACCATCCAGTTTCTTAATGGAGTACGATATTGGATACCCATTTAGGATAATCAACAACACAAATGAAACCAATGTCGAGTAATTTTTGAATTTCTTCCTTGACTAGGAGTGTCACCTTGGGGTGCATTTTGTGGATTTTTGTTGGACTGGTTTTGCACCGAGGTTAAGGACAATGTTATACATTGCAACAGATGGATCAATACCTAGCATATCACTGTAGTCCCATGTGAAAATGTCAGAGAAGTCGTGTAGTACTTGCTTGATATATTTTTGTTCTCTAGGCATGAGAGAGGTAGCTAATAAAACCATGTGTGGATTTTCATATGTTCCAAGGTTATATTGAATGGTTTATTCATTAAGAAGGGTTGGATCGATCTTTGACTTATGGATTTGTAGGAATAGTATCAGGAGGATCAGTGTCATCAACATGTGTATCGAGTCTCCAAAGTAAGTAGTAGTATTAAGGGACAATGGAGATCGTCTCTTATGGTGAAAGGAAGGGAATTGATCATAAACCCCCATGTGTTCTAAAAGAGCATCATCAATAGAAAAAGTGTCTAAATTATCCCAAACTATAGAGGCATTATCATTGATGAGTTCTGGATGGATGAGAGGAAGTGAAGAGGTGTGTAAGGTAGTATAAACTTCCGAAGGAGGGATAGGTGGGGGATGATATCCCAATCTAAATTTGTGAGATTGTGTGGGAAGGTCCCAAAGTGTTGTTATTCCAAGTTCTTGTTGACCTAATCTCATATCAGAAAAATCCATAATGGTGCAGGTATTCATATCCTAACCCATATTTAGAAAAGTCTTGAGTGACATCAGAAGAACTAGGAGTATCACTAGATTGTTCAATAGAATGACAATATGCGAAAGGTGATGGATCAACCAGGACATCATAAAAAGCTCCTTGATAATGGAATTTAAGTCATGTATGTAGAGTAGAGGGGACCACATGCACAATGTGAATCAAGGCCGCCCAAGAAGAATATTATAATTAAGGTTATTGGGCATGACATGACATGGAATAGTGATTATACATGGACCAATAGTGATAGGAGGTTAATAGTACCTAAGACGCTTGTGAATATTGTCAAAACCACAAATGGAAACTGATGATGGAGCTAAAGAATTTTTTGAAAGACCTAAGTGATGAAGAAAGGCTATGTTATAGATGTTAAGGCCAGACCCATTGTCAACTAAGGTGTGTTTGACCCTGACGTTGTTAATACAAACCTGAATATATAAGGGGGTCATGCTCTAACATTGCTTGGGAAGGTAACTCATATGATGTGAAAGTTATTTGATCCTCATTAAGAGAAAAAAGAAGTAAACTTATTGTATACATATTCGAGGGATGTGTGAGGAGAAATATAAGTAGTAGTTAAATATTTTTTGAGCTTATTGATACAATCAGGATGATTTTACAGATAAGCATGTATAGAGATATTCACGATCAAAAAACCCTAAAGAGATGAGGATTGTAAGAACTTGAATGATTGAGTTTAGGTTCACCAAAACTATTATGCAAAATATGGAATATTATGCCTATTTTGAATGTAAGTTTGCAATAAATGAATAATAAATTAAGTAAAACAAATACACTCAAGTAAATTAAACAATAAAGTACCAAACCCTAAGTACAAGGAGAGGGTAAGAAGCCTTAGATTATTTGTAGAGTTCTAAAAAGTGCACGAGTTGGAAAAAGAAAATTTGAAGCACTAGCCATCACATTAGAGCTTAGAATAATGCAAAACTAGAGGAACATGTTGGATTGGGGTACTGGAGAGGGACAAGGGGCACTGCAGGTGCCCTAGGTCCATTTTTAAGGTGCTGAGTTTGCGAAAATGCTCATAAAACCTCCTTTGAGGTGTCGTAAGGTGTTCACCTTTAGTATCCTTTGATCACTCGAGGTTGCACCAAGATCACCGAGGTCATTGTAAACTTGTAATAAAGTATGAAACTACAAAACCCTCAAACATACATCAAATCCTAAAAAAGAAAGATGCAAAATAAGGGGTCAGACTGTCCTCAGTTGTCACAATGGTGAACTTATGATTGAGCACTACACTACATCTCAGACCCAATGTAGTTTTGTGTGTGTGCGAATTGTGCCCTAGGTTTCTCTTGTGTCAATCGCACTTGGATAGTGAACAAGTAGTTAGATGTAGAATGTAGTAAATGTGTGCATGGAATAGAATGAACTTCCCTCCTATGAAGTGTGATGCTAGAAAACCAACCCTTGTGTCCCTTGTGATGGAGCTAGATGGATGTAATGGAGCTCTTAGATGCCTTGATGGATGCAACCTTAGGTGGTGATAGATAATGCTTAGTGCTTAGTCCTTTATTATGATCACATAAATTTATATTTATATGATTCCCTTGCTTGAATTTCATAATTAACCCTAAAAAGATCGACTACCAAAAAGATAAGATGCTCAAATAGCTAGAAAGGACCCAAAAAGTGTGAGTAAAGTATAAAGAGGAAAGGGGCACCGACATTGGAGTCTTGGATGGGACACTTGGTGTCTAGGATGACAAATTCCAAAGAGTAAAGAGGCAGATCGAGAAAGTAAGGTGTAAGACCAAAAGTGGTAACAAAAAAGCAACAAAGGTGGCCAAAAACATGAGTTAATTAGTAATTTTCTTACTTAGGAATCATATGAATAGTAGTATGTAATCAAGACTAAATAATTACCCAAAGAGTGTGATTTTGTGTCTACACCCGATAGAGCTCAATAAGACATCTCTCCGGTGGTCTTTGTCCAAGTTTTCACAATATAATCTTCTTCAACTAGAGAAAAGCTTTATGGGTTGAGTTCAGATTTGTGCAATTGTTCTGCTATGACCAAAATGTCCAAAATAGGTGGGTAATATGGTTTGAGGAGGTCCACATTGAAGATAGGATGCAGACTAAGGTAGGGTGGAAGATTTAACTTGAAAGCATTTTCACCTACTTGTTTGGTGATAGTGTAAGGACCATACCATAGAGGTTGAATTTTCTTGTGTGGACTTGCAAGTGTTTCCTTCAAGCCGCAACCAAACTTTATCACCAACCTTGAAATGATGTGGAACCCTGTGTTGATCATGGCATTGTTTATACTTTTCATTCATCTTCTATAAAATATCATGGACACTATTGAGTGTACTAAATTTGTTCAACAAACCTTGTTTTCTTTTCTACTTCATTTTTCCATGAGACATGTATTCCATTGTATGCACCGAAATGCATACATCAATGGGTGTCATAGATGGAATCCATAACAAACTTATAATGGATTGTTCTGGTGAATATGTGTAGGGACTGATTGTATCCATGTTGTATGTAGGGCAGGGCCTCATCCCATGTATGTGGGTGTTTGGAGTGATACATATGAAACATGTGGATAATCAAGAAATTCACCACCTTTGTTTGTCTGTCAAGTATGCAGTGGAAGGATGTGGAATTTATCAACTTAGTGCCCATCATTCCCCAAAAGGTGGACTAGAAAATGCTCAAGAATCTACTATCCCTATCGAAACGATAGACTCGGGAAGCCAAAATGTGATTAATACATGACTAAAATAGAGTTTAATTGTTTCTTTACCAAAAATAGTTTTCTTACAATTAATCATTATATTCATTTTAGAAAATTGATCAACTACAACAAAAACACAATCATTTCCATGTTTTGAAGTTGGAAAACTTGAGAGGAAGTCCATTAAGATATATCCCCAGGGCTTAGTTGGTTCCGACAATGGCGTATATAATCCTTGTTTCTTATTAGTTGGTTTGGAAATTACTTAACCACACCATTATTAGGAATTCTAGGCATTGAGAGGGGGTGAATCGGTGTTCATTCAAACCTCTCAAAACAATATACAATTCTTCAATAATCCATAATTAAACTATCTTAATTATGATGAAGTGTGATTATTCCACCACAAGAGAGAGAGAGAGAGACAAGTACACATGAACACATGAGGAGATAAGATTTAATGTGGGAAACCCATCAAGGGACAAAAACCCACTGAAACCAGAGAACTAGCTTGGAAAATTGTCCTATAAAGTTACAATGATTTCACCATATGTTGAGAACCCACTCAACTTGAATCACCCAATCCAAGTTTGAAGCACCCACTCCAAAATAAAATCTAGCACCCACTTAACAATTTTGTAAGCATCTTCTTGCAAAGAAGCACCCACTCCCAAATTGTTGAGAAAAAACTCACACTCTAATCAAAGAAGCTTTTTTATCACACATCGACTTATTATCTTACATTGTGATCATTGTTTCAGCTCTTCACTTCATTTGCACTCCTCTCTCAAAACATTAATTTTCTCTTTAGCCCACACAAGTGATATCAGGTCTTCAAGGATGATTAGTACACTAAATCAACTCTCTACTTCATGAAAATGGTCTTCTCAAACTTCTATTTCCCTCCAAATTGACTTCATATCACCTTCTTTACCCAAGATGACCTCTCTCATCATCAAATCTCTCTCATGATTCAACATGTATCAACAAGCCTTTTTCAAACCCGCACCAAAAACACCTATATACATGAATAATCTTTCACATATGTCCTTTGCACTTCATATGCCTTTGACTCTTCAACTAACCCCTTTTTCAAATTGTACAAGGAGATGAAGCTGAATTGTATTCTAAACTATCACAAGGAGTCATAAATGCATATGACAAAGGCCTATCCTATTCTCGGAATTTTCGTGTCCAAACATGATGCTTTGGAGACCAATTATGCCACATGGAATTCCACGAACTCTGTTTATAATTGTCCTCGATTTCTTATGTGTTTTTCTAACATCTCTCGTTGTTTTATAATGTATGACTAGACCTATTTCATATTCTTCTAACGAGCATCTTTTGTCTTGTATATTTATAAAGACTCTTCAAGAGTAATCAGTAAAAAGCAAACGTTACAAGTCCTTTAATGACCCCTTTTAACCTCTAAATCTACTTCATGCTTCACCATTGAACCTTCAAGTTCCATATGAGACCAAAAGAGTGCATACTAAGTGCAAGAGTAATTTATTTCAATCTTGAGCATTGAAGAGGAAATGAGTAGTATGCTCATCTCAAGTTTTATTGTCATGAAATAATATGCTCATTCCAAATACAAGAGTGTTGAACATTTGCAAAACAAGGTATGGAATTCTTTTCTCATTGATTCTTCAAGATATTCAACTTAGATTCGGTGTCACAACCAAATCAAAATCTTTGCACACCATGAGGAATGAGTTTTCAACATCTACACATCTTGGAGAGAATGAATTAGAGACACTTTAATCATCTACCACACATCGAGAAGCAAAGCACTTCAATTTCTTTATAATAAATTCATTAGATCAAGGTATTTTATGTCTCGATAAAACAAAGATGCATTTTCAATAATTCACATCTTTCTTAGTCGGGATAACTCCAGGGACATCTTTCAAGAAGGATATGATTGAAGTTCAACTCCTCAGGTCCACCTTTGTTTGATATCATGCTCATGAGATCATAACTTTCTTGATCTCCACAAAATGTGCTCATGTAGGGTTTTGGTTTTCAAACCCTAGTCATGCATCTTAATGATTTCACAAAATTTTTCTCCATTTTCATGCCCAAGTATAACCGTATGAACACTTCATTAGAGGTCCCTTCAATAGACTCAAATCTTCTTTTGCATTGAATAGTAGGATATGTTCAAGTTTTGAATTCACGATCACATTCTCCATGATTGTCATAAAGAAACCACTCATAGTATTCAAGAAGGATATGTTTATGGCATATAAATATTTATTTATAGTATCTAAGATACAATATTGAGAATATATTATCCTTTTACAACTCACCCTTCCAAAAGTAATCACCATTTCAAGAAAAGTAGACATGACAACAAGCATTTACAGGACAATATATACTAGTTCTTGAGACAACACAATATAATATAAACTTGGAAGTTTCTTTCTAACGAAGATTTCAACCTCAAGACCACCCATGGTAGGGACAATTCAAGAATATCATTCACACTTCCTCCGAGTCACTCGAATGCCTAGTTTGTAGAGGGACATTTACGAACACAACCCATAAAAACAATCTTCTTGATAATAATTATACATGGCAGTTTAGGAGCAATGCAAACTAGGATTGTTCATAATTCACCACAGCTATTAAGATCTCCAATAGGTCATCTTGGACCTACATAAGCTGTCCACATCTATTTCTCATCTCAAATCTCGGACCAAAACACAAAGATAACCTTCAAACACATTGCAGTAATTTGTTCATTGATTAGATTGGCATGACCGCTCTTTAGTGGTAGGTGAAGAATAAAGACCGAGTTCATAACAAATGAAAAAGGAGAGTGTATGAACCTTTGATAGCATGGATTAGACATCAAAAGAAATATTTCACCTCCAGTGGTTCACCTTGGATCCTTCAAAACAGGATCAATATGCAAAACTTGTTGAAACAAAGACACACCTATACGATGCATAGTCCACCTTGAGAAACAAAAACCCAACATTTTGATTTAGAAAAAGTACTCTACACTCCTAAGGGGTTGTACCAGCTTGCAAACGTGATTTAGAGACAAGAATGCTCATTTTATGCCTATTGCTTCGAGAAGGAGGTCTAGAGAGAAAAACATTATTAGTAAAATGAATAGAAATTTTTTGTTCCTTACCCAATTATCCTCAAACTTTTTGAAAAAAGTTCAGTCTTGGATATTTATTCAAAAATTACTTCTATGATTTATCTGAAGGAGGCTTGATAATTTTTTTGGGTGCTAAGAAGACAAGGTGCTTAGTTTTCCTTTTTCAAGAAACCATTTTGGTAAAACTTTAATAACTTACACAATTCTCTTAAAATTTGATGAAACTTGACCCAGAGTACCACAACACCTCCCTCTACATGATCCATGGATTGATTTCTCATAAATGATCTTGTACGATGTAAACCAATATCATTTACCTAAGCTTTCACTGTTAGTTCTCAAAGGCAATTTTGGTGAGAACTTGAATTTTTCATCCAAAAGCTAAAGTAAGCTCTCAGAGATGATCATATATGATCTAGGAAGTGTTCTTAGGCCACTACATTGCTTACCTAGGATTTATACGTCTGAAATGAGCTCTAACACCTCATTAGGCTCTAAAACTAAGCCTAAATGAGTTAGTTGCAACTGTAACTTGCAACACTTGACCTGATGCTCACCCTAGAAGCTCTTGCACATCCTAGAAACATCATTTCTGACCTTTGGGACACCTAAGCCAAGCACACCAAGCATCTCCATACCTCTAGTGGGCACCTACCTCACTGACCAAGCCTACAACACATTGAAGTCATCCTAAAACCACTCTAAATCCACTTTGTAAGCTCCAACCATCATTGAGAAGGCACTACCAATCAACCTTCATGCCCCTGACTGATCCTCACTTCACCACTTCACACCTTTGCCATCAATTCCACTTGACATCAATGACAACACCAATGACCTAGGGTTCAACAATCATTCCTTAGGTTGGGTCAGTAAAAGTGTTTTTTTAAATCGCTAGTGTTTTGTCCATGCCAAATTGTCTACCTGTCCTGCTAAAGTGTGCCTCCCATATCATCTTCTATTTGTTCACCAGCTGGAACATAAATGTGTCCCATGTGGTAGAGAAGGTTATCATGTAGATAGAAATCGGGGACATGCTTTCCTCCTTGGAGGGCCTGATATGTATCGAAAAGTTAGGATCCATCTCATACAAAGTGCACCAACTAGAAGTCTCATGTCTACAGAGGTCAAGGATAGTTGTGAGGTCTAAAATTGGAGAGGACGCTTAGGAAATATGTTGATGAATTATCACTTCCTTATGTTTTATTATTATGTGGAACTGTTGTAGGTATGTGGCCCACTTCTGGTGTCTTTCATTCCTTAGTTTTCTCTACGTTTGAAGGAACTCCAATGGCATGTGGTCTGTGTGGATGACTATCTCCTTTCCCAAAATGTAGTGTTTCCATTTCTTGCAGGCTTAGACGATGGCATAAAGCTCCTTATCATATGTTGGGTACTTCCTAACTATGTCATTAAATGTTTCACTATGATATGCAACAGGTGGCCATGTTGCATGATAACAACTCCCATGGCATACTCGAGCACGCATCTATCATCAATTTGAAAGGTTGATGTAGTTCAAGTAAGGAGAGAACATGGGCCAAGCATAATCTTTATTTCAAATCTTTGAATTATCTTGCTACACCCCCCCATCGGAATGTAGTCATGTTTCATCGTTTAATCACTTGGTTCAATAGCCAAGAAATATGTGAAAACCCAAGACAAACTCGACGATAGAAATTGACAAGACCAAGAAGCTATGAAGCCCTGTAAGTATTTGGAGTAGGCCATTTATGAATAACCTATATTTTCTCTTGGTCAACATGGACTCCTTCATCCATAACATACCCTAAATATTGAACCTTCCTCATCCCAAATGTGCATTTTTCTAGATTTACATACAACCGTGCTTTCAAGGGTTTGAAGTACTTCTCAAACATGTTATAGATGTTTCTCCCACATATGACTATAGATGAATATATCATCTAAGTAGACAACCACGAAGGAATTGGTGTAGGGCCACAAGATGTCATCCATCATCCTCATGAATGTTGCATAGGAGCATTAGTTAGTCTGAAGGGCATGACCAACCATTCGAATAGACCTTCCTGAGACTTAAATGCAGTCTTCCAGACATCGTGGGCTCGATGGGAATCTAGTGATAGCTAGAATTGAGATCAATTTTGGTGAATAATTTTACACTGTGGAGATGGTCTAACAGATCATCAATCCTTGGAAGAGGGTAGCAATTATTCATAGTAATTTTGTTCAAGGCCCGATATAATGCAAAGTCTCCATGTTCCATCTTTCTTTGGTGCCAAGACAATTGGACTTCCACAGGGTGAATATCTTGGCCTAATGTGTCCCTTTTGAATCAATTCCTGAGAGTTTCCTCTTGATCTTGTCATTTTCAAGGAAATACATAAGATACACATGTAGTTGGGTAAAAGAGATCTCGAGACCAAATCAATAACATGTTTTATCGTGCACTCAAGTGTTACTCATGTGGGTGACTGGAATAGATCATCATACTTAACTATGATTTGGTCCATCTTCTTCTTTTGTTGCACTAAATGTGTGTTCAAGGTGGCTATAACAACTTTCTTGGTAGTTTTTGGTCCGATCACCAAGATGACAAAATGCTTTGTTTTCTCCACCAAAGTCTTACATTGCTTAGAACCGATGAGGGAAAAACAATTGGACATAATGACCTTGGGTATCCAGAGCAAGCACCGAATCCCAATGGTAATGATGATACTTCAAGCTCATGACTCATAGATGCCATGTTTATCCCACCCGAGTGGTTGGCCCAAGTGTACATCACAAACATCCAATGAAACAACATCACATAAGAATTCATCATGGAAGGGTTTGATTGCATATGGGAGGAGACATTGTTGTGTGACATGGAGATCTCTTCTTGGGTTCAACCACCCAATACTATATGGATGGGGATGTGGCTTTACAGGAAGGTTCAAACTTTTCACAACATCAACAGAAATTAAATTCTTTTGACTTCCACTATTAAGAATAAAATGCAAAGGCTTACCCTTTACCCAAAGCTTAGAGTGAAATAGCATTTCCTTCTCATCCATCTTCTTGACTTGTGAGGTGGCAATGATCACATCCGATTCAACATCTACAATTTCATCTTCTTCATCTTTGACCTTGGGGTGTGTCACCAGTGGAACAATGGGTGTTGAAGATGATGACTCAATGAGTAAGGACTTGATGGCTCGACATTATTCCTTAGAATGATGATTAGTCTTGTGGAGGTCACACCACTTCCCTATCTTCTCCTTATGTGTTTTATTTCCTTATGACTCCTTCATGTTTCCAACCTTGACCTTGGGTCTGGCCTTCCTTAACATTTTCCCCTTATAGTTTGTTTTTTTGTATTTCTCTTTATATGGTTTTGTTCAATATTAATCGCAAAATTGCACACCTCGCCGAGGGTATGAAATTGAAATAGGTCCATGTCCTCCCATATGTACCAAAGTATAGCCCACTGTGATATTTTAGGATCTTGTGTTATTTTGTGTCTTGAATGCCCAATCTTACAGACAAAGAATGAAAATTATTAGTATAATCTTGAATCGACTAGTCCTTACCTTGGTGGAGTTCACGCCACTATATGTACACATCATCATAGACTACAACAGAGTAATATTCTTCCTTTATGATATCCTCAAAATTATCCCATGTGGGCTCCTCTACAATGCCTAATTTGTCCCTATTGAGTCTGTTTTTGTACACCCCCACCAATTTTTGACAGAAAGTGACGATTTCAAGAGAGAAAATGTTATCTTCTCTTTATCAGTGAATTTATTGATAGAAAATAGGAGGATAATTGGTCCACCCAAGTTTCTACCTTAAAAATAGGAATATCAAAATTTACTTGAACCTTAAAGGGTGTCGGGGCACTGAAGGGTTGGATCAGAGGAGGATGCATGATTTCCCATTTGTAGTTGTTGAAGGATCTGGGTGAATTGTTGTAACATCTGCTCCTTTTTATCCATGAGATCCTCATTCACCATATTATTGAGAAGATCATTTTTCTCACTGTTCTCTTCCATTTTAGGTCTCTTCCAACAAGTAGTCAAATTTTTTGAAGGATCTTGTGTGGACCACCCAAGATTTTTATATCCCGACCTCATCCCGGGAATCATATACTCTCAATAAAAAATTTCTTGGATACTAATGATCCAAAACTTAGAGGTATTGTAATTAAAGGACAAAATAAAAATTGTGTCATATGTAAATAGAACAACTATCTCTGAAAAGAGTTGTATATTGCTCAGAAAATTGTGATTACAATAACTATCTATGCAAGGAGATGTGTGTATTTCCCTTGTGGGTTACATATAATTATATATTAATTTTATAAATATGAAGAGATATAAAGAAAATGTGGAAGGTCTCCAATCTCTAGGGAGATAAGGCGATTTACTTTTCATGAATTACATATGCGAAAATGTCGCGAAATTACTATTTTTAGACAACACTACAAAAACTATAATTTGAGGCTTTTATACATGTATTTTTAGGGTAAAACTTTCCATAAAATATTTTAAAACCATTTCACCATATTCTACATATTCTAATCTTTCTGACGCATTTTGAACAGAGTCAATAAGAGCTATGATGCAAAAGTTATGACTTCGAAAGTTGCCCCACTAGAATTGCCACCTAGGTTGTTGTCTAGATCACCCTCAAATGAAGTTTATGAAGATTCATTAAACTAAATCAGATTCATCAACAACTATTTTCATTTCAACCAACTCATAATTCTTATAGAAAAAAATGTAAAAATAAATTATATTTCCTTATTGCAAGAGGCTAGCTTTATGTAAAGTCTTATTTTCATCTTCCACCTAAGGTATTTCAAATCTAAGCTAGCCCTCCTTATTTTCAATTGTGAATAAGAATAAAATAGAAATAAAAATTTCCATTCAAATACAACCCATCCTTCTCTTACAATTCTACAAGCCCATACTATTCTATACCCAAAATATTTTTACACTTTGCTTTTCAAGATTATCACAATATGAAGGAACTCAAGTTACACACAATAATTATTCCTTCATTCAAGTAAATAATATCCATGCAAATTCTTCTATTTTTCTTTTCTCATAAGGGTAGTTCAATTATAATCTTATATTCCTCACTACCACAATAAAATTTACAATAATATTTCAATCTTTCCCACCAAGTTGAAGAATACATAGTTTTCCACTCCACATTGGAAACTAAAAAAAAAAAAAAAGTATACATTTTGAAATCCAAGTGGAAAAGTATCCCCAATATGGGGAACAACATGTCAAAATTTTCAAGAAATATTCTTTGTCTCCATGAAAGGAAGCTTCCTTCAATATTCCAAGGTCAAGTTCCTCCTTTGAACAAGATTTATTTAACACAAGAGAATAAAAAGGCTCAATTATCCACCCAACCTATTGAAATCATTACATGTCATCTCTAAGAATGGAGGACATGATAGCCTCCCTCCAAGCCCATGGGAGAGATAGGTTGCATGCCTCCAAGTTTCACAAGAAGGGGAAAAATTCAAGGTTTAAACACACATAGTCATAAATCAATACATCCACCCAAAACCAAACACAATGAAGAACCCCAAGTTTCTCCATGGACAGAAGATGGGAAAGGATGCCCATTGCCAAAATTTTGAAAAACCATATCGTATATTTATCCCACAAGAATCACAATACTCCAAAATTCACGTAACCTCCAAATCCTTACTCCAAGCCTCTTCCTTACCAAGGTTTTTCAAACCTTTGAGGATTTCTTTGGCAAGGAAGGGAAATGTGTTTTCAACCCATATAAAACCCATCTCCCTCATCATCCATATGAGCGAGAAGAAAATTAAAATACAAATCGCATCATGGATTTCCCATCAAGGCATGTGGGTATAAGAAGGGTTTTAAACCCTCTTCCCCAACGTTATTAGGTAGGCTCAATTTAATTTTGACCCCAAAGAGAAAAGCAACACTTCAATTTCCACTTTGACGAGTGTCATTGGGGCTCGTACTTTAATCAATTTAATTTGTCAATCTAAGGTGGCATCCAATAGCTGTTTGCAACAAAGGGAACAATAGGAACATAGTCTCAACATGGGTTTCTATCTTAAAACTAAGAATTTATTGAACTGATCGTGATTACAAATGAAATGCATGAAATTAAAGTACTGGAATTGAAAGCGAAATGAAAGTTAACTAAAACATTAACATTAAAGATTGCATTGCATTTAAAAAGAAATAGTAAACTGGTAACAACAATTGTTAAAGAACAAAGAAAGAAAGTAAGAATGAATCTCCCTCTCATTGGGTAGGAGTGGCCCTTGCTCCCCCCTCGATCAGTTTTACCAAACTTCTAGACAAATAAAATTACTCCTGAATTTGATCTTTATTGAATTCAAAATATGTTGCTACAATGAAAAATATGGAACCCTAATTCTAATTACATTATCTCTTTTATACAAAAAGAGTCCTAGTCTCTCCATGAGACATAGTTATTCTGAATGACTAATTCTAAATCTAACTAATTATTTGAACTAAACAATTCCCTTGATTCTTGGTAATACATTAATGGTGGGAACAATTCGTAGGTGTTTGATCTTGAAGTGTTTACAATAACTGAAGAGGGGATCCATGATTGAACTCCTTGAAGGAGTCAATCACCCCTAGAAGATTCTCCAAATCATAACTGATTGAAGAAACTGAAGTGATGTGAGTCTTCAATCATTATTGTTTTCACTCTTCTTGTGGCTTGAATGTTGATTGATAAATGGTGATGATTCTTGGTAGAAAATGATGTTGTCAGCTGGAATTCCAGAATCTAAGTTATCTACATGCATGCTTGTGTCACTCGAGCTTTGAGGGATCGGGTTTGATGAGTTGGATGCTTGATGCTTGATCTTTATGAGGATGATGAGAGTCTGTGCCAACACATGAACCAGAGTCTGTGCTATCACACAAAAGAGTCCTGCACTAGTGTGTATATACTAAGTCCTGCGCTCCATATAACAATTCAACATATGCATTTTTGCACACATAATTAATATTTATCCATATCATATTCAAGCCTTTTATGCACAAGAATTAACAAGGTGAAACATCATAAGTACACACAACAATTTCCCATAAACATAGTAAAGTAGTAAATATAAAGTATGTATTTTTCCATCATGCATAATAATATCAAAAGTAGAATAGGTTTGACATGGCTTAAACATAATTACACAAGGTTTATCATGAAAAAATGGGGCTCATCACCTCCCCCTGACTAGAGATTTAACAGGTCCTCCTGCTACCTATTAAGGAGTTCTACTATTCTAGAATAGTTATACTCATTTGTGAATGTCTGCCATGTCTCATCGTTAACTGTTATATCAGAAAACCCAAAGTGATCTACCACATTTTTCAGGTAGTATAACTATCTTCTACCTGATCATTAGTTGAGTTCCATCTTGGTATTAGTGCAAGAAGAAGAGGTGGCCTGTAGCGCATTCCAATCCACTACTCTTTAAGTCCTAGGATAATTTTACATACATATTTTTCCCTTTTTAAAGACCACCTGAGATTAGTGGGTGAAATGAATTCCTTCCTTTTATATGGCTGACCAATAGTTGATATCATAGCTGTGATGCAAGAAAGTTGACATTAAAAGTGGGAATCACTTGCTCCCGGAAGTTCTTGACACAATTCTATAGAATTTCAGTGTACCTGTCTACGAGACATAGACAATACACTTGTGATCTAAACTTGTTGAAAAATCTGAGTGGTGCTGGAAAATCATGCCTCATGAGGAGGCCTACTATAGACTCTGACTGTACAAATATTTCCCTTTGATCTCTCCACTCACCTTGATGTCTTAGGGTCGAAACAAATGACCTCAATTGAACTTCTCCCACATATAGATTTACTAGTATTTCTATTTGCTCAGGGAGCAAGAATTTGTGCACATAAAATTCACATAATAAATTCTTTTCAACATCATTTGTAGCAAGTGTATGCTCCTACAAATTGATGGTCATCTTCAAATTCAATGTCCAACCGAGCCTGGCTCTATTGATTTTCCATTTGAAGAATTGTTCTTTTAAGAACATGGCATAAAAATTGGAGGGAGGTCTGCAGAGAGAGCACCTGGTCATACAACTGACTAACATGGACAACATTTTGTTTTAGCAACTCAATCTCTTCTTTTAAACTTGTATTCTCTTCCTCAACCTTTTTCAACCGGTAGCATTCTTCCATCCATTTGGTCATCCCCTTCAATACAATGATTTGAGGGAAGTCCATTTTTTTGTTTTTTGCACTAAGTAAACGAAGTAATGGATGCTTCCAATACATATACTTTCTGCTCCTTTTCATGTAGGGCTTGTTAATTGAAGAGTTTCCTCTTCTAGTGTGATACCATACTCTGCAGTTCTTGAATCCATTTTTCTTGAGAAGATAATTGCTGGGAAAAACCGACATCCTTCACATCCAATAATGTTTGCAATTGGTTAACCCTTTCCGAGCCATTTGAAGTTCAAACTGAACTTTAGACAAGGACAACACATTGGGAAACAAAGTACTGAAGGTCTAGAGAACTAGGTTCTCCTTCCTCCATGGGTGCTTTACCCTTATCCCTAACCAATCCTTCTTCAGGAATGGATGGAAGAGTTGGCTTAGTTGGAGACTCAAGTGGAGTGTTAATCAATGTTTGAATGGTTTTGATGCTTCATGTTCTTCCTTTGTCAATGGATTTTCCTCTAGGGATTCAAGGATAACAAGGTCTGTATGAGAGGTATGGTGGCATTTGCTAGGTCTGTTAGAAGTGGATGAGGGAGAGTATGATTGTTGAAATTTAAGCCACCATCTCATGCCATTTATTTTTCAAAAACTTATGCTTGTAGATTAAATGAATGAGACCCTGAAATTTGAGATAGGTTTCCCCAGCAATGGAATTTTTCAGTGGCAACACAGATAGCTTCATAGAGAAATTGGGGAAAATTAACCTTATACTGGGGTTTTGCCTTGCCATGGCGTAAATGTATGAGCATCCTCAATACTAGACCTAACACTATCTCATACTGCCCTTCACAAGTAAAATATCTAATCAACCATTTTGCTACCCCTACCCAGGGTTCTAGTATACTCAGTATTTTGATCCCTTTTTCCTTCCCTTTATTATCAACTACCAACTGTAATTTTTCTCTTCTTCCTACTACAAATATTTTAATTAATTCATGGTACATTGTCCACTCAGTAATAGCTAAACCATCATTTGGAACTCTAGAAAATTGACGATTACAGTTGGGGAGAAGGGTATTTCCTTACCATTTATGGTTGAGTAGCTTTCCTCCATATTCCTTGTGAATTCCTCTATCATGGGGATGTTGAATTCTTCATATGCAGGAGAAAATCCAACCACCATTTTGTCAAAAACTTCCACTGAATTCACATCCGCCAAGAGTTCAACTGAATTGGTAGGCTCATGTCTGAGTCTGGGTCCCATTTTAGGTTTGAGGAAGAAGGAATTAAGTAAGCACATGACTGGGTAATATGTAGGAGTTGCTAGGAATAGCACAAGAGAAGTATGGCGCAGGATAGAGAGCAACCCAATTGAGAGCACAAATGTTGAACAACCTTGTTATGTAGGTGATATGACCGAATGTGGAAAATTCAAGCCAAAATCCCGAGGTGATGGGATAAGTACTTTGATGCATGTGAAACATTATGGCATTTAATGGGTGGTGGATTTGGAGTGGATTTTGGGACGTGTGATATGATTTGGGAAAAGGTGGTTAATTAATATACATGATGGAACAATTTAACTTTAAATTTAAAACCTTACAATGATAAGGGTCATTAATTATGCATACCTTGATATTAAAGCTTGTCAATCTCCACCGTTATTTGAAATTAAGTGTGACACCTCTCCACCTTTCATGATGTCATGCTCCATGTGTAAGTGGTACTACCTTTTTATTTTTGTTGATCAATTCAAGAGAGAGAAGATGTCATTGTTGGTTTTCAATCTTCTCTATTTTTTTTTTTTTTATGAAACATGGGGTGCCATCTCTGGTTTTCACCCAATGCTCTAGAGGAAGATGATTTCCATTTCTGGTTTTCAATCATCCCCTCTTTATTTCTAGAAGATGATAGTTAGGTCTGCATCGTGATAGGAAAAGAAACCTTGCCTACACAATGAAGATCTGAATCTTCTTGTATTGCTCTCTAAAACTCTTGTCGAGATGTTGGTTTATGGTACAACCTCAGTCTTGTGACCATTAACCAACATGAATTTCCTTTCACCATCAATTGGAATCAACTGGATGGTCCCATTATCATACTTTACAATTTGGTAAGGACCCATCCACCTCATATGTAGCTTTCCTTTGAAATCTTTATATTTTGAATCAAAAAGTAAGGCCAGTCTCCTTTTTGAAACTTGTTTGGCTTGATTGTTTTTCATGCCTAGAGTTTCTTTTATTGTTGGATGATCTCATCATTTGCAATTTCAAGCCTGATCTCATCCAATTCATTTAATTGAATAATTCTTGCTTGTTGTACCTTGGTCAATTGATCCCCACCTAGATGTCATCCTCAATGTTTGGATTTCAAATTCTATGGGCATGATTGGTTTCTTACCATAGACCAATTCATATGGTGTAAACCTTGTTGTTGTTTTCCATGTAGTATTATAGGCCCATACTGCTTTTAGTAACTTTTGAGCCCAATTCTTTCTTGAGATGTCCACAGTCTTTGTAAGTATATTTTCCAATTCTCTGTTGGTCACCTCTACTTTCCCATTTGATTATGGATGGTAGGGAGATGAATTCTTATGTTTCAATTGATATGTCTCCACAAAAGAGTTGATTACCCCTGACATGAATTGTGGCCCTTGGTCTGACACAATTGATCTTGGTGCTCCAAATATTTGGAAGATTCATTCATAGAAAAATGCAACCTTCTCATCTCTTGCATGTGAAAGTGCCTACACTTCAACCCATTTGGTAACATAGTCAAGTACAAACTAATATATACTCCTTACCTTGTGAGGTTGGGTCGAATGGCCCAATGAAATCTAGACCCCACTTCTCAAATGGCTCCAAAACAACTTGTGGTTGAGAGGGGCATCTCTGATGTAAATGTTGGTTTCCCCATTCTTTGGAATTTATCACACCTCCACACATACTTCTTGACATCCTTGAACAAGGAAGGCCAATAGTATCAGATCCTAGGATTTTATGAATGGTTCTTTGCACCGAATAGTGGCCTCCTGATGGTTCATCATGGCATGCCCATAGGATATCAAATATTTCATTCTCAACAACACACTACGTAACACATGATCAAGACCACATTTAAATAAGATTCCATTCAACCAAGTATACATCACACTCTACTTAATTAATTGCTTCTTTTGCTTGGGTGTGAAAAAGTTTGGAAACTTCCATGGCTAAGTAATTAGCCATGTTTGCATACCAAGGAGAGGTAGTAGATAGTGCAAACAAATGTTCATCTGGAAAGTCATCACTGACTTGTTCCTCTTCTTCTTATGAAGTTGTGATCTGGAGAGGAAGTCAGCCAACAATGTTTGACTTCCCTGGTTTATCAACAATTTTAATATTGAATTCCTACAGTAGCAATAACCATCTGAAAATTCTGCCATGAACCAAAGGTTTATTCATGAGATATTTAATGGCAAAGAGTGGTCAGTATGTACAATGACTTCATATCTATGTAATATAATGTCTAAACTTATTTATTGCATACACCACAACTAGGAATTATTTTTCAGTTGTTGTATAATTTTTCTCAAGTAGGAGAAATATTTTTACTAATATAGTAAATTGCATGCATGGGTTTTCCTTCCTCTTGTTGTCCCAGGAAAACACCTATTGCTTCATTGGAGGCATTTGTTTGAATGTGGAATGGTAACTCCTAGTTGGGACCTCTCAACACTGGAGTACTGATCAAGTTTGTCCTTAATCGCATCAAAGGCTCTTTGACATGTTTTTGTCAGTCAAACTCATAATCTTTAGTTAGTAGAGAAAACAATGGAGAAGAAATTTTACTAAAATATGAGATGAACCTATGGTAATAACCAACATGACCGAGAAAACTTCTTACCTCAGTTTGATTGGTGGGTGAGGGAAACTTCACAATGATGCTTACCTTATCTGGGTCAACCTTAATTCCTTCAATTGAAACATGATGACCTAAAACTATACCTTGTTCCATCATGAACAAGCATTTTTCATGGTTTAAGGATAGCTGATGTTTTTCACAAGTGAGAAAGAACTTTATCCAAATTATTGATTGCTTCCTTAAATGTTTCCCCATAAATTGTAAAATCATCCATGTAAATTTCTACACAATCATGAGTGAGGTCTGAGAAGATAGCTAACATGGCTCTTTGGAAAGTGGCTGGGGCATTGCATAACCCAAAAGGAAACACCTGTAAGAAAAGGTCCCCCAAGGATAGGTGAACATGTTGTCTTGTCTTGGTCTTCATGAGCTACTGTGATATGATTGTATCCACTAAATCCATCCAGAAATGAGAAGTATATTTTACCTGATAAGCTATCTAGGACCTGATCAATAAACGGTAATGGGAAATAGTCCCAGTGAGTGGCCTTGTTCAACTCTCTATAGTCCACACACACTCTCCATTTCCCATTATTTTTAGGTACTATGACTAAAGGAGAAACCCACTGACTGTCTGAAATTGGATAAATAAAACCTACATTCAAGAGATTTTCAATTTTAGTCTTAACAATGTCTCTAAGTGTTGGGTTTATCCTTCTTTGAGGTTTCCTGACTGGTTTGGCCTCAATGGTGTAAATGTGATGTGTATAGATGCTAGGATGTATACCTTCATATCATTGTATTCCCAAGAAAAATCTTGGGGATGAGAGTAGAGGAGTTTGAACAATGTGTTTTCCTCTTCATCCTTTAACCAACTATTTTTATCGTCAGAGTTCTTCCAGGAAGAACATGCAATTGTTTTGTATCAAGTTGAATTGAATTGACCTCTGGATATCTTCTTAGAAGTGCATTTAATGGAATTTATGTGGTAGAAGTCTTTTGCACCGAGGTTATGTTTTGAAATAAGCATTTCTGTTAAATCTATGTTCCTCGCAAATGGACAAATAATGGGCTAGTTATTCTCATCCATGAAGTCATTTTTGATTTCAGTAAGTTGTAGAACGTTAGACTAGCACAAGAATCAATGCCTGAGTTGAGCGCAAGACTTTAAATGAACCTAGCGTAAGACTCAGCACATGACTCGGGATATGTACAAAATCAGTGTCATGGTAGTCACATTGAATCTGATCGAGTGTTCTTGAATTACTACCATGGAAAGAGAGGAGATGATATCCTCGGAACCATCAGAGTCATCATTAGACCAATGTTTTTTGTGGAAAATGGTTTAGTCTATAGGTATAGTGACAATTTCTTGGAATCTTGACCATTGGTAATGACCATATTTCTTTTCCTGCAATCAATGAGGGCAACAACCATAGCTAACCACAAGACGTCCTAGGATTATGGGGTAACCAATATTTCTATTCTTTGTTTTGATTATAATGAAATCTACCGCATAGTCCCAAGACTCAATTATAACAATAACATCTTCTATTATTCCTTGGGTTTATTCTTGATCGATCCGCCATTTGTAAGATGATATGTGTTGAATGAGGTTCAGGGAGTGCCAATGTGGATAGAGTATCTGTAGTCATGACATTTATGGAAGCTCCTAAATCAATGAGGACATTAGGGATTTGGACAATTTCCTATGCAAATAGTTACAATAGGACTACCAAGATCCCCATACTTAGGAGGAGGATTAGTTCCTTCTAAGATGCTAGCAAGTTTCCCATCAACATGAATGGTTTTTGGTTGATTCTTCCTTCTCCCTGGAGTCTTGAAACATATCTCTTTAATGGTTTTTTTAATTCAGAATATCCTTAAGAGCATGTAGAGCAAAGGAATCCAATACTTAACTTCCTCAGTCCTTGAATTAATTCTGACTTTGGCTTCTCAGGAACTGTGGCAGTTTGTTTCTCAACTAGTCTAGATGGAAAAGGAATGTCAATGTCTGATTGTTGAGTTTCTTCAACATTCTTAGGCTGCATTTTCTCTGGTTCTTCATTGTCTTCAAGGATCTCCTCAATGATGGAGAAGAAGGTTTAGATGTAACCTTCCCGAAACAACATTATGTTCTTGCAATCTAGAGAGTTTATTGTAGGGTTTTCTCTATTTCTACCATATATGTTGGATTTCCCTGCCTTATATTTTTAGGGTTTGCCATGGTTTGAGAAGGTATTTGTGGTTGGGAAGGTTGTTCAGGTTGGGAAGCATTACTTGGTCCAAGCCAACAAGGCTTGTTGACCTTGTGATCTTCGTTGATTATAATATTGTTGTCTGACCCTTGTGGTGCATTCCACTACGTTGTTGGTACTGAGGATTATATTGTGAGTATTGTGGAATGTTTGGATGTGGAGCCCATGGTTGTTGATAAAAATTTGGTTGTGCATACTATGGGCTCCACTCCTATGGAACTTGTTGGGCCCAAGGGGTGGATATGACCATGGTCCATTCCATTGGTTTGGGACCCATTGTGCTTTTTTGGTTGTAGTTTTGATTTTGGTTAGACTGAAAATTTCCTCCCTGCCTCTAACCCATGTAGTTAAGCTCAGATTCTTCTTGATTTTTTCTTTAAATGATTCTTTAGTAGGGGAAGTAGACCACACTGATCAATGGCATGCTTAAGTTCACAGATAAGACAAATTTTTGTCTTGTCTAATGGAAAGTCCTTCAGTCCATGTTTTTCTCTACACCTTGGGTAGTAGATGAACAAGGGTTCTGTATTTCTAGCCTTTTCTCTATCCATAGTAGTGTTGAGTTGAATTAAGAGGTCAGTCTTTAAATTTGTAATTTCTTCCCTTAGCTTGGATAGATCCCCATTAGCCATTTTTCCTTTTTGTTTCCTAAGATTGGGGGCAAGTTCTTGAGTAATTCTGTAAAGGTCAATGATATCCATGAACTCTAACTTGTTCATGTCTCCCTTCCCCATTAGGTTGAATGCTTCTTGTGTGTCATCATCTAATCCTTTGAGAAATAAGGTTTTGAGTAGGTTAATGTCTAGGCCATCTCCACACCTTCTATGAAGAAAAAGGAACCTGGTCTAGGTAGTCTTCTACACTTTCATCCTCTTTCTACTGAATTCGGAAGAGTTCTTCTTTCCTATCCCTTACTCGACAATAATCCTGGTATTTATCTAGGAAAACTCATTCCATTTCTTCCCATGTATTGATGGAATCTAGGGTCAACCCCATAAACCATCTCATAGCTGCATCTTTTAAGGTAGAGGGAAAATTTTTAAGTTTTTGGCCATCAACAATGTAGTCATAAGTTTGACACAAAACCTTAAATTCAAAAAGGAATTGATCAGGGTCCTCTGAAACTAGCCCCAAAGTTTGGAAAAATTGAAGGGGATATGTTTTTCATAGGAGCTTGATCATTAGGATCCAACCAGATAGGATAGGTAAATGTTCTCCTCCTGGTGGATTTTCTACACCATTATCCCCACCATTGGGGTCATCCATCATGTTATTTTCGAGCAACAAGTTGTTCCACAAGTCAGTTTTGGAGGGGGGTTTGAAGGTTTATCCTAATAAATCTTCCTCTATGGTCTCTAGGTCTAAACATGCAATCCTAACATACTGAAAGTGGTTCCCTAACTATTGATACTGAACTTGGTTGTGTGTGTTCCACATACTCATTCCAAGGGATCCTTGTTGTCACTACAAAGTCTCCTGATTCTTTTTTTTAAAAAAAAAGAAAGAGTTATGGAAATGAATTTCTAAATGGAAACTTACCAGACACCCTCACAATATCTTCTAGTTAGCACCTTAACCCTTGATGACACCTTGTTCCCCGGAAATGATGCCAAAAAGTGATGAGTGTCATTGGGCTCATACTTTAATCAATTTAATTTGTCAATCCAGGGTGATGTCCAATGGTTGTTTTGTAATAAAGGGAACAATAGGAACACAATCTCAACATGAGTTTCTATCTTAAAACTAATAATTTATTGAATTGATCATGATTACAAATGAAATGCATGAAATTAAAGTATTGGAATTGAAAGTAGAAATGAAAGTTAACTAAAACATTAACATTAAAGATTGCATTACATTCAGAAAGAAATAGTAAACTAGTAACAACAATTGTTAAAGAAAAAAGCAAGAAAGTAAGAATGAATCTCCCTCTCATTGGGTAGGAGTGGCCCTTGCTCCTGCCCCTCGATCAGGTTTATACCAAACTTCTAGAAAAATAAACTTACTCCTGAATTTGATCTTTATTGAATTCAAAATATGTTGCTACAACTGAAAATATGGAACCCCTAACTCTAATTACATTCTCTCTTTTATACAAAAAGAGTCCTAGTCTCTCCATGAGACATAGTTATTCTGAATGACTAATTCTAAATCTAACTAACTATTTGAACTAAACAATTCCCTTGATTCTTGGTAATACATTAATGATGGGAACAATTCGTAGGTGTTTGATCTTGAAGCATTTACAATAACTGAAGAGGGGATCCGTGATTGACTCCTTGAAGGAGTCAATCACCCCTAGAAGATTCTCCAAATCATAACTGATTGAAGAAACTAAAGTGATGGTGAGTCTTCAGTCATTATTGTTTCACTCTTCTTGTGGCTTGAATGTTGATTGATAAATGGTGATGATTCTTGGTAGAAAATGATGTTTTAGCTGGAATTCCAGAATCTAAGTTATCTGCATGTGTGCTTGTGTCACTCGAGCTTTGAGGGATCAGGGTTTGATGAGCTTGATGCTTGAATGTACTATCTTTAGGCCTTTATCGATGAGGATGAGAGTCTTGTGCCAACACATGAACTAGAGTCCTGTGCTATCACACAAAATAGAGTCCTGCGCTAGTGTATATACTAAGTCCTATGCTCCATATAACAATTCAACATATGCACTTTTTGCACACATAATTAATATTTATCCATATCATATTCAAGCCTTTTATGCACAAGAATTAACAAGGTGAAACATCATAAGTACACACAACAATTTCCCATAAACATAGTAAAGTAGTAAATATAAAGTATGTATTTGTCCATCATGCATAATAATATCAAAAGTAGAATAGGTTCTGGCATGGCTTAAACATAATTACACAAGGTTTATCATGACAAATAGTAATATAAATCACAACACTAAATTGGCATTGTGTGCGTCAACACCACTCGTATCTCAAAAATAGTCCACAATAAAACCACATAATATCAAAACAATAATGTATCAATGTATATAATCTAGTAAATGAGATGATTCAACAATGAAATGATGTATAAATCGACGAAAACTATATTATTTCACAATGTATTATTTCTAATCTAGAAGTTCCATTTCCTAATGTTATTCTTGAGTTTTTGAATTTGATGAAGCTTTACAACGACGTGCGTGAAGGAAGTGGGAGGCCAAAAAGTGGACATTTATCATGATTTAGAGAAAATTTGTACATGGTTTTTGAATAATGTGTATATGATTTCATTCATAGGTTAATTGATCATCGAATCTAAAATGCGTACATGTTAAACATGATCGTGTTAAAACATATAACACATGTACGTGTTTATGTTGATTTACATTTCACAAGGTTGTAAGTAGTGCAAGTTGAAGAAGTGAAAGACATGTTGTGTATTTAATAAAATAAATGTTAAGTATAAGTTTCAAATACTTTAAATTTATTTTGGTAAATATTTGAAATTTTGACCACTCTACATCTTCTACATGTTCTCAATATGGATGGAGCGCCAATCAAATTTGAAATACCTTGAAAAAGAAACTAGTTGTCATCACATAAGGAGAAAATTACAAAAAAATCCAATTTTTTAAATTATTGTTTTACTAGATAAATCAAATCCTTCTTAACATTTTTCTCTTTTGGGAGTTATTCAAAATTTTAGAGTTTTGGCTCTTAATTGGCTTTTATCACCTCTAGGATGAACAAGTGGAACTTTTCCTTTTATTCCCTTATTATTCATTGGAGTTGATTAGCCTTTTCATTTTGATTTGGGCATTGATAAAATTGAATGTGTCAACCACAACCAAAACTCGTGGAACCATTCCTTCGTTATATCGATTCATTTTGATGATTTATTAATTAGGCATTGCATTGGTAAACTTGATCATAATTGATACTCAGGAATTGTTCCCAAGTTCCATCAGAGCCATCCACATTGATAAAAAGGATCATCAACTTTATTAGTTTCCGATGGAACTCATGGAACATTTTTGTGGTTACGATTCGAGTCGATTCCCAAATAAGCACAAAACCAAACAATTAAAAGTGTTCCTTCGAACTTTGGCTTCATTAATAGAATGGGGTATAAAAAAGCTATGGGATTATTTTAAGTCATTATTATTTTTCCCAACACAAATTTTAGCTCTCCTCACCTATGTGCCCATCTCGCCTTATCCATTTCATGTCCCTACAACATTTTTTAACTAGTGAAATTCAAAATTGGAGATATATTCGAGAACACCTAATTGAACACTTCGTTTTGACACTCTTTGTGTGCAATTCCATATTTTTTTGAGATTTATTAGGTAATTCCTTTTCCATATCCTCATTTTTTCTTGGTTTGTAATAAATTCCTTCTCTTCACCCAATCATCCCCGAATCGCCTAACTAAAGTCCAATATTGTCAATAAGAAGTTTCATTATGTTGGATATGAGCCCATTTCTTCCCTTACAACCATTGTACATGAAATTGGGGGCAATGACATTAAACAAATGGACTTACCAAAATTTTGGACATGAATGGAGGATGACAAGAGAATTACATTGGTAGAGATAACTTTCAATAGTAGTCTTGCTCATGTAGGTGGATTTCCAAGTTCGACAATGTGCAATCATTATCTTGGCCCATGCCAATATTTTGATGCTTAAACCAAATAATTGAAAGATCCATAGGGGAAAGTTATTTCCCAACTTAATTCTCAACATATCAACCTAGCCTTTGGAATGTTCCTACAACAAATGTTAAAGTGGTGAATCGTGGTACGAAAATGTAAAATTTAATAGTAACTAAATATTAGTAGGAGGTATTTATGACCCCTCTCTTATTTAAAGAAGGTATTTTTCTTTATAGAGGGTTGGTAATTTTTAGAAAACATACACATAAGAGAACTTTATTTTCTTTCCACTTCTCTATTTATTTGTCAAAAAATGTACATTTTATGCAATGGAATATGAAACTTTGATTTCATATTTTTCCTTATAAAAGTGTTGATTTTGTATCGCATCTACTTAGATAAATTTTACTCATTTATGAAATTATTCGATCTGTGGGTGATTATTTTTTGTTATAAAATGTTATATCTCCCCTTTATTATTGACATGCATGAGTAGTTAAAGATCTAAATCTACATTTTCAAAAGGTATATCCCATTTCCTTTCTTTATGAAATTCTACCTTCCTATGTCTATTTTCTTCCTTCACACTTTTTCTAGAAATATACATCAAGATAGTTGTAGTGTAATTTTTGTAGATAATATTTTGTTTCCATTTTTTGTTTTTTTTGATATGGGAACCTACTTAGACACAATAGAGGAGGGACTTCCATCCCCTAATCTATTATGGAATTCTCATTTTCTCTTTAAAAAAATATTCTACCAATAGTTTTTTTGCAACCCTTTGTGGGGCACATTTTTTCCTCTTTCGTAACCCATAGAAATTTATAATTTTCCCAAGAAATGATTATCATATACAATCCCACTATTCTACATCCAAATCTTATTTTGATGCAAGATATTCAACAAGAAATTTATGCAAACTTGAGTTTTTATATAGAGAAATTTTGTAAGTAGGATACATTTTAATATTGCTTCTATGGTTTTGGATGAAGAAGAGGAATGCGTAACCTTATTAAAGAGGATTCAATTAGCTAAAAGAATGCAAAACCAAAAGGAAGGGTTTATGAATATTTTTTCAAATTTGATTACGTGAAATTCTTTAAAACTGAATAAAAGGAGATTCACACATTAATAAGGTTGAATGTGTTAGTGATCCTTTCTTTAAGTATCAAAAGCAGTGCAATTTTGGTTCATCTCGTGAGAAGAGAAGGAAAAGCAAAATATTTGGCAGTAAACCTCCATGTAGTAAGAAAATAAGATCTCAAATAGGGGTTAATTTGAGTGAGGCATAAGTTTTATTTAGCACTATTTTTCCTTTGCAAATTATTTTCCTCAAAATGGAAATACTAATTCTTTAAGAACAAAACATTAGGTCTCTGGATTTGACTCGACCTCTCCATGATTTTTCCAATAGGAAGTAGAAAGATTTTTTTCAAAAATTAGAAGAGATAGTAAGAAACATTTAGATGAACACATTGTGACATTTTTTGTTACATGTGGGGTCTTAGTTGCAGAAAGCACATGAAGATGTCTTAGTAAGATTATTTGTTGAAATTATGATAAACAATGTAGTTGAATTGTTCTACCATCTTACTCCAAATAGTATCACCAATTGGGATACTATGCGAACTAAGTTCGAGGCAAGGTTCAAACTAGATAAAGATGACCATGCTCTTTTGGATCAAATTTCTCATATGAAGAAAGAGCCTTACAATCCCATGAGAGATTTTTTTCAAATTTAACAAGATTTTTCATAAAATCGCTATCAATGTTTGGCCAAGGGGAAAATATCAAAAAATTTCATTAAAGCCCAACTCCTAGAGGATGGTTTTCTCTAGGGAGAAATAATTTGGTGGATCTAGATGATCCTTATAGGATAGTTATAAGTGCGGATGATGGCTTTGTCATGCCGGGTAAATTGAACAAAGATCCCATCGAGGGTAAGGCTAAAAATCCAGATAAATCAGTTCTTACCCACTAATTGAGAATATGGAAAATGATTTGATAACCTTAAATAAGTAAGTCTCTCAAAATGTTCCCACAAATACATAGAGAGATATTCCAAGGAGAAAATTTGGTGATAAATTTTTTACTCGTTATTCAACCCATACTAGCCATTAAAGATCCTTTAAAGGCTTGATGTGAGATTCAAGAGGAGGGAGACAAAGAATCCATGGAAGTAGAATAAGAAGAGGAAGTTGAGGAACATGAAGAAGATTCTAGTATTGGCTTCTAGGACTATCATTCATTTAATGATGACTATGATGAAAATGTGAAAGGCATGAATATATGCTCTTATGATGTTTTGACTTGGTCTCGGATTTCCAAGAAGAAGGATGTAACACAACCTAACATAATGGATAAAATCAAATTTCTCCCAAAACAACTCCATCAAGGTCATTTCCAAAAAGGATCTCCCCTCCATGTTTATCCAAAGCCTTGAGAAAGGAAAGTAAGTACTTCATCTCCTTCTAGTACTTTGGTTGCAAAAGATAGTGTAGTCGCAAAAATGTCAAAACCACTATTCTTATTGCTTAAGAGGTCACTACTTCTATGTTTGATATTATTGATCATAGCGAGAAATCTAAGGTTTGAATTTTTAAATTTGAATACTTACAAACTCATCTAGACTAATTTGATAAATTTGTCAAATTCATCAAAAATATCAATTTGAATAACTCATACTTTTCTATCCTCAAAAGGGATCCCACCTAGTCCTAAATCCACCACCTCAAAAACATGTTAGCATCCTTCCCATCTACCTATGGCCGATAAGAGCTTTTACGTTTCATAGTTGATAGGACTCAACAATTACATTATCGATTCTAGAGCTTTTCATAATGTTATGCCCACTAAAGTGGCTCATGCCCTTGGTATTGCTCTTACTAGATCACATGGTCAATGTTATTCTATGGAAACAAAATAAGTGCCTTTGAGTAGGTATATTAAATATGCTTGGTTGCATTCAAAACTTTCCCGGATAAGAGAGTTAAAACCACCACCTTGGTAGTTGACATTCCAGACTTCTTATGGGATGCTTTTGAGCATAATATTTTGCTAGAGAGGAAAATTAAGATGGATTGGTCTTATGCCTTGATTCCAGGCCAAAGGTGAAACGAAAAATTTACTTTCGTAAAGACAAGCTACATAAAAATTCAGCAAATAAATGATCCTAGAGTGGATATTCTATATCAAGATGTTGGTCTTTCTCTTCTTTCTCTTTTTCTCCCTAAGTATTCTCCTCCCGGTCTTCTACTTTATGAGTCTTCTCTCACCTCCATTTTGTATTTACACAAGTCTGTCCTTTCTCATGTCATCCCCTTGGTCTACTATGTCAATGCATTTCTCCCTTCGAGCACTCTCCGGTGTTCACTTCTTTCCTTGTCTTCTTATTTTTCTCTTCATGGTTTTTTTCCATTTTCTCCTCCTCTTACTCGTCTTCGTGACTCTCTCTTTTGCCTCCTTTCCGTGCGTGTTACTTCTCCTTTCTACCCTTACTTGGGATTTTATAGCATTTCTTAACTCCACGTTTCTCCTCCATATCTTTGCACATCTATCACGAATTCTCGTTTGACACAATCCTTTTGCTTCTCCTTGCCTTCGTCTCTCGGGATTTGTTAGAGACACACTCGAATAACAACCTCTATCTTCTCCTCCCTCTTGTTGCAGAAATTTCTCTCTGCCACTTCCTCTTTCACTCCCTATGTGTAGATCTTATGGAGCCTCTCTACAATGCTCCACCTTGAGATCTTTATTGACCTCTTCTCTCCGGGTGCGATCTTTTCCAAGTGCACTTTAACAAATCTTCTCCTTAGTTACCCGCATTTGTAGCTTTCTGGGAAAATTCTTATCGGTCGAAATCTCCCACCTATCTTGATCCTAACTTCCTCCTCTACATCCTCCCCAGTTTCTATGAATTATTTTCGCAATCCCTTTGGTTCGTGCACTCCTTTCAGGTGCCTCATGCATGCTTCCTCTCGAGATCATACAGTGTATGCCCTTTTTCATGCACACTCCTACAATATCCATATATTACTCATCCTTCCCCGTAATGGTGCTCCCATTTCCACACATTTCTTTGTCTTAATGCTCCTCAAATCCATTTAGAGTCTTATTTTATGCGTATCTATTTGTGTCATGTCTTTTCACTAGGTTCTCTTCTCTTGCGCTTTATACGACACGTCCCATTTCATGTTCCTAGAGATGCTCTTATGTGTATCTCTTATGTATTATGTGTATGTATCCTCCTTGTGTGCACTTTCTTCTTTTTATTCCAAATCATTCACCATGATATCCTTCCAAAGTTTTGTGCATTTATCTATGTGCTCATGGTATTAATCAACCATCTCCTCCTCCTAGGTAGTCTCCTTTGTTAGCGTGATACTTTCACGCTCCGTCATTTCATGTGCTTTTGCTTGCTCATCCTTCTCGTGGTACTCCCATATATGAAATCACTTCTCTTGGCATTACTCCCGCGATGAGTTATGTCTTTTTTTGTGATCTTCTTGTGTAACCTCCAGATGTGCCTCGTGCATGCCTCCTTCTCGGTGGTCTTGTATCACTCTTTGTGCATTCTTTTCTTCACGCATTCAAATCCCTCGACAAGTCCTTCTTCTTCTCTCCACTTTCATCCATAAGATCCTTACTTTTCAGTGGTCTTCCTTTACGCACTCCAGCTTAGGTCCATACATTTTGGATTCCTTGAAGCTTTTCCATCATTTCTCAAACTTCTTCATGACTCGTGCATTTGACACACTTCCTTTCTTGGCGTCATCTTGTCAATCGATGCACTCGCTTTCTATCTCGCATTCTCTACCCACCTTTCCTCAATGTGGAGAACCCATTAGTGTGAAATCACAGCACCCCTAAATGAGTTATGGATATGCTTTTCTAAGGCAGGGTCATTTGGTGTGATTTGCATAACATTGGATCATTCCCCAAGCTGTGGACTTGCAAATGGGAATGATCCTCCAGAGAAGGCTGGTTCCTCTTCCTAATCCTAGCACTAAACTACTTCTAAGGAAGGAAATGCGACTATCTACTCCTAATCTAACAATTCCAAGGGACCAAGGAGAGAGAGAGAGCATGAAAATAAAGAAATCCTACACTACAGAGGTGATAACACCGAGAAAAGGGAACTATTGATCACAAACCCAATTGCCTGAAATGGAGAGAGGTGAGCAATGGAGAGGATGGACAGATGCATCACAGACCAAGGATAAATTTCACACAGTAACACCATTTCAAACCCCTTAAACACAGCTCCCAAAACCTACAATGGACATCAGAGATATGCACAGTATACCCTACAATGGTGAGAGGCGAGAAGAGACAAAAAATGAGCAAAGGATGGACAAAACGCATCACGAAACAAATTTTATTACTTTAGGAGTTCACACAGTACACCATTAACGAGAAAGAGGCAAGAAAATACCATTACAAAGCCAAGGGAGGAGGCTTAAACTCCACATTCGACCCTGGAGAAGAAAGAGAGAAGGGGGCAGGGAAGAAGAATGAACAACCCTTTACAATGAATCCTGCCCCTGTATTTATAGATTTGATCGGAGAGAAGAAAGAGAGAAGGAAGCAAGAAAAGTGGGTTGAAGCTCAACCACTGCTGTTAATGCTTCTGATAAAATATGCCCCAAATCCATCTTTACTGCATGATCCCTTGATTCGGTACCTTGAAAGAAGAGGAAACGACGGAAATAGATCGAATCCGATCTGGTTGTTGAGACAGATGGATCCTACATTAAAGGCCCAAAGACATTTCCTCCATTTTCCTTTACCTAACCTCCTCAAATTAAAGTCTCAGACCTCCATGGCGTAGGTGAGGCTGAGATCTTTCCAATGGTGTCAAATCTGCAATATTTTGAGCCCTGAGTCGAAAGATATGCCCCTTCGAAGTTTGTATCGGGTCTATACGAATGGACAGGGAAAACAATTTGAAAAATGGGCCCCCTTTTGGTTTGGGACACATCAACCGGATTAGAACAAAAAATTGGTCTTGTGGGTCTGCAATTTATCTTTTGCCCTTTGAATGAAAGGCAAATTTTCACTTTTCCTCGACTCCCCGCCTTGGCTTTGACTCGAGTTCTAACGCTAAATTTTTCCCCAATGGAGTTACAGGCCATTTTGTAACTTTTACCCTTTTGTGATAACAAGGGGCAAAGAATCAACTTTTCCCTCGATGCCCCGCTTTCCTCTGGGACACGCGTCAGTCTGGCACTCATTTGGTCTTCCCCTTTTTGGATTCACCTTTGGAGAAGCACTGTTAGGACACGTGGTTCCCTCTGCTGGATCTTCCATACTTAGTCGATTTCGGACCTTTTTGAATCATTTTAAACTTGAGGACTTTGGATCTTCTTTGTTTCTTCCCCTTTCTTTCTCCTCTCTGCGACATTGCTCCTTGTTTATGAGCCCATCGATAACCTATTTGTCATCCTGGAATGTGAGCTCATGGGTCTAAGTCATTTCCTTCATAATTTCCTTATGTGCAGGAGTTGTCTTGACCAAATTTTGCAGGGGGGCGAATTTGGGATAACAATTTGGTGACTCACGGGGACATTTGCCTGCTAGATGAAGAGACCAGTGGCCTTGGAGCATCCATTGGGCATGGAGTCAAGAATGATGGCCTGACACTGATCCTTCTTATAAAATGGATTCCCGACTCTCTGCACTTTGTTGACCTCTGCCCGACTCTGAATGTCTCGTAGCGTGTTGGCACTCTCAATTTTCATAAGAAAATCTTAAAATGGAGTTTCTGAGAGTAGAAAATTGTATTGACAGGCTTTCACCTATCCCTAAAATGGATCTGTTTAAAACGACTTAAGTTTCTCTGGATTTGTTCCATTTTGGAGCTAGCAACTGTTATAGACCACTATGAGTCTTCTTGCCATGAATATTGAAGAGCCTGGCCTTATGCACCCTTGGAGCAAACAAACAAAACTTATATACAAAGACCAAATCATACATGCCTCAAATGAGACATGTAGAGTGTGCATAAGCACTTCTTCTGCTGAAAGCAAACCTACCTACTTTATGCTAGCTAGGAGCAAAGGTGAGCTAAACAAACCCTACAACTGGTTGTGCAAAATAGCTTCCTTTCCTCAAAATTGGCAGCCATGCAAATGATTTGGAGCTGAACATGGCTGTTATTAGGAGTGGAAGGCTAACTCGAAAATTGTTTCTCCACTCCCTCCATCAAGGTATCAACTAGAAACAAAATAAATACCTTTTCAATCAGCTTGCTCACTTGGTTCCCAGAGGTATTGTAGCTGATCCTTGGTACTTTGATGCTCATCCTCATGCCCTGGAGTGGGCATGACTGGTTTTGGCTTCTCCCTTGGCTCTAATGAAGCCAAGTATCTGATTGGGCAAGGTATGGTCCTTTGAATATGCCCATGGTTCTGAACTCTAACTCCAAGAATGGAGCCTTCTTGCTGACTCTCATGGATGGATGGTGTGAGAGGGATGATGACATCTTCCTGCTTTTTCTCTTCCTTCTCCTGTGAAGAAAATGGGAGAGCCATGTCTTCCAATCTTGGTTCCAGAGGGCTATTATGAAGTGCAGGTTGCTATTGTTCTTGAATGTTCTCCTCCATGGTAGCAGGCTCATGTGCTTGGGATGTGAGAGATGGAGGAAAAAATGATGTGATCTCCATGGGTTCCCCTCCATCAAGGCAATCCTCCAAGTCAGACAAGTAATCTTCCTCCTTGTTGTCCTGCTGCAGGTGCTCAACCTCCTTCATGGTGTCCTCCTGATCTATAATTGAATCACCATGGTTCCCTTCATCCTCAAACATGAAGTTTGAAAGCTCAAAATCTTCTTCAACATCAGAGCTTGAAGGGGATGAAGTGGGAGGAAGAACTGAAGGTTCTTCTGTGGCTTGCTTCACACTTGGAGCCTCTAAAACTATATGGTCCTCCTCCATAGCCGGAATGTACTCCTCTTCTTTTGGATTAGGAGTAGCTCCTTCTTCCCCTGCTTGTGTTGTAGTTGGAGCTTCCACCACTTGTGGCTTGACCTCAGCCTCCTCTATAGGCTTAACCAACAATGGAACCTTTGAAAACTCAAATTTAGCAGCCCAACTCTTCAGATTTTCTATCATTTCTTCTTTGTTGGGTTCCTCTGTTTGATGTTCTCCTTGGTTGGTTTTTGGAGTCCCTTCCCAACATGGACTTGGGAAGGCAAGAGGAGTGGTGGGTGGGGTCTCCACTAGTTGTTCCTTTGTTTGTGGCAGAGGGGAAGGTATTTCTTTTGGCTCTTGTGAGGGGGACATATTCGGAAGGGAAAAGGGAAGAGGAAAGGAAATGAGATGGAAGACTAGGGGATGGAGAAATGGATTTCACACTTGGGGCAGCATACAATGGGAAGCTTGGAAATTGAAGCTCAAATTGAGATGGTGTTGCTTGAGGAGTGGAGAGAAAATTACCAGATAATGGTGTAGGATTTACTCATTGACACGGTTGCCTGACACCAAATTCATAGGCATCGATCTCCTCTCATCCATTGTGCAAGTTGGGGCAGCATTTCAACCATGAAGTCTAGCTTCTCCTAAGGGCTGTAATGTCTTGGAAAAGGGCCTTCCCATGGACAAGGTGCCCTACAACCAATCTCGAATGCCTTCATTTGTGTTATGCCCCTTGACTGAACCATGTCAGCCTCCATTTTTTGAATCTTCTCCAGTAGACCAGCATCCTTTGCATAACTATCGCCATCATATGCATCCCCTTGTCCTTGATAAGCTTCATAGTCAAATTGGTTTTGACATTGCTCATATGGGTAAGCATAATGGTCCTGGATTTGATTATAATGTTGATCTGGAGGAGTTGGGAAATACATTGGAGGTGGACTATATTACTATAAGTGTGAGTTCCATGAAGGGAATGAAGTCATGATTGCACAACCTCATGGAATGGGAGAAAATGAAAGATATGGAAGAAGAAAATGGATGAAATGAGTGGAAATGGATGGAAAAGGTTTGCAACTTAGAGAATGGGTTTTTGACCAAATGGAGTCGCCAGATGTGCCTCCAAAGGTTGAAATCTTCACCAAGAGCACATCGAACCTGATGAAGTGAAGTGGTAAGGTGCTTCAGACCTGTCCCACGGTGTGCCAAAACTGTTAGTGCGAAATCACAACACCCCCAAATGAGTTATGGATATGCTTTTCTAAGGTCAGACTCATTTGGTGTGATTTGCATAACATTGAACTTCCCCAAGGTGTGGGACCTTGCGAATGGGAAAGCTCTCCAGAGAAGGCTGGTTCCTCTTCCTAAACTACCTGCCACAAGCTATTCTAGTGCAGGCAAGCTAATCTAATCCTAATCTAACTTCCAAGGAGACAAGGAGAGAGAGAAAATTGAAAAATAGAGCCTACACTAAAACGGTGATACACCAGCAAAGGAAGCGAGATATTTTGTTGAGGGAGAAAGAAACAGAGAAAATGGAGATGAGGGAGGTTAGACAGAAGTGACACAGCCCAGATCTTCAAATTCACCATTAAACTCCATGAAACACAACATCCTTGCACCTGCAAACATGAAATACATGCACAAAAACAAATATGGAAGGGAGAGGCATAGAGAAACAAAAAACAATGCAAAGGGTTGAATAACACCACAAAAACACGTTTTTATTGCTCTAGAAGGTGCACAAACCATTACATTTCTGGAATAGAGGCACAAATACATTTTCCAGGTGTGGGAGAAGGTTCGTTGCTCAAAAATGACGTTGAGAAATAAATTTGACTGAGTTTCTCTATGCCTGAATGTCTCTGCCTCTCAAACGAGAAGTGTTACAATATATATAGAAAGAAAAGAGAGAGAAGAGGGAAAAGTCGAATCCTGCTCCAACCACCATGAGAAATGCATCGAATCCCACTTTGAAAGTTCAACCACTAAATATCAATGCCTCCTACAAATCCGCCCACAATATGTCGCACGTTCCCCAACAGATTGAATCGAATCAGATCTGGTAGTTGAAGAGATTGGATTCTATGTTAATGGCCTAGAAGACTTTTCTCCATTTTCACCTACCAGGGCACGCGGCAGCCTGGCGCTCATTTGGGATTTCCTTTTTATATGGGACACGTGGCAGCCAGATTAGAGCAAAAATCGGGCTTACGGGTCCATAATTTACCTTTCCCCCTTTTGCGAAATGCAAAACTCAGAAAACCCCGACGACCCGCTTTGACCTGGGACACATGGAGATGTGGGGCTTGTTTGAGCCTCCCTTTATGGATTCATCTTGGAGAAGCGCCGCTAGGACATGTGGCTCTCTCTGCTGGCTCTTCCATACTTAGTCGATTCTGGATTCTTTCCTGAATGGTTTTGAGCCCGAAGACCTTGAAACTTCACCGCTTCTTTTCCTTCTTGCTCTTGGCTTCTCTGCGACACCACTCCTTCATTTCGAGCCCACCTGTAACTGTTTTTCGTCCTGGAATGTGAGCTCGTGGGTCTGAGTCGTTTCCTTCATAATTTCCTTATGTGTAGGAGTTGTCTTGACCAAATTTTGACCAAATTTACTTAAGTTGTTTGGGGGAAAATTTGGGATAACACTTCCTCATGTTCTTGGAGGAAAGAGCCAACTATGATACCACTTGAGGGATGACCTGGTGATAGGATCTACTAGGTACTCCTCGAGCCTTCCATTTTCTCAAAGTCTTATGAATCGATTTCCATATAAGAGAAGCCTTTTCATTTATGGGTAAAGCCATATGGCATCTACAATGTCCCTCTTGAGATTTACAAATGTTGGTGCCTCTAAGGTAAAAGTAGACTTATCTCACTCTAACTCTCTCCTATAGCTCTATGGCCAATCCCAGTATCTATCTCTCAACCCCCTTCTATCTATTTTTGCCTAACTCAGAGCCCTTTAACCCTCAACAAATTCCATCCAAATTTTGTGTGGTCAAATCCCAATGCCCAAATCTTGTAATTTATCAACAACCTTCATCTATCAGTTCCTCCTCCTTTTATAGCTACATGCACCCGCTTTCTCTCTCATGTGTTGGATTATCCATTTCCCTCTTGGAATTCAAATTTGAATTCATCCTCATTAATGCGCTTATCCACGCAATATTCTCTTGGCCAATCCTCTCATACCACATAATTCAATGGTTAGATTCTTCTTATTAGCCTCGATATCATCCACCACCATCACCCACGTGACCATGTAGATTTTTCCGTCCTTTTATTTCATGTTATCATCGTGTCTTTTCATCTCGGGCTTTATCTTCTTTGCGCTTAACGACTTATTATTTTCCCCTCAAAACTTATGTGTAATTCATTTGATCTCTTTACACCTTCATGTGCATGTGCTTCCTCGCACATTTACATCCTTTATCTATGGGAAATTATCCTTTTGTGCATAATTATGCATTTTCGTACTTGGTTGTAGTTTCGATCAACCAATTATTTGTGCACCATTATTTCACATGCCACACTCTTCTCCTACATGTGTTTTCTTATTTCCTCGCATGCTTGATTTCACCTTTCTTCGTGCCTCATGCCTCTAGGATGTTCACCTTTCTCCCTTTGTCTTATTTCTCTTGCATGCACTCCTTCATTATTTTGTGCATATTCTACGCCTTTCCGTGGAGCCTTATTCTTCTACTTTCCCACTTTCCCCTTTCCATGCATGCCCTAACTTCCTCGTGTGATCTTTTCTAATTCTCTCCATGTGCATTATTTTCTCTATGCCCTTGCTCCTTAACCTACTTCTCTTGGCCTTATGTATTTCCTTAACACAATTATCCTCATTGAGACATTATTTTATCCATGCACATTTCTTCCATGCATGTTTCTTCACCTTTGGTGCATTTAGGCCACTTCTTCTATCCTCGTTGCTTTCTCTCATGACCTTCCTATTCTTTTTTGCAACTCCTTATTCTATCACGCCTCTTCCAAACATTCTCCTTTCTCTTTTCCCACACATCTTCCAATTCACACGTGCACCTTCATTCTTCAAAGGTGCAAGTTTACCTAAGTCACAGGATGCCCCTGTATCAACTTATATCATAGTGCATAGATTTTCCTTAGAAATATCACGACGCATAAAAATAGAATTAATATGTGCATTGGAAGTGTCTTTGAGATGTATCTCATCCTCGAGAGAGGTAATCATAGTATTTGATGGTACAAATTAACTTCGCAACAATTAATATGTTGTTAATTAATCTATAGTTATTTAATCATCAAACCAAGGGACGCAAACTTTCAATAATACCAAAGTGATGTATGCACAATTACAAAGAGTTTATGAGGTAAGGAAAGAAATTGTTGTTAATATAGTGCTTGAAATAACAATGCTGAAAACAAACTAAAAGTAAATAAATTCCAAATACTATAACTAAAATAGAGCTTGTAAATTCAGAATATAGATAAATGAATGAATTGCTTTGCTAGTAAATTCAGAATATAGATAAAGGAATGAATTTCTTGCTAGTATATCCATGCAATAAAACAAAGCAACAAACTATGGAGGGGGTTAGTAGACCACAAGTGGGCCCTACCTTGGGTGTTAATCCCTCCTAAGGCTTGTACTTAAGAGTTACTGAACAAAACTCAAATTCTTTATTGATTTGGCATGAAGATTTCATTTAGGAACAAAACAACTCTCTTCTCTATGTATCCTCTATTCTCTAATTCTCTATCTAGATCTACATCCGATACATTCCCAATATTAATCCTTCGCTTTTATATTCCTCAATTATAATGAAACATGAAAAGAGTTTAATTAGGAGTTCAAATAGACTAAGTAAAAGATCTTCAATGAAACAAGTGGAAGATATTAAACAGAACAACAAGATTTTAAACACATGCAATAAAACTAACTAACAATTGTCCAGATATCAAATACATAACTCAAGTAACCATTAAGTTCTTGAAATCACATATTTAACTAATCAATCAGTTATTTTAGCGATTCATAATAAGTAGTTAGTTATATTGTTAAGTTATCTTTAGTTCTCATGTTCCAGTTTGTAACTTCCTCTTTCATGACACGTACAGGATTAGAGTGTCATCCTTCATGTTCCCAGAGATCTTCATAATCATGGATCCTTTGTTGTAGGTGATATTCTTTTGCTACGGACGAGTCGCGTGAACGGGTCCTTTGTTGGATACATGTTGCTTCATATAACAAGTTGCTTACAAACAAGAGTGGCATCACACAAATCATTATTCAAACAACTCATTATCGCAGCTATAAGAATAAATACACACTCAAAATACCACAAAATAAAGTTAACTAGTAATAACTATATTAATCAGTATCATGCCAATAAGTTCAAGTTGTAGTGATGATGTTCAACAGTATGATAAGGAAATATAAGGACATAGTATCAATGGTTTAACAAAAGTACAAATGATGAGTTGTTTATAAATAAAATTTAATCAACTCATCACATCCCCATGCATAAATTCTTGAATGTCCTCATTCAAGTTCTTTAGGTTTCGCCTGAGTGGTGTTGCATACTCGTATGAAATCCACCGGAGTATCCATACCTTCCAGTTCTCCGTGAAGAAGTAACCTCTATTCATCCTGAGTGTGTTCATGACTCTATCTGTATTATTTCATTCAATGGTTGATCACCTAACCAATGTGGTATTGAAAAGTGGAAGATTGGGGGATGATAGCCAATTGGGAACCATTTTTTTGCATAGCCAGTGGCAATGTGAATGTATGCATTCACTCTTCTTAGAGTCGGTATTATGTTAAAGTATGAATGCATTTCCTTCTATTTCAGTTCAAGAGACATTTCATTCTAGTGCATTCTGCAGGCTTGAACTATTGAATTCCATGATCTTTAATCATATCTTTGACCTCCTCATGAGCTACTTTCCTCATTTGCCATACCCTTCTTCTAATTTCCTTCTTTTGCATATACTTGGCATATTGCTCTACAATTTCTTTAGTGTTACCAGCTTCAGCCCTAACCATCAGTGATTGTACTTTCTCCAAATGCATGTAGTCCTCCATTTGTCTTTCCCTATCCAACTCATTCAGAAAATAAGAACAAAGTTATTTAACCGGAACATCTCCAATGTATAGGACTGATATTAAATTCCTACCGCACTCAAGAGCATAGTTATACATGTAGAGTTCACAAAGTAGAAGCTGAGTTTCATGAGGGCTATTCAGGTACAACCTAAAGAAGCTTCTTGCTCCACTAATATCAAATGGCATGTCAGAGTTGATACAAGTAAGTTTGAGCCGTAACATCTTTTCTTTTAAGAAATTAACATATACATCGCAAGGAGACTGTACTTGAATATCTCACAAGCCACCTTAAGTGCCTCTTCCTACTTTTTCTATAACCTTTCAATTTCTTTATCTTTTACCTCAATTTCTTGTTTGTGTTAGAAGTTGAATTCTTATTTTTCTCTTTCATACTTTCCTTTTAACCTATTAACATAGGTTTCAAATTGATTCACCCATTAGTCCAACAACGTTTTTGTGTTTCCATCTTCCTAAAAATTTGTTTGACATGCTCTCTTATAACTTTATTTGATGAAAATTTGTGGCTACAATGGGGCAACATTGACATGATGCATGCTAAGATATGGTAAAAATGGTGGTGTAACTATAGGAGTATGTTCTGGTACTTGTTCAACTCCCACAAACATATGCTCTTCCTCAATTCCATGAACTAAGTGCTCAATGACCTTCTCAATAGATTGGGGCATATGTGCAAGTTCAATTGGTTCACCAATTTCCCTTCTTTGTTTTCCTAAGAGCCTTTTGTTACATGAACTATTTGGTCAACTTTCTTGCTAATTTCTTCTCCTATTTGCTCCTCAGATTCTTCCATTTCACCAATATGAGTTCTTGTTACATGCTCCTCCATGCACTCCTCAAGGTACTCTTGTATAATTTCTCCTCTAATCTCTTCCTCTTTTATCTCTACATGACCCTCCTTCACACACACTGTCTCCACATTCTGGGTTTGGTCTTCTTATCCCTCCATGTGCTCTTCAAGTCATTGTTTCTCATGGAATGTGTCATCCACACCTCCTTGCTCTATCTCCATGGGCTCAATGTTCTCTTCTGCAACTTCCACATCACTATCAAGTGATATGGTCTGTGACTTTGTTGGTTTAGAGGTTTTTGGTATTTTAGTTTTTAGCCTATGAGAGCACCTCTGTGGTGTAGGGATGGACTTGGAATATTTTCTTTTATAGTTTACCCTTTTAGGTGGATGATTCAAGAGTAGAAAGTTATAAGAGAGTTTCTACAATAAATATTCTTTCAAGGGATACAAGAATAATAGTTTCTTCATAGGTGGTAAATTTTCAAAGGCAAGGTGCTCTTTAGGTTGTTGTTTAGGTTGGGAAGTTGATGGTACATCCTCTATGATCGGCTCAGAGGTACTCTCTAGTACTCTTTCTCTTCTTTCTCCTCTTTCCTAAAAATATTTTATATCTTTTGACCTAGAAAAATCCTCCCATCTTATCTTAAGATGATCCTTTTGTAGGGTATGCTTTATTTTCATGGTTATGAGGTAGTGATGTGAGAGTGTAGACCGACCCTTTTATTCCTTCCTACTCATCTTCTTCAATATCTCATTCAAGCAATTGGGCACATTCAATTGTCTATTGTTCTTTAAATGATTTAACAATTTAAAGTGAACCATATTCAGCCTAGAGTATCCTCCCTCACAGGTAAAGTACTTGATAATATAATTTACAACTTCAGACCAAAATGGTTTGAGAGAATTTCTATGTGTACCTTGTATATCATTGATGAAAACATCATCTTCATCAGTAATTTCCCTTATGGATGCTTCTAGATTTATTTTCTCAGGAAATGGTTCGCCCTGTGCAGGAAGTCCAATTATTTTTGCCAAGATATCATCACTAATTCTCACTGAGAAACCCTTTATCTTTGTTTCCCCATCTCTGAATATATTAACAAAATCTTCAACCATTGATTTGTTAAAACTCTAGAATCGGTTTATGTAATCTAACCACCCATTGTCTCAAAAATACTGTGAAATTTGAGGGTTGCTAAGAAGTTGAGAGTGCTCTGTGGGTTCATGGAAAATCAAGTCTCCTCCCATTGTGAACCTAATGCTTGCTCTAATCCCAACACACAATCACACATTTTTTTGAAGAAATAATGCAAAATTGAATTGTGTGGGATTGTTTTGAGTATTTTTGAACTTTGAGACCAAAGCACACACAACACGATTATGGGAGAGGTAATTAATTGATGTGATTGCATGAAGCATGCGAGGTAAAGTGATACGATGGTATGGGATTATGTGTAGTGACACCTCATAGCATAAAGGGTGGCATTTTATAAATGTAAATAAAGACATGATGACTTGGCATAAATACGAATCAATAATAATCATTCTAATCATAATTTAATAAAGTGGTAGTCAAGTGCACTTATCTCGATGCATGTTTAGAATGATGATTTTGCGTGCTTTATTAAATTTGCACCGTTGTTGCATGTAGGCTTTCTATTATGCTATGGATGCCGCTATGATGTTGCGTGCATGTGTTAGATTTATATTGGTTGCTCCTTACTAAAACCAACTAATTCTTGGAGAGGGAACACTAATTTGTTGGGGTACCAACTGTCTCTTCTTTCATCTTTCACACGTGTATATATATTTGATCTTCTTCATACATTCAAGAGCTCGCCAAATGTGAAAACAAAATAGGAACTGCGGCATGCTACTACAAGTGGACCTTAAATCATTGCATTCTCTCCTTGTGATGGAGAACATGCACTCTTGCAACCATCTAACATCAAAACCCTAAAAAGCAAAAATTCTAAGAAATAAAACGTGTTAGCTGAGTGTTGCCGATCATTGAAAGGGTTGATCACAACACTTTTTTTTCCCTTGGAATAGTTAGCAAGTTGAATATACCAAGGCCACTAAAATTCCTCAATCCTATGGAATCTCAGAAGATGAACCAATAGGTTCAAATTCTTATTTTAACTCTAATGTCCTTATTTCCATCCTTCTTTTTCCTCCTCTAAATCTACATGAAGGTACTTCTGTTAGTTGGCTTCTTGTACAACCTCAACATGTGTCCATTCACCAATAACTTTAATCTCATAGGGTCTATGGTGGTGATTTTTACAACTCCATTGGGAAAGATATTCTCTATCTCATAGGGGCCTAACCACCTTGTCCTAAGTTTTCCCATATGGTCCTTGTACTTTGAATCAAACAAGAGTGCCCAATCACCTTCTTAAAATTGTCTTGTCTTGATGTACCTATCATGCCATTTGATTATTTGTTTTTGCACTACCTCTGTATTATGCACAACCTATCTTCTCATTTCATCCAACTCATTGAGTTGGAGAATCCTTTTCCTTTGAGCTTTAGATAAATCTATACCTAGTTCAAGTGTTGTCCTTAGTGTTTTGTGCTCAAATTCAATTGGAAAAACAACAGTCTTACCATACAAGAGTTCAAATAGTGTGAAGCCAATTGTTTTCCATGTTGTGTTGAATGCCCATACTGCCTCTAGAAGTCTCTGTCTCCGCTCAATCTTTCCTATGGAGTGCAATGGTCTTTGTCAAGATAGTTTCTATCTCTTTATTTTTTACCTCTACCCGACTAGTGGATTGGGGATGGTATGATGTAGACTTCTATGCCGATTTCATATTCTTTAGCTAGATCAAAAATTACATCAACAATAAAGTGTGTACCTTGATTAGTGACAATCTCCCTTGGAACTCCATATCTAGTGAAGATATGATCATAGAGAAACTTGGCTACTTTCTCACTTTTATGACTTGGCAATGCCTTCACTTCTATCCACTTAGTTAGATAATTTGTGCATACCAAGATATATTCCTTTTCTAAGATTTATGATCTATGTGGCTAATGAAGTCCAAGCCCCATTTGTCAAAAGGTTGGAAGACCAACTGAGGCTGCAATGACATTTCATTAGATATAGTAGGCTTACCCATTATTTTACATTTATCACATCTCCTGGTGTAAAATGCTACATCTTTATGTAGTGTTGGCCAATAATAACTAGTTGTTAACACCTTCTGGCATTGTTCTTTTTACAACAAAATGTCCTCCACAAGGTTCACTATGGCATACTCGAGGACATCATATATTTCCTCATCATCTATACATCTTCTCATGACATGATCTTGTCTTGTATGAAATAGAAATCCATCTATCCAAGAAAAATGCACTCTTTTCAACTATATATTTCTTCTCAGAGTATAAGTAGTGTGGAGGTGTTTTACCTAAAACCAGATAGTTGGCTATGTTTGCATACCAAGGTGTTTTTGTAGAGATAGAAAATAAGTGTTCATCTAGAAAAGAGTCATCAACTACATGTTCTTCATCATTAGTCTCCATTATTAAAAGGAAATATGATACCAAGTTGTCCTTGCAGGCTTATCCAATATTATGACATCAAACTCTTGTACGAGTAACCATGTGATGATTTAAGCGCTTACTTACTAGTTTATTTATCAAGATTTTTGATTACAACATAGTTGGTGTGAATGAACACTAGATAACCTATGATGTAGTGTTTGAATTTATTGATAGCATATACAACTGCCAAGAAATCCTTCTCTATTACTATGTAGTTGAGTTCAACATGCTGCAAGTTCTTGCTAACATAATAAATTGCATAATTTAGAACTCCATCCTTTTTTCCTAAGACAACTCCAATGACATGGTCTGATGCATCAATGTGGAAGTGGAAAGGTAGGTTTCAATCGGGACCTCTTGAAAGTACAAGAGCAATAGTTAACTTTTGCTTTAAATTTTGGAATGCAGTCTCACATTTTTCAGTCCACTCAAAGGTAACATCATTTCCTAGTAATACAAACAATGACACTATAATCTTACTAAAATCTTGTATGAATCTCCTGTAATAACCAACATGGCCTAGAAAGCTCCTAACATCCTTTTACTTCCTTGGTGTTGGAAAATTTACGAGTAATATATATATCTCGACTGGATCAACTTGAATTCCATCAGAAGAAAGATAATGTCCCAAAACTATACCTTCAGACATCATCATGTAGCATTTTTCATTACTTAAGGAAAAATTATGCTCTTTGCATCTCTTCAAGACTTTGTCCAGATTTTTCATGGATTCTTCAAAAGTGTCTTTGCTTTGTATCTTGTGAAATCATCCATGTATGTAGATAGCTATATTTGATTATAGCACCCATCCGTCATCTCACATTCACGCAATTTCCATTCTCACTTCTCTTTTTCTTAAATGAAATGAAATCTCATCTATTTGCTCACCTTGTTTAATTAATTATTAAATGGGATCCATATAAACCCATTTAATAATTGACTTTTGGCATTATCCCCCATCTCTCACAAATTATTAATCCATGGGTATTAATATACCCATCGACACCCCTTTCTAAATGGAATCTATCATCTCACCTACCATGTCAATCATGCTCCCCACTCCATCTAATAATTCAAGCCGTGGTCCCCATGTGATCGCATCATACCTCTTAACTCAGGTTACTTTACTCAACCTCGGTTATTTGTTAACCCAATCTAACCTCACATCTAAGCTATAAATATGGGTTTTCTCCCATATTTCAGGAGGCAGACGGAAAATCTAGACGATGACTGATATTTTTAAGAAGACCGGAGAGACCTAGGCCTAGAGAGAGAAGAAAGAGCTTAATTAAGTTCTGCCAGTTTAAGGAAGAAACCTTTTCCATGGTTCATTATCTTGCCATCTTGATGCCCGATTCATCTCCATAGTAGAGCACAAGCTAAGTTCCCTCGTCATTTTAGTTACTTGTCATTTTATATTCCATTACTACTATTCATGATCTATTATTATCTTGTCTGACACGGGGTTGACATCCTCCAAGGGAGTTAAAATCCTCTTGGAACCGGCACTGTCTGGGAAACCCCCACATATTGTGATCTAATCTTATTTGTTTCAGTTTTACAGATCCAACTTCTTTATATCATACATCTATCTTCTTTGCGCCCGTAGATCCACATCTGCATCTGAGGTCCTAAGCCCTCCATCATTCGAAGTTGTTGGTGGCTCCCAGTATCGGCCTTCACCCCGCTCGAGAACGAAGTTTCTGTACAACATTTTTGGCATGCCCAGTGGGACCAGATCCTAGATCTGGTCATTTTGTTTGTTATTTTATTCATCTTTTCTAACTTGCTTGTTTGCAATATCTTAGTATTTGTCGATTTTAGGTCAGTATTATCACTCATTGAAATCACTAGGAGGTACGTGCTCTGCTTGTTTTCTGTTGACATCTACCCGCATGGGATATAAATCTGGAAATTAACCTTGTTCTTCTAGTTGTCGTCACATCTTATATTTTGTATCTTTTGTTTTTCCGACTCACCTGTTCACGGGATTGAGTATTATCTTTGTTTGTTTCACATGTTACTTACACTTTATCGTCTTTCTCTATCATGAAATACATGGTTTTGTTATTTAGAATGTATTTTTATTAGTGGTTTATAATTGGTCGATAGTTTTATATTTGTTGCATTAAAACAATGAATTAATAATAATATATAAATAAATAAATAAATGTAATTTATACTTAAAATATATAATAATAAAAGAAATATAAACAAAAATTAAATAAAAAAATAACTATCCTAAATTATCCCTCCCCACCTATCACCCCATTTCACCCTAACCGAGCTCCCTATCTCCCTTTTGACCTCATGTCCCTCCTTCCCACTCGGCTCGCCATCTCTCCCTTACCCGAGTTCCCATCCACTTCTCCCCATGACTCTTCACAACTCCGATCCACACAACTCCCTTCAAAGCATCGTTCCCGAGTTATTCCCCCACTTATCTCTCTATTCCCGAGCCCTCTCCACTTCCCTTATCCTGAGCTCCTACCTCACCAACTTCTTCACCACACCTCTTCCGCTCCTTTCCCATGAGACCTTCCAACTCAACTCCACACACATACGCTTCACCGCACCCATCTCTCCTGTCCCCCATCCACTCGAGCTCTCTCCGCGCTATCTCTCGCTCTCCATCCCACACATACTAGGATATTTCCCACATTGATGCCTCATCCATTCATCTCTCCCCCGAACCGCTTCATCCCTCTCCACCGAGTCATTTTCCTCCTCTCCACCGAGCCATTCTGTTCCCCTCCTCACCGAGCCCTCTCCTTTCATCCCTCTTCACGATTCACTTCACTACCCCGCACACAACCCGCCTCCCCTCTTGTCTCCACACACAAGGCTACTTGGCTCTCCATTCCACACCGGGATTTCTCCCCGTTGACCACCTCTTCCTTCCAACCCATTCACCTCTTGATCCCCTTCTCCCGCACAATGCTTTTCCTTTCCGCTCACCACGCATACACCACTCTCCCTTCTCGTTGTTCACACATATCTCCCTCTCTCCGCACTCATATCTTACTCTTCCCCAAAATCCTCACTTCCACCCCATTTCCAATTCCTTACACCACTCTGCGTCTCATTTGTTAGAAGATGCATACAAGGAAGAAATAAAGAGGAGTTGATTGCACACATTTGAGATCTGTGTGCTCATCTATTTATTATAAAAGAAATAATTACAAACGGTTGATGTAGTTACAACCGGTTACAACCAACTTGTAGTTAGGCACCTTATAAATAAGTCTTATATTCTCATACCCCCTCTTAAGACTTATTCTACATAAAGTAAAAACAAACAATCTAACAAAACAAAACTACGCTATCTTCAAACACTTTCACTCTGAAAGCAATGCTATGATAAGGTAGGGCTCCATCAAGCTGCTTCGTGACCTTCGTAAAGGTGTAGCTCTCGAGCTAAATTCTCGAGTTCCCAGATTCCACCTCCCCGAACTCCCGAATCATAGATCTCCCGAATTATTGGACAACCATCCATACTGAGCCATCCACAAGCTCCATCAAGTTGTCTCATGACCCTCGTGAGGGTATAATTCCCAAGATCCACAGTCTCCCAAACTATCTGAGCAACCATCCATACCGAGCTTCATCTACCCTGTATCCTTTCTTGCCTTCAAAGTTTAGAGCATCTTTATATTGCGTATTCATCACTGTCCTCACTACCTTCTACATCTGGTGGGTCTTCAACCATGGCTATATTGGTTGTATTTGATATGACTTTACCCTTGAGCACATCATTGGCTCGAACACGACAATCCCATGTTGTGTGACCTCTTTTCTTACAATAATGACATTCAATCTCCGATTTATCTTTATCTGATCTTCTATGATATTGTCTGGTTCTAGAATAGAATGCACTTTCTTGCTGGGAATGACCTTTTGCATCCTCTGTGGTTCATTTTTCCTCAGCTAGAAGAGCTTGTTATCATATCATCCAGAGATTGAGATTGAATTTGACTGAGGGTAAAAACTACATTGCTATATTTTGAAGACAAACTATTTAATAGGATAGCTTTGGCATCCTCATCCCCACCGCAGCGGCGTTCACTTCGCTAGTTGTTTGATCAAGGACCTTAGATTATTGATGTGGCTTGACATAGAGACTCCTTTATCCATTTTGAACCTATATAACTAAAGTTTTAGGGAAAATTTGGCATTGACTACTTTCGCTCCAAATAATTTATTTAGAGTATCCCAAATTTCCTTCGATGATTTGTCTAGGTCTACATGATGAAGTTCGTGAGTCGAGAGAGCAAGGCCAATAATATATTTCGCTCTATCATCTCTGCTTTTGCCATTCTAACAATTTCTATGCATCGGTAGGTGTTGTCTCTTTTCCGTTTACAATGCCCCACAAATTTTTATTCATAAGTTGCATTTGTATTTTCACTCTCCATGTATGAAGATTTACATCACACCGAATATTTTCTATGGGCATTTCCATTTTAATAAAATAGAATAAATACAACTGCATATTTTAGAAATGAATAAATAAAATAAAATAAAATCCCAACAGTTATGCAGTTCGTGCCCTAAAGCAGTAGTATTTTTTTGCTTCGTCTTTCTTGATTTATGTCTGTGGAAAACGTTTGTGCCCTTCCAATTCGTGACTGTTTTTGGCTCAAATACTGACTATAATGGCTGACTGTAATGGCCTTCAAATGTTTGTGAATCATGACTCTATTCACGTCTTACTTTGTGCTCGAAAATACTGTTATTTTCCTAAAAAACATACCCTTCGCGACTGTATTTTCGTGCTCGAAAATACTGTTAATTTCCTGAAAAACGTGCCATTCGTGACTTTTTTTTTTGAAAAAAACATGAGTGTATTCTTCTGATTCACGATTACGTTCTCTGCTTTCACGAAAACGAATTTGTCTTGTAAAAAAACGTGACTGTGTCCTCCACTTTGAAATGCCCTAGATCTCTGTCGAAAATCATAAACAAAAATGTGTTCATTTTTCTCCTTACGCTTCAGATTTCGTGCCCTGATGTGGCAGATTTTCTACCTTTCTCTCTTTCCTCGCTTGCCCTTGCTCTGATACCACTATTAGAAGATGTATACAAGGAAGAAATAAAGAGAAGTCAGATTGCACACATTTGAGACTGTGTGTCCTCTATTTATTATAAAAGAAATAGTTACAAAATGGTTGATGTAGTTACAACCAACTTGTAGTTAGGCACCTTATAAATAAGTCTTATATTCTCATATCAACTATTCTCTTCCTTGAGCCATCCTCACCCACGCTAAGCTCTTCATATCCCTACCTTCCCGAGCTATTCTCCCACTACCATACTCATCCTCCGTCCTTTCTACTCGTCCCCAACAACCCTCATCTCGCTTGACACATTCATATACCCAGTCCACACGACTTTCCACTTGCTCCGATGTTCTAGGTGTCAAGCTGGTTCCCGCTCCATTTCTCATTCTTGCAGCTCTGTGGTAGTGACTATATAGTCTTTTTACTGATGGTAATTGGATTCCAATTCTTTAGAACACGATTATAAACAACGCCTTTTATAAACAATCACCTTTTATAAACAATGTTTTTTAGTGCCTCTAAAGTCTCTTTATAACAATCGCTTTACAATTCTTTACAATACATTTATAAACAGTGTTCGTAGCACCATAACCAATTATATATTTCTCATTTAGATTTTATGTGATTCTCAAACATGTGAAGATCCATATCCATGTGTGGTATGACCCACCACTTTTGATTCACTCCTCCTTTAGGTAGGTTTGACGAGTCATGTCATTTTATTAGTTGAGCTTTTATAAGTCATATCACTTTATTAGTTTAGCTTTTATATAAGCTATTATTTCATTAATCTAGTTTATCTTTTCGACTCAATTGCTTCTTTTATATTATTTTATATTCTATCGTTTATTTTTGTCTCTTATTTACTCAAATGAAATAAGAACAATAAACTACAATTTTTTTAATTAATTAGATTAATTAATTATTTTATTTTTATTTATTTATAACAACACCATTTGTAAAATTTATAAAGTCATTTTTAACTACCTTAACTAATAGCATTTATTATCTTCTTGCAGGATAATGTCTATGACCCCACGACAACAACATTACGTTGTCAAAGACCAATGTTTAAATCAAACACACCACACAAAATACTTTTAACGACTTTATCTGCAAACATAGACGGTGCCATTTCAAGTTACTCGGGCTTTCTTGGCCACTGACCGTCGCCTTCAAGTACGCCATCATCACATGCGATCAAATAAATCGAAAAAACATTATCCAAAAGCCCCCTCCATTCGTGAATGGTGCACTTTTAAGGTCACTAGACGTTTTGGGTCGTGATTAATACCTCTAAACAAGTGCAATCAAATAACACCAATAAGCAATTCTCCAGGTATTCCTCATTTTTCTTTATTTTCTCTTTTTTGCATCGAACTTTCCCTTTTCTGAGTGATTGTCCACATCGAATGTTATATTTCATTTTGGTCTAAAACAAACCTTCTGCATCTGCTTGCTTACATAGCCTAAGTAAGGGATTTAACTCTCTGCATTTCACTTATCACACACTACCTGAGACTGCACAAACATAATTAACACATCAAAACATTCCTCTCACCTGGTTAACTGATTGGGACTTAAACACCCAACAGGCAACTATCTCAGACATCTCCCAATCCATAACTACCTGAAACCAACCTTAGACTCCTTTAGGCACCTTCATTACCTACTTTTCTTTTACATCACATCTCAAAATTAATCATGATGATAAAAAATATTCTGCTTGATTTGTTTGTCAACAACATACATAAACAAATGTTTCTCTATTTCACACATATTGTCGTTCTTTCTCAAATCGAGACAAACAAACAATCTGCTCTATCTAATGATCTTACTTCTTCTAACGATCTCGACTAACAAGATTCTAAACTCAAAACCACGCCTTCAGTTACTCAACCTCCAGTCTCCATGGTCTCACCTCATGAGAACCATGTCATACAAAATTGTCCCCACCTTGACACCAACCCTCATATCCCTCATCAAGCCAGTCTTCCTAAACCGATCGCACCACCATCTCCTGCTCCTCTAGATACACTTGGGCCTCCTCCTAACCCCATATATGACTTCTTACTCCAAAATCTCCTACAATCTCTCAATCCTCCCAATCTCCTAAATTGGTGGATCGCATTCCACCCACCTCCCATTTTGACAATTCCATTAATAGGCCTGCCCAGCCATCTCAAATTCTTAACACACATATCCCCACTTACCATTTACCACAACAACCTACCCGATTCAACAACCACATCATGCCCTTATCGCTCAACATCAACCTATACAACAATCCCAACCTGTGACACATGTTAGTCCTTACCAAGTAGCTCCCCAAACACCTACATATCCACAAATTAATCAATTGTCTTATCAAACCATTCCGCAAACATCCTATCCACAAACTTATCAACCACCTTATCAGATGCTTCCCCAACTACCCACACACCCACAAACACATCATTCGCCTTATAAAACTACTTTTCAAACCAAACAACTAATCCAATATCAACCTTACAACACCTCTAGTGATTGATTCACGCCTTAATGAATCGGTTGGCCAATTTAGAAACCCTTACCGTAGCACCAAAGAACACTTTATCCTATGAAAAAATTTGTAATGAACCAATTCATCCATCAGTTCCAATCAAACCCTATCCCTCTCATTGGAAATTTCCCCAGTTTACTAAGTTCAACAATAAGGAAGATCCCCAACAACATCTCCTTGCATTTAAACACGCATGTTGTCTTATTGCGCATGATCATGATCTACTTCTTCGCACTTTTCCCATGTCTTTGTTTGGTCCCGGGTTGGACTGGTACAACAGTATCCCGTGACATTCCATATTCTCTTTCACCCAACTTGCACAGTTGTTCTTAGAACAATTTTCTATTAATATCACACGCAAAACCACTATCGTTGATCTATATACCATTCGACAGTTTGAAAATGAGCCCATCGCCATGACTTTGTCGCACGATGACATGGTGTTATAAACCAACTATCCTTCACTATCTTACAAACCGAACTCATTGACTTATTCTCGCATTTGTGTGCAAAACATATATCATCTACTTTGCAAATCCAATCATTCCAAACCTTTGATGAAGCTTTCACAATGGCTCACAAGCTCGAAACCCATGCCATTGAGTAGGGTCATCTTAAACTAAGTTCAATTAAATCAAAATTTGAATCCACTAAACCATTCACACATAATGACGAGTTCAAGGCTGTGGCCAACACTGTGGTCATTGAACCCTCATCCCCATCTACATCAAGCACATGGTCTCAACAACGATCTCCTCAATCAACACCAACTACACTCCCTTAGGAGAATCATATAGTTTTGTATTTGATAAGTTGATGAGCGTAAACTCCATCCAACTGCCTCCCATACGACCCGTAGACAACTCACAAGCCAAGCCTATTTGGTATCACAAAGCCCACTATTGTAAATATCATCGAGTCAAAGGTCATGACATTGAGAGATGTCGTTCCTTCAAAGATCGTGTCCAACAACTCGTAAATCAAGGGGATATCCAAATTGATACTTCCACTGCGCAAACTAATCAACCACCAACAAATCACGTCACCCCCTTTACATCTCAACTATCAAACGCTTGTATGGTTGACACTGTCAATCAAGATCCCATCTTATCACCAACTCCACATGTTCCCATAGTGGACATTATTCCCACCTCTTATTTAGAACCTGTCACACCTACATCAACTTGCACTACCTATCTTGAACCTGCGCCCTTTCCTATCTTTATCACATCCACATCAAATTTGACTATACCATCCACTTCTGTCACTTCAAACACACCCCAATCTACCACATTAGATTCCTCCTTATTACCCATTTCATCCCCACTCATATCCACACATAATCCTATGTCTCTCACACCTATTCATTCACCGACATCTTCATCAAATACACCTGTTACTACACCTACATTGCTCACAACCATCCCAACAAAACTCAGTTCTACTACATGCACCCTTACAACCCTACCTTCTACATCAACCCCATTAGCCAACATATCATTCTTACCCCTAGAAAAATTTATGAAACAACCAGTCCCTTCTACTTCTACATCCGAAAATGCTCCTACATTTGTTGCATTACCAATAAGGTCTACTCCATCGGTTATCACGTCACCCACATCTCCAGATTCCAAAAATGCCTACATCTTTATCTATCCCAGCTACCCCTATATCTATTACACCAACAAATCCACCTATCCCGACCTTGACATATGTACCTATATCTTCACCCATGGCCACATTATCCAGTCTACCCCAATACTCTTTACCTAATCCTTCTATCACACCAACCAAATCCTCTCGATTTGCAACCTTATCTAAGATACCCTTTGGATCATCTATTGAACCAACACATCCACCTAAATCAAATAAAGATGATTTACCTTCTCCCTCTACAAAATCAACTCTTCCCATGCCAAAACCAAAACAATCCACATCTCACATAGATATCATTAATCACATCATACAAACACCTATCTCTTCATTAATGTCCTCGTCTTGTTTTAGGAAAGTTTCTCCATTAATAACCACACTACCGATATCAGATCCTCCGGTTGAAATTATAATTATCCTGCTAGAGGTAAATCTTCTCGGTTAAAGTCTAAGGCTCGGGGCAAATATCCACGACAATCCCCTGCGCCTCCTCGGAAACAATCATATTCTCTCTCTTCTCAACAATCCAATGCCACAATATCTATTTCAGGATCAGTTTCTCCATCTACGACATCTTGCAATGGTCAATCCACATCTAAACAATACAATCTTTCAACCAAATTTAATTTGTCCTCTAAACACGAAATTCATCCATCCCATCTACATCTACTTTTTCCCCTAACTCCAAGCTGAAATATCCTATCAAAACCCACAAAAGTTACCTTCCCCATGACACTTCAATGGGGTCATACGCAGATATCCTTTGACATTTAACTTGAATATCTGCCATCAAACTTCCTCCTATTAAAGCCTTTAATCCCTATGGTCCCAAGCCATCATGGTTTAATCCTAATTGCAATTGCGCCTATCATCGTACCCCGGGCCATGACATCGAACATTGTAAGGCCTTTCGGTCAATCGTCCACAATCTTATTGAGAAAGATGATTTCCTCATTCAGGGGAAAGTTCCTTCTCCATCTACCTTGAATCCAATCCATATCCCATTTGTCGGATCTCCCATGATCCCTCCATCCACATCATCCCTTAATATCCATCCAGCCCATGTCATTCCTCCTAAGGAATGCCCTCCATTGTTCATCAATACCGCTTATCTTACTAAGCACAATTGTGGTCTCCAATCGTTTATCCCATCCAAATCTAAAACAATCTCATCTAAACTCTTTTGACATCCTTTAACTCCTTCACATTTAACTCATTGGGGAAAACCTTCCCTCACCCTTGAGCATCTCATCCATACAACTCCCTTGTTACTAGGGGACTTCGCTCTTTGACATTGTTTTGTCTACCTCCTTCACATTCATCCAATCTAAACTATTTTTGCCCAAATCCTCACTCATTTTAAGTCCACCATTGTGGCCATATTTATGCCTCTTTTGGGGCATCATCTTTTCATTGAAGTCCTCTTTTGAGGCCATGTTTGTCTCTCCATTGAGGGACCCATTTTTACCGAAGTCCACCATTGTGGCTATATTTTTGCCTCTTTTGGGGCATCATATTTTCATTGAAGTCCTCTTTTGAGGCCATGTTTGTCTCTCCATTGAGGGATCCATTTCTTTAAGTCCACCATTGTGGCTATATTTGTGTCTCTTTTGGGACACCATTTATTTCATCAAGTCCTCCTTTGAGGCCATGATTGTCCTTCTATGTTTATGTCTCTCTTGGGGCATCATTTATTTTCATCTAAATCCACCATTGCGGTCATATGTTTATTTCCTTCAAGACATAGTTTTGTTTCTGCTTGTCTATCATCTCATCCTATTGCAACTTAATGTCTTCCCTCTCGTGGTGGTAAACCAGAGATGAAACCTCTTAATGCATTGTACTTGCAACCAGTCTACTATTAGCATATCTACCAATGATCACTTAGTTATATCCTTAGATCATTCCTCCATCCTTAGCCCCTTTCATTTTCATTGTAATGATTTGAATTATGTGATCCGCCTTCACTACTTTGATGTGACCCCATAACCATTACATCCATCACCTTCTCATTCTCCTATTACAACCATGCAAAGGGTCCAGGGTGTCTCTTGTACATTCCTTATCCCCTCTTAAGTGGTTTACTTAGCTATTCCTAGCTCTCCCCCATGTGAAGCTCAAATTCATGTATGCAAAAGGCAAAATCAAAGTTATCAAAAACAAATTGATCCCTCGAAGGACAACTGTTCATGCAAAAAAGAAAAGCATACAAATCAAAAATCAAAGCAAAATCAAAAGAAATAGACCGATCCCTTGAAGGACGGCTATCATATTATTCTTGTCATCCATATTATGTATAAAGTAGACCATACCCTCGAAGGATGGCTACTCTATTATTATGGCATCTGGAAGGTTTTCCGCATTGATCAACCTTCTTTTATCAACATTTTCGAAAGCTTCCTGCATTGATCAGCTTTTTGCTATTGTTCTTTCCCTTTCCTAGAGCTGGGGCATAGACTTAAGGAACACCACCTTTGGAGATCCCTCTTCCCATGTACAAGTTACATCTCAATCCCTTTGTCATGTCAACATTAGGATTATGAGCATCTTTCATCCATATTTCCCTCATGATATTTTGGTATAACTAACTATCGTTGGTTATGTATTAACACTTGCTATTGGCTGCAAGTGCAATGCCTTGAGTGGTAACCTTTTCTTATTTATCTCCAATCCAGTTTGAAACATAGTTTCCCTGTATGCCCTTGCTACAACTATGTTCCATTCATCTCATCCAGATCATCTTTTATAAAAATCACATCAAATTTCACACTATGAATTCTATATCTATCCATCATCTCCATGAATGCATTTGCAAATATACTTTTCGGTTTGTGAATTCTACTTGATCGCCGTTGCAGTTTGCGAATCCTACTTGAGGATCCTTCTCAAGGCAAGTTCATTATCCTGCAGCTCCTTATCTCTCAACATGTTCAATAACGTCTTTGATCCATTGCTCCTCGCTCTCCATTTCGGGATAAATCATTCTCTTCCTCAAGGTGTGGCTGCAAAACAAATATCGAAGAAAAGAGCTATGGAAGAGGGGCAATCATCAAATGCAATTCCTTCTCAACCTTCTCTAACACTCCAAGGAGGTGGCAGCTCAAACACAATTCCCTAAGACATCTTCCATACCAGCTCGTGTACAAGAGAAAGTTGTGGTGAACAAGGTGTAATAAAAGGACAATCCAACTCTTTTCAATATCCTTAAGCAAACGAAGAAAACCAACGTGAGTATCTCCATGTGGGAATCATTGGCGATTCCATGCCAAAGAGACCTCTTGAAAGCAACCATGGCTAACTTATCCACCTAAAATGAGTCATCCAAGGAACAAGAAAGGTCCTCACTAATGCAATGTGCAAGAAGGAGGGTCAACCAAGCAGAAACATGAAGTCTCCACAATTCTACATGTCCTTGATCATTGGAAATAATCTAGTGCGCAAGCTCGCATGATTGACTTGGGGGTGAGTAGCTTAGTAATGCCAAAGTAGATTGCAAACCAACTAGGTCTCAAGTATTATCCTATTTCTAAAGGAGTGGTACAATTGGATGGGACAACGGTAGGAACCTGGTGGAGTTACAAAGTTCTAAGCCTCACACTACATGTAGGTCCCAACGTCAAAGTTCCTCGGGACATATATGTAATTGACCTACCTCTACTCTTTGCCCTATGTTTATCTAGGGATTTCACTGCTAATATTGGTGGATACTTGTCAGTTGATTGGTCTCACATGCTCTTTAGGACCAAGTATGGTGTCAAGGCCACTATCAAGTCTGAACCAATTGCTACATACCACATTGAACCTTATGTGCCCAACCCTATCAATGTTAATTGCACAATTTTTATTAAGATGCACTCAAGAAGTAGATACTCAAATTGGAGGCATTCCTGACTTGATACTTGATGAATGGGCACATAAACGACATAGCTATGATCCATACAAGGAGATGGAAGAAGCTGAATTGGGTGTTTATTGCCTACATGAAGAAGATGCATCTCTTCCTAGTATCACCAAGCTGGATGATGAAGATGAGAATGGAGTTTGGAAAATGTTCTTTGATGGTTCGAGGAGAAGACAAGGTGCAGGAGGAGTAGTGATCGTGTCCCCCAAAGGAATTAAATATTACTCTACTTTCATATTTCAATTTAGTTGCTCCAACTACACAACAGAATATGAATCCCTTATCCATAGATTACATTGGGAAAGAAATAAGAATATCAAAAATTGGCAAGCATGTGGGGACAATGAACTTGTGGTGAATCAAGTTAGAGGGCTAAATGCAACTAAGAATGATCTACTCAAGGCTTATAAGCACAAGGTATGGGATCTTGTAGAAGATTTTGAAGCATTCAACATCAATTCCATACCAAGAAAAAGAAATGAAATTTCTGACAAACTTGGAGCAATTAGGGCAGCGTTTGACATTATTGAGGACATCAAGAAAGACAAGATTAAGCCACATATCAAGGTGGTAGTAAGACTTGTTGTACCGGATGCTAACACAAGTTGGTAGGTATTTGATAGTGATCAGCAAATCAACTTCCTTCAAGAAGAAGTTGATTTCTCCTTAGGGAACCAAGACAAGAAGGAGAAACCATATGGAGATCAAGTAGTCCAACTCAAATCAAACAAGCTACCCAAATCAGTGACTTTGGAATCCACAATCATGACTAGTTCGAGAAAAGAAAAGCAAACATCATGGTCAAAGGTGAAGATTCATAGCCTATTTTAGTTGGGGAATGCAAATTGCTCCAAATTGGCAACGTAAGTGCTCAATAAGAAAAACATGATTTTGTACAACCTTGTTAAGATTTTTACGATATATTTGCATAGAATTATGAAGATCTTAGGGGATTTGATCCTAGTTTAGCTCAGCATACTATTGAAATAGATTTAGAAGCTAAACATATTAGGCCAAAGCATAGGCTAGTTAATCCTCAAATAGAGCCTTTAATGAAGAAAGAATTGAACAAGTTGATAGAGGAAAGCATTATTTTCCCATCAAGCACTCATCTTGGATTGTAAACCTCGTGCCGATCAAAGAAAATGAGAAATCAAGTTGTGTGTGGATTTCAAAGATCTAAACAAAGCTTCCTTAAAGGATCACTACCCACTTCCATCAATGGAGCAAATTCTACAAATAGTAGCTGGTTCGGAGAGATTTTCACTTCTAGATGGCTACTCAAGCTACAACCAAATCATGGTGAGAGAAGAGGATCAGTTTAAGACAACTTTCACCACAAAATGGGGGACCTATGCCTACAGAAAATGTCATTTGGCTTATCCAATGTTGGAGCAACGTTTCAGAGAGCCATGGATATGACATTCAAAGGACTAATTAACAAGATTGTTCTTGTGTATCTTGATGATATTACAATATTTTCAAGAACGCAGCTGACCATCTTTCCCATCTCAGGTAAGTGTTTGAGAGATGTAGGTAGTTTGGAGTTTCCCTGAATCAAGAAATGCATATTCTTAGCTCATGAAGGTAAGCTCCTAGGCCATATTGTATCTAAAGAAGGATTAACCATTGATCTGGAGAGAGTCAATGCCATTCTTGCATTGCCATTGCCTAGTCACAAGAAGGCTCTCCAAAGTTTCTTGGGGAGGATAAATTTTGTCAGGAGGTTTATGTCTAATTTTGCCAATCTTGTCAAATCACTAACACTGATGTTGAAAAAGAGCATGGCTTTCAAACGGACAGTTGAGGGTAAAGAGAGCTTTGAAGCTATAAAGTAAGCAATATCACAAGCTCCAACCCTCGTTAATCTAGAATTCTCAAAGGACTTCACTATATATGCTTTTGGTGGCTAGGACACCATATTTGCAATATTGGTACAACTGAACAAAGAATATTTGGAGCAGTCTATTGCATTCTTCATCCAGAGCCTAGAGGACTATGAGGTAAGATATTCATTCATCGAGAAACATGTTTTTGTTGTCATAAGAAGCTTAAATAAATTTAGGCATGTAGTCTCCAACAACAAAATCCATTTGTTAGTTTCACATGTCGATGTGAAGGATTTCTTCTGAACAAGGATTTAAATGAGAAAAGAGTTGGTTGGATTACCAGAGTAATGGAGTATGATATAGATATCAAGGTAACCAAATTGGTTAGAAGAAAGGGCTTATGTGAACAACTAGTCTAAAATCAACAAACAGAGTCAAAAGATGAAGAAGGGGTTGTCTTAGTGCTCAGGATGATCAAGAAAAATAATTTGATGCCCTATCCACACCTTGTTGGACTCAAGATATTATCAACTTCCTCCAAACAAACCAATGCCCTCAAGGATTAAACAAAGCTAAGAGAAGGTATTTTAGGCTCCAATCCATTCCATATGTTCTTATTGATGGTATTTTGTTCAAGAAAGATGTAAATGATGTTTTATTGAGGTGCATTGGAACTAATCAAATTGAGAAAATATTACATGAGTTCCATGATGGGGAATTGGAGGCCATTTTGATCCAAGATTCACAACTCTCAAAATCATGAAGGCTAGTTACTATTGGCCCACTATTTTCAGTGATTGTTATGCATGGATTAAGAAGTGCAAGAAATGTGCATTTTTCACAAGCAAGGAAAATTTGGTAGCCCTTCCACTCCACCCAATCTCAGTTGATCAACCATTCATGAAGTGGGGTTTGGATTTCATTGGAGTCATCAATCCAAATTCAAACCTAGGCCACAAGTGGATTCTCACAACAATTGACTAGTTCACCAAATGGATAGAAGCAGTTGCACTCAAGGAAGCAAATGAGACCAATATACTGGATTTCTATGAAGAAATTGTCACCATGTTTGGTGTTCCATCCGCTATCACCTCGATAATGCTTTAGTATTCCTTAGCACCAAGATCTCGATTGGGTTGTTAAGAACAAGATATACTTGAGCACTTCATCAAACTATTACCCCTAGGGTAATGGTCAAGATGAGTCCACAAACAAGAATCTCTTGAGGATTATAAGGAGGACTTTGGATGAGAATCAGAGAACATGTCATACAAAACTGAAATCAGCCTTGTGGGATGATAGAATCACACCCAAGAGATCTACTGGCAGCTCTCCCTACAAGCTAGTTTATGGAAAAGAAGAAACACTGCCAATATCCCTTGAATTGTCAACACTTGAGCTTATCAAACAGCTGGAATTATTTGAATTCGAAGCTGGAAGTCAAATATGTAGAACTCATGGAGTTAGAGGAGATGAGAAACCAAGCAATGCAAACAATGGAAAAAGACCAAGCTCTAATCAAGAGGAGTTTTGACAAGAAGGCCAAGGCTAGGAGTTTCAAGAAAGAGACTTAGTTCTAAAATGGGATGTAGACAGGGTAAAGACATGTAAACATTCAAAGTTTGATGCAATATGGAGTGGTCCCTACATGATCTCAAATTGCAAAAAGTAGCAATGATTTCAGTTGTCAAACTGGATGGAGAAGCTCTGCATATTCCATTCATAGAATCTATCTCAAACATTGTTACTGAAATGAAGTCCCATCCTTGTATATATTAGTTTAGGTTTCTAATTCCTCAAGTGCTTTTAGCACATTATTCTATGTTGGTAGTGTAGGTTTCGGTTCCCTAAGTGCTTCGGGCACGGTGTTTTGCTTAGCCAGGTTACATGGTCTCATTGTACAACTCCTAATCAGTTAAGGAAAATCTCCAGGAAAGTATGCTTTGGATCAAAGTCATCAGGGTACCAAGGTTTCAGAGAATAATTGCCATCTCCAAGAAATTTCAAATGCAAAGCAACTAAAAATCAGATTTGAGACAATTTAAAAAAATCATTCATTCATCCTCAACAAATCATAGTTTACGATCAACGGTTATACATTTGAGGACATGGACAAATGCTACTTAGTTGATTCACAACTTGCAGAGGGGACAAGAGAAGTTTCAGGATTTAAAACATTTTCCACTCTCATAAAACTTATCTCAGAAAATTCTTATAATGAGATGGACATTTCAAGCTCCGAGATCAGTTTCGGTCCAAACGGTGTTTGAGTGATTCAAGGAGAGAAATTAAAATTTCATATCGGTTTTGGGTTACTAAAGATAACTCCATGCCCAATAAATGCAATAAGGACACGATCACTTCACTTCCTTTGATGACATATAGTCCCATTGAGTCACCAAATTGTTATCCATTTTTGCCCCCTAGCAAGAATGGACAGTTGGGATGTTTTGGACACGAGAGGCTTCGGTGGGACCCTAATGGGAGAACTAAAAAAATAGGTGAAATTCATGTTCAAGAGGTATTTTTATGCTTGGGGTACTAATTTTGGCCCTAAGGAATTTCCCCTTTTAAGAAAATCCGGACACTTGAAGAAATCCAAGAAAAAAATTGAATTTTGGAGCGGGGAGTTAGGAGTAGCTCGGCGAGCTCATGGGCAAGTTCTTGGGTGATTTGGATGGTTGGATTCAAGTGAGCAAGGCTGGTTGAGAGAGCTGATCGACTCGGCGAGTTGTCGGAGAGCTGGGGTCCTTTGTTTCGCGGAGCGCAGAGGCGAGTGGCCTAGTCAATCACAACTCGGCGAGGTGGGTGGAGATAGCCGAGGTGATTGGGATGGAAGCTCACTGGGCTAGTCGACGTTCGGGCGGGGAGTTGAGGTTGTTGCGAGCGAGTTGGTGATTGCGTGCTTGAGAGGCCAAGTGAAATGGGTTTTGTGGGGGCTAGTGTTCCCGAACACCCGAAATGGCCAATGCATGCATGGGTAGTTGGTCACAAGCAGTCGGGGCTTGTGGGCCCACGAGGCCAAGCGGTATGTGTTCCACGGGGCCGTTAGTTCCCTGGGGCTCGAGGAAGCCATAATAGGAAGCTAAGCCGAAAGCGTGAATGGTGGTGAGTGTAGTGCGGGTGAAAAGGGGGTGCGAGCATTAAGGATCCCAAGGGAACTTGTTCTGCGGGTCGTGTGATCCTCGAACGCCCAAAAGGGCCGCAAAAATGTGGAGAGGTGCACGGCGAGCTCACCTAGCTCACTAAGTTGGAGCTGGAGTGGAAGCAAGTTCGGGGACAAGGTGGAGGCGATGAGCTCAATGTCGAGCAAGTCCACGTCTCGGTCAAGAGACATAAGGGGAACCCACAAGGATAACTCGAGGCAAGCAAAATGAAGGTGCACAGGAGTAAGGCATCGAGTTATGCAAAGTGAGCTCGATGTGAGGTGGGCATGTTTTAAGGCCCATCCCGAGAGCTTGGCATATTAGCCAAACGAGCTCCCGAGCTTGCATGGGCAAAACTTGCCCCCAATGCACCAAATTCAATAAAAGTGGACTCGTTGGATTCATAATTCCACCCTCTTCACTCATAAATCATAAAATATGGAAAGTATGTGGAGTTGGTGGGAAAATACAAAGGAGATGTCCCATGTCCAAAATCCACGTCCCAGGTGAATATAATGAAGAATTAATGAAGTATGGGCATTTTCTTCTCCTCAAGCAATGGTACAAAGGAGGGATGGGTTTGTAGGGTCATCCATGCCATTTTCAGAGCATTTACTACCTTTTGTTGGTGGTTGCAACCACAATTTCAGGATTTCCTCCTCTTTTTCTCTTTTCCTTTCTTCTATATATTCTAACAAAGAACTCATTTGTAAAGTGGTTGGACATTTTTGAATGTTGCTCTCATTTTCTCTAGTTGTTGGGTGTATGTATGGAGTTCCAAGCCTCATTTTTGGGCATTATGAATGAATTCATGCCTCTTTTCTTCAATGTGATGTATTGTGCAATCTTTTGAAGTAATAAAATGAGTTTTGTGGTTATTTCACTACCCTAGCTTGGTGTTATTGCATTCTCTTGCCTTTCTTCATATTTACAGGTATTTTTGTGCATCTCTTATTCTTCTTGCAAGGTTTAATGATGTTGTGCTTCATGGAAATGGTTTTTGAGTGTTGTTGTAGACTGTGGTGTTGTGTTCACCATCTCTACCCACATTTTTTCCCATTTTCATTAATTTTGAAGTGTCCACACCACCCTTTTCTTAGTGTTATCACCCCCTTAGTGTATGATCTCTCTCTCTCTCTCTCTCTCTAGTCCCTTATAATCATAGGATAGGATTAGATAGTTGTATTTCCAACATTAGGAGTAGTTTTAACATTAGATTAGGAAGAGGAACCAACCTTCTCTGGAGAATTGTCTTAGTTTCATGGTCCCACACCTTGAGATAATTTAATGTTTCCCAAAAACATTGATTGCCCATTCAATTCATATGCAAACAAATAAGAGGGTGTTGTTTTTCGGTGATAACGAGAAAGATTCGTAAACTAACCTAGCTAATCTACATGCATGAAATATTACAAATTAACCTAAACAATCATATAAGCTAAACAAAGAAAACTACTTCACCTTCCACCCAAGGTGCCCTATCAAACTCAATAATAAGGGAAGTGTACCAACCAATTTACAAGTGGCTGGATTGAGAGATCAAGGATTTGCACTTGGTGTTGAACATTGGAGGATCCTCGAGACAACCACTTCCCTTCATTTCAAAAAACGACCTAGAGAAAATGAGGTAACCATAATACAACTAGGGAATGAGTTATAAGAGTTGTCATATGGATCCTACAATATTTATATAGTTAGGAGAGGGGAAGTGTATCAATTTAGTTGAATGGAGCAAATGCATATATATGGAAAGTAAGGGGTCATGTTGATAGATTGAATAGATCAAGGGGATGTTAGGCATTGTTTGATCTCAACTTCTTGTGAAGATCTATAATGGTAAGGGAGTTATCTATACATAAGGGTGAGACCTATTTAATCTCATACCATCGTCGATCTAAAACTTTATAAAGCATTGATCCTTGTTATCTAATATATTTGATAGATAGTTATGTCACCATCACCATCGGTGAAGAAATCTATGTTACATGGGACTTCGAGTCATTGGTCGACGAGAGAGGTCATCACTTTTATGGCATATTGAAAGAGAGAGGTCAGGTTGAGATAACATCTCATTGAGAGCCTCAACCTCCTCTCGAGGTCGAGTGCTTGACCCCTATATATATGGGGAGAGGGCCACGCTCAACCGACTTTAGGGTCAGACCGAATCGATGTAAGTTGAGGGCCTCATGACAACAACCCTATGTAGAGAGAACTACCACCCCTATAGATCTAGATAAGATAAGATATAGAGAGAGCACCAAACAGATAAGATATAGAGAGAGGGTCCTCCTCTCCTTGTATATATAGATGGTTGCCCCCTCCCAACTAGAAATTTGGTGTTTCTCTCTACCACCCCATATTGCCCTCTATTTGGATAGGACCTCACACCATAGCTCTTTCTAGAGATGGTCCAACCATTCTCAATACCAATATTTGTCATTTGCATCCCCATCTAGGCCAACGAAATAGGGATTTGGGGTTGAACCTACTATCTAGATTCAAGTCGTCTATCTAGAATCGAGTTGTTCTCTCTATTAGATTGGGAATGGAGTCACCGCCAAGGATAGGGTAGTTAAGTCACCCTCTCTCTATTATCTCTATCCTATATGTTGTTTATATCAATATGGAAAATGTCTATCTAGATGGAGAGTTATCAAATTGACCTAGCCCTAGCCCTTTCTATTGTCTCCCTCGTTCCTCGTCTATATAGAGTAGAGGGGGATCTAATAGATATAGAGAACAGAGGGGTGACATCTTTATGGATGCCCCACCTCCACCCATATATCTTATCTTATAATTCTAAATAGGGATCCAATGCCCACATATTTATTATTGGGGCATTTGACCTACCGATCGATATTGATATTAGCCCCTCCCATTCTATCAATAATGGATGACCCCAACTTTATAGATATCCGGCTCTATAGATGGGGATGACCCCCTCCCCCTATATTGATATATGTATTATATTTTATATGCCCTATGGAAGGGAAAACTAGAAACAAAAGGGTTTTCTTCTCTATGTCTGCCTATCTATATGGTCTTGAGAACATGATTGCACCCCATATATATACATATATATATGAAGAAGAAAGAGAAACAAATATACTTATAAAATATGGAAAGGAACAATACTCTTGAATCAATTGAAGGATCAAGATAATTATATTTCCCTGATGATTTCTATTTGATTAATTGAGATGACCCTTACCAAATATAAAATGGCAAACTAGAAACAAAAGGGTTCTCTTCTCTATGTATGCATGTATTTATGGTCTTGTGGACATGACCGCACACCCATACATATAGGCATAATCTATAGATAGATAGGGTCCTAACCCAACTCAAATAAGGCGGTATCTATACATGGCATTGAGATTTTTCTCATGGATGACTTCCCCCACCCCCTATATATATGTAGGCATAATGTGTATATCAAGGGGGCAACCCATTGCTATCTACAAGGCGGAGGAAGGCCCAATGAGGTATATACAATAGAGGGTGTCGACCCTTATTGCTATATATCGGTCATTATATATATATATATGCTTATAACCCTATCTATATATATATATATATTATATATATATATATATATATATAGGGGTTAAATCATTGAGTAACCCCGGGTTATCAAATGACGAAAGGAAGGCCTATCTAGAATTATGGGTGGAGGAGGCCATTTATGTAAATAGATATGGTCTTGTGGATATATTATACTATATAGGGGTTATAATCATTTACGCACCTTAACCGGGTTATCAAATGACGAAAGGAGGTGAGGCCTATCTAGAATTATGAAGCTGTGGAGGGAGGGCCATTTATGTAAATATGCTATTTGTATGGTCTTGTGGATATGATTGCACCTTATATATATATATATATGAAGAAGAGAAATAGAAATATACTAATAAAAATGGAATAGAACAAAGCTCTTGAATCGATTGAAGGATCCATATCTTTATATTTCAATGTTGATTTCAATTTGATTAATTGAGATGGCCTGACCGAATATAGGGACAAACTAGAAACAAAAGGGTTCTCTCCTCTATGTCCGCCTATGTATATGATCTTGTGGACATGACTGCAACCCCCATATATAGGCATAATCTATAGGTAGACTAGGGCCCTAACCCAACTCGAATTTTAGGCAAAAACTCTAGATGGCATTGAGATTTTTCTCGTGGATATGATTGCCCCCATATACAAAGGCAATATCTATATATAAAGGGGCCTGGACCATGGTATATGGAGGCAAGAGGAAGGCCCAATGAGCATATAGAGTAGAGGGTGTTGACCCCTATTGATATATATGGTTAATTGTGTGTGTGTGTGTGTGTGTGTGTTAACCCACCCTATCTATTATGTATATGGAGCCAAGGGGCTACAATTATAGGAGATATGGCCCCAATATATATAATATATGTAGGGATAAAGGCATTTATGCATCTCGATCGGGATATTGAACAATGAAAGGAGGTGAGGCCTATCTTGGCCATTGAATGAACAATGACACGGGTGATGAGCCTCTCTCTCCCCCATCAGTGTGCGCACGCACGCACGCACATGCACACACACACACGCACACGCACACACACACATGCATGAACATGCACACGCACACGCACACAAACACACACATGCACACACGCACACACACACATGCACATGCGCATGCACACGCGTGCTGAGCATGAACATGCACACACACAAACATGCATGCGCATGCGCATGCACACACACACGCACACACACAAACGCGCATGTGCATGCACATGCACATGCATGGTGTGTGTGCATGTGTGCTTGTGTGCGCACACGCACACGCACAAGGAGGTGAGACCTATCTGGGGCCTTGAATGAACAATGACATGGGTGAGGAGCCCCTCTCTTCCCATCAAAGAACGTGTGTGCGCGCACACACACACGTACATACAAACATGGGCACACACACACATGCATGAACATACACACACACACACGCACATGTGCACACACAGATGCAAAGGCAAAGAGAGAGAGAGACACACACCCACACACGTGAGCACCGCGCATGTGCACACACACAACACACATGTGCATACGGCGGCACGCGCGCGCACACATGCACACACACACACACGCAGGCGCACCGCGCGCGCACCATGCATGCACATGCATGCATGCATGCACACACGCATGCGCACACACCATACACACACATATATTCATTTAAGTATGTCGATCCCTATCGTGAACTATGGGAGATGAGGCCTATGTAGAATTATGAACCGTGAAGGGAGGGCCATTTATGTAGATCCTTGTCATGAAATTCTCTATATATAGTAGGGGGTGGACAAGGGGAGGCCCATATGCATTTAGAGAGGGGTCGTCGCCCACACACATATATATATATATATATGGATCAATTCATTTAAGTATGACGATCCCTATTGTGAAGTATGGGAGGCAAGGCCTATGTATATATATATATATATATATATATATATATATATATATATATATATATATATATATATATATATATATAGGCCCCTATTGTGGAATTTTCTATATGGGTGGGGAAAAGACTCATGTTATCACTTGACCCCCTCTATTTATATGGTGATTAAGTCGAGGTCATTTATGCACTCAACCCCGCACCCCATCTATATACGGGAGAGAGGGAGACAAAGTCATCACTCGACACTCTCTACATAAATATAGATCTATATGGTGATCTCGGGAGGTTGAGGGGTCATCATTGTGTATATATATTATATGAATCTCGACCCTAGGAGGCTAAGCCCCTCTCTATATGGCCACCTATTTATTGTTTGGGGGCCTAGCCAACGACCTATATTTAACTATATATAGGATGGGGGTGGAGGGTGAGTGTTCTCCCACTATATATAGATCATAACCCTATCTATATCTCTCATAAGCCCCCAATTATAGAGAATTCCTCTCTCCCAACTATGGGCCCTATATCTCAAACTTTATAGGCTATAACTACAAGTCGTCACTATTACATGCATATGTTATCGAGAGGATTCAATGTAATTCCTCTTATTCAGTGGCTCCTAAGACCCACTTCATCACAATTGGACAACAAATTCTTTCTCCACTTCCCGATCAACACCATAGAATGTTCCTGTGGATTATGACCTTCACACATAATGATCTGCAGAGATGTCATATTGATTTCTCAATTATACTTTGGCTATCTTACGTGGAGCTGAATTAGGTTTTTTTGGTGTTCTCGTCGAAACGCGCGGGCGTACTCCTCGCTTCTGAGGACATTGATCCAAATCACGAGTACAGTCTACCTACCCACATGATCGTGACATCTTCATGGAATGGGGTGATGGTACCGAATGAGAACAATGTCTAGGGTAACCTAGCATAACAATGCACCTCTTATGTGCCCCAATTGGAGCTGAATTCATTTCCCGCTTCCTAGCCCTTCCCTTATAGTTACGGTTAGTTATGGTGCCATCCCTGATTAGTTCATGGGCATGGGAATGAATCTTCTTCTCCATCCCCTCAAATGCATCATGTCTTGTACTTTAGCCTCTCTCCCTATATATCTAGATAGAGCCCTATCGAAGACAAGAAACAATATGTGGAAAAGGGAGAAGTGGGAAATGGTGAATCATGTGTATCGAGGCAAGATGCATGAGCCCGCATGATACGTGAACTCAACTCAACAACCCCTTCGATAAACATATCTGGAAGTCTTGATACTGACAAACAATACTAATATGAATACAAACCCTATTCATTTTGGGTCGATGACTCAAAGTATTATACCCAATGGTAAATGGTAGAGAAGAACTTATTCCAAGGCCATGTACTTAACTAAGTGATTTCCCTCATACCCATATATTAGAGAGGCCCAATCTATATCTCTACCCTGCCTACCTCTGCGCCCACATCCCCCTCTCTCTCTGTATATGGGGGTGATAGGGTTTCAAGACGATCCTCCGGACCCTCGATCCCAACCGTATATAGCCCAAACACTTATATAGATTTAGCTACGAGTGTCTAAAGGCATCCTCTATCTAGATATGGGGCTCCTTAATATCTACATGTGTGCCCTATGCATATATATGGGACCTATGTATATATGGGCCCCCTATATATTCTTTGGGGGCATTTATGCTCCTTTGTATGTAGATATGGAAACGCCCTATCTATATATGGGGGCCCTTATCTATAACTATAAGGTAAGTTATATGGGCAAAGGCATGTACGCCCTAGTTAGAGAAGGGCCTACCCTACTATATATAGTTTATAGATGGCACGTGCACACACACACATACTAGAGAGAGCAATAGTTTATATAATTTAATTGGATGTATAAAGTATAGATAGGGGGCATATATATAAGGGAGGGCATTTCATTCTCGATCCCCACCAACCCCATAGATATAGATAAAAACACCATAGATGAAAATAAGAGCTAATAGATCATCAATTGTGGCATACGCAAGAGAGTATGCTGCAATGAATTTGAGGAAGGTTAAAGTAATAGGGAAATAACCTACCAATTACAAGGAGTAAATGAGAGACATTGAATTGTGTGCAAGATCAAGTGAACAATAATCACATATGAGGGAAAGTACGATACGAAAAAGAATCAAGGACAACCAAGATGAATCAAATAGGATAAATGGTGCCTGTGTGTGTGTGCATGTGCGTGTGCATGTGTGTGTGTGCGTGTGCGTGTGTGTGTGCGTGTGCGTGTGCGTGCGCGCGTGTGTACACACACACATGGGTGAAAACATGGGTGTATGTTGGCAAAAGAGTTGTTAATAGTCGTTACAAGCCCTTGCAGCTCATGCAATTGACAAATGGAAAATGCACCTAGGTCGTGGGTTTTTGGCACAATAAGCAAGTAGGCCGCAAGTTTTGAGGAAAAAGTTGTGACATAGCGACAAAGGGGCTATAACACATCTATTGCTAGCGAAAACTCTCTCAAGGGTGTCGTTCCAACACACTTGTAGTTTGTGATCATGCACGTTTGTTGTGTGAGTTGAAGTGTAATCATCAAAGGTGTGTGTGGGAAACATTGGCACGGTTCGATATACCAATCAATTGTAGTTGTTCCATGTTCACACCTCTCAAGTTTTCACGAATTCAATTATTCAAATTTCAAGTTTCAAATATTGAACATTAATATACTTCCACTTTGTGTTTGTAGACATCTATATGCAGAGCAATAAAGTAGCTTCTTAACCACAATCAACCTATGATCAAGATCTCTGAGTTTACATTTCCTTTTTCTTTTAATCTATCATTTGTCAATACAATATTAAAGGGGGTATCTATAGCACCCTAAATTTGGTATAAGGCACTCGACAATCAGTAAAAATAAAATTAAGTTGATTTATATTCAATAAGAACACTAGATGGAACAAGAGTGTCCCATGCCTTTCCATCTGATACCTTCATACAAAATCTCCTTAAGATTCAAATTTTAACCTATTTATTGAAAATTAAGTACTCTTTTTCAAAGTAAATTTTCTTTACAAGCTAATGGATCACTTAACTCATTTCAATCATGTCCGGATTGAATTTTGTCATATTTGGTAATAGCTGTTGAAAAGACCCATGCTGAAATCCAGGATAAATACCTGAAAGGCGGAGAAAATGAAACATAATAGATCCTGTAGCGTTTTATTTATCTCCAACTCTGTATTGTGTAAGGGAATGTCTCTTTGTGAAATTACAGCTTCCATTGGTCTTTAGGTGTTGTACCTATCATCTTATCATTTAAAGCCTCAACACAAGAGGAATCTCTTTCCTGTAATTTGATGATCTCTGCAGACATGTTCTGTGTATCCTGAACAGGAGGTTCATGCTAATCTAGCTTTTCTTCATCCAGATTACTTCTGTCTACGGAATATGCTTCATTATTCAAATTTCATCCCATAAATTTCACTGTGGGTGACATTATCTTCCATTGTTTGGTCTTTCTCAGTGAGGTCTCTCTCCGCCTCAGAAGATACATCTTCATTTTCACTGTAGCTGTCATAAGGACTGTGATATTCGTTTTCATCTTCACTCTGTTACATTAAAATGACTACTGTTATAACAATTGATGAATTATGAAGTAACTCAAATAATGTAAAATTTCATGCAAATGAAATACTGTCCTTGTTTAACAGAACATAAATGACAAGCGAATATACAAATGACATTATAATTCACAATAGCAGTGTTTGTTAAACACAGATGATGAGCTTCAAAAACATATAAAATGCCTGAGAGACATATTGTCTATAAATAACTTCCGTCACAAACAATTTTTTGTTTAGGTCAACATAATGCAAAAATTGAAGTTGATAAAAATGAGAGAAAATGATATAGGTGAAAAAAGAAAAAATGTTGGTTTTTCTAATTCGGCAGTTTTTTGCTACTATTTTGTAATGTACTAACTAATATAAGACAGATCCCACCTCTACATCTTCTGAAAGATCTACAGAATCCAACTCTGCATTGAAAGTTGCAGTGCTTTGATTCTCAAGTGGATCTCCTTCCAACTCGAAAGATATATCATTTTCACTGTAGCTGTCATAAGGATCATGGGACATGTCTTCATCTTCACTCTGGAGCATAGAAACCAAAACATCAAAAGAAAATTAATATTCAAAATAATGATATCATGGACTACTGTTATGGCTATTAATGAAATACCAAAAGAACTGAAATAATCCCTGAAAAGAAATTATTAAATACTTTCCTTGTTTATATTTATTATTTACACAACCAAAAACAAAATATACAATAACATTATAATGTACTAGCTAATAAATGACATCCCACCTCTACATCTTCTGAAAGATAAGCAGAATCCAATTCAGCATTAACTACTGCTGTGCTCTGATTCACGTCAACATCTTCAATTCTACTCTGAAAGCTCAGGGCATGCAGGAAAAATATTAGGATCTTCCTTAGCTTACAGCTTTCAGAAAGAATTTAAGTTAGATGCATCTGAATACTAAACATAGAACAGAGCTCCAGTATTATCTATAATGTGTTAAAAGACAAAACAAGTAAATTCCTCTATGGTAGGAGTGTCATGAATCATAACACTGCTAAGTAAGAAACATACAAGTTCAAATTTGAGCTGATGCATATTATTTTCCAGCTGTAACATATGCCGATTCAATGACTGAAAATGCAGCAGAAACAACAGCGCACATAAGCCTTGAATGTGAGATGACATGCAAACAAAGATAAGTACCAAAAGAGTAAAAGAAGCGTTTGATTCCAACTCAAAAAAATCATTTTCATTTGTAAGAGAATAACAATAACATCATGACAAAAAGGACTCTTCTGATACACATTACCTGACGCCGTTGGAGTTCAATTGAACGCTTTAATGCTCTTCTCTTGGTTAAAAGGGTCCTAGGCTTTATTGTAAGTGGGCGGCAGTAGTTTTTCCTCGGTACACTATTATTGCATAACCTTTGCTTACTTTATCGACTGACACTAATATTCCCCCACTTTCGGCCTCCAGCATTAGTGCAGTGTATTTCACCTCTGCTAGACTCTTTTCCTTAGCTATGATTTTTACTAGTTCCCTATGTTTCCAATGCAAGTGCATGTTTTCCACCGTACCATCAAAGATTCCTCGTCTCCCTGTTACATGGATTTAAACAGGCAAGGTGTGCCACACTCAGAGTTGATCACAAATGACCACAATCCATTTTACAAGTTAAATTTGCAAGGACTAAGAAATGATAATCTCTTCAAATAAAACTGCTTACCTAAAAGCAAGAATGCACGCATTCTCAGACCAAGCTTGCGAAACATAAATCTCTCTTCATCAGTTATCATCTCTTGATCTGATGCTGGTTTGGCAGGCAATAAAAATGCCTCCACTTTGGCCAGTTCCTTCTCTGTTTTAGTAACCTTTATTTGGGCCTGAAAATCCAGAATATATATAGTGAGCAACCAGATATTTCACTACGATACAGTAATGAAATGAAATAACAATGTGAAATCATGTAAGCAATCTAAACCATATTTCAGGTGCAAAAAAAGATTCACTTGAGAGGACTGATTCCTTTCATAAATGGGAGAACATTGAACCCAATAAATATCAAATCCACTATCTCAGATGCTGTATTAACCTAGCAGAGAAGCAGTTGATGCTAAATGAAGTGAATTCACACACTTTTATGCTTCTTGCATTGAGTAAGAGAGAAACTTACAAGCTCTAGCTTTCTGGCAATCCTTCTAACTATATCGGCCTTTTTAGCCTTAGCTACTGCTATAAGCATCTTTTCCTGCTCTTCGCTATCAATGTGCTTTGACCATCGGGATTTGGCTTCTAAAGATTCAGCCAAAGTTCCAGCAAAACTGGGTGCTACTTCAGCCTCTTCAAATCCATCTAGAATTGCCGAAGATGCTTTTAATCGCGCCTTTTCTTCCTCGTCCTGAAGCTCCCTTGCCAATTCCTCCCTCTCCAGTAAAGCAGCTGAAACAGTGGGAGAAAGAAAGTCCGTTCCTCTATAAATGACAATGAACTCCTTATTTCTTGAAAGAACAGTGCCTCCAGTAAGATTCTGCAATGAACATTACTTGTAAAATTGCATGAAAGCACAAGTTGCACATTATCCAAATATACATTTTCAAATAGCAATCGTTTCCCATAAATACACATAATTGTAATCATTTTAGATCCTTCATCCTCATAAATTATAACAGTCCATTCTGTAAAACATCCCATATGTAAGTTTTCATTTATTAAATCGTAAAAAATTCAAATTTATAATTTCTAACTTCCTGTCCCTTTGTATACCAAACAAACAGCAATGCAAAATAAATGAATATACTCAGAACACTTAGCCTCGTTGCTTACGAAATTCAGACCCAACAAATGGCTAGATTGGTCAAATAAGTAAAACTCAAAGGCACCCAGTACTGAAGTGTTATATTGCGGGATTATGACTGCAGACTTTATGGCACAAGGGAAACTTCAAATTCCAAAAGTAAAGAAGCCAGACGTCAAGCGTACTTGGAAGAATACACCATAAGCTTCTTTTGAATTGGGAGAAGGGAAAGCAAAAGAGAAGCGAAACAAGAAGATTGGCTGTAACTGACAGAAGGAGTGATTGTTTTCTTTCAGGATTTTAAATAAGATATTCAGGTTGCAATGTTGAATATTAGCCATAAATGGTGAGGCTTTCTGGGAAGGCATCTCAGTTTTATTTTTAATTAAGATCAACTTCCCCCTGTAACAAACAATTCCTATAATCAAAAATATAAAAATTATGTGCAATGTTCCTGTGGATCTCCCAAAGGCACTCAAGGTAATAACAACCAGTTTAGTTTGTTTAATCTTGAATTTAATAGGGATTTTTCCTTGATGTGGATTCCTCAAAGAATTCACACAGTGAATGAACAGGAAGCGGCAAAGAGGGTCAACAAAACACGGTGTGACAAATTCTCCTCTATAACAGCACACTCCAAACTTCATTAATTACCAAAGAAGAATTACGACTGTCCTACAATTAAAGGAAACAAATCCATTGATCCAAAAATGGATCTCAAATACCCAATTCTATGTATTCTCCTTATCTGACACTTGCAGTGCATATTCTTAGTTCTGGAGATGGTCTAGTCAGGTTGATGGTGATTTGGGCACCTTCGAATGACATCAAAAGGGCATCGTTGTTCTATTCTAGAGATTTTTAGGAGACGGTGATGCAACCGCCTGGCGGTTACGCAACTGCCGCTTGTAGGGACTGGTGGTTGTGCAACCGCCATAGTTACCATGTTCAAAACGTTCGGATAGTTTGAAAAGGGGAAAAAGTTTGGAAGTTTGGAATTTTTCAAAAGTTTGGTTCGGTTCAGTTTGGAAAATTTAAAAATATAAAATATATATAAATAATAAATACCATACATATATGATGATAGTTGAAAAGAAAAACCAATTACACATAATAATAAATAAATATATTATCTATGGAGTTTTTCCTTTACGTGCATAGGTATTAGTGTTTCTTGTTCGTTTTTGTTGTGTTGAAGTTTTTTTAATTTAAATTTTTAATTAAAAAAGAAAAATAATGTTTGACCGAACTTGTTTGGTAAGTTCGGTCAGACCAAAAAGTACGGTTCGAACTGAATTTTCACTAAGTTTGTAAGAACATGGTAACTACGGCAACCGCCACTTGTAGGGACCGCGGTTGCACTGTTGCCACTCTGTGGTCATCAGTGGTCCTGTCCCCAACGATGCCAAAACGGGAATTTGAGCGGTTGCAAATGCTTGGACTTCCCAGATCGGTTTGTTTCGCCTTTCCCTCCATCCGTGGGTAAAGCAACTATAAATACAAGTTTGATTCTTCATTCTAGCAAGTGATTTTGAGTGAATTCAAGTGTGAGAAAAGAGGAGTTGGAGTTATTTTCTTGTTTTGTTCATTAAGAGTGAGTTCTTCATTGTTGAGGATTGTAAGCAAGCAAATACAATTAAGAGTGTTGAATCCTTCTTGAAGGCCAATCTTTGGCGTAGCTTTGTATTTTGGAGAATTACATAGTGAAAGGGAAGCAATTTGCTTACCCACTGGAGTTTTTCCCACATTGGGTTTCTCCAGGATAAATTCGTGTCTCCTTTGTCTTCTATCTCTCAATTTGCAATATAGTATTGAATGTTTCATGCACATTATATTGGTTAAAAGGAACTTAGTCATTTTCCATTCAATTATCACTAGAACCAGATTTGGTATCGAGCAATTAAGATCAATTGTTGTGTGGTTTAACTTGTGTTGACATTTTCAATTAGATGCCCTTGCCCGAAAGGGAAGTGAAAGCGGTGAAGGTATCCTCATTCCTTTTGAAGCAGATATTTCCACCAAGAAGTGGAAGTAAGGAATCCGACACATGGCTCGTAGAGAAGATGCATGTGAGACTAGAGAAGAACGTTTCTATAAATTGGAGGCGGATGTGGCAAGTCTGTCCAAGGATGGGGGCAATATTTCCTTGTCTATGGAGAAATTGGAGTCCATCATGGGATTGCTCATGAAGAAGCTTGGTGTTCGAACAAGGCACTAGGAGCCCATAAAGAAGATACTCATGAGTATGAGGAAGAGCAGCCATGTGCCAACCCTACACCTCCTCCATTTAAAGAAGAGGCGAAGATAGAGATTCAGCCTTATGATGGGGACGTGAATGCCGAGAAGCTAGACCATTGGCTAGCCCAACTTGAGGTATATTTCAGTTTGCATCAAATCAATGAGAGTTGGAGATTTCCTTTGCAAGGTTAAAATTAACCAACCATGCTTTAACTTGGTTTGAAAGTTATGTTCATTCTTTGGTTGTTAAGAAGCTTCCTCCTATTACTAAGTGGGATGAATTTAAGAGGCTAATAAAAAAGCAGTTCTATCCTATTTGTTATGAGGAAGAGAGGTCCATGTATTAGCAAAGTATCTCAGGCAAAAGCAAGGCCAAAATGTGCAAGAGTACACTAGTGAGTTCCGGAAGAAAGTTGTCCAAATGGGCAAAGATGTAGCAGATCGGGACCTTCGATGAAGTACATTGGTGGACTCCATAGCCACTTGAGGAGACCAATTCTCTTGGCCAAGTCGGTGGATGTAGACGAGGCTTGTTCTCAAGCCCACTATTTAGAGATGGACAAGAAGAAGAGTTCATCTACCTCTCAACATGCTTCAAACAAACAAGGTAATACCAAACAAAAGGAGAAAGGGAAAGGTAAGAAGAATGCTACTTCCGTTTCTAAGAAGGATACTAAAGTTCATTGTGGTCCTTATAATGTTGACACTCATTCCGAGGAAAAATGTTGGAAGCTCCACCCAGAATTACATCCCTTCAAAAAGAAGGCCTTGGCTACCCTCTGAGGAGAGGAAGTATTTTGCAGTGAAGAGGTGGATGAGGCAATGTGTTGTACCTCTGTCCGCAGAGAGGTATGTTTGGGCGATAACAGTGTTGTTCAGGAAAATGAACTGACTAAGCTTTTTCATATAAAAATTCAAGTGAAAAAAACTAAGGTGGATGCTCTTTTTGACACATGTTCTCAAGCTAATTTGGTTAGTAAAGAGTTAGTGGATAGGCTAAAGTTGGAAACTTACAATCATCCAATCCCATACTCATTGGGTTGGGTAAAGAAAGGTGTAGACATCAAGGTTACCAAACAATGTAAAATTACATTTGGTATTGATAAAAAATTCATTGATGAAGTTACTTTGGATGTTGTTCCCCTTGATGTGTGTGGTGTAGTGTTTGGCAGCCCGTATTTGTATATCAGGGATGTTATCTTCATGAGGAGAGCCAATCAAGTACTATTTGGTGAAGGATGGTAAGAGCTACATCATTTCAGCCTTTACAGGAGACTCGAAGATCTCTTTGGTAAGTGCCACTGAAGCCCAAAAGCTTATTAATGCCAGTGGGAAATTTGCATTACTTCTTTTGAGAGATATGCCAAAAGATGAGGTTATTGCATCTAAAACCACTTGTAGCATGTTTTCTAACAAGGAGCAGACACAAATAAAAGAGTTGGTTCAATAGTTCAGGGAGGTTTTCCAAGAGCCTACGAGGCTACCCCGGTTAGGCCAATTGAGCATGAGATACACTTGTTACCCGATAGTCTACTTCCAAACTTGGGATTGTACAGGTAGTCTTTGAAAGATATCAATGAGGTAAAACAACAGTTGTAGTCTTTGATTAAACAAGGTATAATCCATCCTAGCACTTCTCCATGTGGTTCTCCTATTTTTTTAGTACCTAAGAAAGATGGTTCATGGAGAATGTGTTGATTATAGAGCTTTGAATAAAATAACCATCAAGAATAGGTTCTTTCTCTTATTGATGATTTATTGGATCAGTTATAACATGCTAAATATTTTACTAAGCTTGATTTGAAATCTCGTGTAATGTCCCCATTTCCGAGCAGGTGGCTTAGGAGGCCTTTCATCCGTCTTAGCCTTGGTCATGCCCAAGGGGCTAGTGACGTTGATGGTTATTGGGTATAGTTTGCACCTTCATTTCACTTATATATTATGTTTTGACATTGGACACATACTTTGAGATGACTTAAGTGAAATAAGGTTATGAGATGCTCCCCTAAGGTGCTTTATGTTATATTTAGTCGATGACTTAAGTGATGGGTGAATATATGGTACCTTATGTTCTAATTCTTCGTTGGGGTGACTTAAGTGCACTTTTGGCATGTGTGGAATAAAGTGACTTAAGTTATTTTAATTAATTAAAGAAAAGACTAACTCAAGCTGCGGTTGTTGCCTTTTTCTTGCTCATGATCTAATTGATGGTTTTGCACGGGATCGACCAACAACCTCAAAGATGGTTTTATAAGTGGCTAACCAACAACCAAAAGGGATGGTTTTGCAAGTGGCTTACCATGACCACACAAAGGATGGTTTTGCAAGTAGCTTACCAACACCACCACAACACGATGGTTTTACCAAAACAACCAAAAACCTACAAGGATGGTTTTACAAGACAACCAACAACCTAAAATGAGGCATTATGTTATTACAATTCTTAGTGCTTTAGTTTTCCACTACATTTTTAGATCAAAGGATTACATAGGAATTTCTCACATATCACATGAACAAGAAAGCTTCATCTATTGTATTTTCTACCACACAAGACATGAAAACCAATGTACCCCAGGGATGTGTCTCCTATATTTTTAGGGGTGTCCCCTAGGAGGAGATGTTTCGGGGATGTGGGGACGGGTAGAAACATCCCTAGATGTCCCCAAATTTATTTATTTTAGGAAACGGTTTGGGAACGGCTGATTTACGGTAGGGGATGGCTAGTTGTCCCTGGTAAGGCAGAGGATGTCTAGAAGTCCACTAGCCATACCGAGAACGGCTAGAAGTCCCCTATGTCCCAACACACAAAAATACATTTAAAAAAACTCAATTTTTGGCAAGTTACACGAGTTCGACTCCCTAAAGTTGCACAATATGCCATCAATGTGATGAATGGATTCCAATTGAGTGGAAAGAAGTTGAAGGTCCAACTTAAGCAAGATAACAAATAGAGCAAGCCTTATTGAATAGACACACCCGTCATGCAAAGGGGAGGTTGAATGGATGGTGTTGTTCTTTACAAATTGAGATTGTTCTATTCAACATGTAGCGGTTATATGCCCCATTATTTGTGGGTTAAAAAATGGCATGATGTATGATATTGAAGGAGCAAATGAAGATTGTGGATGCTTATATATGCAGCTCCAATGTTGTCATATGAAAAAGGTGGGAAGCAATAACTAAGAGCTCCTTTTGGTGAAGATTGAAGGCTTGAAAATTCATGTCATTTATGTGCATATTGCATAGTAGAACATCGTTGCCCTTGTTCCTAATGTTTTTTTGGAATAAAGTTATAAACCGACATATCATATATGTTTTGGATTGATTTTTAGTTTTGTTACTACTAGATTAATGTAAGATTATTATTGTTATGCATTGCTTCTATTTCTATATTACAATGTTTTATGCAGCAAGAATTTGAATGTGTTATGGATATGCAATCATTCAGGGCAAATTTTGTAGACCACTGTGTTTTGTACATGTAATTATGTAAATTACTTGTCTTGAACTCTCTCCTTCATAAACGACCGTGTAATTATTATATATATCCACATTGAATATTATGTTAAATCTCGATTCAGCTCTAATGTTATGTAATAAGGTTCTATAACATATATGATGAATGCCTTATCAATGTTATCATATGAATATTTGAAAGTTCCTATATTTTAATAAAATTTCCTATTTTTAATAGTCGTCCCCTAAAAAATGGCCTCCAAAAAAAATTCATCCTAGAAACACGTCCCCATCCCCTAAGTCCCCCGTCCAAGAAACTTGGTGGAACATAGATGAAAACTAAAAATACATGCCACAACATCATTGGGCGGCCCTGTCACTTGTGGTTGGTGAGAGGCCGAAAATACATCCAATAAAAATTCGGGCAAAAAATATTATCATTTATAGGTTTGTCAAGAGACTCACCTTCCTCAAATTCAAGCTTAAAGCTTGGAATTGGAACGAGTTTGGTGACATTAAAGAGCAAAAAAAGAGGATTCTCTTGCAATTGGAAGATATTAATGTTGCGCATAGACAATTTGGTTTATCTCCAAAGCTTTTTAAGAAAGAATGTCTTCTAAAGGCTGAATTACAGGAATGGGATACTAGGGAGGAAATAATGTGGAAACAAAAAGCTAGGATTCAGTGGCTAAAGGAAGGGGATAAAAACTCTGCCTTTTTCCATAAATCTGTTTTGGCTAGAAGGGCCCACAATTATATACACTCCTTTGCTAAGGATGATGGCTCAAAGGTTCACTCCATGCTTGGGATGCAACAGGTGGCTGCACAGTATTTCCAGAAGTTGTTTACTTCTCAATCCTTGGATATGGAGTCACAACAACTTCTAAATGTTCTTCCTAATTGTGTTTCGCAACAAGATAATGAAAACTTGACTCAACCGGTTACGGAGGAAGAACTTCACGGAATTGTTTTCAAAATGAAGAAAGGTAAAACCCCTAGTCCGGATGGTTTTCCTATTGAGTTCTTTCAGACTTTTTGGGACATTATTAAAAGAGACTTGTTATAGGTGGTGGAAGAAGTTATAATGACTAATAATTTGCTTGAGGACATTAACAAGACGTACATTGCTCCCGATCCCTAAAGCAAATGAGGTGGAAGATGTTTTCGGTTACCGTCCTATAGCCTTATGTAATGTTTTGTATAAAATCATCACTAAGGTTATAATGGAAAGACTTAAACCTATTCTTCATAAGATTATATTAAAGGAGATCATTACAAGTGGTTGAAGAAGTTAGAATGACTAATAATTTGCTTGAGGACATTAATAAGACATACATTGCCCTGATCCCTAAAGCAAATGAGGTGGAAGATGTCTCTGGTTATCGACCTATAGCCTTATGTAATGTACTGTATAAAATCATCACTAAGGTTATAGCGGAGCGAGGTTGGTGTCTAACATTATATCTCCTTCACAAGATTATATCTCCTAAGCAAGGGGGTTTTATTCCTGGTCGTCATATCCATGATAAGATTGTGTTAGCTCAAGAAATTTTGCATTCTATGGAAGTTCAGAAAACTCCAGCTATGTTTATTAGATTAGATCTCTTCAAAGCTTGTGATAAAGTAGATTGAGCTTCCTTTGTAAAATCTTGGATCGATTTGGGTTTTCCATGAGATGGATTCAATGGGTGAAGGCTTGTTTCTCTTCAGTCTCTTTTGTTGTGTTGGTGAATGGGTCTCCCTCAAGTTTCTTTGGAGCTTCTAGAGGTATTAGGCAAGGAGATTCCTTATCTCCCTTCCTATTCATAATTATGGCTAAGTGTTTGGGCAAACTTGTTCGTAAAGCCTGTTAGGAGAAAAAAATCCATGGGATTCAATTGGCAAAAAATAGTCATCCGTTTTCTTATCTTGATTTGTTGATGATTCCACTATGTTGGGGAGGGCCACCCAACAGGAAGCTAAGTAGTTTCAGAATGTTCTTCATACTTTTTCACATGCTACAGGTCAGACTATTAGTCATGGAAAGTCTAACATTTTCTTTTTTCATTGCTCTGAAAGACAAGAGGAACAAATTCTGAGAATTTTTCAGTTTCAGAAAGGAAGGCTCCCGTGTCAATATTTGGGGTTCCTTTAGCTTCCAAGAAGTTAAGAGATTGGCAGTGGTTAATCAAAGCAAGTTTAAACACAAATTAAGTGAGTGGACTAATAAATGGCTTTCCTCTGGAGGAAGGATGACTTTGATTAAGTCAGTCCTTCAAGCTATGCCAATCTATGTTGCCTTGGTTCTAAACATCCCTCGTCTTTATTTTGAAAGCAGGTGGATACTATTTCCCAGGACATTCTTATGGAGTGGAGTACAAGATAAGAAAAAGTGGTCTTTGGTTAGATGGGATATTCTTTGCCGGCCAAAAGTGGTAGGAGGTTTGGGTTTGAGATCTTTGCCTATGCAAAATAAGGCTTTGCAGCCATGTTCAAACACCAAGCATCTTTGAGAAAATGATTAGGTCTACTCTGCCCACTAAGGGATCTCCCACCTTGAAGTTCATCAAAGTGGGAGAAGATATGATTAAGTAACTTTTTGGATTGTTAATAATGGGCAATGTGCCAAATTCTGGACTAGTTCTTGGGATGGGCGGGCACCTATCATCCATCGACACCCCCACTCAAACCTATTATGGATCGGATGTAGGATCTAGGATGCGTTAGGGTTGCCCGTTATAGTAAACCAACTAGTTAGCCATGGGAGGTTGGGAATTCTGGATTTCGCTTTGAGTGGCCAATTCTTATGGATCATCAAGTGCATCTTTTGCTTTATCATATTTTAAAAATACGTCCTATTTCTTTGTCCCAAATCTTTATAAGCTGGGATGGGGAAGGGACGCTACTGGTACTTATTCTGTTGTTGTTGGATATGCCTCTTTGGTTAATGAGAATCCTCATCCTCTTCATTTCTTTTCAAACACATTTGGCATCCGGGTATGTGGCCAAAAGTCAGTTTTTTTCTGTGGCTTCTCATACACAGAAGAGTGTTAACAGGAGACCATCTTCTAAAGAGAGGATTGTGTGGCCCGTTTAGATGTGTTTTATGCCTTCATGTTGAGGAGTCTTCCACTCATCTTTTTGTCTCATGTCCTTGGGTTGTTCCACTGTGGCGACTTCTTGCTTCTTTATTTAAGATGCATTGGATAAATTTTGATTCTCTTGAGCAGATTTTTAGAGCTTGGTAGGTATCCCTCCCTAAGGGACAAAATCTTATTCTTGTTCTATGGAGTGATATTTCTCTTCTCCTTTGGAATATCTGGAAGAAAAGAAATAGTAGAATCTTCGTGCAAACTAGTAAAGACAACTCTTTTGTGTGGGAGAAGACCAAAATCAACATATCGGAAAGCCTGAAACATAAGATATCTTTGCGTCAAGATCTTTCCCCTGAAAGGGAGAACATCTACAAGCAGCTAAGTATTGATCCTAAGGATGTTTCTTGCCCTAGGATGCACAACAAGAACAAAGGCCTAAAAGACGGCTAGTGGAAGAATCCCTCTCAGGATATGGTAAGTTGAATATAGATGGGGCTTCTAGAGGAAATCTGGGAAAGCTGCTATGGAAGGTATTGGAAGGAATGCTAAAGGTGGGGTGCAATTCCTTTTTGCTGAAAATTTTGACGCTCTACTACCAATAATCTTGCTGAGGTTAAAGCTATTTACAAAGGCATGCGAGAAGCCTTGAAAATTGGATGGCATAAAATCCAAGTTGAATCGGATTCCCAAATTATTATCCACTTGCTTTCTGATAATAGATTGGATTCTCCTCCCAATTGGCGTATTGCCAAAGAGGTGTGGAAGATAAAACAACTAAAAGGAAAATTCCAGGAGGTCCAATTCAGTCACATTCCTCGTGAAAGGAACAAAGTTGTTGATGGACTAGCTAACTGGGCTCTAAACAACAAGGACCTGTTTTTTATATAGCTTGCCCCCTCAACAAGATTCGAGGAGGATATCGGACTTATTCTTAATCTTGATTCTCTGTCATGATTGTTTTTTCTATTTTTTTGTTGTATAATGCACAAGCTTGGGCTAATAGCTTTCAAGCTTTGCATAGTTGAATATGTAATTTGAGCTTTACATAATATAAGGTTTTGTTGTTTTGAAAAAAAAATATTATCATTATTATTTATTTTTTTATTTTTGACAACATAGACATATTAAACCTAAGAGACATTTTTTTAGAATAATGATAGACTAAATGACTCTATTTTGATGAAAAAATGACAGTTTAAAAGTAATTAAATATTACTTTTCAACTTTTACAACGAAAATATATTAACAATTTTTTTATTTTTTTTTTTTATACACTAACAAAAATGGCTCAAACAATTATTTAAAACCTAGACATTAAACAAGATGACTATAACTAGAAACAACATAAACTAGTCCTTGAAACCTATATTTTCCAGCCTCAAGAATACCGGCTTTACCAAAAAAAAATGTAATAGCCACCCGGCTATATAAAGACAAATTTAGCTTATTGACAATGACATGGACATAATTAAAAAAACACAAACTTACTGACCTAAAACGTCTAAACACGACCTAATGCACCTAAAGCGGTTGTGGCTTTGAGGAATGGCGTCGTTTGGAGCTCTATGGGAGGTCGTGGGCTTGTTTGTGGCGTCGAGGGCCTTTGGAGGTGCTTATAAATCCACCAAATTGTGTAGATCGACAAGCTATGCCGCTTGCCACTGTAACCAAACCAAATCGAGCTAGACCGAAGTCTGCAAGGGTGACACCTAAGTGTCGAGGGGATGTGAGTCATTCTTTGGTCTCTGTGATGCCCTAAGCCGCCAAAGGGTCGTGATCATAACCAATATGCCAAAAGAAACAAAACAAACTTTTAAATTGTGGCGGTGCTTGAAATTTCTCCTAAATGGCGCTTAGATCCAAATTTATTTTCATGAAGAATTAATCTCTATAAAACTACCACATCAAAGATATAGAACCGTAAGCTGCAACAAAAGCATGACGGAACACATGAGGATTTTGCTTGAGGATCGATATACTGAGGATATACATCACACATGCATCTTCTCACATACTCGCATGACATCTTAAAATTGGACTATTCTTCTTTAATACTTTTTTGGTGTTTTAGGAATTCATATGCGCCTCAAATCAGATTTGTAAATATATATGTTCCCTTGGTGTGCCAATATATATTCTCCCTTGAATGCACCACCGGACAGACACATTACCTTCACCTTTAAAATCTTTGAGAATTGTGCTCGATATAATAAATACACACTGTAACCAACAAAATATAAAAGAAATATTGACTTATTACTATGTTTATAGACGAATAATCAAGCAATATGTTTCCATCAATTGGGGCAAAACAATAGTGTGGCTGCCCCTACAACTATCAAAAATCCATACACCTTTGCATTTTGGAAAGGATGATAAAATTATGGCAACGGATCTCCTCACAATATCATGTCCATGCTCGATACCAAATATTAAATTTGGTAGAGCCTTGCAGAAATTTAATCGGATAAATTACACGAAATAAACTCTCATGCAATTATTTACTCAATCATTCGGTACTATATTACATTGAAGAGATTACAAATAAATAACAAGTTGTTCTCCTATGATGAAGGAATCAACACTATCTTGAACCCAGGTATCTCTTAACTATCCCTCTCTTATCTCTCCTATAATCTACGTGATTTGTTCTCACAAATCACTCACACAATAAACTATATGAGTTATTACGACTCATTTACATCACACTATATTATTTATTCTCACACACACATTATAATTCTAATGTTATGTGTTGAACACACACTTATACTAAGAGGGGGTGAATCAATATAAGATAAACTTTTACTTATTAAAAATTAATATCCACAATAACAACATTTACACAAGATCTAACAATTAAGAGACACAAGATTTATGTGGAAACCCTTTCTGGGAATAAAACCACAAAGAGAAGTTGCTTGGATCTACTGTCCAAATCCAGCCATAAAATAAAATTCTTTTACAAAATTTGTAGGCACCAACCTACTGGAGACACCAATCCCCACCACTAAGCAATTTGTAGGCACCAACCTATTGGAGACACCAATCCCCACTTCTAAGCACCAACTTAGCAAGAGACACCAATCTCTTCTCTTAGGAAGCACCAACCTCCAAATGAACTTCTTCAATAGATGACAATTAAATAGATCTCCTTCACAAAAATTTGCCTTGAATGATCTTTTATTTTTCTCTCCTTCAAAAATCTGCTTGAGTTTGAATGATATATCTTTATTATTCCTCACATACTTTCTTTTCAACTACATCTCCTTTTATACCTTCTCATGTCACTTCGAAGGGGTGTGATTTCTCCCAAGGGACACTCTTTATTTTCTTGGGCACTAGACATGGGTCGGCCCATAATTTAAATATTAACACCAAAATAGAGGGGTCGGCCAACATTCTTCAATGATCATAAACTTGTCTTTAATGCCTTGGAATGGTGCGATCTGCCCTTGAATAATGGAGATTCGAAACTGATTTTGTTTGGACAGCGATTAGTGGCCTTTGGCCTTGACAATCGAGATAATGATTTCCTTTGATAGCAAATTCCTTTGACATCAATGACAATTAATCCAACAATCTCCCCTTTTGTCATAATGTGATTAGCTCCCCTTGACATAATGCTTCTCCTTAATAACTTAGTGACTAGATGAAAAAGATATCACCCCAACTTCACAAAGTGAGGAATTTGCTCTTGTCCCATGTCATGCGGCTTAAGAAACCACTATCAATGTATCATTGATTTCCTTCATTTTGAAAGGCAGTTTGTACAAGCATGGATTTCTCCTTCTTTTCTTGCTCCTACTTCTTTTTCCAAAATTTTGCAATTTCTTCCTTTTGTTTATTCATGGCTTCCACTTTATTGTTTTGCCTAGGAGGTTCCACAAAACCACTTCTACAGAAGCGTGTTGTGTCCATAGTTATTGCACTTATAACATATAACATTGTAATCCACTAAATGAGAAAATGAATTATAGTTCCTATTTGAGGACCCATAAGGACTTTTGTTCTTGTTCCAACCAAAATTTCTTGCACGAGTCCTATAATCTATTGCTTTATGACCAAAGTGATTACACGAAAAGCAATAACCAAAGAAAGAGTTTTGAAACCTGGTCATGTGATCTTCTGATTTTTCCTTGTTTTTGGGAGGAATGCTAGTATTTTGTGGAACATGATTTTCTTTCTTGTTGCTTTCATTTTTATGGGACTTTTGAGAGCATTTGCATAGCTTTTTGGCTTTTCTTCATTTACCTTATTTGGTGGCTCTTTGGGATCTTCTTTGGTAGTCATCTGATTTTCTTTGTACCCAAGACCAATCTTGATAAATGGTGACCTCTGGCCATTGATGATATCATCTAAGATTTCAGTATTTTTTTCAAACTTGAGGCTTTTGTTCAACTTAGTTGTTTTCTCTAGTTCCTTCCTCAAGGAAACAATTTCAGACTCTAGCCTCTCACAATTTTCTTCTTTTGTCTTCAATTGGATTCTCACCTCTTCCTCTATTCTTTTTGCCTCTTCAAGTTGAATCTTTAGGTTAATGATCATTTTTCGATTCCTCAGGGTTTTGTGACATTTTTGCTTTTGAATCACGATCCTCTTCTTCATATTTCTGAAGTTGTAACTTTTGTTTTAGATTCTTTTTCTTAAGCTTCTTGATCTCATTTAGGGCACAAATGAGTTCTTCTAGATCCACTTCCCCATCTATTTCAGCATTTTCTTCCTTCTTGAATCCTTCTTTTCTTTTCTTTGGTCTTCACTTTCCAAGATATCCCCTTTTGATTCTATTGCCATGAATAGAACTTCTCCATCACTAGCAGCGTTACTTTACTATCTTTAGATGAGCTACTTTCCTCTTTGGAATAGAGGTTTTTCTTGTGCTTATGAAAGTTCTTCTTTTTCTTAGGTTTTCCCTGTTTGTAGCTCTTTTTATATTGATGATGTTTGCTACCTTTCTTCATGTTATGATCTTCTTCATCATCACTATTTTCACTTTGCATATGGACATTTAGCGGCAAAATGTCCTACTTTTCCACAATTAAAGCATTTAAAGGGCAACTTACCTTTGTACTTTTTGGATCCTTTCTTAAGCTTCCTTACAAAATGAGCTTCCTCTTCTATCACATGGTTCGAGCTTTTATTCTTCACCTTATTTTGGGCTTTGAAGGCCGCCGTCGCTTTGATGATTTCTCCTTTTTGGTTCTCATTTCATATGCCGTTAGGATCCCATGCAATTCATCCATTGTTAGAGTATCTAGATCCTTCATTTCTTCAATGGTGGAAACTTTGGCATCAAACCTCAAGGGAAGGGACCTTAACACCTTTTGCACAATCATTGCATCTTCAACTTTTTCTCCAAGACCTTTGATGGTGTTGACGATTTCATCCACACGAAGAAGATAGGCTGTAATGTTTTCTTCATCTTTCATTTTCAAACTCTTGAATTATCTTCTATGAGTTTGAAGCTTGGCTTTCTTCACTTTGTCATCTCCTTCATAGATGTTCTTAAGTTTGTCCCAGATTTCTTTCGTTGATTCACGGATGTCGGGAAACTTCTGGATGCAATATCTTGAACCCTGAATGTCCTTTCTGGACAAATAGACAGTCATTCCCTACTGAGAGGGGTGTTCCAGACGCATCAACACCATTGGATCTGTCGCAAAATGCACCCAATGAAACTTGAAAATTTGAGCCCTTAATCCCTAAACCCCTTTGGGATCAGACAGGGTCTGAGACTAGTGATGTCGATTCCTTAGGGAATCCAAACAATGAATAAACAGGAGGCTGAAAAGAGGGTCTACAAACGTGGCACAACAAATTCTTCTCTATAACATCAAATTCCAAACTCGTGCTTCCTCATCATTCCTCTTGTTTGGAACTGGTCATGACTAAACAACTACGGCTTGGTACTATCCTATGCATATATTCTTATGATTACCTGTGTTTACTCACCTCTTGAAGGTTGAATGTTTTGAAGTCTGTCACCTGTACTGGTCAGCTATATAAGTAGCATGTGTGTTTCTCTCTTTTGCAAACTCCTGCAGATCTGAATTACAGCCCATCCTGCCACACTTCAGTTCTATTTTCTGTAAATTTTTGCCTCTTTAAACATATATTTTATGATTACCAAAATAAATTGAAAAAATCTAGAATTTTATAAAATCATGCAAGGAAAGAATAAGGCAAATATTAATAACGAGCAATTGTACATGCAAAGCATAAGCAAACTTGAAGAAATACCAATTGCTGCAATGACCAATAATCATCAACTCATTGTAATTATAAAGAACAGAACATAATGAGATCAAGCTCCTCTTCACCTGTATTTTCTATATTTTTTTAATATAACTTATTTGGCTGATCAAAAGAAAATGTAAATTATAATTACAGTTCCACTATACAGGTCTGCCACAATTTTGTAAACAACATATTTCTGCCCTACAAAACCAAAGATCATTTCTGTGCTCACCTTGATTTCGTGAGCCATTCTTTCATTGCTGGTATTTAGAATACCACGTTTGATTGCAATTTTGGCAATTGTACTTTTTTCCCAGAGCTTCACAATAGCAGCAGCCAATCCCTGATGTTGCCTGTTTCTCCCTTTTCAGAAAAATGAATTTGCACAAGGTATGAGATGTAATGCAAAACATATCAATGCAATAAAAGAAGGTCAAACTATGAAGCAATAATTTTTAGCAACTCAAAAAAATTGTACAATCACAATGTACCTATTGCAAAATGAGGAGGTATACTTCTTGCAAGCCTCCGCAAATTGGTCATTTCCAGATTGCTCAATGTACGTCTTGTGCCAAAAGGAAGAAGCCTGAAAGGTTCCTTGTAGCCAGGAACTACTTTTGGCAATAAGTCGGCATCTACGGGCAAAGGGTCGATGCCTGACCAATCAGTAAAGCGCGGACCCAATTCGTCCAATATTTTATTCATTTCACTTTGATAGTCTGGATTGCTTGGTAGCTGCAAGAGATTTTTGTCCTCGCCAATTTCTGTGTCAACATAAGAGCTGGATAACAGATCATTCTTGACCATATGATCTGTTATATCTCTGCCTAATGTATAATTCATGCCTCTTTCATATACACCATCTACTGGTTTGTTTCTGATGATATGTTCGACCACAGATGGCATGCATGCCTCATTCTGAAAAGCAGCCCTTTGATTGTTTTCAGATTGAAGCTTCACAGCTTTTAGAGAAGGTGGTTTGTAGGTCATTCCTCTGTATAGAACAATAGAACCTCCTGTCCTCCAAATCACCAGTCCTCCCGTTCGCCTCTAATAAAAAAACAACATGAGAAACTGGTGATGATGGTTATAATTAATCACAGGCTAAACGATGTGAACTTTCAAAGTTTCACCTAAGTAAATGAACACTTGCTTTCACTGCATCACAAGTGAATGTAGGCCAATGAATACAATGTGCCAGAACAAGTGAGAAGATCACAAAGGTATGTCACTTCAGAAACCAAAAATGCTACTGAGTGCCAACAGTCCATAAATTATTTGCACACATGCATAATAATGAACATAACATCATGAATACAGAAGTCTGTGAACTGTTTTCAAACTATTCCACTATGAACGAAGAATGATGGTATGGTGAAATTTGAGAGAAATCAAAGAAAAACATTGTAGATGTTTAGGAACTTTGTGTATTACGAGGAAAGTTTGTGCATGGCAAATTACTCTTTGCCTTTTAATTTGTTAAAAGCAAATAGTTAGTATTAAACTGATCTTAACCTATTTTGGTAACATACAGTTATTGCTCTGTAACTAATTTAACGAAAACAGTCAATATAAGATGTGATTGAGTTCAAAGCCATTTTTAACTACCTGCTTCCTGGCACCTAGAATTATAAGATGCCATGAAGGGAATAGTTATAGCATTTGGGTGTATACATGCCCACTCAACTAGGGATGAGTGACGGTGTTAACCATTCATTCAAACAAAAACATCTTGGAAACAGAGTCTTTAGGAGCATAGTATACAACCAGCTCAAACATCCCGTGTGAACTGCCTTCTCAAATAGTCAAAACCATTCAGTTACATATATTTTCCTTGGGCCCAACTAAACACAACACCTTCCACATGACTACTCTTGCACCATGTGGCACTCAACATAGAAACCATTTACGCCTTAGTGACCTCATTATTGAGGGTATCTGTCGCATTCCGGTTTTTTATTAAACCGGATTACTGTTTTTCAGTTGCTTTGTTTGCAGTGGTGCCACCTGGACATTTTTACATGGAATTTTGAACTATTTGGTACACAATTATGAGATAGTAATTGTTAGTTGAGCATATTATTCTGAGTAGTAATTTTCCATAGAATGGACATCTTATATCATTTGGATTTGACTAACGTTAGAATTTTATGTTATCATGCAGCTTGATTTGGTTGATCAGATAATTGTGTGCATGTTTTTCCGTGAGGTGAATGTAGGGATGTCTGTCCTCAGCTCAAAGAGAGATTATCATCAGAGAGAGAAGTTAGATGCAGTGCAGACACTGAGAGGAGAACTGTGTGGAACGAATTGTTATCGCTGTAACCATAGGGATAGTAGTGTCTCAACCATTTGGGAAAACATTAGGGGATGGAAAGGTACATAGATTGTGCTCGAATTTTAGGTAGTCCATCTGATGCGACTGATGCAGTATTTGACCTTTGAACCTATCCTCTATTCATGATATGTTCGCAATAAGTCTCGTCAAACCCTTTGGGATATTTTTTTCCTTTGCAACTTGAGATGTGGTCGTAGAACACCACCCCATGCCTTATGCATTCTAAAATTTATTTATATATGAAGTGTTTTTTTTTAAATACAAGAGTATTATTGATACTTTGAGAATTCAGCTAAGCCAATTGTTAGATCTACCATAAAAGGCTCGACAACCTTGTTTCTCATTGCTGTTTGTAGACTAGTGGTTGACTGAGTGGAGACCCCCTTTTGGAATGGGGACCTTGGATGTCCTTTTGTTATGGAAGACTCAGTCATGGTCAGGGAAGGGTGAGAGTTCAGAAGAACACCAGCTGGGTGGGATAGGCGGGGCAGTAGGGAAAGGACTCTCTGGCAGGCACGGTTTTTCATTGGTTATTGACCTTGGAAGGTAACATGTGGGAGATGAAAGAGAGCTAGGAAGAATGGAGGAGTGTGGGTACAACTTAGCGGGCATTTAGCATCAGTTCTGAGGTAGGACTCTCCTCATGTTGTCGCAGAAAATGCATGGAATTTGTGTGTTTAAATCGTTTCTCCATGGTTGTAGTTCCTTTTATACCTTTGACGGAATCTATTTTATTTTTATGCCAAATCCTTTGAAGGAATCTATTTTATATTTTTGCAAATCCTCCTGTACTTGTTTTTCTACTTGCTGCCTTTGAGAATAGCATGTTGCAGTCTGCCTGCTGTGTGCATTTAGTTAACCACCTTTGGATATGTAGATCCCTGACACGTTTTTTCCATAAAACCATTCCCATTTTGTTAACTGGCATGGAGCCTAGCAGGATTTTAGTTTGAGCCTAGCAGGATTTTAGTTTGAGACCAGCGCAGTTGTGTGTATCTTTAGTTTTACCAAACCAAGGATCAGACTTTGCTATCTTCAAACCATTGTTCCTAGTTGAAGGGGCACCCGACTCTAGCTCCTTGCAGACTTTAATCTACTTTAAATTGTAGGCAGGCGAGTGCAAGCTACCCTCATAGTCAGCATCATTGAGTTTTCGTATTCAGGACTGTGGACATAGTCTCCAAATTTGCATCAATCTGACTCATTAGTTGAATATGCATTCCATCATTTGTTGTGCCTGCAAATTCTGCAATCTCTTTGTGAACACGATCTGCCCACAGTATCCTTCTTTTCACTTTCTGTTTTGGTGAGCTAAAAGAATTCTAGAGTAGTGAGACTTGAACCATGCAGAACCTCTGAGCTCGTTTATTGTTGGCTCTGTGAGATTCATTAGCATGCCCAAGCGTATAATTACCAAGCCTGTAGTGTATGTGGTTATTGTTCAGACCTGTCCCAAGTCTAAGCAGCCTACATGTTAGCCTAGGGTGCCATGGAGTGACATTTGAGTTTTAATATTTCTAGAACAGATTGGAATCTGTGCAAAGCCAAATAGTATTTCCAAAGAACCTGGACTGAGTTAACCTTAAGGCTTCTGACGTGGGTGTGGAATCCATCTAGTTTCCTTGCCAGGTGTAGCCATGGGATTTCTTTTGCCACCACGAATGTAAGTGGCGGGTAAACGAAAGGTAGGGTACAAAATAGCAAACTCCCTAATTACTTGCTCTGATAGGGTTTTGCATGTTGGCCTTTCGCCTTGTTGTCTTGTCAAGCCTTATTACTTGCACATTACTAGCATTGTGGGATTTTTAAGACCTGCTTGCATTAAATTTGGCATTATTGCCGCCCTTTCGGCGGTTCAAGCCTACAAGTATGGCACCTAAGCGAACATGGAAATTTGTCCCTAAAGTCTACGGCAAGGTAACGATTTGGGAATTCTTCCTCATCCTACTGATGTTTCTCTTAATGTCGCTTCAGTTGAACCAATTTTTAAATGGTATGAATATAATCGCCTTATTGCTCATTAAGTTGGCCATATCCCCTAAGGATTCTCTCTAGACCTAGATTAAGCACCATTGGGAACCAAATGGGATCCATGTTTCTGGAGTCAGAAAACTCACCAAGGGCTTTTTCTTGTTTTCCTTCAAGGAATCCTCACAAGTGCAAGCTCCACTTGCCAAGTCGAGATGACGGTTCTTGCAGAATACACTCATGACACCATCCCCGTGGACACGTGAATTTAGAGTCAGTAAGTCTCCCTCAAAGTCACTCTTTGGGTTGAGCTACATGGCCTCTAGTTCTCCTCTAGTATTTTATACCAAATATTGTTAAAACCATTGCGTGTGTGATTTGTAGCGAAGCTAACCACTTATACTCTACTTGACCAAACAAACGGGCTTACGTTGGGGTTGACCTCACAAAAGCCTCGAAAGAGTCTATTGATATCTAGGTCAATTCTAAGCATTTTACACAAAAAGTCATGTATATCAATATGCCCAACACTTGCTTCCGCTGCCAAGACCCTGTCCATAGGAATCATGACTATCCCTTCTTAACTTGCTCTAAGTTGTTTTGTACAACATCCTCTAGTCGAAAAGCAAGCAATGACGAAAAAGAATGATGGTTGGACCATCATGGCTAGCAAAAAGTCCCCCTAGCAATGGAAACCCTAAAGCGGCCAACACCAATGGCAAACCTTGGCTAGACAGCCAAAAGCAGAGAACATTCTTCCTACTCCCACATCAATTCTCATAATCTAAAACCCTTTGGTTGTCCCTCAAAGCCAAGTTTATCAAGTGAACTCAACGCACAAGATTGTTTCTGACACAGGGACCTCTATGATGATTGCTCCACCCTCTCGGACTTGCATACTCCACTTTGTGGTGGGAGCGAGTCACCTCGGCAAGACTATGGGGCTAAACGCCGCTCTGTTTCCATCGAATATTATATTTTTCAAACCAGCAACCACATTTAACTAACAATTATGTGGCTCGGACACTAACACAAGGTTTAAAGATGGACAATGGGAACTTCACCTGGAGGATTTTCCTTCATGAATTTGATATCAAGGAATGTAAGAGGCGTCACAGAGTCCTCACGAAATTTTGTTGTAAGCTATGTATATCAACAAATTGGAAATTCATATTTTGTTTGTTTCCGAGTTAAGGTTTCAAGCTTTTTGTTCCAAACTTCCTAGAAGTGTATTTCATCAGTATACCATGCACTTCAATACTTCTCATGTAGATGCAAGGGAAATGCCAATATTTTAGTTTCCCCTAAATTTGTATCATTGGTTATCACACCGGACAATGGGTTGTCACATCGAGCTACTTGGGTCATTCTTGACATTAATGGTCACCCCTTTGGCGTTGTTAATGTCTATGCCCCTAATGATGACTTGGAAAGATCGACATTGTGGTGATAATTAGCTAATGATTTGCCAATAGTTCACTGGCTTATCTACGACAACTTTCATATGATTGAGTCTCCGATGCGGTGGTGCATGGGAGAACGTGAAGCATGGTATTATTTTTTAAATGTTAGGGCTTCAGATCCTCTCTTTCGACAATGAGCATTTACTTCCGGCCTTGGTAATACTTGGTCCAATTTTCGGGTCAGAATCGATAAGGTTCTCAATAGACTCGATCGTGTTATGCTCTCCAAGCAACACATGTTCGATTTCCATAATTCTCGTTGGCAAGTTGTCAACCTCTATTAAGATATTGTGCTCTCTAATGACAATCCCATCACTTTTTAGCTCGTGTAGGGAAGTGTTTGGCTCAAAGTGCCACCACACTGCTTTTTCCTCAAAACATCCTTGTATACCACAAGGTATCCATTCAACTCATTCTTTAGAGTGTGGAACCTAATGGCACATCCTCCCTATGTTGCCTACTAGGTTGAGTGGCGAATGGCATGATTAGCCGTACCTCCACCTTCCTCTGCCACTTTGGCAAATAGGTGGCATGGGTTTGCAAATGGGCCAATTGTGTGCAAGACAAAGAATTCCAAAGGGTCTCTACTCAATTTGAACACATCGTCAAATGATTCTCAATTACAATCCATGATCGTTGGACTTAAACACAAGCTCAAGCTGGTGGAAATTCATGTTGCCAAGGGTGCCCATATTCATCCTCGACTACATTGGTCCAAGGTCGAAGATCGAGCTTCCAATGACTTTTTCAAATCTTAACGGGCCAAACAAGCCAAGGAGAAAATTAAAGCTATTCAAACCGCACAATGTCAACTCGCCAACCTACCTAAAATCTCTTTGGATGTCTTGGATCACTACAAGTTAAGTGTTCCAATCCCAGGAGAGGACATCCGAAAGCGAGAAGCAAGCTCTTCAAAAATGCCTTGATGTGATCCCTGCAAGTTAAATTCTTGAGCCCTGCAACAATGTGAAGCCCTACTCATTGTGGGAAAGCTTTTTGCGGCGGTAATGATGTATAGCTAATGACAAGGCACCAAGCATTGATGGCTTTCCTTGTGAGTTTTTCAAAGTTAAGTGATCATTTGTTGGTCTTGACCTATACAAGTCTACATGAAAGCATTAAACAAAAAGCCCTTAAGTAAGATTATTAATAAAGGTAACATTAAATTCATGCCTAAAGTTGGAGATCCCGATCTTATAACCAATTGCAGGCCCATCACCTTGTTGATTGTCTCTTATAAGATACTAGCCATGGTTCTCGTACTTTGTCTTCACCATATTTTTCCTACAATCATCAAAATTGAGAAAACATGCTTTATTAAAGGGCATTATATTCTTGATAATATCATTGTTGTTTGGAAAGGAATGGAATAGGCTTGCGCTTCTCAACAAAGTGGACTATCTTTTTGAAGTTGAACTATGAAAAAGCCTATGACCGTATTGAATGGCCTTTTATTCTTGCCACTTTTTTCTCTTGGTTGTTCAAACTCTCTTCTTGGAGGCTTCAACTTTCTTAACCATCAATGGCCAAAAACACGAAAGCTTTGGTCTCTTCCTCTCTATCTAGAAAGGATGTCCACTTGCTCCCGCTCTTTATATTATTGTGGTTTAAGATTTTGGGTATCATCTTGCCCACAACATTGATAAGAGTGACTTAGCTTGTATTTGAAGATCTAGGTTGATTCTAAGTTGGAAACTGAGTGGAACAAGCTAGATCCGGACTAGATATGCTTCGTCTAGAAAACTGGGATCTACAACTCTTCTAGATAGGATCGCCTGGATGAGGAATAGGACCGGTGGGCACTAGTGTTCGGCAACAACTCGTTAATGATCTTTTCGAGGATCGAGCTTGTATTTTCCTTTCGCTCTTTGTTGCATCCACTTCGTTGTAGGGTTTCACTATCGCATCCGAACTCCGCAAAACAAACCCTAGATACCTGCACAAGGCTCAAGTAAACATTAGATAAAAATAAATAATGCATCCGCTTGATTCGGGCAAAACTCGACAATCACCCCAATGTGATTGCCATGAAGCCCCGCACTACATTTCAGACTCTATGTAGTTCTAGTGTGTGTGTGTGATTGAATTGTGTCCCTTGAAGCTAGGTTGCCCTTGTGTCAGTCACACCAAAATAGCAGGCTATAACTACTTTTCTCCCAAGATGAATGTGTGAGATGGAATTCATAAATAACCCTTCCTATGCAGCCCAAATGCAGTCATTGAATGTTGTTCTTTTTGCCCAAGTAGTAGATAGTAAGTAATAGCCCAAGTTGTCCAGCCCCTAATAATAGTGAGCAAATCATATATATATATATATATATATATATGATTCCCTTGTTTGAATTTCGTCATTAACAACCAAAAAGGCCGACCCAAAGTGATGGGTAGTAATTTAGAAAAGATAACAAATGATGTGGCAATTCAAATTTGAGAAAAGGAGGGAAAAGGATCAGAAGTACCCAAAGGGGACAGTAGCGCCTGGGCGCTCCTGTCCCTAATGGGCGATATTGTCTAGGATGCTTAGAAGATATAACAAAAATACAAAGTTGGGTCACATGTTGTCCAATGTCTAAAAGTAAAGTAGCCATTTGAGAAAAGCAAATGATAAGAGTATCACAAGGATAAAGCAATGTAAAAGCAAAGCAAGTGTTGTTAATGTTTAGTTTTCTTACTTAGGAATCATGCATATAATGACATACTTAGAGGCGTGATGTAAGTAGTAAGTGCGTGATTTCATGTCTACACTAGAGAACGTGCCATGAACTTTAAATAGTGAATGCTAAATGGAGTAGGCTACAAAAACCTATTTAGCCTCACAATAATTCAGCTCTGGGCTTCCAAGCCTTAGAGTCAAGTTAGGTTGCGTGGGGTGGACCTATGACTTCTAGGAATCTTATGGCCATAAGCATGTGTCTTCGTACATATTTGGAATGTAATCCTTTTATTTCCAATTCCTTACTATATTACTTATTGTTGCAGAGCTAGCTAGTTATTATAGATTTGTGCACACTTTGTTCTCTCTCTTAGTGTCGGTTTTGTATCTACCTTCTCACAAAGGGTAGGGCCACTCACCTGGACGAGTGGTGGCAGGGGGAACCGATTGGCTCTATGGTTGGTAGTAAATCCCTCCAATGATACTCTCCCTCTCCGGCTACCATTTCTAAGACACTGGATGATCTCTTATGCTACTTGGTGCTTCACATGGTGAGTTGTTTTAACATTTTGTTACTCTTGTCATTTGACAAAAAATTGTAATCTTTGGTATATTGGAAATAAATGTAAATAAATTGTGATGTCATCTTGAAAAGTAAAGAATGGATTATATGTGTTGAAGCATGATGTAAATGGAACAACATTCATTATGATGTAACCTTGGAAAGAATGTAGAATGAGGTGTATGGCCTTTCAACCATATTGTAAACTTTGGAATGAAATAAGAATTGCAACTTTTTGTGATATTGAAATTGTGGTATGTAATGTTTATGTTGATAAAAGTAGTAAAATGACATTGATTTTGCATTTGGTTGTGAATGATGGGCTCATTTTCCTTTGGCAGATAATGTAATTAATCGTGAAATTGATATATGATTCATGGATGAATGGTGGCTTTAGTAAGCATCATGTAATGGCAACATGAACTTTTATACATATTAAGGGCGAAATGAGCAAACATAGAGTAAAATGGTCGAAAAGGATAAGAAATAAATAATGGCATTTACTCTTCTTGGGTGTCGGGATTGTTTTCTCCATTATTGCTACCTTCTTAGGCCCTTTGTATTTTCTTTGCTTTGCTCTTTCTTGGGACCATTTGGTTCCCTGCTTTGTATTTGCCCTGCTTGGCTCTTTCAGTCCCATTGACCTACTCTTGTGGTCATTTGTTGGACATTAATATATTTATCTTATCTTCCTTTACTTGAAAGATACTACTATATTTGTTGGATGAATGTATTTTATTAAGCACTTTGATTTCATTTTTGTAATTAGTATGTGGGTACTTTACTTCAGCACTTTTAGTTGTTTAGTTATAGATTAGTAAAGAGCTAGAGATCGTTGGGAAATGCTCTTGGTCTCGGTAGGATTACTTGGGATGTACACGTAAAAAAATTTCGGTATCAACATGGAGATTCTTACGGTGTCCTTAATAATAGCTAATTGAGTTTGGACTAATATTATCAACCAATCAATTGGATCACAAGTGATAAGCTGATTAAATATAAATAACAAAGCGCAGTGTAATATAAAACAAACATAATAACCTAACCCTAACCCTAAAAGTGACATTCTAAGTTATAAAATGACTTTATGGCCTCATTCCATATCACATTCAATATTCACACTTGAGCAAAGTGAGCAAAGAGAAGAGAAAGAGCAAGAGGAAGAAGGCAAGAGCAAGAGCAAGAGCAAGCAAGAGGTATTTATAATTTTATTTGCTTACAATGCTTGATAATAGTCTCTAGTTTTTAAAATTTAGATTTTATTTGCATTTTTAGGGGTTGTTTTTAAGTTTTTGTATCTACATTCACAATGTAATCATGTTTATAGTTTGTAGGATTTTACAAAATGCATATTGCATAGGGTTTGGTTGTTATTGGTTAGGTAGTTTTTTTTTTAAATAGATCTTAAAACATAAAACTCTTGATTGATTTGATTCATTGAATAGGTTTGGCTAGGTTTAACTTTACCATGATAGTATGATACACATTCCTAGAAACAATAACATTAGGAATACAAAAACTTTGATACACATGAATGTAGATACAAAAATGAAAAACTTAATACTCCTACAACTATGTTTGATGTTTTAGTTTTTATGTTTTTGTTTTTTGTTTTTTAATATTTTTGCATATAGTTATGGGCCTAATAGCCTATGGCTTTTTTTAATCATTGTGATTGCAATTTGCATGTAGTTATAACTTATGGTTGTTTTTTTTTTTATTCATTGCACAATGCATATGGTTATGAATGTTTTACTTTTTCTTAATCATTGCATATACTATATAGTTATTATTATTGGTTTTTTTATTCATTGAATAATACATATAGTTATGGTTGTTTTGCTTGTTTATAAATTAAAATTATAATCATTGCCTATACTTATAGTTATCATTTTTTTTAATTCATTATATAGTTATGGGTTGTTTTTTTAATTCATTGCAGCCCCAACAATCATCACCATGAGTTCTTCTTTTGAGTATGGTTATGAATCAGAGGAGGAGAGGGTTGAACTTGAGATAGGTGGAAGTGTTGGTGATGACATAATTGGGGGAGGTGGAGAAGTGAGACAAAATGTAGTGCCAATGACAACTGGTAGTTCAAGTTGGTAGTGCTACCAATTGCCCCTCTCAAATGTTGTCCAGATTTGCCATTGGACCATTTGATAAGAAGAAGCCATTGCAACAATTTGTTGAGATACTTGAGAACCCCAAGTCTGGAGGGGGAGTAAACTATGGAAGTGCAACATATGTGCACTGACTTGGCATGGCAACATCACCAGGACCAATGCACACTTGTTGCACCTTACAAGAAGGGGGTTGGTCTTGTAAGGCTCTTTCACTAGATCAGAGAGAGAAAAGATGGTGAGACTTTTTAATGGAAATACCATGGAACAATGTTCCAAAAGTTCATGTGGTACTAAGATGAGGCTAACACTCCTTTGAGCTCTCATAGGACTGGCAAGAATACTTTGGCTAGTTCTAGTTTTGGAATGACAAAAGTGGAAAGCAGAGGGAAGAGAAAGGCCATGGGGCAGCCCCCAATCCAATTGTAGACATGTTTGATTCAAAGGCAAGGGAAGAGGCGGATGATGCTATGGGAAATTTTTTTATGTTGTTGGGATCCCATTTCATGCCGCTCGCTCTCCTTATTACAAGGAGGCTATGGCCAAGGTAAAAAAGCAAAGTACAAGTTATGTGCCTCCTGGAGACACCAAATTGAGGACAACAATCTTGGATAAAAACTATTCCAAGGTTAATTTATTGATGGAGGAGATGAAGGTCACATGGGTGTCACATGGATGCAACATTATCATGGATGGGTGGATGGATATTAGACACTATCCACTCATCAATATCATTGTCTCTTGCAAAGATGGACCATATTTCTTGAGAGCAATTGATTGTTTTGGGAAGTGGAAAGATGTTGAGTTCCAATTTCAGATTTTGAAGGATGTCATTGAGGAGGTTGGACCTTCAAATGTTGTATAGGTCATCACAGATGCAACTTATGTGTGTGCAGAGCAACAAACAAGCTAGTGGAGCATGCCTACAATCATATTTATTGGACCCCGTGTTGCATGCATGCCATGAACAATGCATTGAAAGACATAGGAAGATTCAATGGGTCAACAAGATAGTGAATGAGGCCAGGGACATGCAAAAGTTCATATGTAATCACCACACATCATTGGCACTCTTTCAAAACTTTTCAAAGAAGGAATTCCTGAAACTAGTTGACACCCGCTTTGCATCCTATTTTATTTTGTTGGATAGGATGCTTGAGTTGCAGGAGCCCCTACAAATTATGATTATGACACAAGATTGGACTAGGTGGCGTGAGTCCAAGACAAAGCAAGGGAAGAGAGTGAAGGAAGTGGTGTTGAGGGAAACATTTTGGGTTGATGTGAAATACATCACATCAATTATAACTCCAGTTTTTAGCATCATCAAATATGGGGATTCTAACAACCCCAATCTTGGTGAGATCTATGAGTGCATTGACAACATGCTTGGGCAAATGAAGGCAACTATTCGGGTGAGGGACCCCACTCTGGAGTTCTACCATGAACATATTCAACCCATCATTCAACATAGATGGGAGAAGTTGAACACCCCACTTCATATGGTTGCATATGCATTGAATCCCAAATGGTATGTGGAGAGGCAAGTAGAGTTATCCCTTTGGATGACGATGAGGTGAAGAAGGGCCTTATGAAGGCCTTTAAAAAAATGTATAGTCCACAGGAGGCTTCACAGATCAGGTTGGAGTGGCTCAACTTCACTGAACTTGATGGGTACAAAACTTCAGCAAAGATGGACAGGTAACATTGGCACATGACAAGCCGTGAGTTGGTGGCGACTATATGGGCATCTCCAGACTACTACGAACACTTGCAATTCACCTCCTTTCCCAAGTTTCTAGCTCCTCTGCCTCTAAGAGGAATTGGTCTACATATGGTTGGATCCACTCTATTAAGAGGAATAGGCTTACCTCTACGAGAGCGGAGAAGCTTGTAGTTGTACACAATGTTTTGTGTCTTATGGATCACAAGACAATTGAGTACAAGACCCCAACATTACGGTGGGATGTAGATCCCGAGGAGCGAGAAGTAGAAGAGGACAATACTATGCAACGGGGATTGATTGGGCTTTCCTTTGAGGACGAGGATGATAGTTCCAAGTGAGGAGGAATTCATGGATGTTGTTTCAAATGTTGATTTTGATTTTTAGGCTGAAACTTGTCCTCTTCTTTTTGTAATATTGACAATTGTTGGTGTATTTGAATTTGAGATTAATGATATGAATATCAACTATTGTCACTTGATCAATCAGAATGGTTTTATAATTTATTTCAGCTTATTTAATTTTAAGTCTCAAATTGAAATGGTTTTATTAAATTATGTTTAAGTTTATTAATTGAAATGGATTTTATTTCAATTATATTTATTTCATCTTATAATTTAAATGTATTTGATATTATATGAGTTTTCAATATATTTTTTATTTAAATCTCAAATGGTTTTATAAAGCAACATCCAAATCCAGATGTGCGTCATCATTATCATTTTCAAATGTTTACATGTATACTATTTCACATGCATATGTTAAAAGAGCTAGAGATCATTGGGGAAAGGTCTCAATCTCGGAAGGATTACTTGGAATGTGCACGGAAACAATTTTCAGGGCATTTTTCTGATATCCAGCAGGAGAGTTATTATAGTATCCTTAATAATTGCCAACTGAGTTTGCACTAATATTATACACCAATTAAATGGATCGCATGTGATAAGCTGATTAAATATAAATAACAAAGGGTTTAGTCAGATTAAATATAAATAACAAAGGGTTTAGTCACTAGGTCAATAAGAGCATTCATAGCATATAATGTTAGATCTCCTTAAAGTTGTTACAACTGCAATAAGAAAGAAATTATATTAATGTCCATAGATGACCAAAAGTAGGTCAATGGGACTCGAGGATACAACAGTTAACAATAGAAAGTTCTAGGAAAAGAGAATCCTAGAAGCAAAATAACAAAAGTACATAAGACAAATAAAGCAAAACGCCACCCTACATAGGTGGCAATGAAATCGATATAAATAGCAATGGAGGCTAACAAGAGCCTGTAAAGCATGAGCCAATGAAGATTAGGAAGAAATTTCATTGACTATCTCTGTCTGGGCCTAAAGTTGAGGAGTCCTTTAGGCCATTTATCGGGGCATCTAAGATCTAAGGGGCCAGGTTGGGAAATCCTTAGTGGAAGCAAAGTGCTTTCTTTAGAATCTCTCCTAACATCCAAGACAGATACAACTCCTATATTAGAAAGGAAACTCGTAATATGAGTTTGTCCATGTGGTCTGGGGAGCGGACGGTGAGTAATAGATTCATGTCACTGAGAAGGGACGGAGCCATGTTGATGGGAGGGAGCAGAGCCACAAAGCTAAGGGAGAGCAAGTTAGGGGGTCTAAGTAACCTGAATAGCAATGTTGTGCTGAGAGAAGTGTCGCCTAATTGATCTATCGACTCTAATGTGTGAAATACCTATGTCCAAGGGTGCTCAGTGTTGCATGTCGCTTGGGTCGGTTGGAAAAAAGAGGTGATCAGCATGGGGGCTGTAGGGCCTCTAGACCCCTCCTATAGGGATCTGCAGCAGAGGGTGACAACCACGTGAAGATAAAGAGCCAGGCACTATTGGTCTAAATGTCTAAAGAAAATAGATAGAGTGTTGTCTGATTCCCTATACGGGCAATAAAATCTTCCTCGGATCTCATAGTAAATTGGGCATGTGAAAATGAGGTGTTCCTCGGTCTCCACCTCCTGAAGGGCACATAGACGGCAAGTTCGGTCTTGTTAGAGAATGTGATGATCACTTTCAACTAGTAAAGAGTGAGAGCACACCCTCATCTAGCCAAAAGGAAATCTCAAACCGTGGTACCAGTGACATTGAAGATAGCGAGGGAGGCAAATAATACCATCCACCACATGTACGAAATGCTCAAAGTAAAAAGTAAGCTTGGGGCTAAGTGGCTTGGAGGTGATCCAGGTGGCCTGGATATATTGTTTGTAGATGTCTTCTCCAGCAGTTCTGGTGATGACATCCTTTGAGGGAACGAGACCGAGGGGACATCAGGGGAGTACATGAGAGGGGGTAGATTATCAGTGGAGATGCCAATGAAAAGAAGCAACCTAGTCTCAAAGTACTGACAATGTCTGCGCCTGGTGGGGTCAAGTGAAGCAATCCTCTCTGAAGAGCAAAGTGGTATGGATATCTCTCACGACCTGATGTTGAGGTACCCACGGATCTGAGTCTGTGGATGTAGAAAGTAAGCCTAAACATAGTCTCAAGGCATAGCGGCTGGGCAAAAAAAAAACAGCTTGGACATTGCACTGAGGTACTATCTGCTTCCAACAGATCATGTGTTGTAGCACGAGAGTCTGGACCCTCTCAATATGGTCCCAATCAACAGTACCCAGGCCAGGTCCCCAAACCTCTGAACCATATAAAACTGTAGGCTATTCCTTCTCAATTAAATCATTTCGAGTCATTCCATGATGCACGGAAATGGTACAAGGAGATTCTACAATTCAATCAGTCCATAGCAGGCATTATCTTAAGATATTGCATTTCTAATAATGTCATTACAGTTAACATTTGACCCTAGGATTCCATACCATGGCTCCTGATGTCAGTATGGCTGCATAAGCAACATCCAAATCCAGATGTGCATCATCATAAACATTTTCAAATGTTTACATGTATACTATTTCATATGCATATGTTACATATCACTTCAATGCCCATAGATTTCAGACACGTAAGAAAGAATGCATATAAAAGATGAATGTGCTGCAGAAAAAAATATTAAGTAAACATGCATGCACTTGTATATTTTGGGAGAATATCCAGGGGTAAAAGCCCTTATGAAATGAATCTTACAGGAGTTGAAACCTACAACTGAGATTAAGTTTATCTTATATACAAGAAGGTACCTTATTGTAAGCATCACTAGTTTGGAAGACAAGGAGAGAGAGTTCCAAGCACAACCCTTGTTATTCAACATCACAAGGTTGTTCGTAAATTATTGTGAAGTCAGTGTCAACCCCAAATTTGTCCTTAGATTCCTGTGGACAAAATTATTTCAAAATCACCCTACACGCTTAAAGAAAGTGTATTGCAATGTGAACAAGAAAAAGCATGGTCCATCAATTCTTCATGTGGTGCATATGTTGTAGAGGGAACTGGTTCCAAATGTCCTAAGGTCCTCAAATTGTGCGAATGTGTGCCAGTGCAGCTGTGTGTATTGTTTTATCGGAAAGAATATTGAAGCTTAGCCTGTCAGTTTTTTAGGCTTAATGGAATGTTGATTACCACTTTGATTATCTCTTTGTTTTGCTAGTCAAAACAGGCATCAGGAAATGACTTGAAACATAAATATGATTATGATTCTGTAGTTGCTGACTAGAATTACAATAGCTACTTCTAGCACTAGAATATGTATATCTAGAGAGGTCTGTTTCAAATTGATTTGGAGTTAAAGACCTCGTACAAGGAGGAGGTCAAAAGTTCCTCATCATGTAGCTCTTTACGTATAATCTGTAAACGCTTGATTAGATAGCATGCCCTTAAAGAATGGCGTGATTTTCATTGATTTGTTTTTCAAATTAAACTAGTGTTAAGAAAATATGGTATCCCAAGAAATTATAGATAAGGGTTGTAATAATGATCTGGAAAAAGAACCCAGAAACTATTGATCAGTTTGGGAAATGTACAAACCTGCAGAGTGTTAAGCCCTTAAGAGGAAACAATTCTATACTGGAATATGCTATCTAAATAGGTCTGCTTCAAATTGAGTTGGAGTTACTGGTCTCATGGGATGATGAAGTAAAAGTTGCCCTTAGCATATATATAATATGCGAACATTTGAGCAGATCATGTGCCCTTAATGAATGGCATGATTTTCACTGATTAGTTTTCCAAATTTAATTAGTGTAAAAAAAGCATATGGTATTTCAAACAACCATAGAATAAGTGTTGTGATAATAATCTGGAAAAAGAACCCTGAAGCCACCAATAAGTTTGGGAAATGTAGAAACCTGTGGACTGATAATAACTCAGAAGAAACAATTCTATGCTGGGTTCAGTCTTGCTTAAGTATTTTGGAAGAGCTAAGTTTAATTTGCTCATACTCTCTTGGAACTGGTTCAAATATGGATCTGTAATGATCCTTGCCTACTGTTATGAATGGCATGACTAAAACTGCCTGCTCTAACTTGGTTATTTTGCAAAGCCAGCCTTAAGTGGAACTGTGGAATTGTACTATATTTGTCTGCTTTCCTGGAAGATTTCTATCAATGTCTGCTTACATTGTGGACTAGCCTTACCTCTGAGGAAACAAACTGAACCAAAAGTCAATGCATGGAAAATGGATCGGTGATCAGATACAGACCCTGATATGTGCACTAGTTTAGCCATTAATACAATTCAGAAGACTGAAGAAACACCCATGAATGTGGCAGATTATTTGGGTTAGTATGAGCTGTAATGAGTACATTAAACAAAACTGTATTAATTACTCTGACAATTGTTGCATCCTCTGTAGTATCTGTGAATCTATAATCATATGTGGCATCACATTAAGTTGGATGGGTATACAACTGTAGAATGTCAAATGGCTTTTCCAAACTAAGAGATTCAGATGGCAGAATATTTATATATAACCTGCTGCATCAGTATTTTCCATAAATACTTAAACAATATGTATTTTAAGGCTTCATCCATCGCTCATAATAATAGACGAAAAGTTCTGAACACGGGATAAGATGTTCAAAAACATCAACATTTTCAATCACTACATGATCCATCATCACATAGGTCGAGCCCTTCTTCGTCGGGAGAGGGCCTTTAGGGACTTGTCCAATGGAACGAAGACTAATGAAACCCTCTCCTGTGTTTAAAAGCAAAGGACCTCCACTTGATTGAGTACCTTTGACAAAAGCCACTATTTATCCATACATCCATTATATACATGGTACAACAGGGTGAGACAACCAGTCACCAGTCCTCTGCTTTCATTCAAGGGCCAACCAGATGGACGAGTAAGGTTCTTCATTCTGTCCCATTTCCATGCGTCAATAAATTCCCACAGGGTTTATGGATCACATCATGTGATCCAAAGCATTGATGTGTACAAACATTTTATCACAGATATTTTCCTGGAACTTTACTTTATTAAACAATATGTACCAACAGTTACCCCTTGAAATGTTTCCAAGGATGGGGATTGAGAGTTACTGGCAGTGAAGGGGTTGTGTTGTCGGCTCTCTGTCTGCACTCTTGTGGTAGAGCATGATGTTGCTGAGCCTTGAGAATCAAAATTCCTTGGATATTATTAGTTCCTTTAACGTTGTCATGGTTACCTGAATGTTAACATTGTCTGAATTCTGAATTTTAATACTACCGCCACCAAACATGAAAGGTCAGCGAAGTTTCACATGCCCTTTGCAACTGTTTGAATATTTTATGAAGTCGATGTAGTGTTATTTGGAGTTTTAGATTTAATTTGCATGCATTCTATTTACATAATCACCCTGCTCTTGATTCAAACTAGCGAAACAATTCTGGAAGTTATTGCACCTTGGTTATGCAAAAGGAATGGGTGAAATTTTCTGATGATAGGAGATGATTGAGTGTATGAGACATGCATTCAACAAGCAAGACCACTGTCTCATTCAACAAGCAAAACCACCAGTCATCCTCAGTAACTGTAAGAGAGTGTAGCTGAGAAAATGAAACACACTGATACTTACCTCCAGAAATTCATGAGTCCTCTTCATATTCAATGCCGAAGAACCTTCGCATTTGAATTTAACTATCTCAGACGTTCTCCATTTTTCATGTACTTTCTCAACAATGTCCCGAGTAACCCCAGGACTCCCCAGTTTGATTCTTTCCTTCAAGCGTATTCCCCGACCTCTCAATCTATTGAGTTCTGGCTCGGGAATAGTCAACTCTGTCAATGAAGGTGTTCCTCTTGATCTTCTCTCTGTCCTGCCATTATCTCCCCTTTGTGAATTCTCTTCCTTCCTGTCCCATGGAAATTTAGACGGAACATCCTTAATGGGGGTGCTCCAGCCTCCATCAGAATCATATGCACCTTTGGTATAGGGACCAAGAGTCTCAGGCTCATCCTCTGCAGTGAACATCTCTTCAATCAAACTGTGCCCAGATTCAGTTTTTTGTTCTAGTTCTGATTTTGTGTCTTCATCAGGATAACCAAATTTCCTCAACTTGGACGCAATTTGCTCCATTGTAGTCTTATCACTTCGTCTTTCCAACTTCTGTACCGCTTTCATTTGCTCAGCTGCAGCATTGTGGGAACCACCAACGTCATCCTCTATCTCAATTTCACTGCCTGGTTGCCCCTGAATGGCTTCCTTGTTCCAGGCATCCATCCAAGGAGCTGTGGGTAGGGACTTAAAACCCCCAAATCCTTCCTCACCCTTTTCATCCACTGCAATGGGGGACTGATTTTTTGCTCTCTCTGTGTTCTTCTCTTTCTTCCCATGGGAATTTATGTCTCTTAACACTAGGTCTCACAGACCAATCCCGCAAATACTTTGTTTTCAATCTTGATGGTGGATTCCTCTGATATTGATTTTCATTATGTGGGTACTCCGAATTTTCCACATTGAGGGCGCCACGTGAACAAAAACACTGAAACTTCTTGTATTTTTGGATTGCAAGGAAGTTTGAAAGCCAAAAGCATGGGCATGAAGAGACCTGGAACTGTACAAGGACTCTAAAAGGCCTGTTGTCCTGACAGGGACTAATGCCATTCCTTCACTAAATTATATGCAACTCTGGTATACCCAAACTCAATTGCAATACTTCACATCATCCATACTGACTCAAAAACTGTCATTCAAGACTTAAAATTCACGTCTGCAATACTGGGTTTAGGAATTCTTACCTGAATTGTAAGACGCCTCCTTAAACCCAGTAAATAGAGGCCCAAATGAAATAGAACCAGTAGGATACCTATGAAACCATGAAGGGACTAAATGTATAGAGATTATTGAAAATTTTATGGTTAGATTTTTTGCTCGCTAAACCTTTGCAAGAGAGGAGGGAGAATTTTGTGTCGTGATCACATTTGTGCAAATCCTTATCTTCTCCACCCTCACTGTTATTCGCAAGGGTTTTAAAGGTTTTTTATCCTAGTAAGGAAGGCAGATATCACAAAACAATTAACATTATCATGTCAACCCAAAGATCTCCGTGGTTTTTCTTATAGTTTGCATAAAATTGTTCAAACATAAATATTTATTTGATTGGATATTTTTGCAAAAAAAAATTGATTCCCCTGATCACAAAACAATTAACATTATCAATCCATGTTTTTCTTAATCATAAAATTGTTCAAAATATTTATTTGATTTTTTTGGAAAAAATTGATTCTGATTGGCTCAATATTTTTCTAATCATACAAGAATTTAATAAATAATAAAATAGATGATTTTATATCTTTTAAATTGAATATGAGATTCAGCTATTTTTTAGTTTATCTGTAGCTTGAACATTAAATATTTCTAGGAGGCCTCATATAAGGAATATTTGCATTGCATACTTCATTACTTCACATTCAATCAGATTGACACCATCATTTCTTCGAGTTTAATGCATGGCTTGAAAAATCTAGGTAGCTTGTAAATGCCATGTACCATCGTGAACAACTTTTAAATGGGTAACATTACATTAACCTTGAAATTTCTTGAACCAATTTGATGTAGAGGCTCAACACAAACAACTCACACAAATTAGAACAATCATTTGAAAGCAATATTCAAAAGTCACCCAATTTTTCACTTTTTCACTAATGCCAAAACTTGCTCTTTTACCCAAATTTGCTATATACAATGATTCAAAGCTTACAAAGACTTTACACCGCCTCCAATTCACCAAACAACAATGTCTACAAGCTTGAATAAGTCTCAATGCTTCATCTTCTCTCAAAAGTCACTTTGTGCCTTCTTGCTTCCTTCTAGCCCTTCAAAATGGCATTTTTTAGCATAAAACCCACATATCCTTCTCCCGTGATCTACTAGTAAACTTTTTAAGGACCCTTTTTGCCCAATAGAGAGCCTACAAAGTTTCAATTTCCAATTCCACACCTAAACAAAATTATTCCTCTCCTATTGTTTTTGTCCAAGTTTTCCAATTAGGCCTAGTTTTATGCAAAACTCCATGTCCAAAGATAACCACATAACTTTGTATGAAAGTAAAAGATGTTTAAGATACCCATTTGAGTCTTCTAGCTTTTAGGTGATTTTCATAAACCAGCTCCAATCTCATCTTACCCAACTCAACTTTCACCTCTTAGGCTAATGTTATAAGACCTAGGCAAGGGTTTCAAGATCAAAACCTAGGGTTTCTCATTTCCACTACTACAACCTTTATAAATCACGTATTCACCTTTATTGGACTTGTTCAAGACCTTCCCAACACCTTAACACATTGTTGTCTCCTTTCTTACTTCTTTACGCTTTTGAAGTTCTTGAGGCTATTTAGGGTTACAATTACCCACTTGAGTTTTCATAGAACTCTCTTTGAATTCATCACCTTAAACACTACACACCACCTTATGACTTTTTTTTCAAGGTTTGCATCAAGTCCTTATACCACCTTAGAACCACTTCCACCTTATCTTCCGATTTTATTACTATTTGCCTAACTCGCCTTAGTAATCCTTCCTACTTTGTCTCTTGACTCTTCGCATTTGTTACATATTCTTCATCGACATCATAAGATCTCAAACCTTCTTTGGCTTCCTTCTAAGTGAGTTTCAGTGCACTCTCCCATATCCTATCCTTAAGGATGACTTATTCACTCTCACTACCAAAACCTGCCGTAATTAAGCTTTTAGGCTGTGTTTGTTCCTTTCTTAGTCTTAGTGTCACTTACCAACCCATTTGAAGACTTCTTGACTTCATTGATCTTCTTAACAAACTTACTAACCACGTTAGTATCTGCAATCTTGTTCCTTCAAGGCTTTATCAAACATATTTGACTATCACACAGGTCTTCCCAAATTGTGCATGCTTATTCTTGACCGAGTTTACCCTATTCTTATCCTCTAAGCTTTTATACTAGATAATTACACTTTTATGGTCTTTTACCATTATCAAGTCTTCACAAGATTTCCAAGGCATGGCTAAGATCTTTAAAATGGCTAAAGCCCTTCAACTCCAACTCAAATTTGCACTCAACCTTCAAAACAATGTAATACCCAAGACTTCCTCTGTATTGTCTAGCTTTTTAGCATGATTACTTAGTTTAAAACTTCTTAAACCTATTTTATATCTGTGTCCCATAGCCATGAACGTTTGTACTGAATTTTGGGTTATTTCATTTGTTATTTTTGAAGTTTCACCCAAATTTTTATTGCTCCAAAACCCTAGTTAGGTTAAACCCGTGTAGGTCTGAGTTTTGCTTAATTCTCACAGTACTTGCAAAAGGTGTTTACCTTAAAGTTTAACTTCTTCACAAATCCATGAAGACTCCCTTACAACCCTCCTTGTCATCACAATGCTAATGAACCATAAGATTTGCATTCTCAGAGCTCAACTTTGGTGCATCACAACAAGTTTCTCAATCAAATATTTACACACAGTCACATGCAAGTCTATAAAAGATTGTTCCAAAACCCTGATAATTCAAGTATTCGATGATGATTCATCCTTGGTTATTGATCTTAGAGTATTTCTTAAGCCCAATGTGAGACTTAACAAATCTTAAGAGTTTACCAAAACTTTCAACACACAAGTGGCTACAAAGATTCATGCATAGTTTTCTAACTCTTTAAATCCTCAAACAGATTAAGCTTATCTTTCAATCGACCTTTTTCATTACATGCGAAGTAATGTTCATTGTTTTGTCCTTCAACAAGTATTTATTCATCAATCTCTTGACTCTTTGACAATTATTTAAATGTCTATATAACCTTACCTTGCTTTCTTTATCTTAAACTCGGCCTTGAATTGTCTTTCACATTGGTTTGGTTTCTCAACTTCCTTCTATCCTTTGAAACCCTGCATAACTTCATCTTTCTTGTAGAATCGTTAGCATACATGCATGAAAGTGAAAATCAATTCACAACTTCCTAAGATACACATTCATAATGATATAGAAGCCATTCATACACAATTCCATTAGCTTTTAAATCAAAGTTCCTCATAAACCGATCATATATAGTTTTATCTATTATCAATAAGCTTTTAAGAGATTATCCATGCAGATTACAAGCTCCTAAAGCCTTCAAGGCTCAGAACACATGCCACACTCCTTCCCTTCACCTATTCTCCCTCTCTTTTTTTTCGAATACATCCATAATCCATATACAAAAAGGAAGTAATAAAGTGGTTAGGGCTTCACCAACTAACTTCATGCATAATTAAGTTAACTCATGATGAGTTAAAGGCTAGGTAAATGATGAAAGCCATGACAAAGGTGAGTGGGTGATTTTTAAGCCCTCATTACATGATTTATGACTCTTGTATTCACTCTTAACACTACATCAACCTATAACTAGAATTCAACTATTAAATTACAAAAATAGAGGGAAAATCCCATATTCAAACTCAAAGAGTCCAAAAGTCTAGAACCAACTATGATCACTCTAGATGGACTCAAGACACCTTAACCTCCTAAAGAAAGCCAAAATTTATGCTATTTACATTATACTCCTGCATCACAATTTTAACATATGCACAATATTATGTTTTTCTCTAAATTTTACTTTATGGCCCTTTGTGTTTGTTTTAACCTTTTCCCACATGTGCTTCTAGGTTTGTAAAAAGGGGGGCAACGATATAAGCAACACCCGCACAAAATTTGAGAGACATCAATCCTAAATCCAATATGATATGAGGATGGATATATGCAATCAAGGTTGAGCAACACAAATGAATTGAGTGTTACAATTACATATTGCATAAGTCTACCTTCAACATGTTTATTTTAGCTTATTTCTTCATACTTTTAAGTTTTTTAGCTTGTCGTGTCCTCATGAACCATTTTTGCCCCTTTTCTACCTATTTTGGCTTAAGTTACGTAATGTCAATCTGCGTAGACCGGCAGTTCTATCAACTTTATCCATGGGTTCAAACTACGTGTTTTGGAATTTCGTGAGTGATTTTCTCACCCATTTTTTGACCATTTCGCCTGATTTTTGGCTTGTTGGATTCGTATTGGAGTCTTCTTCTAAGTTTACTATCTTTAGAAGGTTAAATCCCCATTTTCTTGATGATTTGGCATTTCTTGAATGACACACGTGTTTAGACTTCTTCTTCCCCAAACTTTATAAAAATCAGACTTTTACTCATATGATGGGTTGGAGCTTTGAGATTTATTTTTACACTATTATGTTGCCAAAATCTTACTAGGAATCACATAGACAACACAACACATTACTTTATTCTTCTCAAGATCGCATTTCCGTGACCATTTTCTTGCAACCAACCAACTCCAACATTTTCTTGATTTGTAAAAATTACTACATAATACTCCAAATAATTTTCTCAACAATGAATTGTGAAAATCTCAAAAATTCAATTTTCTTGATTTTCTTGCAACTAGTCAACTACAACCTACTCTTTGTTCATCTTGCTACCAGCCAACATTACATACCTTAGATCATCAGAATTCATATATGGAAAGGAAAGGAAAGCTAAGGAGACAATAAATTCATCATCACACTTGGGAAGTTATCACAACACAACAATAACCAAGTTGGGGTGCATTTATATTTCTTTGAAGCTTTCAATTGATTATTATCATTAAATTAAAAGAAATACATTTGTTTTAAGTGGTATAATTTCTTATTTCTTCATTTTCCAGATACTAATTGTTTATTGATATCTTATTCCTTGCCTATCTTTGTGGATCTGCAAGGGAAATAAGTTGGAGGAAGTTTTTGTGCCTGCACTTCTTCATCATTTCTTAATTTTAAAACACCCATACGCTTTATTTTTATATTTTTCCGTGGAATTTTTTGGGTAAAGAAGAAAATTGCTTCTGAGAAGTTTTCTTTCTTCCCGCGAATCTAAGGTAGAATTAATTAGAAGAACTTTCTATTTTTAGAATAATAATTGTAGAGTACATTCTCTATTTAAATTAGATTTAATTCCACACCCTACAACAGAGGAATAACCGCATCCAACTATCCCTGTGTTTTATTTATCTTAGTTTAGAAGTAGATTGTTTTATTTAGATTAATTTATATCGTATCGCAGACTTTTATTTTTTTATCTTCTCAAAAACAAAACACAAAAAGATAGTTTAGAAGTTTAATTAGCTTTGTTCATTTATTTTATTTAAAAGCTTTGCTGAAAAACACAAAAAAAATTAGTTAGCTTGTTTTGTTTTGCTTTAATTAAATCGTAGAAAACTAGATTTAATTAGATTGCAAGGAGAAAACAATCGTCTTTTATTTATTTTAAATTCACTTGTTTCATTTATTTAAAGATAGGAGCGAAAGTAGATTAGAATTGGAATGAATGCAATATTTATTTCCCTAGCGACCTAGGCTACATGCGCTTAGCTCTCAGTCCCTTCGGTTACTAGTTGTTTGTTTATTTCAATATTGCTTGTCAAATTGATGCCCACATGACCATTTCGGGTCCATCTCAACCTCACATAAGAATCTTTGATCCAATTATAAGCCAACCCAACAAGTAATAGATGCCAAGTAGACATTGACCAAGATTTCTACCAATTATTCTTTAGAATAACTCCCGTGCCACTCCGAGATTATTGGCCAAGTTAATGGCCTTAACGATGAAGTAGAAATTGTAGAAGAGTATTGGGTCAACCAAGCCGATAGGGTTAGTCCACACAACCCTTAGTTTTTCCTTTACACATCTCCTCCCATTCTTGCATGACCCTCTTTAGAGAGAAATATTTAGAGGAAGGACAATTCCCTCGTATCCATCAACTAGGTCGAGCTACATTCGGTTTTACCGACATAGACATAGAATTATGAACAACGATCATTCTTGACCATCGTATCACCCCCACACATGTTAGGTGGGCTTTTGTCATTCTCAACGATAAAATCCCTAATTTTTAAGTTGAACATCTACGATTTCCTTGATCATTGATCTTTCCATTACCATATTTCCCACCTATCCCACTTACACTACATCGATTCATCCCATATTCATTCCATCTATCACATTCCATTGTCTTGGTATGACCTCGAGAAGTCGAGTTAGTTTGAAATCACGTGTTGATTTTTAGGCGTACAAAATTGGTGAACCCAACGTGAAGGACTAGTTCTATTCGTATCCATTTCTTTTCTTTTCTTTCTCCATCATTCTCCTCTTCCATTATTCTATGGGTGTTTATACACCCACCAAATAATTTAATTTAAATTAAATTAATTAAGTCTATATCATAAAGTAACTAATGTGATAAATGATAAAGTACAATGAATGACGCAAGCAAACTAAGATGTAAAATATAAAACCCTAAGCTAGAAGGGGAGATAGAAGAACTTAGTAGATTTCTAAATGAACATGAAGTGATTTGGACATCATAAGGATTGGGCGCACAAACACATGTAGCATAGGTGCGTGTAGAAGGATACTGAAACATGGTGCACACGAGAAAGTTTGGAATTAGAACTTAGTTGTTTTCAGTATGAGGCTAAATATAGACATGGAGTGCAGAGCATGCAACAATATGAAGACTTGAAGAGCACACAAAGGCTATTTCTAGACAAGAGGAAGATTAAGCGCCATGCATTGCTTTGGGCTATTAATAGGATTAGAACTGTAGTTATTATTAGATAATCTATTATTAGCAAGCTTGCATGCTTTTGTAATTATCTTGTAGCGGCACATGGCTATTCTTAACATGTATCCTATTTTTGGAGAGTGCATGAGTAGTGAAGGGAAAGTCCCCACTACCTATAAATATGTATTGATTTGCACAGTTTGGACATCGGTGAATATTTTGTAAGGTTATGTTGTTGGTTCATGAGCGCGCGTAACCTATGGTGACATTGTTATGTATGTATGAAGCTTTTGTGTTTTACAACAATTAATATAATGGATATTTGTGGCTAGATATTGGTTATTGACATATCTTTTAATGGATCTTGCATGGTAAAGTTGATCTTGATTCTTGTATGAGTTAATCTTGCATATGGTTAAGATCTAGATCTAGTTTATGTTATGTTTATTCATTAAATGGATATTATGGATCTAGAATATTTGTATGATCATGCTAACTCCTTGAACAAGCTGCCATAAAAGAGGGACCTGGTACCCTTGCACACTTCGGGTGAGTGCTCAGTTTTGGTTGAGTGATGTGTCAGCGCGCCTTGGGTGTTGTGGGTAAAATAAGACTACATTTTGGTTCCGTTATCGAGACCTCTTTTTAGTTGTTTGCTAGGATGTTACATGATGAAGACGTATCGGTTGACCTTGGCTAGTATTGAAGAGTGGTTAGACAATTTAGAGGAAGAGTATGCTCACAGATTTAACACTAGTACCTGAATTTAATGCATGTATGTGGGTTAAATAGATCTATATCATGAGTTGTATGAGATGTTCTTCTACATTTTCCCTATAGAGTTGTATGAGTGGTTGGTTACTTATGCATCAAAGAGAAATTGGAGGTTTCAAACACTTGTTTAGATGTAGGAAGAATTTCAGGCTTTGCATGATGTTGATTTGACTTGGACACGCATTGTAGATCATTAGTGGAGTGGTGTTCTGAATAGCTATATTTTAGAGTACGTAGTTTCTACTTATTCATGTCTAAAGGTTGTTGAGTTCCAGTTCTTGCATGCAAACCCAGAGGATCGTATTTGCATGGTATCCCTTTAATGATTAAGATCTTGATCGTGACCTTGGATTTGGAACAACATCCTATGGCTAGCTAAACCCCACCACGCGGGGTAGGAACAAGTGTGGTGAAAATGACGAACCTAGTGGCATAAAGGCATAGATAAGAGAGGCAAACTAAGTTTAATGAGGCATGTGAGAGGGATTTGGAGAAGCAACATGAAGTTGCAACACATGTCATTGTGGAGAGAGATGGCTCACAAAGGATTTGGAGCTCACATAGAGGACGTGGAGCCAAAGCATCTGGAACTCCCCCATTTGGGTAAGCATGGTAGAGAACCATCTTCGACCTCAGATGAGAGTGCTCTAATGGAAATTTCAAGAAGCTGCATGGTGCGTATTTGATCCCTCATGTGCAACCTAGCCCTTGCGCTTGGTTTTCCAGTTTCTACGATAGTCATTAGTAAGAAAGATAGTGTGGGCAATAGAGTATCAATAGATAGATTTAATTTACAATCAATTTCAGGAGTTAATCAAGTAGCTTATTCATCTATAGTGGCACAATCTTCATCTGTGTTATTTGGAGGTCCGAGTTGGAGGTATATTTTTGGTGCATCATTAATGCCCATGGGTGCGCAAAACATTGGTATCACATTTGGAAGTAGTAAAACTTCTCAAAATGTGGGAGTTTAGTTTAGAACAACTATTGGGACACATGACACCACATCCTTTGGTTTGTTTCCTACTACAGGAGGGGGATCAGAAGGATTAGGTGGCTCAGGATCTAGTGGATCTGGTGGTTCTAGAGGTGGAGGAAACACGAGAGGTAATACTGAGTTCTGGATTTGGTGGGAAGGGTCGCACTAACCCCATCAATTGTATTTTGAGATGTCTCTTTGTCTCCAGAATATAGAGGAATTGAAGATACAAAATGAGCACGTACACATGTGTGAGATACTATGGTGTGCTAAGGGAATTACAACTCTAGAGTGTAAGGCAAGCCAGTTTTCAACTACTTTGCAAGGGTGCACACATAGTTGGTACATGAAATATGATCCGAACTAGAATTGTGTAGACTATACTGTGTTGCGTGATGATTTCTTAGCAAAATTTCACATACCTGAGTTTGAGAAGAAGAGCATCAGTGCATTGAAGGACATCAAGCAAGGCATGGATGAGAGTGTTAGGGAGTATGATGCATGATTCAAGACTCTGCTATCGAAGTTATCTTATGACATTCACCCGAGTCAACATGCTCAATGGTTCATTGGAGGCTTGATTACACCTTTCAAAAGGGTGCTCTCACACAAGACTTATACAGATCCACGTGAGGCACTTGAGGTAGCTCTATGCGTTGAGGCAGTTGGGAGTGTAGAAACTAGTGTTAGCCCATTCTTGGAGGCCCAAATTGGAGTGATGGCAAAGGAGTTGGATAATTTGTCAAGTAATTTAGCTCATGAGAGGCGTAATGGTATTTGGGGTACGGATTGTGAAGTATAAGGACATACTAAGGATAGTTGTCCTCATAAATCGGTGCACGCCATGTTGTTGGACTACGAGATCTATCACTTGGATCATGATTCAAGTAGGTTCCCACTATTGCAACATGATAGGGAAGAACGTGTCCTGTTACTGTAAGATTTACCGATGACCACTCATGATATAGAAAATTACAGGTTGATTGATCATATTCGTGATGACATTGATATTGGTGTATGACAGACCAATGTTCAAACAATTCTAAGGAATAAGGTGAGCATCATGATCATAATCACAATGAAGGGTGCTCTGATGGAGACCGAGGTATAGGTCACGATTACCGTGGATGATTCAAAGGCCGAGGTTGTGGTGATGTAAGAAGTGAATTTCCATGATGAACATGTTATACGTGTAGATCCCTTGATCATTATAGGCGTGAATGCCCTCATAATATTATTTGTTCTTTTTGCAAAAAGAACCACAATTATGAAGAATGCCTGAACCTCTTTGAACATCTGAGCAAGAAACACAAACATGATAAGGGCACAAGAATGGTTAGAGTACAACATGTTATTGAAGATCAGTGGATGCCAAAGTTAGCACTTGATCCTGAGATTGTGCTTGTGTTAGTCACTACATGCGTTGAGGTTGTGTGTATCGAGGGAAGCTCCAAAGCAGAAGCCTATTATTACAAAAGAGGAGGTATTGAATGCAAAGTATCCAGACCCTACCCACCAGAAGGAAATTTATCAAGAAACTATGAAAGTTATTAGAAACTTGCAGGGTGAGATATAATGTTTGAAGGAGTAGTCACGGAAGCTGAAGCTAGCCAAAGTAGTTGAGCTTCCTTAGAAATATGTTGATGACTTGAGGGAGGTTTTGTAAGATGTTGTGATAAGAAAACATCATTCCTTTATTAGGGGAATGGTTAAGGGAAAAGATAACACGCACTAGAGTTGAACACGAGAGATAGATTCTACATGCTAACTTACCTCTTCATAGTCTAGATTATGACAAAAAGATCACTCTGAATGCAATTGTTGATGAATGGTTGTTAAGTAACATTTTCATTGATATAGGTGCAGAAGTGAATGTACTCACTTTGGATGCATGGAACTAGATGGGGAGGCCACCTTTACAACCATCTTCAAATTTTTTGTTCATGGAAAACAAATCTAAAGCCACGCCCATTGGAGTCTTGAAGGATGCTACTATTACCATATAAAGGGCCAAGTTTATTGGGGACTTTGAAGTCTTGGCATTTACAGAGGTAGACAATTTTATAGCATTGCTTGATGCCCTTGGTGTTATGTAAATAATGTTGATATATTTTTCAATAAAGGATATATCAGTTTTGAGAACAAGGAAGAGCACATCATCATTCCTTTGATGGATGGAAAAGTTACACCTTATGTAGAACCTTTGAGTGAAGAGGATTTGAACATAATTTATGTGCACACCATTAGAGATCCTGAAGTACTTGAGCCATCAAAGGAAGGAGTTATTCAATGGGATGATGCACAATCTATGAGTGATACAACCAACATTTCTTGTGACAACTGGGCACATGGGACTTATGAAATTATTGGGTGCGAGATGAAGAGTGCAATCACTCACGTAAGTAGGTTGCATTGTGTTAGGTGGTTGGGAAGTAACCAGGTACCAAGGTACACTTTGGTGAGGAAATCCTAAATTATTTCTACGCACAATGGAATCCCACTAAAGAAACCAAGTGGAAAGAAGGCGTATGTTGGTATATACCCTATGTGGGACAACCACGCGTTGGTGGATGGTACACAGAGATGGTATTTTAGAGTGACAAGAGGTGAGAATCACCTTCTCTTCTATATTTCTTTGGAGCAATGTGCCTACCAAAACATGTGAATTCCATGGGAAGGATTATGCCTCACATCACGTTCTCAAAGAAGTGTGAGAGACTCGGAAAGAGGGGTGGGAGGCCTTACCACCTTCATTGTGGGTGCACAAATTCTACTTCACCTTGCGAGGCTACGCACGCACATGGTATGTCTATGTAGAATTGAATAGAGAGACATGGAATTGAAAAGAATTGACTGCAGGTATGATTCAGAACTTTGACTATTTTTCCACTAAACCTCCAGTGAATGAGGCATTATAGGTTATGAAGCGCTTGACTATGGGAGATAGTGCAAAGGTTGAGGAACTTATTTAAGTGTTACCATGTGAGTAAGATCTAGAGGCACGTTTTGAAGAAGAAGAGACAAATGTAAGACATCTCGGGCATGCCTTTGGGAAAAGAAAAAGGTAAGATGGTCTACGTAATTGATGATGAAGAAGTAGAGAATTTACATGTTGAGCATAATAATGGTATGCGCGAGGTATTAGATAGTGCAGATGAGAAGGCATGCACATATTATGAGCATATGAAAACTAATAAGGTCGACATTAGGATAAATGTTGAACCTAAGGAGGCCATCATTAGATATTATTGGTCTGACTTTGAGGTTGCAAAGATAATTGAGTTGTTATGAGACTTCCAGGACTTTCTAGAGGCTATCATGAGTTGAAAGGGGTACATCAATCTTTGGGCGAGATGAGGATTAAGCTAAAGGAAGGTGCACGCTGGTTAGGAAGAGGCCTTACAAGGATGAATCCTAATTTGCACATCAAGGTAAAGGAGGAGATTGATAAGATGTTGAAATTTGGGATCATTGATCCCATTGAGGAGTCAAAGTGGGTTAGCCCTATGGTGATAAGTATAAAGAAAGATGGAAGGATAAGAATTTGTGTGGATTATAGGGAGTTGAATGTTGCATGTGTAATAGATCCCTTTCCCACACCTTTTACTGAAGAAATTTTGGAAGGCGTTATAGGGTGCAAGATCTACTCCTTCATTGATGGATTTTTTAGATATCATCAAGTGAGGATTGCTAAAGAGGATCAAGAGAAGAAAACTTTCACCATTGAGTGGGGAAGTTTTGCATACATAGTTATGCCTTTTGGATTAAAGAATGTGCCTGTAGTCTTTTCACACATTGTTGTGCAAGCATTCAGGACTTTATTCATAAGTTCTTATAGGTTTACTTGGATGATTGGACAATTTATGGGCTAGTAAAAGATCACTATGATAATTTAAGACTTATGTTTGAGAGGTGTCGATAGTTGAGCATCTCCTTAAACATTAAGAAGTGCATTTTTGCTACACCTTTTGGGACTTTGTTGGGACACATTATTTATAAAGAAGGCTTGTTGGTAGATCCTACTAAGGTTGTTATTTTGGGCTTAGAGGAACCTACTAACTAGAGTGAAGTGCATAAATTCTTGGGGCACAAAAGGTATTGAAATTTTTTATCAAAGGTTATGCTAAGATTTTGTGCCCTTGGAGGAATTATTGAAGAGTAAGGGCAAGTTCCATTGGGGTGAAGTGCAACAACACGTGTTTGAGACATTAAAGGAAAGGCTTACTACAACACCTATTTTGCGCTTTCCTTCATGGACCAAACCTTTTCATGTGCATGTGGATGCCTTTGGCATGACCATTGGTGCAATATTAGCCTAGCCTGGAGAAGGTATTGTTGATCATCCTATTTGTTTTGTAAGTAGGAAGTTAACACCAGCTGAACAAAATTATACAACTACAAAGTGCGAGGCCTTATCCATGATTTACGTGTTACATAAGTTTAGAAAATACTTCTTGTGGCAAGCCCATTTATATTCTATACTGAGATCACATGGTGCTTAAGTACTTGGTGAACAAGCCCATTTGCGAGGCACATATGTTGTTGGGTTCGGTTATTTCAGAATTTGATTTTACAAACGGTGGTTAAACTAGGAAAGAGTAATTTTGGACTAGATCATTTATCAAGGATTAACTCAAGAGAGGACGTGATGAGAATTGAGGATACAATGTCGGATGCCCGATTATTGATTAACTGTACACCCTTTTACTTAGAGGATATTGCTTTCTTTTGCGTACTGGTGTGGTGCTCGAGGGAATGAAGAGTATAGAAGAAACAACTTGCCATATGTGTCACGCTTACATGTTGATTAGTGGAGACTTATACAAACTAGGTCGGGATGAAGTTTTACATCGGTGTGTACTTGAGCATGAGCGTGAAGCTATTATGGAGGAATCTCATGGTGGGATTACGCAGTGGAAATTATGTAAGAGATGCTACCGCGTGTAATATTTTATTGGTTGGTTTGTGGTGGGAAACACTGTATAAGGATTATAAAGAATATTGTAAGGCATGTGACCATTGTTAGCGCCTTGGAAAGCCTAGGCATAGAGATGAAATGACTTTAAGACCTATTGTGAGTGCATAACCTTTTGAAAAGTGGGAAATTAACTTTGTGGGTCCTATTTCCTCGCCCACGTGCAAGAATGGATCACACTATATTATAACTTGTACAAATTATCTTATAAGGTGGGCGGAAGCAATGCCTACAAAGGATTGTACCACAACAAGGTTTATGTGGGAAAACATTATCAGTAGGTATGGATGCCCATTGAGTTTGACAAGTGATAGGGGCACACACTTTTTGAATGAGACTATTAAGATATTATTGGTTGAGTTTATGGTGGTGCATCACAAGACAACACCCTATCATCCACAAGCTAATGGGACTATTGAGGCTTTCAACAAGATATTGGGACATACATTGACTAAGATTTATGATGTTGGAAGGAAAGACTGGGATGATAAAGTCTCTGTTGTACTTTGGGCATATAGGACAACATATAAAAGATTAAACAAAGCCACACCCTTTCAATTGGTGTTTGGTGCAGAAGTTATTTTGTATGTAGAATTCATGTTACCCTCCCTGCGTATTGTGCACGCGGGAGGATTGGCTGATGAGCAGGAACTTGAAGAGCGCATTGATAAATTGATGTAGTTAGATGAAAGGCATGCCATTTCCAGATGGAGTTAGAATATAGAAAAGGCTAGATAGAAGGCATGACATGATATGCATATTAAGGATAAGAAGCTTGAAGTTGGACATATGGTTTTTCTTTATGACTCCAAGTTCATGCACCAACCTAGAAAGCTCAAAGTGCATTGGTTGGGACTGTATATTGTAACTTACATACTTGATTCAAGTAATTTCTAGTTAGAGGTGCTGGATGGGACATAGTTTCCTGGTTATTTCAACGGGATTTTCTTTTTGTCATGCAAATGTGCAACAGAAAATTGGCAATTTTCAAAGATGACACGATACCCATGTGCCAAAATTTTCAAGTCCTATCCTTCCTAGGCACCCTAGGTCCACTCAATCAATCTAATGACCTCCCATAAGATGTAACTCATTCCCTAGGTGATTTAAGAAATTCAATTCAACCCCCTTAGGTGATTTTAGGAGTTCTTGCAAAATGTTATCTCTGGGTAATGTTAGAAAGGGCTATCACTGGCCTTCCTAGGACTGGAGTAACCCCATAGAGCGGAAAAGAGAAGAAAAACTAGACAATGAAGTGAATAAAAGTCCTTAGAACATCATAGAAGTGATTTAGGAAGATTCAGGTAGGATTTAGAGAAGTTGGGGCAGTTTCACAAAAATTAGGGTTCACGGAGGCCTGGCGTGACGCGAGGCCAAAAAAGTTGTTGAGCTTCGAAAGGTGATTTTGGGAGCCCGGATGGAGTTAGGAGAAAAACAAGACATCTTCAGAAAGGATATTCCAATCCCTACAATATTTTGAAATTATGTTTTTCACAAAACTTTGGCGTAATGGGTCTGCAAGCGAGTTTTCTCATGCGCAAGTGGAGTACTAGATCAACAATCCACTTTTTAGAGATCAAATGGAGAAATAAAGACCTGATATCCACACCATTGGATTTAGAAGGAAATTTTCAGTCAAGATCATATAAAATTTCATCAAAAAATTCAATTGAGAGCTTGAGATATTGTCATTTCAAGTTTCCCTTTAAGAGCGAGTTCGGGAGTTAGCCAAATTTTGAACAGGACACGTGTCAGCTCCAGGATCCTAGAAAAATTTCATGTCCCTTACATCCCTCAAACAAAGGTATACGAGGGACATAAAATTTCACCCAGCCCCTAAAATCCCTCTGGATCCTCATACGACCTCTTGGACCACAAGTTTAGCTCCCGGGAGCTAGTGTAGCCTTAATCCCCTACTGTTGGATCACCGCCACATGTCATCTTTTGGCACACCATGAAATTTGATGTCCCTCATGTCCCTATGTGGATGGACATTAGGGAAAATAAAATGTTCCCATCCCCCAAGGAGACTCTTGGTCACCCATGTGACCCCTTCAAGAGCGGTTTTCCAGCCCCCGAGAGCTAGTGGAGCCTTCACCTCAACCGTCATATCTTCATCATGTCACAACTAGGCGCCGCATGTAAATTGATCTCCCTTTCATCCCTCAATGCTTAAGGGACATGAGGGACATGAAAATGTGCCTCACTCCTTGTAATAAATTTAAAAATTTAAAATACTTGTTTGCTTCCACTTCTAACATCTAACTTCTTCGTGCACAACTTGTTTTACAACTTCCTCTACAACTTCTCACCATCACTCCACCATTGATGAACCTCAAACCAGATCCCTCATAGCTCTTAAATCCTCTTCTCCATGTAATACATAGGCCACAAAATAAATATTGATCAAACCGAGAAGAAAAAATGAAGAACGGAGAAGAAGAAGCCTAAAAACTCCATTGCCATAAAACGAAGAATCAAAGAGATATTGCAAACCAATACATAGAACAACAAAGTATGCTGTTGTTGAGTTCTTCAAGATTGAATTCCATTACAAAAAAACCTTTAAATCTTCCGTTTGCAGCAAGAAATGCTCAAAATGAAGAAAGATTGTTTCTCGGTTCTCTACAAAGAAAGAAACTCAATTTCCGTTAAACCTAAGCAATCGGGTCGAAGAGAAATTTCACCAGTGAGATAAGAAGAGAAAACCCATATCAAAAAAATAATTTTCATTATGAACAGAGGAGAAAACCAGACCTACAATTTTTGAGGTCCATCAATGGCTATTGTGTTTAGAAGCATCCCTAGGTCAAAATTTTGAAAGTTTAAAATCTCCTAAACTATTGATCGGGTAAACATGAAATTTCAGAGGGGTGATATTAGGGAAAAACCCATATTGTAGAAATTCATTCTACGGAACTCCAATCACCTGAATCCACTTTCTAAAAATAGCAAGTCTTCTACATAAATGACTACTATTTTGGGAAATTCATCAATAGAAGAACCTGCGAAGGAGATGTTGAACACAAAGGATGTCAATGTAGTTGAAAATTCATCAAAATAGGAATCTTGGTCCAAATTTGACACTTACTAAAAATAGTAAGTGGTCCCATTAGAACACCTTCCAAAAATAGAAAGTTGATCCAAAAGGTGAGAGAAATGTAGGGAGAAAGGGAAATCTAAGTCGCAACATCCAGTTGAGGTTCGAGGCAACTACTTTTTCATACTTACTAAAAATAGTAAGTTGTTTTTTCTGAAGGAACCATGAAGTATAAGTGGACATGACAACCTTTTGCTTTGAATATGAGATAGAAGATAGTGATGTCTCCTGCATGGATCTAAATGACCTGAAATCTCGCATGACTGCTAAGGAAAGGGGGATCAATGAAGTCTCTATCTTCATGGATCAAAAAAATATTTTCGACACTCAATCAAGTATGTATGAGGGAATCAAGACACAATTGGTTCCAAAGCTTCAGTCTTTCTGAAGGGATCTCCATGAGTGATGCTCACAGTCACCAATGGAATCATTCAACAGTGTTTTTAAACACTTAGTGCGTGGTTTTGGGAAGCCTCTCGTGGTATAAGACATTCGAGGATCTAGGTTTCACTACATTGGAGCATCGAATGGTTCAAGTCACAGGTATATCATACGAACGCTGGAAGTTGTGGTCATCTATGAAATAAGTCCATTCAACCTGACATGATCGATTCTAAGTTCTATCTCTTCAGATTCAGTGTTCATGGTCATCAATCAAGTCATTTGACAAGTGTTTTTAAACACTCATTCCAAAGCATCTGTGATCCAAAAATTTAGAGATTCAAAGTCTCACTGCATTGGATTTTTCCATCAACAAGGATCATCGGACTTCATCGGAGCAACATCTCTTCTTCTCTCTCCTCTTCCTCCCCCCAACTTTCTCTCTCTTCAAATGTTCTAATTCTTCATTGGGGTTTGCACTTTTTGATATGCCTTTAAGTTGTCTAAAAGTGACTTTAGAAACATTATGTAAATTAAGTCACCTTGATTTTATAAAAGGGACTTAATATTTGGAAGGAATATGAATAGTCTAAAGTCATAAATAAGGCATATGGAGGGTCATCGAGAAGATGAAGAGTTGCTCCTCTTCTATAAATTGTAATGAGCTCCTCATTCCAAGGGGTTCTAATTCTGAAATTCTTCTAGCTGGTTGTATTCTTGTAAGTTCATGAGAGATATTTTTCTCACTTGTGAGTGAAAAGAGTTAGCCATTTTCCCCCTATTCTCAATGTCTTCCATTCTCATACTATGTACAATTTCTGCTTGAGCATCAATACAAGAAGAAGGAGTTTCGAGCCTTTTTTGACTAAGGGGTTTACTAATACTTTGTGTTCATTAAATTCTAATTGGTCTTGTTACTATTTGCAATATTGTTTCTTCCTAATTTTAGTGCATGTGATGAAGTTTCTAACTAGTGTGTGCAGGAATCTGATTTTCTACCTACAACATTAGTTCCCCTACCTCATATTCTCACTCCCTTTCCCACTCTCAAATTCTTCCCGTATGAGATAGTTGTAATCTTTTACTGCAGGGGTTAATGGAGTGCCCCTGTTGGATCCCCACCAAAAGGCCACCAGGATAAAACTCACTTTTTACTCATGCATGCATATACGGTAGTTGCACTAGTTAATTAGAGGGACTTTGATTCCTAGAGTGTTGGCAAGAAAACCCACCGATTTATCCCATGACAAATTTTCTCACCAACTACTTTTGGCACCCATCGTGGGGCAAACTTGGCAAAGACATCGCACCCAAAATATGACCACAAGGTCCGAAAATCCAAAAAAATCAAATATTAAAAAAAGTACGTGAAAAGCCATTCTTGAAGGATACATTGTCAATTCCTACATGTGACCTTTCATATTCCACAGTGTCCCTTTCGTATTCCCAGTAAGAATTTTCCAAAACTAGTTGAAAGGAGATACACCCAATTGAGCAGTTGAGAGGTGTCGTTGATTCCACTTTTGAGGCTTTCCAAAATTAGAAAAATCGAATCAGAGATAACCCTTATTTAATTTTCCAAGCCTCTTCCCCATCTATATCTTCAAATAGTTCACTTGGTAACCTTATCCAAACTCCTGTTGATACTCCCCTTTAAATTCTCCCATTTTCCAACCTCATCAACAATGAGTTCTCGGAGGAAGAAGAATTTGAAGAAGATTTGTGGAAGCAAGAGCTAGAAGCAAAAATGAAAATGGAAGATGAAGTAGAAAGACCCCAACCCATTGTTCCATGGGGAAGAAATACATGTCCACTCACTCTCAAACCACCTCTTCACGATCTACCAACAGGTTCCTGCAAGAACTTTCCAAAGTTCAAAGGCGATGAAACATAGATACTTGAAGAACACATCGCTACTTTCACCACATCATGCGATATTCTTGGAGTTGAACATGAAGACATTGTCATAAGATTGTTCATGGAATCTCTCCAAGAAAAAACAACATAATGGTTCTACCTCCTACCTACCAGAACCATCACTGGTTGGAACGACATCAAGACTTCCTTCGAGGAAAGATTTAAATCAACTAAACTATTAGGACCTCTTGGTGTAGTTGGCTCAAATGAAGAAAGGAGAAATTGAAACTATGAGAGATTTCATGGCTCATTTCGACTGGTTGCTTCAGCAGATATCGGAAGAAGATTCATTGTTCAAAAATAATGTTAAGAGATTCTTCATCAATGCCCAATCACCAAAAGTATGATTCTTCCTACAAAGAGCTCAACATCCACGGAGATGAGAGATCAAATCCATTGCTAAAAAAATTGGAAAATGAGATGGCGTTGTAGAAAAGGGAATTTTTTTGAATGAGTATCTTCTCAAAGAAACAACACAAATCAAATTACAGGAACACCCCAAAGGCTTGCCTTGGAGGCCCCACCCGTGAACGTAAATTACAGGATTCAGGAAAGTGAAGTAGAGCTTGAACAAGAAAGTGAAGGTGATGATCTCCTAGAAGTTGATGAGCTTGAGAACGATACACAAATCAAATTCTATGAGTATTTTGGAGGTGATGAAGATGACGAAGAAGATGCACCCAACTTCTCATGTGCGGTATTAATTCATTATTAGTCTGAGAAAGGAGCCTCTTCCTCCATTGTTTCTAAAAACAAGAAGACTAATGATCCTCCTATGGTGACTCCACAAAACAAAATGATTATTTAAGGATATCCACTCCCACCTTGTATGGATTCTCGCACATTTGGAGAAACTCGAACCCGTAGAAGAAGCACAAGGTCGCCCGCTACTCCAAGTAAGTCTTCCAATGTTCCTTCTAGTTAAAAATCTAAATCTACTCTTGTAAAATCTAGTGTTTCAAAAGTTCCTAGTTTTCCTTCCAAAATACCCTCCATTCCCCAAGAATCAAACCCTACTTCCAAATCCATTCCAGCTCCAAAATTAGTCTTTTCATCCCCCTTGTCCACACATGCTCCTTTCGACTTCGTAGAATATGTGAAGAGAGTCAAGGTGTAGATTGTTGGAAACCGAATATTTGTGGACTCACCCCAAACAATTCGAGAGATTTGTTCAATATATTAGGAGTGGAAGTTTAACACCCAATGTTGTAACTCCTAGTTCTAAAGGAATACTATGAAACCCACCTACACCTCCATCATAGAACATGCTTTCTTTGAGTGCATCCAAGACTAATAAGGTTGAAATTTTCTATGTCTCCCTTCTTGTTGGAGAATATGTATTGAAAAACTACATAATAGATTCTAGTCCCTCCGACAATGTAATTCCTGTAAAGGTCGCCAAGGCTCTCAAACTCACCATGACTCCACCTAGCGGCTCTTATTACTCCTTGGATTTAAAAGAGGTCCCACTTGTAGGGAAGGTCAAATATTCATAGGTGGCTCTCACCAAATTTCTAGACAAGAAGGTTTCAACGATGATTTTGGTAGCAGACATTTCGACTTCATTTGGAATGTTGCTAAGTCAAATCTTCTACCGAGACTTGGGAGGGAAAATTGAGATGAATTGTTCTTCTGTAGCCATACCAGTGAAGGGAGACATGGAGAAATTAATTCTAGAGCATAAGATGAGGTACATGGTGTAGAAAGACGGAAGTCTAGGAACCAACATTTTGTATCAAGGTAGGGGGCAGATGAATCACTTTGTGACAACCGAGGATGAAGTTGATATTCCCATCTTGATAGGGCCATAAATTCCTTCCCAGAGAGGTATGGACCTTAAAGAAGCATTGAGGAGATTCGAGTTATAAGAGGGCAGCCCCAAATTACCAAACGATGCAAACCATGAAGAAGAGGAAATGATTCTTGGCGAATCTCAAATGGAAAAATCAGCTTATGTGCTTATCCATGATGAGGAGATATTCTCATTCCCATTCGAAGATGAAGACTCCCTTTATCATGTCACCCAGAAGAGAACAAGCAAACCTATGACGAGCCCTGAAATGTTTGAAGGAATTATCTATACAAGAACTCTTAGAGCCACTAAAGAAATAAAAGACCCTAAGCTAAGTCTCAAAATCTTGATGCAAGCCATGAATCTAATTTGGAGGCCTCACTAGTGTGAAGATCAGCCATGTTGAAATAAAACAAGATGAGAAATATGATGCCCCTCTTGAGCCAATGGTTGATGGATACAACGATGAAATGGAGGTATTTTCTTTCCCATTTGAAGAAGAAGACTCTTTCCATGATGAAGAAATTGAAGCAAGGATTTTTGAGACCTTTGAAGTTGAAGTTGCTCTTGATGAAGGAGTGATAGAACATAGTGATTCCCAAGATGATGAAATAATCCCTACGGGATAGTTTCCTTGAGATGCAAAATAAAGATTCTTCAAAGACGTACACAAAGATGAGTTGCAGGAAGTAAACAAGAAGAACTCCATAAGAAATATTGGATCTAGTAGAAAGTGTAGAAGATCCCAAGCTAATTCTTGATCTCTTAGCTCGTGTCATGGCCATACAAGACATGTATGAAGATACTTCTGATCCTCCATTCAATCTTGAGCACCTCACAAAGTGGAGTAGAATAAAAGGATAAGTCGATATTTCTCAAGGAAAAAGAGGTCAATGAGCATAGACTCGAGAAAGAAAATAATTTGGAATATTCAAGCAATTTGAGAAAAAAACAGCCAGGGCAGCGTGTAGGATGCTTAATGAAGAATCAACTATGTCAATAAATGTGGAATGCAACTGGAACTATGAGATTGATTTCAAAGAGAATGAAGGAAAAGGAATTTCTAAGTGAAGGCTTGAGTATAAAGAAGCTCATGTAGTCTCACTCCTACCAAGTACACATGCAATTATGAAAGCACCGGGATTTCATAAGCGATTGAGGATAGGAGGCTACTTTGGAACTAGTCAACGACTTTGAAGAACATCATCATTCGATGTTGCCCCTTCGGAGGTAACTCCTAAAAAGGAAAGTGCTTTAGTGAAAGTGGGTTGTCCCCCACCTTGTATCATAGGTGATTGTTAGGTGCGTTTCCATTTCTATTGTGCGTGTATTTTCCTTTCCGTGTGTGTTATGTGTTTCCTTTCATCATTTTTGGTGTGTGTGTGTTTCCGTATTCTCTCTCTCTCTCTCTCTTATTATAAGTGACTCCACAGGGGCCCAATGGATAAGACACTAGTATTTGTGTTATAAAGTTGAGATTCTAGATTCTCCATGTCACGTCATCTCTGCACTAATTCCATGCCATGTCCCCAAGCTAGAGCCAAATGTTGTCATGCGAATGTGCAATAGGGAAATTAGCAATTTTCAACATAACAACAATACCTATGTGCAAAAAATTTCAAGTCTTATCCTTCCCATGCACCCTAGGTCCACTCATTCGGTCCAATGACCTCCTAGATGATGTTAAATCATACCCCTAGGTGATTTAATAAATTCAATTCAACCCCTTGGGTGATTTTAGGAGTTCTTGAAAAATGCTATCTCTCGGGCAAAGTCTGTAGAAAGGGCTATCACTTGGCCTTCCCGGGGTGGAGCAACCCCATGGAGAGGAACAAAGAAGAAAAACTAGACATGGAAGTGAAGAAAAGGCCTTTGAACATCATGGAAGTAATTTAGGAATATTTAGGAAGGATTCAGAGAAGTTGGGGCAATTTCATCAAAATTAGGGTTCTGACAGCCTAGCAATACACGAGCCAAAAAAGTTGTTGATATTTGGAAGGTGTTTCCAGGAGCTCCAGATGGAGTTAGGAGAAAAACAAGACATCATCAAAAAGGGAATTCCAAGACCTACAATATGGTGAAATTATTTTTTTCACAAAATTTTTTTGTAATGATTCTCGCAAGCAGCCTTTTCTCATGTACATGTGGAGTATCGATCAAAAATCCATTTTTCAAGAATCAAATGGATCATTAAAGACATGATACCCACACCATTGGATTCATAAGGCAATTTTCAGTCAATATAATATAAAATTTCATCAAAACATTCCATTGGGAGCTCAAGATATTGTCATTTCAAGTTGCCCTCTAAGAGCTAGTTTAGAGTTAGCCAAATTTTGAACATGACACGTGTCAGCTCTAGGAGCCTAGTGTAATTTCATGTCCCTTACATCCCTCAATAAAAGGGACATGAGGGAAATAAAAATTCATCTAGCCCTAAAATCCCTTTGGATCCTCATACAACCTCTCAGACTACCAGTTCAGCTCCCGAGAGCTAGTGGAGCCTTAATCCCCTGGCCGTCGGATCACCGCCATATGTCATCTTTTGGGCGCACCGTGAAATTTGATGTCCATCATGTCCATTTTTTTAGGGACATCAGGGATATTAAAATGTTCCCGTGAGACTTCTGATGTCATCAAGACTAGTTTTCCAACCTCGAGAGCTAAAGTGGAGCCTTCATCCTCAACCGTCGATCTTCGTCATGTGTTGCGACCAGAACCACGTGAAAATTGAAGTCCTCTCATCCCTTAATGATTAAGGTACATGAGGGACATGAAAATGTTCCTCACTCCTTATTGTGAAAAAATTAAAAATTAAAAATACTTGTTTGTTTCCCACTTCTAACATCTAACTTCTTCGTGCACAACTTGTTATGCAACGTCCTCTACAACCTCTCACCACCACTCCACCATTGTTGCCGAACCTCAAACTAGATCCCTCATAGCATTGAAATCCTATTATCCATGATAATACATAGGTAAAAGAAGAAATATTGATCAAACCGAGAAGAAAAAATGAAGAACGAAGAAGAAGAATCTTGAAAACTCCATTGCCATAAAACAAAGAATCGAAGAGATCTTGCAAAAATTACATGAAACAATGAACCATATGTTTCTGAGTTCTTCAATATCGAAGGCCATTGAAAATTCACCTTCAAACCTCCCGCTCATAGTAATAAATTCTCACAATGAAGAAAGTTTCGGCTCTACGAAGAAAAAATCTCAATTTCCCGTCAAACCAACAACCGGATCGAAGAGAAATTTCACCAGTGAGATAAGAAGAGAAAAACCACATCAAAAATGTAAATTTCATCATGAATGGAGGAGAAAAATAGACCTGTAATTTTTGAGGTCCATCAATGGTTACCATGTTTAGAAGCGTCGCAAGGTCAAAAATTTGAAAGTTAAAATATCCTAAACTATTGATCGGGTAAACATAAAATTTCAAAGGGGTGATATTGGGAAAAAACCCATATCGGAGAACTTCATTCCACATAATTCTGATCACTAGAAGCCCACTTTCTAAAAATAACATGTCTTCTACATAGAGGACTGCTATTTTGGGAAATTCATCAATGTAAGAACCCGCAAAGGTGATGTTGAACACAAAGGATGTACTGCAGAGAAAAATTCATCAAAACAAGCATCTTGGTCCAAATTTGAAACTTACTAAAAAGAGTAAGTGGTCCCACTAACACCTTCCAAAAATATAAAGTTAATCCAGAAGGTGAGAGAAACGCATGGAGAAAGGGAAATTGAGTCGCAACATCCAGTTGAGGTTCGAGGTAGCTACTTTTTTATACTTACTAAAAATAACAAGTTCATTTTTGTGAAGGAACCATGAAGTATAAGTGGACAAGACAACCTTTTGCTCTGAATATGAGATAGAGGATAGTCATGTCTCCTGCATAGATCTAAATTTCTGAAATCCTGCATGAAAACCAAAGAAAGGGGATCAATGAAGTCTTTATCTTCATGGATCTCAATAGTGTCTTTTGACACTCAATCAAGTATGTACGAGGGAATCAGGACACAGTTGGTTCCAAAGCTTCAATATTTCCTGAAGGGATCTCCATGAGTGATGCTCACAGTCACCAATGGAATCATTCGACAGTGTTTTTAAACACTTAGCTCGTGGTGTTCATACGTTGTCTAAAGGAAGCCTCTCATGGTATAAGACATTCGAGGATCCAAGTTTCACTACATTGGAGCATCGCATGGTTCGGGTCACAGGTATATCATACGAAGGGTGGAAGTTGTGGTCATTGGTGAAACAAGTCCATTCAACCTGACATGATCGGTTATGAGTTCCTATCTCTTCAGATTCGGTGTTCATGGTCATCAGTCAAGTCATTTGACAAGTGTTTTTAAACACTTACTCCAAAACATTTGTGAGCCAATACATTCAAAGATTTAGAGTCTCACCGCACTAGAGTTTTCCATCAACAAGGATCATCAAACTTCATCACGGAGCAACATCTCTTCTTCTCTCTCTCCTCTTCCTTCCCCCAACTTTCTCTCTCTTCAAATGTTCTAATTCTTCATTGGGGTTTACACTTTTTGATACGCCTTTAAGTAATCTAAAAGTGACTTTAGAAACATTATGTAAATTAAGTCACCTTGTTTTTATAAAAGGGACTTAATATTTGAAAGGAATATGAATAGTCTAAAGTCAGAAATAAGGCATATGGAGGGTCACCGAGAAGATGAAGAGTTTCTCCTCTTCTATAAATTGTAATGAGATCCTCATTCCAAGGGTTTCTAATTCTAAAATTCTTCTAGTTGGTTGTATTCTTGTAAGTTCATGAGAGATATTTTACTCACTTGTGAGTGAAAAGAGTTAGCCACTTTTCCCATATTCTCAATGTCTTTCATTCTCATACTATGGACATTTTTTTCTTGAGCACTAATACAAGGAGTTTGAGCCTTTTGTGACTAATGGGTTTACTGAAACTTTGTGTTCATTAAATTCTATTGGTCTTGTTGTTGTTTATAGTATTGTTTATTCCTAACTTTAGTGCATGTGATGAATTTTCTAACTAGTGTGTGGATGAATCTAATTTTCTACTGTAACATTAGTTCCCTTACCTCATATTCTCACTCCCTTTCCCACTCTCCTAGCAAATTCTTCCCTTACAGAGATAGTTGTAATATTTTACCTTACGGTCAGTGGAGTTCCCCTGTTAGATCCTCGACCAAAAGGTCACCAGTGCTAACACTCACTTTTACTCACGCATGCATATACAATAGCCGCACTGTTAAGTAGAGGGACTTAGACTTCCGAGCATTGGCAAGAAACCCACTTATTTGTCCCCTAAAATTTTTTTCTTGCGTGACAAGGCTAAAGCCCTATTATAAATAAGTCTTCTTGGTGTTTGTAATAAGGCAGTATTGCCATTAGCTTAGATTTCCTTTCATGCATTTACTTTATATGTGTTTCCTTTCATCGTTACAATTCTTTTTCAATTTAGTTTAGTGTTTTGTGTAATAAGCATACTTGTGCACCGAAGCTCATTACTATCTATGAATTCATGCACTGAGAGGACCACACATAATTTTAGTGTGGGGTGGAGTGTATATAGGATAAATGGATTGAGTTTGAACAATTCTCGGGAAGATTCTTATGCATAGTGAAATATAGTGCAGCCTACTTGGAGTAATGGTGCAGATATAGAAAGAGTGCTCATAAATGAAGACCACATGTGAATGAATGGACGCATAGTGTAACGCTAGGTAGGTACTGCAACATGGGAAACTACTTGGTGGAATACGTAGTGGATAGGTACTTCGGTGTATGTAGGCACGTGAAAGGAGTTCTATGGTTGAGAAGTAGTAGGCGTGCCGAGAAGATTATGATGTCGATGCGAGTGAGCTAAGAATGAGTGTGTGGGAAGTGCGAAGAGTTGTATTATGAAATGAACCAAACATATTTGAGGGTTGGTGCTCCATTGGAGAAGGTGTTTGATTGAAACAAAGGTGTGTGGGGAGGAATAATCGATAGTTAGGGTTCAAGTATGAGCTAGGGCATGTGGGTTTTGAATTGCAGAGCTCAAATCGATTGAAAGAACACATTTTTATTATTGTTATGGCACCTAAGCGAGCACTGGAGTGGCTGAGGGTAGAAGGAAGAGGAAAGTGGAAATCAAAGTAGAGGATGCCCTTGAAATCTGATTTTCAAAAATGTAATATCTAGAAGGGGTTTATATGGGCCACGATTGGGAATCACATGTTCAATGTTGTAAAGTAAGTGATTATAACCATAGAACTAAAGATAAAAAGATGAATTGGATAAGTTGTTGGTAGTAAAGACAACACTGAGAACAAAGAATGATATGGATGTTTATGATGACGTGGGGAAAAATTGTTGTCAAATGTAAGAGTTTTGCAACTATATGAACTCCCTTACTTTGGTAAACCAGAAAAGTTGTATTAATGGTTGATGAGCAGAGTCCATGAGGACTTATTTTACTTTGTTGGGTGATGAATGAGGCTTATCGTGCCCCTGATTGGGAAATTGACAGGACTAAGGAGTTCAGGTCTTGAATTAGGAAATGAACTCACTAATAAAGAAACAATCGAAGTGACTAAGAAAGCACTAGGATATATGAAGGGAGGGCACGAGATGGATATCCCCAAGTTATAGAAGTACCCAATTATTTAGGAGACAACGCACCTACTTACTAAGTTGAACAATCAAGAGCGCTGGTCGCAGGTGAACAAGGCATGGTTACATGTGGCAAAGAAGATGATGAAGGAGTGGTTTACAATTTGGCCAGTTTCATTACAAAGACTATTGTTGAAGAGGCGCACTAAGGTGAGAAAATAAGTTTTGGCACTATCCTTCTGTCTCTTGTATTTTTAGAAATTGGAGTGCCCGATGGGCCAAAGGATAAGATGTGGCAATACCTAAAATAAAAGAAGTCCCTTACAGATATATTTGCCAAGTACACATGTGATGGATCCATGAGTAGAGGCTACAAGAAAAGAACAGAACTTTGGTATGAGCGCTTGAGGCTACGTTTGAGCATGAGTGGAGAATACCTAAGGATATTCCTTTAGTATTAGAAAAATAGGTACAATTTGTAGTTTACCAACACTTTTGCATAGCACGTTTTGGCATGAAGGATGGAAAGTGGATCCCATGGTGAAAAATCTCCTATGTCTTCACCGCGTGCTACTTTTAGGCATCAGTACATAGGTTCTCAAACACACGAAGGTTGATGTTCAATGCATATAAGGTGGATTGCGAATATCATATTCTCAAGAAGACCTATCTCTATCTAGGTAGGTCTGCATATATTGAGAAGATGATTTTAGATAATATTTACATGAATTCTATGAGCTTGAAAATTAGGAAGATTGGAGTGGCCAAGGTATACATCTACCTTAAGTCCAAGTTAGAAAATGGAAAATATGTAGAGAACAAGTTCAAGTTACCTGAGGTGCCAAAGGAAAGCATACTGTGGGCATCCTACAAGATGAAGAAGACGCTTTGCCCTTGGTGAAGAAGAATAAGAAAATGAATTTAAGGAAGAAAGTGGTGGCTTGGAGCACAGGGGAAGGAAACAATCCATTGTAGGAGAGAAAAGAGAACGTGAGGTGACCCTCATTGTAAAAAGAAGATGAAGTGGTGGAAACAAACACTATAGAGGTAGATATAGAACAAGGCGCTAGGGAACTATAGTACAAAAGGGTGTTAAGAAGAACCAAAACTCAAGGTGGAAGACCTTCACAACCGCTAAGGAGGTCACCTAGGATTTCTCCTGTGAAGGAAGAACCAGAGAAGAAAAGAAGGTGTAAGTACATTCCCAGGAAGGATAGTGAGGGAGAAAAATCTAAGAAAAGCGCACCAAGAACTCCGGTCAACGCTGAGGAAGTAGAGCCTTAAGAAGAAGAATTGAAACATGATACAAAGGAGTTAAAGGACTAGAGATAGATAGTGGTGCCATTGGCGCAAATTAGGGTGAAGATAAGGGTAGACCATCTGGTGAGCCAACTGATGGAGGGCCAGTGCTGGATTCAGGTGTTCACATTCCAAAAGGTAGGGGCTCTGGGAAGGAAAAAGATCAAGAAAAATATGAAACTCTTATAGTTGGGTATGTCAATGACCCAACCAAAATCATATGCGCTAGGTTCCAAAGCACTTGTGATCCCAAGGACCTATATGGTTGGGAGTTGATGGATTCAGAAATGGCGACCATGCACACACAAAAGAAATTGTCATGGAGTATGCAGACTCACATGGATGAGCCCGATTCGACATGTTTAAATAATCACATGTTTCACGTAGAATGAAGAAAGTGCCACATTCATGCCATGCAACAATTAATCCTACTAAGATGTTGATAAGCAGTGAGCAACGACCGACAAAGGTATATTCAAAAGTTATGCATAGAAATATAGATAAAGTGAAAACTATTCGAGATGCTTACGGATGACAAGAAGGACAAATATACTAAAATCAAGCGCCTGACAGAGGAAAAGGAGAAATCTGAAGCAAAGGTGAGTGCATTAGTGAGTATGGAAAAACAAGTTGGAGATGAAATTTTGAAAGTAAGGCCACATCTAGAAGAAAAAGTGCCAAAAAATTTCCCTCTGTAATGCACTATTTGTGCACACTTGTTCATCTATTGATGGAAGAGGGCCCAATACACATGCCAAAACCAAAGGATACTACATCATAGGAAGAGAATGCCAAGGCGAAGGTTGTGTGAAAAATTACTAGCTATGAATCTATACTGCAAACCTTGAAGGATGAATTGAAAAAGGTAGATTTGGCATTAAAATGTGTGTGACCCTTGATGTAATAATAAAGACAAGGACTATGGTAGAGGAGGATGAGGTCCTCAAGGTAGTGAAGAATGAAACACTTGGGCATGAGGAGAGGCTCACTTTGGTAGCAGAGAAGTGTGATGCACTTGCAGCAGCTCAAGGACCCTCATAAGGAAAGGATTAAGGAGATTGGAAAACTCATTATGTAATGGATGGATTTTATGGAAGGGATGATCTCAATCTGGAAAATGTTCTCAGGGTGTTGCAGAATGAAGGTGAGAACATGACTTTGGATGATTTGGATGGGGTACTAGCGGACATCCCGATAAAACTAATAAAGTCGTTGAGTGAGTGGAATGAGTTAGAAGTAGAGGTCAAAGCAAAATATACTGATTTGAATTTTCCTTTAGAAGTATATGGTGCCCAAGATTTTTCATTCTTTTGTATAATTATTCTTTCATTCCTTATTCTTTATCATGAAGAGATAAGTTATGATTACCCATTGTTGGGGACGGCAATGAAGCAAGTGTGGGGTAATGTTGGGTGGATGAAATGTAGCCTAAGTACTAAGTGCATAAGAGTAAACTTGCATGCTTTTGTAATTATCTTGTAGCGGTGCATGGTTATTCTTAGCATGTAGCCTATTTTTGGAGAGTGCATGAGTAGTGAAGGAAAATTCCCCACTACCTATAAATATGTATTGATTTTCATGGTTTGGACATCGGTGAATATTTTGTAAGGTTATGTTGTTGGTTCACGATCGCGCGTAACCTATGGTGACATCGTTATGTATGTATGAAGCTTCTGTGTTTTACAAAAATTAATATAATGGATCTTTGTGGCTGGATATTGGTTATTGGCATATCTGTTAATGGATCTTGCATGGTAAAGTTGATCTTGATTCTTATATGAGTTAATCTTGCATATGGTTAAGATATAGATCTAGTTTATGTTATGCTTATTCATTGAATGGATATTATGGATCTAGAATATTTGTATGATCATGCTAACTCCTTTACCAAGATGACATAAAAGAGGACCTAATACCCTTACGTGCTCTAAGTGAGCACTCGATTTTGGTTGAGTTATGTGCCAGTGTGCCTTGGGTCTATCTATTGTGGGTAAAATAAGACTATAACGGACTTGATGAAAAGACTACAAACAGTGGTCATCACCTTTGGTCACTATAAAATTTGAAACCTGAGAGAAATGTCAGACATGGGTGCCCAGTGTAGGATATAGGCACCTAGGTGCTGATGACTAATTATAGGTGTTAGTGATCGTGTGTAAGAGATTAAGATTTGATTTCTTCTATGCCACAAGGTCTTGTTATTGATTCTTGTTGGTCACCCGATATTCACACTATGATCACCGAATGTACCTATAATATGCAAAAGAGAAATTCACCTACACCTACCCACAAACCACATCAAACCTAAAAAGTTAAATGCAGAATGATGAGTCAAACTAATCCCAATGGTCATCCCAAGAGTGAAACTTATGACCATGCACTGCACTACATTTCAGACTCCATGTAGTTTTGGTGTGTGTGTTTAGAAATGATGTTGTAGGATGCCCTTTTGCAAGTTGTAATTGATAACAAGATGTAGTTAGAATGTAGCAATGTAACAATATGCGTGAATGGAATAGAATATAATTCCCCTTCCTATGTAGTGTATGCAGAAGTATACGCAACTCTTTTCCCTTGAATGGATGCCTTTTGAGTTCTTAAGTGCCTTTGGAATGCAAACTTAGGTGATGATAGTAATGCTTAGTGCTTGATCCTGATTTTGAACATATAACTATGTATTTATATGATTCCCTTGTTTGAATTTCGTAATTGATAATTGGAAGGTGACCCATAAGTGAAAAAGATGACCAAAATATAAAAAGAGACCCAAAAGGAGCAAGTAAGATAAGAAAGGGTTAGGGGCACCTAGGAGGGACAAGAGCATTTGAGCACTGTTGTCTGGTTGGGTGTTGGTGTCTGAAGCCATGAAAGATAAACAAGTAAAGTTTCAACTGGGTTGTAGGGTGTGTAAGACCAAATATAAAGCAAGAGACAAAGAAAAGAGGCCAAAGATAGTTGTCAACCACTAGTTTTCTTGCTTAGGAATCATGTAAATGTTAACATGCTTTTAGGACCTAGAAATGTACCCAAGTGCGTGATTTTGTGTCTACATTTGCCCCACTTTATGTTGTTGAGTGAATACTCGATAACATAAAATAGATAAGATATGCATACCTTATGATCAGGTAGATAGTGTGGTGAATAACGCGTTGAGTGGACAAGTGAAGTGTGAATGAATACAAAGTGAAGCGTGGAGACTAGGAAAGGAAAGTGACCCTAGGGATGAAGCGTATGTGTTGCTTGTACCTATTGTTGTGCTTGTATTTTTTTGTTATAGGTTGTTTCTTATTGTGTATTAAGGCTAGACCTACAAAAGAAGAGAAAAAGAGTAGCCAAAGTCCTATATATGAAAGACCTGAGAAAAGTATGTAAAAGTGTGTAAAAGTAATAATAAAGGAAAGTGTGCACCTGATGTAAAAGAGTGTAAATGATAGAAATGTGTCTTGAAATGTTGTGAAGAACTCAATGTTTGGGTGATCTCACGCCGATAGTGAGTTGTTTGGGCGATCTCATGCTAAGTACGAGTTTTTTGGGTGATCTCACGCTAAATTTGAGTTTTTGGGGATCTCATGCAAAGAGCAAGTGTTGGGGAGAGAGGTCTAGTGTTACTCTCCTTCCATGGCTTTGCTCGATAAGAACCACTAAAGATGGTGCGTCATGATTTTTTCATGTTGTTCCGAATTGTTCTTAATTGAAGGAGATATGATGCATTCTAGAACTGAAGGTCTTTACACCGTAGTGTAGAATTTCTCTGAATACTTTTGTAGACTTTTTGTACTAAGAAAGTGATTGTATCGCCTTAAGACATTAGCATCCATGAGAGGACACATGTGCCCAGACACTATTGTTTGAGTCTAGGCCCCGGTGTCTCTTGTGTGTTGGACCCAAGTCGATTATGGGTCGTTATGTGGTGACTCACTATCATATGATTTTTTGTATTAAGCATATTTGTTATGTAGCTCATAGATGTTGTAGGGAGATTTGTTCACCCAATGTATGCCCCCTCGTTTGGGGTGCATGCGACGTCTGTAGGAGAATGTGGACCAAAGGAGAGGACTTGATGCTAATTTGAATTGGATACTGCAGGGGGTAGGGGATGTGCATGGTATAAACCAAGGCACATGCAAACAAAGTGGGCTAGAAATATGTGTTAGTGCAAGCAAAACATGTAATAGAAAACAATGTAATCAAGAAAGTGTGCAAACAAGATAAATCAAGAAAAGTAGGTTTCAAACATGGGACATTGCTCACAATGTCACGAGACAATAAGGGATGAAGTGGCCAAAAACATACAATGATCATACAAGAAATAGGGCATAGCCTGCAAACAATAACATCTGATGGAAAACAAGATCAAACAAAATGTATAAGATAACCATGGTTGCAAATACTACTGCAAAGTAAATGCTACACATGAAGCACCCATTAGCATGTTAGAAAGATAAATAATATGTCAAGAGATGTATGTATCAATGGAAAGTAATGTGCTAAAAGGAGAAGTAGTAAATGATGAAATAATAACACCTATAATGTGTGAGAGTAGTAAAGGTAGATGCCCCAGGAACCTCGGTGGGAGTGGTAAAGGTACAATGCCAAACATCATTACAACGTGTAAGAACCTATAAGAGATATGCATTCACCACAAAATACCAAGTGAATGCACATGTGTATATATAGAATGATAATGACATACTAAGAATCCATCTAGCATGGAAAACAAAGTGTAACATGTAAGTAGAATAAGCTAGAAAGAGTAGATGCAACCAAGATATGAAAATATAGTATGAGTATGATGGAATGGAATGCAAAGTGTGAGGATGATAGGAATAACGTGCCCCATGAGGATGTGTATGAGACAAGGTTCATTTATAGTAACCCTCAATAATCAAGAATGAACCATAGAACAAGAGTGTGTCATCGGGTAATGTGCGTGAATAGATGCTAGAAATATGTATCATGAAGCACAGAGTGTGAAGTATGAATGATGTGAGGTTCATTTTAAAATTAGACCTTGAATATTCAATTATGAATTGTGGAACTAGAGTGCATCATAGGGTAATGAATATACAATGCATGTATCAAATGGTATGAGAGTGTGTGAAAGGATTAGTCATGAAGCGCGGAGCGCAAAGTATTGTAATAGAGATCGATAGAAATGAAGGGGGAAGTCGCGGTGCCCCAAAGTGTGTGAGTGATGAATATCTATATGGTGATGTGAGAAGGACCATGCCATGGTAGTGGAGTTTGAAATGTGTCTCGGTCATCAATGTAAGGATTAGCTCGTCTGACAAAAAGAATTGGAAGCTTAATTGGAGGAGGTTGGAGAGGAATCTTGAATGGTGGTGGCTTATTTGGGATTGATAACACTATAGAAGACTTGAGAGGAGGAGGGATGGACTTATTTTTAGAGGAGGTTGCTTAGTTGGAGTTGGTAATGTTGTAGAAGGCTTGAGAGGAGGAGGGGATGGACTGATTTTTAGAGGAGGTTGCTTAGTTGGAATGGGTTAGACAGGCGGCTCTTGAATGACCAAAGGAGGAACATTAGTAACTATGGAATGATGCTCATTAGACATGGAAGGACCGAATTTAGGAGCCCATTGGGATTTAACAATTGAAGATGTAGTAGGATGTTGTGAAGCAAATGAAATAAAACCTTGATGCTCAAGGTGTTTGATTCTTTGTTTTAGAGCATAACAATCATCATCATGATGTCCATTAAGTCTGTGATAATTACAAAATGGGAGACCGATGTATTTTGTAAGCCGATAAGGAGTGTAGCAATGAGTATTTGGCAAGTTGATCAATGGGTGAGTGAGGATCTATCGACACAAAAAAATTCCTCCGTAATTTCTATTTCATTAATGTATGTATTAGGAATAGGATGTTGTTAAGTATAATTAGTAGTAGCGTCTGATAGAAGATAATGGTGCTTCCGGTATGATGCCGCCAATAATGTATAGTACGGTAATAGTCAAAAGTACAATAGGAATATTGTGGTAAAAATTAAATATTTGTCGTAAGTGGTCCAGTAATGTTAAAATGTCAAAGTTAGGGTAAGTAGAGAAGTAGGGTCTACATGATTAGGAATTAGAAATATTATATTGGTAATAAGGACAAGGAGTGAGGTCATAAATATTTTGTGTATTTTATTTGTAAAAAGTCTAAAAATGTGGAACCCATGTGAAATGATAAGTTTTATCTTATCTTAAAAGATAAGCTTACATGTACAGATAAGAGTTAAGGTATGGAATATGATTCGTCAGAGTAGATTTCTTATCCTATCTTAGAGATAAGATGGATAAGCTTGGAAGTTCTATAAATAGAGAGGCCACCCCCCTCATTTAGCATAGAAGGAAGCAGTGAGAAATATTGTATGAGTAAGTGTGTAAAGGAAGCCATCATTTTGAAGGTGTGTTAAAGAAGCCATTAAGAGGTGTAATTGTGAAGTTTCTCCCATAGTTATTGTTGGAAGGAAAGTGAAGTCAGTAACACTTGAAGTACCTCATGGGTGAGATTGTAACAATTTCATGTTGATATTATAATTTACACTGATATTTAAGATTTATCATCATTCCTTCTTATCATAGTCTATGGCATTTTTGTGTTATGTTGTTGTTGTGTTTCCAAATTTCATCCACCAAACTAAAAGTTGTGCATTAGTAAATAATCATAGCACGAGGAGTTCTCGGTGAAGAATTATCATAGTGCCAGATTGGTGATGACATTTTGGTTTCGTTCTTTGGGACTATTCCTCGTTGGTGGATTTTACGGAGAGATATTCCCACTTAGTCGAGAAAATATTTGGAGGGTAACCTTGTTTTTTACTATGCATAGTAGTTACCATGGTAAAGTCACTTTTTACCAGTGAATAGTATTTATCGCAAAGATAAAGTCATTTTTACCATGAATAGTATTTACCGCATGATAACTTCATTTTTTTATGAATAGTGTTTACCACCAGTAAAGTCGATTTTTACCATGAGTAAGTCAAGTTTTACCATAGTTTACCGTGGTCATTTCTATTTTCTATTATAGTGATTCTAATTATTTGTGCACATAAGTCTTGTTGATTGTACTTGTGGGTTGGTATTTCTTGTGGTTATTTTTGGAAATGGGGAAGATTCTTTTTTAGCCCAATCTAATGAAGATGCTTCCTCTTTCATTCAAGAGTTTAAACGATCTTGTATTTGTAATGGCCTTATAAGAAGAGGAACAATGGACTGAATTTTTCCTACCTTTTTGGATGGTTCACCCTTAGGTGGTTTGAAACACTAGGTGATAATGTGAAAAACTCATGGGATTTATTAACTGAAAGTTTTTTTGAAGAATTTGGTGAACAACAGAAATATGCAAATCTCATGATCGATATCACAAAGCTATCCCAAGGAGAGAAGGAGAAGATAAGGGATTATCATGCTCGTGTTCTAGAGCTAAGGAGGAATCTCGATGCCCAGATCCGGAAGGAAGGATTAGCGGATGGGTTGATGAATGGTGTGGATAATCTCCTCTGTAAGCACTTCATTCTTGGGATGAAGCCAAAGATTAGACAACGAGTGAAGTATGACCACCCAGCTACCATTGAACAAGAAAAGGAGATTGCAAGAAGGCAAGAAGAAAGCATAGAAGAGGAGCCCAAAGAAATTGTTGCTAAAGTAGAGCCTACACCAAAGCACCTTTGGTCAGAATCCACAACCACTCTCGGTGAGCACAAATTTTCTCCTAGTACATCTATGAGTATGAAGATCTCTCACGAAGAAGATGGGTCGAGTTAACTATTAATCTTCTTGAGGAAAAGAATTTAGTTCTCGGGGAGGAGATAGAGGTCCAAAAAGAAATATTTCTGAAGTTGTATGTTATGGTTGTTATAAAAGGGTCATTATAAGTATAATTATCAGATAGAGCTTCTACACATACAGTACAAAAATATAATGATAAAGAAAAAAACACATGTGAATTCTTTTGATGTAGTAGATAAGAGCATAAATAATGAAGTAGATGTGTTTGTAACAAAAAAAAGAAAGAAAGAAAAAGATAATCAAGATGGAAATGATCCTAAGAAGATGAAAGAAGAAACTAGTAAGAAACATAAGAGAAGAAAGTTGGGTGTGCGGGATTTTACGATTTCACGAGGACAAGGACCATACTCCATCTTAGAAGATCTGTCCAAAAGGCCTACAAATATTACATATGGTCAACTCTTGGCTATGTCTTCTGAGAAGAGGCGGGAGCTGCGAAGTGGACTCAATGCTCGACGAAGGAAGGAGGTTGAGGTCCCTGTTTTGGAGGTAGAGGTGGATCCCTACGCTCCATAAGTGAGGTATTATGTAATGGTATTTCAATTCATGATGTCTTAGTTGATGGAGGTGCTACAGATTAATGTAATGATTGATCGAGATGCGTAATGAATATGTTGGGTTTAAAATTGATCGCCCCCTCAACACTTATGTTAAGGTCATTAAATAAGGGAAAAACTAAACTAGAAGGTGTAGTTTCAAATGTGGCAATATCTGTTATGGGTGTTGTATGTGGTAGACTTTTAGGTGATGAAAAATGAGTGCTTGTTGTACCCAATGTTGTTGGGAAGACCATGGCTAAGGAGAGTTCATGCAAGAAACTACTGGAATGAAGGCTTCATGACACTTGGACGTGGTAGAGAGAGGGTGAAGATAAACATGATCCCTCGACATCATAAGGCAGAACCTATGGATTCAAGTGATGAAACTGATGATTGGACATCCTTTGATTACTCTAGTACCAGTGAAGTGGACATAGAAGATGAAGAAAGTGAGGTTGATGTTTTGGTCATGGATATCCTTCCAGTCACACTAACTCATGAACCCATAAAATTATATGAAGAAGAAATTGATGATCGTCTCCAACAAATAAAGATTGGTGATGTTGTGATGGAGAGTGAGAAGGAATGCTACCTCCAGCTCTTTCGAAGGTACATACACCTATTCACTTTTGATTACAAGGAACTCCGTCAAGTAAGTTGGGTAGAACATTCTATTGAGCTGGTAGATGGTGCTAAGCCCATAAAGCAAATGCCATATAGAATGAATCTAATTTTTCCAAGGCGTAAAAGAAGAAATAGATAAGTTGTTTGATGTAGGATTCATATTTGTTGTGGAGAATTCAGAATGGGTTTCTCCCATTGTGATCTCAATAAAAAAGAATGGGAAGCTACACATTTGTGTTGATTATAGGAAGCTCAATAAGGCAACAAAGAAGGATCATTACCCTCTTCCATTCTCAGATCAGATCTTGGCGAAGTAGGCGGCCAGAGTGCTATAGTTTTCTTGATGGATATAGGGATACAAACCAAGTTCGTATAGCGGAGAAAGATCAACTGAAGACCACATTCACCACTCCTTGGGGAACATTTGCTTATAGAGTTATGCCTTTTGGGTTGTGTAATGCTCTAGCAATGTTCCAGCGTTTGATGAATAGGGTGTTTGAACCCTACATTGGGAACTTCATCAGAGTATTTCTGGATGATTTTTGTATCTATGGGAGCAAGATGGACCACCTACACCAAATGGAGACAACATTTCAAAGGTTAGATGAAGCACAAGCCTCACTAAACCCTACAAAGTGTGTCTTTGGATGTTCTAAAGGTGTTTTGTTAGGGCATGTTGTATCCGAGAGATGGTATTAGTGCGATCACGATAAAGTTTCAAAAATCAAAGAGTTACCATTTCCTATGAATAGAAGTAAGTTGAGATCATTTTTAGGCCATGTGGGTTACTTATAGAAGATTCATCAAGAATTTCTCAAAAATTACGACCACTAACCTAGTTCTTGAAGAAGGATGTTACTTATGAACCAGAAATAAGGCGCATGAAGCTTTTGAACAAGCTGAAGGAAGCCCGGACGTCTTCACCTATTTTAAAGAATCAGATTGGAGCAAGCTATTCATTGTGTATACGATGCCTCGATGCGAAAAGACTAGGAAGTACTACGAGCCAAAAGGATGAAAATGGGAATGATCATCCAGTTTACTTTGGGAGCATGGACAAATGAGCGAGTCTTGAGGTAAATTATCATCAGAATCGAAAAAGAGGCTCTAGCTATCATTTTTGTTGTAAAGAAGTTTATAAATTACTTGCTAGGCAGAAATTTATAGTTGTAACAGACTCATCAAGCTCTAAAATATATTGTAAATAAGCCTAACCCATCAGGGAGGATAACAAGATGGATAATTTTGCTACAAGAATTTGAATTTGATATTATAGATAGGCCAGGAAAGAAGCATGTCAATGCAGATGCACTCTCTCAAGCCTATGATGGTTTAGGTTCATCTTGTGATGATGATGATTTCCCAGATGCAGCATTGTTATCCCTTGACACAATCCTAGTGAATACATAGATATTTGGAATTATCTGAATGAATTCAAGTTTCTTGATGGTGCCAATGCAAAGACTAAGAGGAAGATTACTCAAGCCAGTCATCCATATTCTATTCTGCATGGAGTATTATTTCAAATAGGACATGATGGACAGTACAAGAGGGCAGTTGGACGTGATCAAGGGAAGGAGTTGATAGAAGAATTCCATAATGGTACATGTGGAGGGAACTTCTCACGGACAACTTACAACAAGAAGGATCTTGGATGCGTAGGTTATCACTGGCCCACTCTTTTTAGAGATTGTTATAATTATTGTAAGACATGTGATATTTGTCAAACACATGGTAACCGTAAGAATTCATTAGCTCCATTATGCCCTATTCTTTCACTTGGTCCCTTTGAAAAGTTGGGGAATAGACATTGTAGGTCCACTTCAACTACCCCATGCCAAAATAAGTATATTGTGGTTGCCACAAATTATTTAACCAAGTGGGTTGAAGTTAGGCCCTTGAAAACACTTCCATGGATGAAGTGGCAAGGTTCATATATGAATGCATTGTCACAGATTTGGTTGTCCATTAGAAATTGTAATGAGATCAAGGAAGCCACTTCATTAATGAGGTGGTAGAAGCCCTAGTCAATAAGTTTTCTATTAAGCACGGGAAGGCAACAACATACAAGCCAAGCACAAATGGATAGGTGGAGCGAACAATCTATTTTTTTTTTGTGTTGTGTCAAATTCTAGTAAAAGATGCGGCCTTGCAGTACATAAGTGGGATAAAAGGATTCATGCGGCATTGTGGGCATATAGGACACCATCAAAATCAACAACGAGGATACTCCCCATTTCGGTTGGCTTATGGCATTGATCAGTTCTTCCTATTGAGTTTGATATTCCCACTATGAGAGTTATGAAAAATGAAAGGATGGATGAAAGTGATTGATAAAATAAAAGTAGGTACATCTTCATTTGCTAGAGGAAATGAGAGAAATAGTGAAGGATATAAGCTATAAGAAGAAAATGAAGCGAGAAGGAGTACTTTGATCAAAAGATCCGTTGGTCTTTCATTTCATGTGAATGACTTGGTTCTAGTATATGATTTTAGATACTGAAAAAAAAAAGAAGATAGAGAAAATTTCTTCCAAAATGGATGGGACCCTACAAAAATAGAAGTTTGTGCATGAAAATGGTACATACCGAATGGAGGAATTGGATGGCACTCCCATTACGAAATGGGTCAACCACGACAAGTTGAAGATTTTCCAAGCACCAGAATAGTCTACTCGAGGATAGAGTAAAAGCTAGGAAGGGGGAAGATGTCGACACTAAAATTTTCCTCCGTAATTTCTATTTCATTAATGTATGTATTAGGAATAGGATGTTGTTAAGTATAATTAGTAGTAGCATCCGATAGAAGATAACGGTCTTTTGCTTAAAGACAACACCACCAATAATGTATAGTACGGTAATAGTTAAAAATACAATATGAATGTTGTGGTAAAAAATAAATATTTGTCGTAAGTGGTCCGGTAATGTTAAAATGTCAAAGTTAGGGTAAGTAGAGAAGTAGGGTCTACATGATTAGGAATTAGAAATATTATATTGGTAATAAGGACAAGGAGTGAGGTCATAAATATTTTGTGTATTTTATTTGTAAAAAGTCTAAAAATGTGGAACCCATGTGAAATGATAAGGTTTATCTTATCTTAAAAGATAAGCTTACATGTACAGATAAGAGTTAAGGTATGGAATATGATTCGTCATAGTAGATTTCTTATCCTATCTTAGAGATAAGATGGATAAGCTTGGAAGTTCTATAAATAGAGAGGCCACCCCCCTCATTTAGCATAGAAGGAAGTAGTGAGAAATATTGTATGAGTAAGTGTGTAAAGGAAGCCATCATTTTGAAGGTGTGTTAAAGAAACCATTAAGATGTGTAATTATGAAGTTTCTCCCATAGTTATTGTTGGAAGGCAAGTGAAGTCAGTAACACTTAAAGTACCTCATGGGTGAGATTGTAACAATTTCATGTTGATATTATAATTTACACTGATATTTCAGATTTATCATCATTCCTTCTTATCATAGTCTATGGTATTCTTGTGTTATGTTGTTGTGTTTCTAAATTTTATCCACCAAACTAAAAGTTGTGCATAGTAAATAATCATAGCACGAGGAGTTCCCGGTGAAGAATTATCATAGTGTTGGATTGGTGATGACAGATCTAAGAAAGAATATCATGTTGCTTAGCATTGAGATCAAACTTGAGAGGTGTGGGTAGTGGTAAGACTTGGGGTTCACTGACATGAGCACATGTAGAGGACATAGGATTAGGATGAGATGTAGAAGAACAACTAGCATGGGCCTTAGAAGCATCCTTGAGATGTTGGATTTTAGCTTTAAGAGATGTAATTGTGGTTTCCATAGCTTGAAATTTGTCTTGAAATAACCCATGTAAAGCTTGAATTGACTTGTAAATGGATTGATTGGGTGTGATATTAGGATCACTAGGGTCATTAGAGATACGATTGAAGATGGAACTAACTTGAGTAGGTGGTGTATTGTGAGGGAGGTACATAGTGTCTAGGTATTTTTGGAGAATGGCTTTGTAAGGTGGGTGCATTTGAAGCAAGCCATGCAAAGAGATTTGAGGAATTTTAGGAGCCATGAAAGAAGAAAAATAAATATCCAAGTGTATGATCATGAGTAGGGTTCACCAAATGATTTAATTTAATTTGAATTAATTAAATCTATATTGCAGAGTAACTAATGTGATAAGTGATGTACAAATGATAAAGTACGGTAATGATGCAAGTAAACTAAGATGTAAAATATAAAACCCTAAGCTAGAAGGGGAGATAGAGGAACTTAGCTGAATTTTTAATAAACAAAAAGTGATCTGGACGATTTACAATCGATGAAAATACTACAAACATGGTCGTCACTAGTCACTATGAAATCTGGAACCTAAGAGAAATGTCGGATAAGGGTGCCTAATGTGGAGACAGGCGCAAGTGCTGGTGATTGATTTTGGGCCTTGGAGTAAATGTGTAAGAGCTCAGGATCTACTTTCTTCTATGTTGCAAGGTATTTTTTGTTAATTCATGTTGGTCATCTGATATTCACACTAAGATCGCCGAAGGTACCTATAACCTGTAAAAAAAGAAATTCACTTGCACATACCCACAAACCGCATCAAACCTAAAAAGGAAAATGCATAATAAGGATTCAGATTGACCCTGATGGTCACCCTGAGAGTGAAACTCATGACCGAGCACTAAACTAAATCTCGAGACTCCATGAAGTTTTGGTGTGTATGTGTAGAAATGATGCCCTAGGATGTCATTGTACAAGTTACACTTGATAACAAGTTCAGCTATAATATAGCAATGTAATAAGTATGTGTGCATGGAATAGAATAGACTTACCCTTCCTATGTAGTGTATGCAAAAGTATGTAACCCTTTTCCCTTAAATGGATTCCTTTGGAGTGCTTTAGCACCTTTGGAATGCAAGTTTAGGTGATGATAGTAATGCTTAGTTTTTGGTCCCTGATTTTGAACACATAACTATGTATTTATATGATTCCCTTATTTGAATTTCATAATTGACAACTAGAAGGCCGACCCATAAGTGAAAAAGATGCCCAAAAGATAAAAGAGACCCAAAAGGAGCAAGTAAGATTAAAAAGGGTCAGGGGTGCCGGGAGAGACAAGAGCGCTAGAGCTGTTGTCTTGGCTAGGCGCGGGTGTCCGAAGCCATGAAAGATGAACATGCAAGTTTACAACTGGGCTATAGGGTGTGTAAGACCAAGTAAAAGGAAATAGATAAAGAAAAGAGGCCAAAGATAGTTATCAATTGCTAGTTTTCTTACTTAGGAATCATGTAAATGCTAGCGTGCTTTTAGGACCTAGAAATGTACCCAAGTGCGTGATTTTGTGTCTATACTAAATATATCAGTCAAGAATACATCAAGCCTATTTTAGGTCTCAAAGCCTATTACAAACAAGTGAGTCCTCAACAATCACCCTCATTATCAAGGTGGGATGATAATTACTCACCGAGCTTGTTATCTCCCCATACAAATAATTCAAGAAATGTTAATAGTGTGTAAAAGGCCAGTCATTGATTGAGGATATAGACCAACCAAATTGTAGCTCTCAACCAGAGTTTTCAAGCTCTAACAACATGACCTTTACAAGAGAGAACAATCTTTATCCATGAGTTTTATCGAGACCCCCAAATCGGTATGCGGTTCGAGTCATTTCCATTTCATTCAAAAAAACATGATGAACTCTTAGTAAGATTCACCCAAAGTGGTGGCGCCTATATGCTTTAGATGGATCCTTGGATAGGATACAAGCATACACCAAAATCTTTTTTTGAAATAAAAAGCTTCATTGCCCCCTCCAAAGATAGAAGAAACAACACAAAAGGGGGAGTCGGGTTAATGACCAATTCAAAATGGGGTATCATACACTTCTTAAACCGAGTAATGTGCAACACACTCATATGCAAAGTTCAAATCCTTCACCAAATGATGTTATTTCAACATTAGTGGGAAGGATTAATGAATTAAAGGTCGCCTAGGATTCACAACCTCTATAAATGATTGGGAAAGGAAATACTCCCTTTATCACAACTATACCCCCGCCAGTAAATGTTCATTCTATGTGCAACAACCACCATCGTAGGTCTACTTGGGAGTTACTCGCCTTGGTGATCTCCTCACGGGATCTATCACACTAGGAATGGATTCTCATCCTTCCTATTCTTATCCTACACAAGGGCTATCTGGAATTGCGTTCTCACATGTTATTCCTCCGAATAATGTGGTGTTCCCTGGTTATACGCCTACTAGCCCATATCCTAGTGCTATCCCACCTTATGTCCATATGTATTCTAAATCTCCCCAAATGGACATGTACACTTTTCCTGGTTCTTACACGCAACATCAAGGGGTTCCTTACACCCCAACTAATACCTATGCTAAGCCTTATCAGGATCCTACTCTGCTTCCCCTCCTCATCAAGGGTCCTCAATGGTTAATCCTACATAGTGGGAACTTATTCTAAATATTTAAAATAACCTCTTGACTTTATGATAGGAGGTGTAATGATCCCAAGACCATTTCTTGACCTACCAAAATTTAAAGGAGAGGAGATCCCAATGTCCATATTAAGGCATATGCTACTACAATCAAAGAGTTGCATCGTATGATGAGATGTTGTTTATTTTAAGATATTCCTAAAACCCTCAAAGGAATTGCTCTAGATTGGTACTATCGAAATCCCAAAGCATCCATACATCATTTTAAACAAACTTTGTATCGAATTTATTAAAACTTTTGATATGAACAAGTTGTTAAGAACAGGGGATAAAGAATTCTTGCATATCAAGCAAGAATAAAATGAGTCCATTGCCCACTTCATTCGAGAGGTGGTGGCAAGTCATCTACTCCTCCACGAGTTCTCCAAACATGGAACAAATAAAACTCTTGACCTTTTCCTTCCATTCACTCAATTGGAAAACTAAGGAGGAAGTCCAAAAATTTCCCCTATGAAACTATGAGGAAGTATTAGAGGGCACACTCCATCGCATTGACCAAGTGGCGATCAAGAGTAGGCGTAAAATGTTGGTACTAATGGGAGGTTGGTAACCTCTAACTCAAACAATTCAAACTATCTAAATAACTCAAACAATAACCAAGGACCCAAGGTCTTGAATAAAAACTATGGTGTCACTACAGATGGTGTGACCGATCAACCTAAAAAGCCAAATGTTGTGAATACCAACAATGCAAACAATAATAACAAGGAATATGAATAATCAAAGGATCAACAATCCTACTCCCTATGTCAATGCTATTGATTTTAACCATCCACTTCCTCAATAAGTTCAAGCCCAAATCCCAAACTCAATATCAAAATCCCAACCAAGGGGCTACAAATTATAATTATAACAATCAATATCAAAACAATAATCGGAACTATGGGCCACAAAAGGTCAAAATCAAAGATCGAGGGATTATGATCCCAATTTGTAATGGGTTTCATAGAGTAATCGGTCATGATGTTGAGTATTGTAAGGGATTATAATAAGTTCATACAACGACTCCCAAAAGACCAAGAGACAACTTTTCATTGACATGTTCTTAGCAAACTCTAGAGGAACTTCCAATAACACTCATATGGGACTTGTCACTCCTCAAAATTCTAGCCTAGGAATTTATAGAGATCCTTTTCCCAAACATTCTAAGAACAAGAAGCTTAATCCTCAAAATTCCAACAAAGGGATTCCTGTAGTGACTCATGATCATGAGGATTCTATGTCTAATGATCCTCGAGTTTCTCCTAACTTGGACCAGAGAAACAAAATGAAAATCGTAGGCTTGGTTGAATTAGAGACAGAGCAAAGGTCAGGTTAATGCCACTACTGTACTCGAGAGTACACATCACACCCTCTTCCTCATATATCCTTAGTGCAAGATGATTCGCCAATAGTTCCCAAACTAGTAGGAGCTTATGATTTGATCACAAATCTCACCAAAACCTTTTCTCACATTTCCTTTTGGATTTGTTGAAGAATTTTTAGCTCACCGATCTACCTTATTGGAAGCATTAGGTCTTAGCCATCTAGTGCATGTCACACCCCCTCCGAAGGCCACCTGGATTAATCACATAGAATTTGACATTTATCCTTGGGACAACATGAAAGAGATATTGGGTTTGTGTTTGACATAAACAAGATGCCTACAGATGTTGAGTTGGCATGAAGGGGTGATCCCGTGCTATATTTGCAAGTATGGATTTATAATAACTATGTTAAGAGAGAAATGATTGATGATGAGGATTTTGTGAACATTGTCCCTTTCTCCTTCTTGCAAAAGTTAGGATATGGAGAAACCAATTGCTCCTCCACCCGAAATATGTTGAGGGGTTACGATAGCTTGAAAGCCACATCAATCAAAACCATTGTTCTTCTAGTTACCCTTGGGCCTAAGACCATTTTAACCAAATTCTATATTATAGATAGGAAACTAACTATAATATGATTCTTGGTAGTCATGGATCCATAGGATGAAGGCCATTCCATCCACATTGTTTCAAGAGGTGAGATTCCTTCACTTGGGTAAGGTCTTTATAGCTCAGGGTGACCCCAAACCTTTTGATATCCACCTAGAAAATATTAAGAAGAAACTTGGGGTTCATTCTGAATTTGAACTCCCAACCAATCAATTGAATAAACCATCACCTTCCAAGGAAATGGTCCCACTATGAAGCTAGTTCCAACAACTAAATTAGATAAACCGAAAGCTATTGAAGGGGTAGATAGGAGTGAGAGTAGGATTGTTGTGGTAGAAACTGTATCTACCAAGACAAAAACAAAAATAGTGAAACTCTTGGAAAATGATTTACCGATCATTCTCCCATTTGATTCTCTAGGTATTGGAAATGCTCTTGGATTAGCCTCTCTCACGGCAAATGGTTTTGAAGAGATATGTATGGTGGAGGTTTCGAGGTCCAAGAAGAAAATCCTAAAAGTAATGAGGATTCAATATTTTCGTCAACTATTGGACACTCCATTATGATGGAGCTAAATGTCATTATGGCGCGGTGGGGTGATTTTAATTCTCCGGAAGGTAGATTCATGCCTTTTACTTTCAAGTTAAACTTTGAGTGTACCAATAATGACGCAAAGTATGAAGCTTTACTTCTTGGTCTCATTGTGGCCAAGAATGGGGGTGAAGAGTGTTAGAGTCCTAGGGACTCACAACTCATAGTGAACCAAGTCTCGGAAGTTTATGAGACCAGAGCAGAACATCTCCAGCTTTATAAGTTTGTTGTGTGTGAGTTGTGTAAATATTTTGACTTTATCTCTATAGAAGAAATTCCCAAAGAGAAAAATCAGCTTGTTGATTCTATGGCATCATCTTCCTCTCGTTTTTGCCCTAGTGAAGATTTGAAAGAAAGAAAATTGGAATTTTCAATCTAGGTCAAACCTTTAATCCAAAAGATGCCTAACAATGCAATATTAACATATGTAGAGACTGAAAACGAGCCCATCACATTATACTTCACTAAGAATGATGAAGAAAACTTAGGATTCCTCCATGTGTACATTGATCTTCATCCCGCACATCATAAGAAAGGTTTTTCCCTTATCCCTCACCCTTTCTTCATACTTCAGAGACAAAAAAATGAATCTCTTCACTTCAAAGATTTAGAGATTTGTGAAGTCGAGGAGGAATCTTTGGAACTTCCCCAGCTCCCCTAAGTTTGAAGAAGGAATTCTCTTTAATAGAAGGGACAGATTGAAATCAACATCGGGATAGAGGAGGAGGACAAAATTTCAAAGTTTGGTTCTTCATTATCAGCTGAGGAAATAGAAGAACATAATAAAGTACTTAAAGATCATTCCTAAGCTTTCACATTTAGTTACAAAAACATGACATGAGTCACTCTTGACATAGTGGTTCATAATCTAGTTACCAAACCCGATGTAAATCCCATAAAACAAAAGTTAAGACCTATGAAGCCCAAATTTGCTTTAATGGTCAAAGAGGAAGTGATGAAGCTTTTACAGGTAGGGTTTATAAAGCCAGTGGACTATTCCATGTGGTTGTCCAACATTTTCCCGGTCCTTAAAAAGAACAGGAAAATAAGGATATGCATCGATTTTTAGAGACATAAAAAAAATTGCCCCAAGGATGATTTCTTGTTACCTCTATTGATATCATTGTCGATGCAACAACTGGTTATGAGTTTTATCCCTCATGGATGGGTTTTTTAGATACAACCATTGATAAGGATTTCTAATGAGGATTAGACCAAAACTACCTTTACTACTCCCTGGGGAACCTTTTGTTATATTGTCATGCCTTTTGGTTTGAAGAATGTTGGCACCACATATCAACGAGCCATGACATATATATTCCATGATCTTATTCACAAGATTGTGGAGATGTATGTTGATGATCTCTTGGCAAAATCTAAAAAGAGGGTGACCATCCCGAAGTTCTTGAGTTATTCTTTCATGGTTAATTGAGTATGGTGTGACTTTAAACCCAAAAAGTGCATATTCGGAGTCACAGGAGGTAATCTATTGGGTTATATCATTTCCTCGAGGGATTGACGTGGATCCCCTGCAAAGATTTAGGAAATCTTAGAAATGACTCAGCTAATAGACGAATCGAGTATTAGGTATTTCTTAGGAAATCTTGGGGCAATCCGTAGGTTTATTCCCGATTTAGCGTATGTTATTCATCCTATTAATGGGCTTTTGAAGAAGGACTATTGTAAAATTTGGACAGAGGAATGTCACAATGCTTTCGAATTAGTCAAGTGTTTCCTCATATCACCACCAAACTCATGCCACTTAAGGTTGATTGTCCTCTAATCTTGTATTCTTGAGCCATAGATGTCTTGATAATGTGCATGTTAGCACAAGAGGATGATGATGATCGTGAACATGTTATCTATTTCATTATCTGTATGCTCCTCGACTATGAAATTATCTTTTCAACCAAGAGGTTAAGGCATTATATGCTTAAGAAATGAGAGTGATCATCAAATTTGATCAATTGTGGACATTCTTAATCCAAAAGCCTTATCAAGAAGGTTGGTAGATTCATAACGTTAATGGGTGAATTTGAACTTACCTTCATCAATCAAAAGTCGTCAAAGGCCAAATCATCACTGATTGGTTGCCAACAACCCTATAGATTATGGCGAGATAGTTGACTTGAGCTTCCCTAATGAATGTTTCTACTACATAGAGAATCCCACCATTACTTCATGCTCTGGTATACTAGATATAATAAACCACATCGTAGATCAAACATGTATCCTAAAGATGAAATCGCAACAAAGGCAACGATTGTACATGTACATGTCATAGCCACCAAGTATGTAATTGTAGAAAAGTTCTATATCGGAGAGATTTTGATGGCATGTTACTAAGATGCATCGATGAGGAAGAAGTGGAAAAGATTCTCTTTGAAGCCATAATAGAGTCTGTGGTGGCCACTTTGGAGGGCATTCAACCACTTGTAAGATCCATCGGATGGGTTACTTTTTGGCCCACGTTAGAGCATGACATTTGCCCTAGAGTATGTGCGGAAAATTCTAAATGTCAAGAATTCTCGCACACCATACACATCCCAGCCCATGCTTTACAACCTATAGTGATACCTGGCCCTTCTCTACTTGGGGTTTGGATTTAATAGGGAAATTATCTCCCGCATCATCAGATGGCCACAATTTCATAATCACATGACCACAGAATATTTTACAAAGTGGGTTGAGGCCATGCCTTTAACTACAATACCTAGATCTATCATAGACAAGTTTATCTTGAACCAAATTATCTGTAAGTATGGTGTTCCACAAGTCATTATTTCAGATAATGAAAATTCTTTTAAGAATGACGAGGTGCATGAACTATGCACTCAATTCAAAATATCTCATCACATGGCCTCCTTGTACTATCCTCGGGCCAATAGACAGGATGAGGCGACCAATAAAATTTTAATTCCATTCTCCTTAAGATGGTTAAGGAGAATAAGAGAGATTGGCACATGAAGTTATTTCCACCTTATGGGCTTATAGGACTTCGGTTCAAACACCAATGGGGAAACCCTATTTTCTTTAGTCTTTAGTGTGCAAAAGCGGTCTTATTCTTTGGAGGTAGAATTACCTAGTCTTTGTGTGTCTTTACAAGGCATTATAGATGAAGATGAGTATCGAAATGTGCATTTAGCTGATTTAGAAAGCCTAGATGAAAGAAAACTTAGAGCTAAACAACACCATCAGGTTTATGTGGACAAAATGTGTCACTAGTACAATAAAAAGGTCTATGAACGTGAAATTTGGGTAGGAGACCTTGTTTTGAGACTTGATAGCCGAATAGACAAGAAGGTTGATGAAGGTAGGAAGTTCAAGCCAAAATGGCTAGGGCCCTACCAAGTAATGGAAGATTTCAAAAATGGTGTGTATCATTTGTGTACTCTAGAGGGTGAGGAGTTTGGAGAATCCATCAACTCGCTTCACCTCACATTTTTACATATAGTCATTTGCATCTCCACATTGTCCTTTATTGCATTCACATTGTCTTGTCACCTACATTATCATTTTGTTGAAATTGTAAAATGGAAACTTACCTTTCAAGTGATTCTTAAAATTTCAAACATTGGAAAATATCTCAATCATACCTCTTCTACATTCTTTTCACATATTCAAATTATATAATCCTTATCATCATTTCCATTCATGAGACAAATTTTGACATTGGTGTTATAAGGACTTGCATGCTTAATCTTCTTCATGGTTTCTTCCAATTTGGGTGTTTCTTGCTCATAGTTTTCTCTAGAAGCTTCTTGATGATAGATCTTCCCTAAAAATATCTCTCCATGAAAAAAACATTCTAAACATTTCACCCATAACCTTTTTTTTCCTATCTCAACCTTGGTGATGAGCCCTCGCATCCTACTAGTTGTGTGGGGTTGAGATTAGGGGAAAATGTTCCCTCCTAAAAATCACAATCCAAAGCCAAACAAGATAAAACAAAAAAAAGTATATAAACAATAAATACAAATATTATTATTGTAAATAACTACACTTTTCATCCCTCCCAACCTTTGGTGATGAGCCCATGCTTCTTACTGGTAGCATGAGGTTGGAAAGGAGGAAAGTGCCCTTACTCACCTATGTTTTTCCTTGGTGATAAGCCCATGCCTCTTACTTGGTGCTATAAGATGTAGGGGTTCATTTAAAGCAAGATGTAGGGGTCATATCAAAAATCAAAAAAATTCTAAATAAACAAAGAAATAAAAGTGCTTGAAAGTCTAAAATTCCCAATAAAATGAATTAGATGCGTATGTTAGAGAGAAAATAATTTTTAAACCAGATCTTATCAATCAATAGGCCATCCATGGATCTAAGTCTAGTCAAAACTTGCAAAGTAGAATTCATTTTGAACTAGTTAGTTAATTTTGATTAGGGTTGGGTTGTAAGTTTCTAAATAAATCTTTGTCAAAATTCTTGTCTCTTAGTCATCATTTTTGTTCACACTCTTCAAATCACATATCTCGCATCCTTCTTGGCTCTCGATGTGAGCCCTCACATCTTACTAGTTGTGTGGAGTCAAGAATGGAGTGAGGTTATCTTATCATCATACCATATTCAACACATTTTTCCAATGTAATAGAAATGTTAAACATTACTTGAAAAATAAAGTTTCCTAATTACAATTTTGTTACCATATGCATAGTCATATATATCATTTTGTTTATCACATTGCATCATCATCCATAACATACATTCAAAAACATAAAAATATCAAAATTCCTAACCATCTAAGAGTACACAAATGAGATGAACCACAATGAAATTAACTCTTGCAAAGGAATGTCGAACCAAAAAGATGTCAATATGTGTGTGTGTGTATATATATATATATGTGTGTGTGTGTGTGTGTGTGTGTGTGTGTGTGTCAAAGTGTCTCAATATAATGTCATCACACCAAAGGACAAGTGTGGTCAAAATACTCAACTGTGAGCCAAAATACAAAAAAATTGATATATACACAAAAATGGTCTTGAAGAAATAAAGGCCTCTAACCTATCCCTCTCTCCTAGATCCCTATGAAGGAGCGGGAAAGGACTCTCTTGTGGCTCGATGTCGAGATCCACTAGGGCGTCTTATGGGAGCCTCCATGCGTCGATCAATGAGAATGTCATGTGAGAGTGACTAGTGATTTGTAGCCTCACTACATGAGGGTCCTCATCATCTCTCTTTATCCTGAAGTATCACAATCTCGATCTTCGGATGAGTGATATTTCCGCTGCATGCTAGGTGGTGGGGTGAAAATTTCAGTGTGGCGACCGATGTGTTTGGCTTGTGCTCCTGGGTCTACTAGTAAGGCCTCTCAAGTCATTCAGTAGCCATCATAAATAAGTCTAGGTTCGTGCACTAAATAAAATCCTTCCATCCATCGATTGTGGTCAGAAAAAAAGAAACAAACCAAAGTTAAAAAAAAAAAAATTTTTTTTTACTAACATCTAATCTAGGAAGTAAAGGAAAGAGAAGTGTGTAAATAATAACTCGGGTCTGGAAGAAACCCACTATTAGGTCTGAAGCTAGTGTTATACCTTTAGAGAGCCAATATTTCCTACTTCTCCTCATTCCTCTCTACTCCTCTCTCTCAAATGGATTGACTCTCCTCCATCTCCTCTCGGATGAAAAACTCCTCCTTTGCCTCCTCGCTTTGGTAGATCGATGCCTCTCTTGTGCCCTACCACTCGGGGTGTGAATCCTCCTTGAGCCCAGATTCTATCTTTCCTCCTCCTCCTCGCTCTTAGTCAGGCCCTCACCAATGTGTAGAACTTCTCCTTGGTCTAACTACAAACACATGCAGGTTGGGTCAGTGTGCAACTCGTGGAGTCCCAATCATGACCCATGCACTATCACTGTCACTTTCCACTAGAGTCGGCCCTTACTGGCCTGGCTCTCACCTCTCAAATCCCCATGTATACAATAACGACTTGGATGAGAGCATATGAAAAGGCAATCCCAAATTTTGAGGCACCCGAAGCATTGGATGTGTCTCAACTTTTTCGCTACTGATCAACAAACAAAGAAGTGGTAGTTTAGGTAGTCAATGTAACTCCCTCCTCACCCCATTGACTTGCCATATCGATACTTGATATGGTTCTCGCTTTATCATATATGCTTTAGTCAATGTAGATACTAAGCGTAACATGGTGCGGCCCTAAGTGGAGCCATATAAACCCATATAATGGCCATGATCTCTATGGGATCTATTATCCCAATACCCCTATGGTAGGGGATAAACCACTCATAAACCCATGACATCACCAATGTGGGATGGCTAAGAGATATAGCCCCACATCTGACAATCCGATATAAGTCATGGTAAGTAGTGCCAAGAATGTCAATCCCCATGTGTAAATACCCTTCCATAGCTAAAGCTCAATGATCTCAATAATAGATGTCGAGAAAAATATAAATTTCTCTACCCTTATCCCCAATCAAACGTGAGGCCAAGATATCAATGATTGGCCTTACAGGCAGAGTGGGAATAGTGGAGTCTCAATGATGTAACTAGTCTCGACTCCTGCTTGGCACCATGTTAGGTGCATGTGCATCACCAAGGTATGTCACCCATCTCGAAGGCCTCAATGATGTTGGCACTCTCGGCGCTTGCCAACTTCTTGTTGGTGATAAGAACTTAAGGATCATATAAACATCCTCCAATGTAATAGACCACTCTCCTCTAACATCGAGAAATCGAGAAAGTGTCCCGATCCGCATCCCAATAAACAAGAAGTCGCAGAGAGAAGGTGAATCGTGGGGAAACCAGCCACATCTTAGCTAACCTCCATATACCTGCCCTCTCTAATAATCCCCTCTCTACTGGTGTCAATAACTATAGAATCTAGGCAACCACTCCTATTCCGGGCTCTTCTACTCCATAATATAACTTCCCTACATCCAAAACAAGGAAAAAATAACATATTAGAATATGATAAGTGCATAATAAGCTCACAAAAACAATATAAATGGAAAAAACAATAAAAAAATTTACTTAGCCTCTAAACCACAAAATTCATGACGATTACAAACCCACCACTCTTAGTAGGATGGTGGTTATACAACCGCCACTCTACTACTAGAGTGGTGGTTATGTAATCGCCATGGTGTTTTCCAACTACCGCGATGGTTACACATTTGTCATTCTATGTAGAGGGGTTATGTGCATAACCACCGCGGTGGTTGTGTCACCCGAGAACATGGTTGTGCCCTTAAAATCTAAAACTCAAAAACACACAAAAAATGATCAAAAAAAAGTTCAAATAAATTACAAAATGTAAAAGCGCCCCCATATAGTTATTTTGACTATAAAATTACTAAAAAACTCCCCTCCTATGGCTAGTTTCAAACAAGGCATTACATTTTAGGGTAAAAACAAATAAATGCTTATAACTTACATGTTTGTGACCCTCTACTACTCTGCCTTTGATTATGATGCCATCATGACTGAATGCTCTTTGATTTGACTATACTCGCGAACAAAATGGTCACTAGAAATCCAAAGCTCCAAATTTAGCTAAGTGGGTATGCACAAATGATTTCTAAAAAAGTAGTAAAAGTGGTATATATAGCTCAAATTTGGTTTTCTAATGTTTCTTTGAGTGAGTGTATGTAGAGTTGAAACATTCAAGAAGGTATATTTCTCATCCCCACGGATATGGTAAGTAATCTTGTCGTTTCATTTCAAAATATTTTGCTAATTTTGTTTTATATCTGCACTTGATTCTTGTTTCTCTTTTGCAAGTGGTGAGAAGGTTAGATTGGCATGATTTCAACACACAAATGAATGAGGTAAAATTTCTAACTCTCCCACTTGGGAGCGCCATACTCAAAATTCACGTTTTACGCCCATTCATGGCTAAAATGATTCTTCGAGGGGGCAATATGTATGCACCCAAAATTACACGGTGCTACATTAAAGGACATGGTAAGTCTCAATGATGAAATAATTCTTTTCTAGAACAACGATGAGATCCAGATCCTCTCCCTCTACCTTCAACATGCTTGTTTTATCTTATTTCTTCATATTTCTAAGTTTGTTGGATTGTTGTGTACTCGTGAACCATTTTTACCCCTTTTCTACTTGTTTTTGCCTTAAGTTGTGCAATCGTTGTGGCATAGGTTACATAACCATCGGTCTATATAGACCGGCGGTTAGCAATGCCATGGTGGTTGCATAAAACCGCTAGTCTGTGTAGACAAACAATTATGTTAAATTTATCCACGTGAGTTCAAACTGTGTGTTTTAGAACGCGTGTTTCAAATTCATGAGTGATTTTCTCACCCGTTTGGCCATTTCGATTTTTGGCTTGTTGGGTTCATATTGGAGTCTTCTTCTCTAGTTTACTATATTTAGAAGGTTAACTCCCCTTTTCTTGATGATTTGGCATTTCTTGAATGACACATGTGTTTAGACTTCTTCTTCCCCAAACTTTATAAAAACCAGACTTTTACTTGTATGATGGGTTGGAGTTTTGAGATTTGTTTTTGCACTTTTATGCTACCAAAATCTTGCTAGGAATCACATATACAACACAACACATTGATCTGTTTCTTCCAGAACTATATTTGTGACCATTTTTCTTAATCGACCAACTCCAAAATTTTTTGCAACCAATGACCATCTCTGATTTGCTTTTGTTCATCCTACCAGCCAACATTGCATACCTTGGATCATCTGGAATTCATCTTTGGAAAGGAAAAGGAAGCCGAGGAGACAATAAATTCATCATCACACTTAAGAAGTTTTCATAGCACAAAATAATGGTTGGGGTGAATTATATTTCTTTAAAGCTTTGATTGATTATTGTCATTAGATTAAAAGAAATACATTTGTTTTAAGTGGTAGAATTTCTTATTTCTTCATTTCCAATATACAAATCTTCCATTGATATCTTATTCCTTGCCTATCCTTGTGGATCTGCAAGGGAAAGAAGTTGGAGGAAGGTTATGTGCCTACACTTCTTCATCATTTCTTCATTTCAAAACACCCACCCATTTTATTTTTTATTTTTCGGAGAAAGATTCTAGTGAAGAAGAAATTGCTTTTGAGAAGTTTTCTTTCTTCATGTGAATCGAGAAGAATTAATTAGAAGAAATTTCCATTTTAGAATAATAATTATAGAGTACATTCTCTGTTTAAATTATATTTAATTCCACACCTTGTAATAAAGGAATAGCCACATCCGGCTATTCCTTGTTTTTTATTTATCTTAGTTTAGAAGTAGATTGTTTTATTTAGATTAAAATTTCTTTATTTGTCTTGTAACTTTTATTTTATTTAATTTCTCAAAAACTAGAAAACACAAAAAGATAGTTTAGAAGTTTAATTAGCTTTGTTCATATTTTTTTAATTTAAAAGCTATGCTGAAAAACACAAAAAAGAATTAGTTAGCTTGTTTTTTTCTTTAATTAAATAGTGGCAAATTGGATTTAATTAGATTGAAAGGGGAAAACAATCATCTTTTATTTAATTTAAATTCATTTGTTTCATTTATTTAAAGATAGGAATTAAAAGTAGATTAGAATTGGAATGAACACAATCTCTATTTCCCTAGTGGCCTAGGCTACATGTTCTTAACTCTAAGTCCCTTAGGTTACTAGTGCAGTTTATTTTCATACTTCTTGTCAAATTGATGCCCACATGAACATTTTAGGTCCATCTCAACCTCGCATAAGAATATTTGACCCAATTGTAAGCCATCCCAACAGTGACATACACAAAGTAGACATTGAACAAGGTTTACGCCAATTAATCTTTAGATCAACTCATGTGCCACCTAAGATTATTGGCCAACTTAACGCCCTCAACGACGAAATACAAATTGAAGATGAGTATTGGGCTAACCAATCCGATAGGGTTAGACCACACAACCATTATTTTTTCCTTTAAACATCTCCTCCCATCATTACATAACCCTCTTTAGAGAGGAATATTTAGAGGAAGGACAATTCCCTCGTATCCCTTGATTGATTCGAGCTACATTCAGTTTTACCGACATACACTTACAATTACGAAAATGACCATTCTTGACGGTCATATCAACCCCACATAGGTTAGGCGGGATTTTGTCTCTCTCGATGAGCAAATCCCCAATTTGTAAGTTGAGCATCTACGATTGTCTTGATCATCGATCATGTTGTTACCATCTTTCCCACCTATCCCATTTACACTACATTGATTCATCCCATATCCATTCCATCTATCACATTCTATATGTCTCGACATGACCTCAAGAATTAGAGTGCATCTTAAATCACGTGTTGATATTTAAGAGTATAAGCATTGCTCCAAGTCCCTCTATATACATATTTGTGTAAACCATAAATTCGATTAAAGGATCTAGAAGCTGTGAGGATGCGTGCGTGAGTCAATCGATCCTTTTGCATCTAAAAGGCCTACTCGCACTTCTCTGACCAACAAAACTTCTTCGCTTTGCCTTTGAAAGGAAGTGATAGGATTGAAAATCCTAGAAAAATCCATAACAAAACAATGGTAATAACCAACTAACCCCATAAAACTCCTAACCTTAGTCACTGTGGTGGGGTTGACTAATCAATGATAACACAAATCTTTGAGGGATTTACCAAGATACCCCGCTTTATGATAACGGTGCCCCAAATACTGAATCTCAATGTGAAATAAGGAACACTTCTCCAAATTTCCAAATAGTTAGCGCTCCCTCAAAACTTGTAATATATGTTTGAATTCCTCGTGCTCCTCAATCGATCAAGAATAAATCAAAATGTCATCCAGAAACATAATGAAAAATCTATTTAATAAGGTCCTGAAACACTATTCATGAGGCTCATAAAAGCGTAGGTGCATTCATTAGACCGAAAAGAACTACGTGAACTCGTAATGCCCATACCGAGTCCGAAAGTTGTCTTATGGATATACCTTCTGCGATCCACAACCGATGGTACCACAATTCATATCTATCTTGGAGAACACTTTGGCTCCCCTCATCTGATCAAACAAATCATCTATATGGGGAAGAGGATAATGGTTCTTCATCGTTACCTTGTTTAGTTATCGGAAGTCAACACACAAATGAAGAGATTCATCCTTCTTCTTCACATAAATAACTAGTGTGCCCCAAGGATGTTAGGTTGTGGAGCTTGTTTTCATGTGAGAAAGTGTTGAAGACTGTACACTAAGAGTATTGTACACTTTCCATAGTTGTCCTTAAAATGTGCTCGATATACCGGGAAATGTGTTTTCTCGTATGGGTGGGATTTTTGACCCATAGGTTTATGGGATGGTTTTGGCCCATGGTTTTGATACCCATGGTTTTGTAAAACTACTTGCGATTCTCTACTTATATGGTTTTATGCATATGGTAGGTATAACAAGTGATTCTTGTTGGACATAGCCCAAATTGGGTGAACCACGTTAAATACCGTCTCTTTGTGTTGTGTTATTTTATTCTTCACTTTTATTTGAGATATGTAATATTTTATGCATATTAGTTATAATCACATTTGCGATTTTGTGAGGGATTATTCCACATATTTTATCCCTTATTTCTAACTATTGGTATTAGAGCTCGAGTTTGGTTTTCTTTGAAGTGTTGAATCAGGGAAAGTTTTATCTTGAGTGGGAGATATGGCAGATGATGAAAGATCTAGGGTTGATAAATTCAACGGGTAGAATTTCAGTCTTTGGAAGATGCAGATGGAAGATTACCTTTATCAAAAGGATCTTTATATTTTGTTGTCTAAGAAGGTGAACAAACCCTCAAGCATGACGGATGCGAGAATGGGATTTGCTTAGATAGGAAGGCACTTGGGAAAATCTAGTTGTGTCTTACATATTCGGTATTATTTAATGTTTCAAAGGAAAAGAATACAAAAGAATTGATGGATGCATTAGGGAAGTTGTATGAAAAACCCTCTGCCTCTAACAAGATATTTTTAATGAAAAATTTGTTTAATATGAAGATGTATGAGAATGGTTCAGTATCAAATCATTTAAATTATTTTAATATGGTTGTAAATATGCTAGCTTCGGTTATAATAGAATTTGATGAAGAAGTTAGGGCTTTATTAATTCTGTGCTCTTTACCTGAGAATTGGAATAGCTTGGTAATGGCGGTAAGAAACTCGGTTCTAGCTAACTCAAAGTTGAATTTTGAGGATGTTGTAGGGGTGATTCTAAGCAAGGAAATGCAAAGAAAAAGCTCTTGGGAATCTTCTACTTCAGGGAATGCTTTGACAGTGGAAACTAGAGGGAGACAGAAGAATAGAGGAAGCCGTGGAAAATCAAAGGATTGGGAAAGGTCAAAATCTAAAAGTAAGATAGTATGTTGGAACTTTGGAAAGTATGGGCATGCAAAGAAGGATTGTTGGGAACTTTGGGACAAGAAGAAAAAACAAGAAGAAAACAAGGAGGCAAATGTGGGCAGCAATAGGTAATGTATGTTAGGATGCTTTGATTCTTTCTTTGCTGCATAATATTATCTTTGAATCTTGGGTTTTAGATTCGGGGTTTCTTTCCATGCTACTCCACATAGGCATTATTTTGTTGATTATGTTAAGGATATTTTGGTCATGTTTTCTTGGTGATGATGAGCCTTGAAGTATAGTTGGAAAAGGTTATGTTGAGTTAAGATGCGAGAATGGGAATACTTGGCTATTGAAGGATGTCGGACATGTGCCTACATTAAGATGAAATTTGATATCGACAAGGCGTAGTTGGGAAGTGATGGTTGTCTTGTGATATTTACATGCGGAATCTTGGAAGGTTACAAGGGTGCTCTTGTGGTGGCAAGAGGTAAGAAGATTGGAACCTTGTATTTAACCACTTATAACACTAATGTTTGTAATCTCGTGACTTCAAAAGTAGATACAACATTGTGGCACTATAGGCTCGGTCATATGAGCCATAAGGGCATGGAGATCATAAAGAAAGATTTTCCTGGATATACAGAAACAAGTTTGGAGTTTTGTGAGGATTGCATATATGGGAAACAAAAGTGAGTAAGGTTTCTCAAGGTTGGACCTATAAAGAAAGAGAGTAAGTTAGAGATGGTGCATTCTGATGTGTGGGGGCCGGCTCAGGTATCATCTCTTGGGGGTTCAAGTTATTATGTTACTTTTATTGATGAGGCAACAAGGAAAGTTTGGGTCTATTGTTTTAGAAACAAATATGATGTATTTGACAATTTTGTTAAATGGAAAGCCTTGGTAGAGAATGAAACATGTTTTACGCTAAAATGTCTCAGGTCAGATAATGGAGGGGAGTATTACAGTAATGAATTTGATGATTATTATTCTAAGAATGAAATCCATAGGCAAAAGATGGTTCCAGGAACTCCACAGTAGAATGGGGTGTCAAAAAGGATGAACATAACAATAATGGAACGTGTTAGGAGCATGAGGTTACATGCAGGACTGCCTCTTTCTTTTTGGGCAGAAGCAGTGAGCACAATTGTGTACTTGATAAATAGAGGACCCTCGGGTGCCTTGGATGGAGGCATACATGAGGAGGCTTGGTATGGTAAGAAAGTTGATTATTCATTTCTTAGAGTCTTTGGATGTGAGGTATTTGTCCATATAGACAAGGATGATAAGACCAAACTAGAGGCTAAATTAGAAAAATGTACTTTCATTGGTTATGGTGGTGATGACTTTGGATATAAATGTTGGAGTATTAAGGAAAAGAAAATCATTCGATCAAAGGATGTGGTCTTTAATGAGAAAGTCATGTATAAGCAGCAGTTGCAGGAAAATAGGGAAGAATCCAAGAAAGAATATGTAGTGGTAGAGGATCTCTTAGATGGGAAAGTGACACATGAATCAGTTTAGGAACCTCCTCAACAAGAACCTCAAACTCCTATATTGAGGAGGTCTTCTAGGGTAAGAAGAGAACCTAGACATTTTTCTTCTTCTCTTTATTATTTATTACTCACCGACGGTGGAGAGCCGAGAGCTTTGATGAAGCAATGCGGGTAGATGCCGGGAAGAAGTGGGAGCAATCCATGGATGAGGAGCATCGGCTCTCATGAATAACCATACATGGGATTTGGTGAAGCTACTTGAAGGAAAAAGAGCATTTCAAAACAAGTGGGTGTTGAGTCAAAGAGGAAGGAGGACAAGAAAAGATACAAGGCCCGGTTGGTGGTCAAAGGGTTTGCATTGAAAAAAGGTATAGATTTTTATGAGATTTTTTCTCCTGTAGTAAAAATGACTTCTATTAGAATTGTTCTAGGAATAGTTGCAGTAGAAGACTTGCACTTAGAACAACTTGATGTAAATACCGCATTTTTCCATGGTGATTTGGAGGATGAACTATGTATTCAAAGAACCGAGAGGGCTATGAGGTCAAAGGTAAAGAGGAGATGGTGTGCAAAGGCGAAGAAGAGCTTGTATGGCTTCAAACAAGCTCCACGTCAATGGTATAAGAAATTTGATAGCTTCATGATGGATCAAGGTTATATTAGATGCCATTCTGACCATTGCATGTATAAAAATAAATTTGAGGATGGAAGTTATATTATCCTGTGTTTATATGTGGATGATATGTTGGTTGCAGGTAAAAACATGTAGGAAATAAAAAGACTCAAGAAGCAACTAAGTAAATCCTTTACCATGAAGGATTTGGGGGAAGCCAAACAAATCCTTAGTTGACTTTAACAGGATAGGAATGAACAAAAGTTGAATTTATCTCAGGAAGAGTACATTAAGAAGGTCTTGGAGAGGTTTAATATGCAAGATGATAAACCGGTTGGGACTCCTTTGGCAAGACCATTTCAAGTTATCAAAGGAGTAGTGTCCCAAGATAGAGTAGAGAGAAACCAGATGTCCAAGGTACCTTACTCATCAACGGTTGGCAGTTTGATGTATGCCATGGTGTGCACCAAGCCTGATATTGCCCATGTAGTGGGAGTGGTGAGTAGATTTATGAGTGATCCAGGTAGAGATCACTGACAGGTAGTAAAGTGGATCCTTGGTATTTGAGAGGGACCATGGGGAAAATTTTGTTCTAAAGTGGATCAAGACACCACTTTGTGTGGTTATGTAGATTCAGATATGGCTGGAGATGTAGACATTAGGAGGAGCAAGACAGGTTATGTTTACACTGTAGGTGGGACAATAGTGAGTTGGATTTCATGACTATAAAAGCTGGTGGCTTTGTCAACCATAGAGGCTGAGTATGTTGCTGCCACAGAGGAAAGCAAAGAAATGATTTAGTTACAACAATTGCTTGAGGAGTTGGGGCATAAGCAAGAGGAAGGAAAGCTACATAGTGATAGTCATAGTGTTATACACCTAGCTAAGAACTCTGCTTTCCACTCTAGGACAAAGCATATACAATTAAGGTACCATTTCATCAAGACAACTTTGGAGGAAGAGAAGTTAAAGCTAGAGAAGATTCATACCAGTCAAAATCCTGCAGACATGATGACCAAGGTGGTCTGAGGAAAAAATAAAGTTGTTTTTAGCTTTGGTTGGTCTTCATGGAAACTAATGAAGGGTTGAGAAGCTTGCTCAGAGGAAAACTAGTCTCCAAGTGGGATATTTTTAGGTTGTGGAGCCTTTTTCATGTGAGAAAGTGTTGAAGACTATACACTAAGAGTATTATACACTTTCCACAGTTGTCCTTAAAACGTGCTCGATATATCGGGAAATGTGCTTTCTCATATGGGTGGGATTTTTGACCCATAGGTTTATGGGACGATTTTGGCCCATGGTTTTGATACCCACGGTTTTGTAAAACTACTTAAGTAGTTGTCTACTTATATGGTTTTATGCATATGGTAGGTATAATGTAACATTGCAAATGTGTTTTGAATTTGGGTGTGAATTCTGTAGAGTTTGTTGAGCATAGCTCCAAACAGATCTGGGTATTGTATTGAGAGAGTGGTGGCTTGTAATAAAATATGAGCAAGTGATTCTTGGTGGACGTAGCCCAAATCGGGTGAACCATTAAATACTATCTCTTTATGTTGTGTTGTTTTATTCTCGCACTTTTATTTGAGATCTGTAATTTTTCTACATATTAGTTTTTACTATTACGATTCTGTGAGGGATTATTCCACATATTTTATCCCTTATTTCCTAACAAAGGAGACACATTAGGTTGGACAAGGCCCTTCTCTAAAATCTCCTCTAACTGAATCTTGATCTCATGGAGCTCAGGTGTAGTCATCATGTATGGATCACAAGAAACAAGTGTAGAACACAAAACAAGATCAATAGAAAAGTCTACCTCTTGACGCGGTGGTGTACCTAGGAGCTCACTGGGGAAAACATCTACAAACTCTCTCAAAATAGGGTGTTCGTCCAAAAGAGAAATCACTAGAATATCCTTTGATATATCACCGATTGTGATAGAAAACATTTGACACCCTTGCACATGCTCCACTTGAGTTGTATAGCGGAAAACATATGCAAAGACACGGGTCTAAGAACCCTGGATATAACTACAAATTTCCTATGTCATCCACACACTCAATAAACTTGTGTCTATAATCTACTTTGTCTGATGAGAATCAAGTCAATCCATACCAAGAATGACCTCATAAGATCCCAATGGAAAACACGGAGGTCTAAGGTAGTGGAGAATACACCTAGGTCTAGAATACAACTCTCCACATACGAGTCTACGATGAGCTTAGCCCAGTGGCCAACTCTACCTACCACCTATCTTTCATCCTAGAAGCCACCAATCCACACCTATCCACTAAAGAGGGTGATATAAAGGAGTCAAAATCTCCTGAATCAAATAGTATAGTAATATGTGTACCCCTAATCATACATTTCGTCTCGATGACGTGGCACGATACTTAATCTAACGGTTCTCCACTATGGTGTAGACGTGATGAGAGCATCCCTGCATCGCCAATTGTCTTCTCTAAAGCAAGTGCCTTTTCCTCTCGGTAAAATATGGTCTTTGAGGAAAAAAACATGCATAATGATCAAGGGCCCCACAAATGAAACAACCTGGCGCATCCTGTTCGACTAAGACCCTCATGTGCTTTGATATACCGACCTTGAGGGTCCCACTCTATTTGACTATTTTGAATGAGACGAATTAGATACATGCTACTGCCGGCCTCTGTCTTTACAAAAATGTGGCCATTATGACCCCTATCTTTCTAATTATCTTGGCTCGGTCTAGTCCTTTCTGCTGCGAGGATCCTACTTCGAGAGGGTTCTTGTGAGTGCGGAGAAGGTCATTGAGCTGGACCGAAAAGGTCTAAACCCTCCTCTCATGGGTGGGGTGGAGCCACATGATCTCTAATCCTGAAATGAGAGAACTCACTCCCCGTAATTTTCTTCGGTTCCTATCTCGAGACTCCTAAGTCTGGTCATGTTCTCCTCTACAAGATAGGCCTTCTCCACCTTCTCCAAGTTTAGGGAGACAAATCCTAACCGCTCCTTCAGAGTCTGCATTTAGGCCCTTGAGGAACCTGTTCACCTACAACTTCTCATCCTAGAGGTAGTCTACATACTACTGGAAGATACAAAACTATGCACTCATCTTTGGGCCACCTTATGTGCGAACTTTGTCGAAGATTGTGAAACTCGTCGATCCTCTTCGAATGAAATGTCCCAACATGTATCGAGCCTAGGAATGATCCTTAAATAGCTCATAACGTGTCAAAGCATCATGGTTCAAATGGAGCTTCTGCTCCTCATTCCTCTACCAGACGCCTACTGCGTTGCGGAGGAGGTTTATGGTGAGGAAAAATTTGACATTTCTCTCATGAGGATGCAAGCCAAAGAAACTATATGCACTTAAGAGCCATGACTTGGTCCCAAATCCTTCTATCATGCCTCCATACATAGGTGGGTGAAGTCGAAGGAGATCGCAGATGGCACCACTTGATGCCTGCCCATGAGGGTGTGTCTTAACAACTGTCTGAATCTTCACTGAAGGAATGCGAGACCTATCTTGCCGGGTCGTAAGCTTAACTAAATGGTTGCGTGACCTTTGTTGTTGTGATGAAACTTGTATCGAGTGGTAGAGTGTGAACCCTCATTTGGGTGTATCTCACTGTCATGTTGAATATCCTCTGCAACTAGCTCGGTATATAGGAAGTCAATCCTATAAGACCCCATCATTTGATGAAGTCCACCTAGGATCTGCGGCCCAAAATTGGTACTAGGAGCCTCTGGAGGTGGACACCCATGACCCCGAGTCACTAATACACCTTATGCAGTACCGTGCCCCATAATCCCGCACGAGGGAAAAACTATACGTTAGACTTTTACGGAAATGATTTAAACAAAGTGGTTTTATCTAAATTAAACTACCAAAAGTTATTAACAAATCCATAGAGTTTCAAGTGTTGAAACCAAGCTCGATACCGGATGTTGCGCCACACTCAGCGTGAGTTCCAAAATAGAAAAAATACAACCAACCATCCCGAAAAAATAAGATAAACATAATAAAGGTTGTAATAATTTTTTTATTGTAAGTTATTTAGTTCTTCGGTGGTTACCATTATCCGTAATGAAAGAAACGTGACTAAGTTGCAACATATGACAAAGCAACGCCAACCCAAAATCACGAACGACAAGGTGAATTATATGAATTTTTTACGTTGTTATTATAACAACATAAATTCAAACTTAAGGGATAGAGTCGGTGTAACACCACTTCCACGAGTTAAAAATTTACTATTATTTTAATAAGCATCGATGATAAACCTATCGTGATAGTGGTATGTTCAAAACTCTACTTGCGATACAACTTAATGCACGGGAAAGATGCGTGAGTTCAAGAGTTTAAATTTTGAAACTTATAATTGTTTGAAAATGATCAAGGGTTTTACGGAAATTCAAAATAACCATTACGGTCATGGGTCCCATTTTCCTCCAAAATGGGCCCATGCCCTCAAATAATAATACGTGAATTAATAAAAGATTTAATTTATTTAAATATCACGCTAAAGGAACCCCACAAATAAAAGCTAAGCCAATTATAAAAATTAAGCCATTTAAATTTAATTTACCCATCAAGTAAAGATCACCCAAAATAACCTAAGTCACTAATTAATTTAACCATATTAAAACATCATACTATATTTAAAACACCCCCATCACTTAAGTTATATGCACACTCAACCATAGCCCTAAGATCTGATTTAATCTCCACCGTAGGATTAAATCTAACCTAAAATCAAAAAGGGGTGAGGATATATTTGCATAACCTAAGTTTTTAATTCATTTCTTTCTCCTTCTCCATTATTTTTTTGATTTTGCAGGTATGAAGAGATCAAGAAGAGCTCAAGCAATCAGGGTTTCAAGATCAAGCTTCTCATTTATTCATCAATGACATATCACAGAGATCTGCAAATTTGTATATTTACATTGTTATTGGTTTATTATTTTTATTTAGGAGCCCATATCCAAGGCAAGATTCTAAGAAATATTATTTATTTTATATTGCCTAAAATTGTAGATACATTTTATCAAATGTATTTGTATATATTTCACTTTATATATATGAATACACACACACACACACACACATACACACACACACACACACACACACACACACACACACACACACACACACACACACACACACACACACACACACACACACACACACACACTATATATATATATATATATATATATATATATATATATATATATTGAATAGTTGAAAGTGTTAACCACACAAAAAATGAGCCCAAAATAAGGGCGACTACTGTTAATGGAGAGTTGAATGGCCGTGGACGTGTGGGCGGATGACCCTTGGCCATGGTATCAATGTGGAGGGAGGGTTGTGGCCCATGCCACAACCGTGGGATATGGCATGCACCACGGTCCTCAATAGGTAAAAAGGGTGTGGGGATGGGTGGGACAACCATCCCCCCCCCTCGCACATTAATATTTTTTATTAAAAACACAAAACCCTACTTTGCAAATATGGTATTTCAAATTTCATTCCCTTACTTAAACAATTTTGTTCTTACTTTACACACACACACACACACACACACACACACACACACACACACACACACACACACACACACACACACACACACACACACACACACACACACACACGCACATAAGACACACACATTAGATTATATCGAGAGATAGTCAATTTTTGATTTATTTTGGAATACCCAGATTCAACATAAGTTTTTCTAACTTATTTAGTAGGAAGACATCATTATAAATTGTGTGTGTGTGTGTGTGTGTGCTGTGCTTTTGTTTGGTAAACAAAGTCAATGTTATCAAATAAGCAGACAAAAATCAATTATAAAGAAGATGATTTCTTTGAATTATAAATACAACAAATAAATATACACAAAGAGGATTATTTCCAAGCTTATAAGCAAGAATATCTTGTTGGTTTTTAAACCATAATTACACTAGAAGTTCATAATTAAATTCAGAATAAGAGGAAATATTTAAGCATGGAATATTAATTTGACATTTAAACAACAACCCTTTTTCCCAAACATACAATGGTAATAAACAACATAATTGAATGCATATAATTTCCTTTCCTTTTGCACAGGATAAACACTACCAAAATGAAGCTACTATTTCTATATTTCAAGAAAGAAGAGGAGGATAATTCCATTCCATACATTTAATCATTTCTTCATTTCCTAAGTTAAATTCTTCATTCCAAAAGAAGAATACACAAATCAGATATTAAAATGAGGTATTTTATAACCTACAACTTTAAGTAACCTTTAACAATTGCAACAATATTTCCAACCATGGTTTCAACTATTCAATTTACATGTCATAACAACTATAACAAAATAATTTTGTCCTTTTCATAATGAAAGAATATGATAAAATGCAAGCACTACAAGCCCTCCTCACAAGAGGAGACAACATGCCAAATTTTTGGCTCAAAAACACAAATGATGTTACAACTCCAAAACTGCAACTTTGCATCATCTAAGCCACTCCATTTAGCTCCAAAACAACAATGAAAGGGTCTTTAATTCACAAGAGAAATGTCTAGTTGACCACCCAACCAATTGACATCATTACATGCCACTAAGGAGTCCAAGGTGGCATGTTAGCCTCCCTCAAAACCCATGGGAAAGATGCAACACACCCAAACTAGCACAATGGAAGAAATTCAAATGCCAACATATCTCAAAATTGGTTTAAACACATCAAAGCACACATAATTAACCAATAAAATTTAGCCAAGAAGTTCCATGCTTCTACTTGGGAAGAGGGGATGAGAATCCCATTTTGTGAAACCATAACACTATGCCAAAACAACAATATAACCCCTTATCTCTCCATGGATTTAACATCTCCTTATCTCTCCATATCCTCCCCTTATCTCTCTAAATTATCCCCAAGAAGGATTTTCAAACTTAGAGTTTCCTTCTTTGAGGGTAGGGATGAATTTCCAACCCAAATGGAAATCCATCCCTACCTACAAACCAAATGTAGGAGAAGTTCCCAAAAATAAAGAGGAGGAAATTCCTCCCTCTTCCCATTCAATCTCCAAAAACCCACACCCCTCAAGGGTGGGTGGAGTAAACCAAATAAACCAACACACATTCAAACACCACATTTCATACCCAAAACATAACATTCAAAATGTAAAATTCAAATGGAAATAAGGAGTTTGCAAGATCCTACCTTGCACTCAAACAAGCCAAATCCAAGAATGTCTCCCAAAGATTCCAAGTCTCCTTCAAGCTCCCAAAGCTTTCCACCCAAAATTCTCCAAGAAAAGAACCCCATCACTAAGGACATGAGGAGTTAAGAAGGAGAAAACTACCCAAGACATGGGCCTCATTTGCATTGAAAAAGCACAATAGAGAGAGGGTGAAAATGTCACCCCGTCACCCTCCACCAAAACCAAATCCAATCAACTTGCCACAAAATTGCACCAAAATAAAATGAAAGGAAAATCAAAATTAGCCCAAAGCAATCATGAGAGGATTTCCCAAAATCCCATACATTCCCAAAATCAAAGTTCCCATAATATGAAGTGTGTGGTGAGTGGAAAAAATGAGTTCAATGGGCCTCATTTGCATTGAAAAGAGCCCACCCACACATAGAGATGGGGGTTAGGGTCTCTCCTCCATGCAAATGAGGTCCTTGCTTGCCATTTACCCTTCCTAAATGGCACATTTTTCCTAAATCCGAGTTTGGGAAAAATGTGGCATTTAGGAGGGGCAAATTAGGCTCACCTAATCCATGATTAGGTGGCCTAATCCACCTAACCTCAACACATCATCCCAAAACCACAAAATATGTTAGAACCACATAAAAGGGGGTAACATTTAACATTAGTTAGCAATAAACAAAGGGAACATAAGAAATTAACAAGTAACTAAGCAACATAATAACTCATCACCATGATAGAAGGAAAAGTTAGGCTAACAAATCCAAACCAAAGAAAATCAACACGACATGACACAAAATGACAAAGGGATGTCGTAATCAATAAGAAGAAGAGGTTTGGTCATTAGGCCTTTTGTGCTAGTTGATGTCTATTCCATGAATCCCACGTTATTCTCATGATTAATTTCATTCACATGATTCCTTGATACATATGCACGCTCAATACAAACCTCATATCCGCCCAATATGATAACAAAATACAACACTACCTACCATATGCATTGAAATCAACATCCATATAAGTCATGCTAAATTAGCAGTAAATCATATCATGAATCATCCATTGAATGAAACGATTTAACATCGTACATCAAATATTGATCAAATATCAATCCAACAAGGAAAGTTTGACTTATATTTTGTAAATTTCAAACAAATCACAAAAGCATTTCTATAATAACTCATGATATTATCGTCATAACATAATATCGGATATATAATCTAACAGTGGCATCATGTGCCCCATAAACAACATTAGTTAGCAATCAACAAGAGTTAGCATCTTAATGCTATCAAAAAAGCGATATCATGAACAATGTCATATCAAACGATGTCTATTCCATGTACTCAAGCAATACAAACCTCAATATCCCTCAAACAACAATATCATGTCATAAATTCCCATCCATTGAATGAAACGAAACATCGTACACAAATATTGATCAAAAAAAAAAGCAATATTGTCCATAATATCGGATAAATGAAACAATGGCATCATGTGCCCCATCATGATAGTCTAAGCTATCAAAACGATATATGAACAATGATGAGTACTCAAGCAATAATATCCTGTCAAACAACAATATCATGTCATAAATTCCCATCAAAACAAAAAAAATAAGCAATAACCAAAATGATGAGTATAGTATAGAAAAGGTGGGCACTACAAAATCTATCATTTGTACAAAGTGGAAACTTGACTACTTAATGTTGTAAATGTATCTTGAATTATGATCTTTAGTGATTTGATATTTTTATTTTTATTATCTTTAGATTTGTCTTCCTATATTACTTTCCTTGATTTGATTGTTTTAGCTAGTGCATGAAAAATTGTATATCACATAATAGTGAATTTTGATCGCCACTTACCATAAAGCAGACGAATCTACATTTGATTTAAGGGATTGAAGAATCGGTTCAACCATATTTCTTATGTTCACTTGATGCTAACATGTTATTTCTCTCTCTCTCTCTCTCTCTCTCTCTCTCTCTCTCTCTCTGGTATTCTTGTACCATTTCTATAATACGACATGAATATGAGTAATTGATTTGAATTGGATAATGAAAGTAACTTGGAATTAGTGCACATAGGCCACTAATCTCATTTACCGATTATAATAATATAGTAATGAAACTTTAAATACTTAATTCGAACATACAAAGGTAGGATATGAGCAAAAATTCAATGGATAAATAGGCTTGGCAAAACATACAAAGGAAAGATATGAGAAAAATCAACGAGAGAATTATAGTTGGAAGAAGATACAAAGGCATGACACTAGCACAAAGAGGTTTAGGGGCGACATGGACACCCAACGGCCAAAGGAAGTTGTGAAAACAAGCATACATTACAAGTTCATCTCGTAGTGAGCTCACAAAGATGATTTTTCTATAGCGGACCCTATTTTACACATAACATGACATTCAAATAAAATGTATTCACAACATGCCGAACCTATATATAAAATAAAAGATAACAAACTAAAACACATCAAAGGAATCTCAAATACATAATAATTTTGTCATTTTGAAGGCTAATAATGTTTGAGTTCGATTTGGAACATTTTTTTAGATATGTATATGTACACTATTTGATGGTGATATAATTTTATTCAATTGAGTGGTACGGGTGGTCTTGTGTACAATCGTAATGTATGAGAGTGTTGAAGAAACTTACATAGAAAGGCATGCTTAAGAAAACTTTGTTGACGTGTTGCTAATGTTTTTGGCCACCTTAAGAAGGAAATTGGTCTATGATATTGCAAGGAGATGGTGGCAAGAGAAGGCACATACCGTACTCTTTTAGGGTTATCTAACATCAAGTTATTTAATTTCAACACATAGGCAATCTCAAATTGTAACACATTTGTTATTTAATTAAGAAAACTACTAATAACATGAGCATAATAAACCAAATTGAATTCTTGTAATGAATCTATTCTTATAAGATTCATATACCTATCTATGCTAATTATGTATTTGATTGGGTATCATAATTATTTTTGTTGCTTTTTCATGTGGTGACCATTTTGTGGATTGATGCTTGTGACTAGAATAACTAGTGAAAGGGGTGAAAATGAGTTGGTTCAAATATGAGTTGCTATATATAACATAAACATAATACAAATAAAGGTTGTTTTTCAACTTGCGTTACTAAACACAAGTTTGAAACATGCAAGAACTTGAGAACACCTACATTTTTAAAAGCATAATGTGTTTTTCAACTTGTATGTGTTGTAATAATTGTGTAGTTTCTAATATTGTTTGAGAATAGCTACCCGACATGGTGGAAAATGCAACTACTCATTAATATTGCATAACAAAAGTTGTACTGAAAAATGTTCGAGAATATGCCCCAATGTAAATATTTGTATGGAAAAAGAGTGGCATATCACAACATAACCTAAGTCTATTGTACATGAGCAATGTAAACAAATTAAAATGGTAAAGCACTTTGTTGGATTATTTAATTGAATTACTGGTTAGACAATGATGGAACAAGCTTCATCGTATCTAAAACACTACTGATTGAGTTTACTCATAAGGTATGGTTTGAAACTTATTATGTTTTTCATTTCCTCTTCACTTTTATGGTGGTTATCTACTCGTTTGAAAATAATTTGTATTTCTCAAATAGCATTATGATTAGTCTCTTGGATCAATCAAGAAAACCATTAGCGAGTGTATTTTAGCGAAATACCCTTGTGTTCTCTATCCAAGATTTCTTGAGTAGATGTTTTGTTGTTTAGGAAAATGCATTCTCTATTTTGTTTAACCCTATGTTTACCAATAAAAATTGAAAACCCGTTCTACTTGAGTCTTTTTCAAAAATCATTGGGTTTAATCCTCGATAGATCAATAAAGTTGTTGCATATGTAATTGGATTGAATGCAATTTTGTTTTCTATCAAGTCTTTATATAATAAATGTTTTGTTTTAGACTTGATGTGTTTTTCAATCTCCTCTTGATTTCTTAGAATATGTTCAATTTCATAAACACACCGTAATTTCGAATAATCATTGCTTTAATCTCCTGTATTGATCAAGAAATTTGCTACATTTGTGATTGGAGGGATACAACTCTATTTTCTATCCAACCTTTATGTTATAAATGTTTTGTTTTAGACTTTGTGAGTTTTTCAATCTCCTCTTTAATTCCTAACATCTATTCAACTTCATAAACACATTGTAATTTCCAACAATCATTGTGTTTAATCTCTTGCATCGATGAATAAATTTTTATGTATGTGATTGGAGGGAATACAACTTTGTTTTCTATATAGGATTTATACAACAAATGTGTTTTTAGACTTAGTATGTTTTCAATCTCCTCTACAGTTTCCTAACATCTATTTAGCTTCATAAGCACATTGTAATATCCAACAATCATTGTGTTTAATCCATTGCATTGATCAAGAGAGTTTTTATGTATGTAATTAGAGGGGACATAACTTTTTAATCCAAGATTTCTATAGTAAACGCTCTATTTTCCGACTTGATGTGTTTTTCAATCTCAAGTTTAATTCCCTAGCATTTGATCATATTCATAAACAAACTATATTTTAAATAAATTGTTGTGTTTAATCTCATGAATTCATGAAAAAACCTGCTACGTATGTAGTTGGTTTAGTAGTTGTGTTATTGAAGATTCTCTTCGCTTTCCTAGTACTCATTTGTCAAACTTACAAAAAAACTCTAGATTTGAGAAATAACACTAAAATTTATCTCCTCAATTGATCAAAAAAATTGACAACAATGTATTTTGTAAATAACCTTGAGTTTAATCTTTTGTGTTTTTGTTTTCAATCCATGCCTTCTTGATAAACATTTCTTGCAGAATTCTCTATTTTTTCAATCCATTTTACACTGTGAAACCATATTCACTTTATTAATTTTCATTGTTTTGGATGTTACTGGTGCACTTGAGGAAGTTGGCATATTAATTGGCATATCAATGTGCATCATCAACGTTCGAGGAGAAGAGCGACGAGCAAAGCTAGAAAATGAAACAAAATTGGTAATTAAAGTCAACAATCCAAGTTGCCCCTACCACTATCAAACTCGTGCGAACGTTATTTTCATCCGCTAAAATTCGATGGCTTTTGGATGAGCATGCATGTGTTTCCTATGTAATTTGGATGGGGTCGGTGCATTTTGTATAGAGTATAGTCGTCACCCACAAACAAATGGCAAATATTTACCCACACAAGAAATCAACACATGGAAACCATCAAAATGGACCAAAAAAACCCTCAAAATATGCTAATCTACCACTTTTTAATCTTACTAAATTGTTTAACTTTGTGATGTGATTTTCAATTGTTACAAACAAAACTATTTTTCTTCACAAAATAACACTTTAATAGGGGTTTTACAAGATATGATGCCCATTTCACCCTATTATTTATTTCATCTAAACTGGTGATTTAATATTGAATGATATTTTTAGTAGAGTTTAACATAAAACCTTTCAATTTAATTATTCATATAACAATATTACATATTTATAGTTTTGATATCTCCTTATCTCAAGGACTCAAACCTTACCATTGACATTTAGATTATCCCTAGAATCTCTTAACCAACTTTATTCTCTCTTTGAATATTGAATATTCATCTTCTAGTGAGTTATCACAACCACAACTCATGTACACACACATTTATATTATCTCACACGTATTAATATATTATTTTTCTAAGCATATTAATATAATGTGAATATTATCTAAATTCCCAACAATTGATTTGTATATTTGTGTTTAATTGACTATTGTCTTTTGTTAAAATATTCAAAAATACAAAACCAAAACCTATGCTCTCTTGATTGCTTTACTAATATATGTTTACATCAAATTTTACTTATAATATTACATGGTCATTTACATATATCCGTTATTTACGAACATGATTTCATGGTATTATTGAGTTTAAATGTAGGACATAGATGTTATATAATATCATATATATACTAAGGGCATCTTTTGCATTTTATAAGTTCGTTTCATGTTAATCCAATGATTATATTGAGACACTAACATTTTTATAAACATGTATTTCTCTTGCTTATATATATGTAGAGTGTTTGCTTACATATATTTGTGTTTTGTTATATATGATGATAATATTGTTTGCTTATTTGTACTTATAATGCTTATTATGTGCTTATACCTTATGTGTACTTACAATGATTACTCTACGCTTATACATATGTGTGTTTATATCGATTTCTCCTTGATTTACTTATGCTTGCTTCTTTTTCATGTTATGTGTCGGCATTTGGTGAATCCTCTTATTTGTGTCATGTTAATAGTCATGTCATGTGTGTTTTAGTGCTTCTTGATCATGATGCTTGTTACATGTTTTCACTATTTAACTTATTGCATTGCTACTTGCACATGTTTGGTTATACTATGGGGTATTTATACTCCTTGTCATGATTATATCACACATATCACTATTTTTTAACACTACTAGTTCTCATATTTCCATTATCCATATCATGGAACTATCAATGCACCTCTTATCGTGTGTGTCATTGATATATCTTTCTTACATTAATCTATATCTCTAGTTGACTATCCATATAATCCTTGATGTATATGATAAAAACAATCCAATATTATACAATTAAGTAGTTTTAGTGATCTACATCCATTTAAATTTAATTGCAAATGTTATGATCAATGTAATGCATTATTGGTGGAAAACCACTTTTCATATTTACAAATTCCTTAATCTACATTGCTAGATCATCAACAATGGAAATGGTGATCTATCATTATAAAATAAGGATTTAGGGGCACGACAAATGAAATAGGGAAGAATGGAGAATAGGGGGCATGAATCAATAAATAACTCAAGGGAAGATGGTTAGACGAGGGGTGAGTTGGTCGAGGGGAGTAGTGTAGAAAATATTATATGATTATTAGGTATCAACAAAACTAAATCCCTAATTAGGCATAGTCAAGACATGAGAATAGGTGGAATGCATAGAAGCTTAGTGGAGTGGGTTACTTGAGATGGGGTTTAAATGATGAGCATTCTACAAGTTTCCAAATGATATATTTAGTTAAGAGGCCAATGAGAAAAAAATATAGAGGAAGGGATGTCCAAGGTGGTGGGCAACATTCACTTTTCCACCCTCACTAAAGGTTGTTCCTTTCGATTTGTGATTATTACCAAAATTATACGAGTAAAAATATCATTATAATAATGACTACTCATAAAGGTAATCTTGAGATGATTTGAAACATACAAGTAAATACCACAAAAATTAATAATCTATTTAAAAGGGCATATCTAACAAGAGAAACATTTGTGATTATAATAATACTTAAAAACTAAAATAAAATAAGATACACGAATAGGAAAGTTAGAAAAAACGAAGATTTTTTAGATTTGTAACAAATCTTACAAAAATAAGATAGCCTTCCATTGTTTATGTCCTTGTACAAGAAATAATCAAACTCTCTTTTGTTCTCAATCTTTAACATTTCAATTAGCATTAGAATTATTGATCAAACAAATGTTGTGGTGGGAAGCCACTTCTTTTGTTATGTAATTCATGTAGAACTCCAATGATAATAATGAAGATATTTCAATTTCTATTTTGGAGGTTGGTTAGTTTTAAACATATATAGTGCATATTAAATATCAACAATAACAATTAGTAACAAGGACAACAAATAGAGATTCAAATATTTCAGTAACTTATATTGATTTAGCATTGTATACGCGATTATTTGACATTGCACATTATGATCAAGACATGGAATGTTAACTATGTGTTCTTATGTAAAATGTTATAAAAATATTGACATCTTATTCCAAAATGCATAAAAAGGGTATTTTTAGGCCGATAGGCCTATATAACTCAATACAGCTACTCTTTTGCATTCACCACATGGCAGCTTATTCTTAATGGTCGAATCCGTATAGCATAAGAACTATACATCATTCCTTGCCGTCCTTGTGCCGTGTAGATTCAGTTATGTAGTTATATTCAATGTCCATTCGCATGGGTTGTGTATATTTTGCATGTTTTACATTTCCTTCTCTATGTGGCAGATGCATGTTCCATGTAGATATGTGTTTTTTCTTGCAGATAATCTGTTCCGAGTAAATTTATCAACGTTGTCAAGCCTGAAGCTGTTTTTCAACTTTAAAATTGTGACAAACTAGCAATTTCCCTTGATAAATGTCACCGTGATGTTAAATGTTCCTGATTTCTCTCATGCAACATCTTGTAGCATTATGCAAGGGAAATTAGGAATCCCACTGGGTACTTGCTTTTTGCGAGGGATGATTGGACCTTCTCAAGGACATGCTTAATTTAGATCATTATTTCCTGACTTCTCAGCCTTTGCCACCTAAGTAAAATTTAATGTTTTGAAATAATACAGTGGCAATACTTTTCCATCATTTTTCCATTGTCACGAATCATTTTCTCTGTCATGAAACATTTTTATCATACCGTTGAATGGTTCAATATAATGGATTAACGTATAGTATAGTGTCTGAAGAAATCACTAACAAAATGTACTATCATGCACACATCAATATGAGAAGTAATGTTGCTTCTGCCGCTTTCACTCAAGATTCTAAAATTCGCTATGTTTCTAATTTAGAGAAATTAAGATATACTTCTTCTGGACGGTTGGATGTAAAAATCGAAATTGTTGCTCCAACATTGTCTTTGAAGCTGCATGCTCAAAATCCATGTTGGGTTGATTTCTTTGCCGGATATGAGGAAAATTTGGGTTTTTAGATGTAAATTTATTGAATTTCTTTTAATTGAATTTGCAGAGGTGAACCAAAATATCTGGTTAGCAATGGAACATTCCCATGATAAAAAAATATAATTAAGTAATTGATTTTATCAATATTGTATAATGGTAAAGTGTAATCAATTTATGTTCTTATTATGATCTGCTGGTCTTTCGAATAAACACCATGCAAGCCTAATGTAGAGACCTCTCGTTCTCACTCTTTATGTCGTAAATCCTAAACACTACAATTACATGTAATTTTAAAATGTTTGTTGTGTAATTATAGATAAATCTTTGAATATATATTCTCATGTAATTAGACAATTATTATATTGGATGTATGTGGAATAAAACATATGAAAATTAACTAGTGCCATGGTTTATGTATGTTATTGTGAAATTTATAATTAAAAAAATTAAGAAAACATATTTATTTTAATATTGTGAATTCAAATTATAACTAAGAAATTACATCTTTGTACTTAGTTTTGTGATTTGTAAATGTCAAACTTAAATTAGCAAATCAAACACTGTAACTAATTCTTAGAAAATATGAATTTTTCCTTTTAAATAATAAATTTTAAAGTAGAAATTTTATTGAAGGATTGATAATTTCTCAAAGCATTGATTATTTCTTTAGAAAATTGTAATTTTTGTGTTTATAAAATAATGAATATATCTTGTTTTGAGTGTATTTTAAGAAAATGTTGTATATTGTAAGTTTTTTTTATATTTCCCAGAGCATTGATTATTCTTTAGAAACTTTGAATTTACATGTACAAAATAATAAATATATAATGTTATGAGTGTATTTCAAAAAATTGTTATAGACAAGAAGTTTTAGACAAGAAGTTTTGGTAGAAGAAAGAAAATGGGGAGAATAAAACATATGAAAATGAACTAGTGAAATGGATTATGTGTGTTTTAGTGAAATTTATAACTAAGAAAACATATTTATTTTAATATTGTGAATTCAATTTATAAGTAGGAAATTACATCTTTGAACTTAGTTTTGTGATTTTTAAATGTCCAACTCAAATTAGCAAATTGAATATTGCAACTAATTCGGGAATATAAATTTTTACATTAAATAATGAATTTTAAAGTTACTATTAAACAGAATTGACGTAGAAATTTTATTAAATGATTGATTATTTCTCAAAGCATTGATTATTTGAAAAATAAATAATATTTTTAACGTCCATGTTTTTGTATTGAATTAATCGTATTTGTTATTAATGATTGAAAGAATTTAAGTTTTAATTAATTAAATATTTCATACAGTATTTTATAATAATAAAGAATGACTATTTAATTAAAATGTATAAAAGAAATAAATAAAATAATTTTAATTTTTTTAATAGGCCGATAAGCACCAAAGGTGTTATTGCTAGTGATAATTGCATATTATGATATGACAAATTATAGTTCCTTTGTTACCTACCAAAATACAAGCATGCCTTATTGCATGTTAAGTTGTTTTTGCTATTAAAAAAATCACTTGCCACTATGTAAGATTGACCAGGTAAGTGTCTGAATTTTACATGGTATGATATCACAAATTATAGTTCCTTTGTTATCTATCAGAAAACAAGCATGCCTTATTGCATGTCAGGTAGTTTTAATAAGGAAGTAAGAATGGCCAAGGAAGTATTCACTTGCCTCTATGTAAGCCTGATCCAATACGTGTCAACGACAATATGAAATCAGTTCTCTATGTATGAGCTTCAAAAGGGAAATGATCAATATTGTGGACAACAAAATAAGATAACTCCACTATTATTTCAAGCATTGACTCATTGTGGATACCAGGAGCAAAATGAGAATTACCACTACCTTTGGAAAATGGGTTGTTACAAATTATCTTTGACTTTGGGACATGGGTTATATGTTGAGGATGTTTCTCAAATTACACTGAAAATGGCTAGCCGATATCATTGTATTCTTAGAGATTTCCTAGCCATTTCCAATGCCCCATCCATTGTCTTATTGCCACCAATGAATCCACTACTGTGCACAAACACACAACCATCAATGCCAGCTACCTCTTTAAGCTCATCATCCCTTAATCCTCGCCATTCTACTGGCAGGGGTTTCGACTATCAAATTGACCTGGGGCAACCGCAACAGCTTGTACTCTCCAACCTAAACTCCTATCATCCTGCAATAAATGATTTAATTACATGTGAAACAAAATGAAACAATTTTGCAAATACCAAAGCAATAGTGGCTTAAATCTGCCCCGCTCATTTGAACCATAATAAGATTGAAAAATGCAATACCACAGAGAAGATTTGAAAAATCATTGCAAGTCCAAGAGTATAAACTATGCAATCTTATTCAATAGATGATTTCAATGTAGCTCTCATGCTCACACATGCCATCCCAAAGGGTGCATAATTTTGAAGAGGCCAAAAAGATGATCTACGCATCTTTATTTATAATCCAAACCACATTACTGAAATGAGACAATCACAAAGACAGCCTCATCAACATCCATACACTTCCAAGCAAGAAACTCTAGTATTTTGACACCTGAAAGGAATACGATATCAAGAATCAAAACCGGGAATCATCTTCTAGATGGTAGCCATAATGGGTCAAGAAGTTTGCAATCAATGAGTCACAAATTTTGTATTTAGTGAGAGATTTAGTTGTAGGCTAGAATCGGTAGAAATATGATGACCCCAATTTGTGGCAAGAAAGGTATGTGTGTTCCATTTAAGAATAAACCAGAGGAAGCTAGATGACTAGGCTCTCCATCCAGAGTACTCTGATAACAAAGCATCTTTCTATTTATATGCACAAGGCAATCACATAGTGGGAAGTGCTCGACAACAAACGACCGTTACAGGGAAAAGAATTGAAGTTGCCATATTTTGGACAAAAACAAGTAAATAAGAGTACAAAATAAGTTGGTGATTGCTAAATTGTCGCTTGAATGCAGCCTACAACAAAGGTATTCAGTTAATGTGGATGAATATAGATTTCTGGGAATGCATTAAAAACTTATTAGAATAGGAAAACTGAAGAAAAAAACAAAGCATTAAATGCACCTTCTTGGCTTTTACTTTGGTCTTCTTCAGCATCGTGATCGTTGGCAGTTGTGTGTACTGCCCACTGCTCAGGCATATAGTGGCTAGCATCAGATCCAATGCAGGGATAAAATTTTATGCCTTTGGGTAATTATATCGTTGTTAAGACTCTGGCACTTACAGTGTTGTCCTGTTTGATATTCTTCTTCCAATTTTTAGAAGGTTGGGGAACAAGTTTTCATTTCCCGTTGATCTAGCAAAGAAAAAGAAAGAAAAAATGAAGAAAATTGCCCTGAAAAAGGAAATAACAAATGCAGATAGATAATTTTTTTGAAAATTACCTTGGAAAGGAAATACAAATGCAGATAGCTAAATATGCAGAAAATTACCCTGGGAAAGAAAATACCAATGCAGATAGATAATGGTGAATACAGCTCAAAAGCATGAGAATAGGTAGATAACATCTATGGAAGCCTGTACAAGACTGACAAAAGATAATGTTGGACAAAGTTGCAAACTAACTACAGAATGTAAGGGGGTCAATGAAACCATAATTATTCAAAAGGACATTCATTAAAGGTGGCTACAACACAACAAAAAAAATTCAAATGGATTCAAGCTTGCTGTAATGAAAGTGAATAAAGGTCTGGTTATGCAGCTGCAGTGCCATGCATAAACAACTGAACAAATAGAATACAAAAAAAAAAAAAAAAAACAGTTAAAGACAGTTGAAAAACTACGTAGTAAAAATGTCATTTGGATTTTTACTAAAACATATAACATATATGGAAGAAAGTAGAGCAAAGAAGGAAACCGGAGAAGAAAAGAGCAGGGTAGTACTGGAGGAAGTACGGTGGGATTTATATACACAAATTTAAGTATAATATTCAAGTTCAGTGATATTTTCCCACAGCTCTGTTGCCAGGAAACGCCTAGGGGCCCCCTGTTTCATTTCCGAAACATTTCCAAAATGGAAACTCCTTCGAAACGTCCTAGTCTCCTAGAGATAAGTATACTTGATAATAATGTATTATTTCAATGAATACAAAATATTTTGAGTGTTTTATCAATTATACTTATCTCTTATGGTCTATGGAGTACAATTTTAAAATGAGTACCATGCATATATATATATTTATTTCGGACGTTTCCCGTAACGTTTCGTATCCAAGGTTTTTTGAAAATTGTCGTTTCCACGTTTTGTACCCGTTTCCATTTCCATTTCCGTTTCTATTTCCTGGCAACATAGTCCCACAGAGATAAAATGTACACATATTAAGTGGTGGAACCCCTATTAAAAATTTAAACATTTTTTAAGTTTCCTTAGGACACTTGTTTGATACCATGCAAGCACGAGAACAATATATCTTTACTTTTTAAATTATCAGTATCAGATGATTTGATACTTGAGGTCCAGAATGCCATTGTGGCTAGTGTGTTGTGGACCAGTCTAAAGGATAAATATCAAACATCAGAGAAGAGTCGGGTGTTATACTTGAAGAATATGTTTTTCCCATGAAGTTACAAGAAGGTGGATTGTTGTCTAAGCACCTACTTTGGATGAAAAACCTTCGAGACCAATTATCATCCATCAACAAAAAGGTGGACGATGATGATATGGTGGCTTTAGTTCTAAACAACCTACCTTCTTCATATGAGTCTTTTGTGGAGGCCCTCCATCTAATGGTTGAAAGTCAAACTCTCACGTTTGACAAGGTGAGTTCTACTTGTTACAAAAAAAGAGCAAAGACGAACATAGAGTCATGAGTCCAGTTCTACACAATCTGAGAGCGCTTTTCCGCTCAATCCAAAGGGAAGTGGAAACGATGGGCTGGCAATACATCTACTTCCTCTCCTAAATTTTAAGTGAAGTGTTACTATTGTCACAAGTTTGGTCATGTGAAGAAGGATTGTCGCAAGTGACAAAATGCTCTGAAGACGCAGAAGGGGCAGGCACATGTAGCAATAGTAGAACATGAGCCAGAAGATGAATATGCCCTCATGGCATCTTGCTTAGATGGCAGCCCTACTCGGTGTTGGTTTTTTTATTCCAGAGCATCTCCGCACTTCATGTGTCAAAAAGATTAGTATGTCAACTTTCATGTTAATTTACGTTCTTTTGATTCAGTTACTTTAGGGGATGGGAGATCACATGTTGTAGAAGGGATTGGAGATGCCCACATTCAGTTGAATGCTAAAACCAAACTTATGGTTAAAAATGTTAGATATGTTCCTAACATGAACAAAAATTTGTTGTCTATAAGTCAATTAACGGAAAATCCTAATATTGCTGTAAATTTCTCTAGAAAACAATGTATTGTGTCTGATATAAAACAAAATAAGGTTGTTGCCTTGGGTGTTGGGCACAAAGGTTTGTACAAGTTGGTTGATCCTGCCACGATCAACCTACATGCCTTAGTTGTAGAAGGCAATACCAACATTTTGTGGCATGAGAGATACGATCATCTCAACCTTCAATATCTTGCCAGACTAAGTAGAGAAAACATGGTACTTGGTTTGCCTAGTATCAGGAGAAGCAAGATATGTGTGTCGGATGTTTTGCAGGGAAGCAAAAGAGGAAGCCTTTTCCTACTGAAGGTGCTTGGCGTGCGAAGGGGCTCTTGGATCTTGTTCATGTAGATCTTTGTGAGCCATCGTGGAAGTCTCCCATTGTTCTTGGTGCACGTTATTTTCTATTGCTGGTGGATGATTATTCCAAAAAATGTGGGTCTACTTCTTGAAAAAGAAGTTTGATTGTTTTGCCTCTTTCACAAAGTTCAAGGCATTGGTGGTGGAGAACCGGGCTAGCTTGACGAGATCAAAACCTTGAGATCTGATAATGGGGGTGAGTTCACTTCTAAGCGATTCGAGGATTACTTGACAATTAACATTGACCCATATACCCCCTGATAGAATGGGAGGTAGAGAGGCGGGATAGAACAATCATGGAGATGGCACGATGCATGATGCATAGTAGAGGAGTGCCATATAGATAATGGGAGAAGCAAAAAAAACACGGCTGTATATATTCTTAATCAGAGTCCGTGCAAAGCTTTGTAGGGAATCACTCCTGAAGAAGCTTGGTCCAAAATCAAACCTGAGGTATCAACTTTTTCGCATTATTGGTTGATTGCATATTGCTTTGTTCATAATAAAAAGAGGAGTAAGTTAGACTCTAAAAGTTCCAAGTATTTCTTTGTTGGTTATAGTGATCAATCTATCTAAAGCCTATAGATTGATTGATACTTCTAATAAGATAATTCTTAGTAGGGATGTTGATGTAAAAGAAACAGGGTCTTTCTTTGGCAACAATCAGCAAGGGGGCAGCAATCACGTGGTAACGGAAAATGTTTCCTTTCCCTTGCCCAATGATGAGTCTGGTTCTTCTCATACTCCTCCATGGACTCCAATACAACCTATGCCATCTCCCACTAATACTCTTGTGTATCAAAGACGCCAACCTGAGTTGGTTTCTTCTTTGTAAGCACTTTGATTGGTGCAAAATCACAGACACCCTGGACACACATGGTTTTACTAGGTTGATGTTCGAGGCATGGTGTGATTGCACAACATAGGAAACCTCTCTCAGCGTGGGGACTTGTGGCGAGAGAGGAATCTCAGTTAGAGGCTCGGTTCCTTGCTCTCTCGATTTAGATCTATATTTTGCATAAAACTACGAGAGGTTTAGATCCATAATCCTATTCTAACTTCGAGGAGACGAGGGTAGAAGTGCTTGATAAAAATTGAAACTAACTAAAGATGGTGATGCACCAAAAGGAGTGGTGAAACATATCATCATGCAAATGGGTACCAAAGTTCATAACATAAGACATAATAGTATTTTGGATAATGTATAATTTAGTATACGAAATCAAGCAAATAATACAAAGGAGAGGATGAAACCCATTGAGGGAGCTTTGCATTATCAAGATGTCAAAAACACGCATTACACCCTCGTAGAGGTAAAAGGAAGCTTTCTATCCTTGGAAATGTCGATTTTGCATCAATCACTTGGCCGGAGGTGAAAGAAGAAGTCTGCTATGCCCAAAAATGTCCCCCGTTGAAAATGAGCCAAATGGCTTTTAACATTGCATGGGTCGAACCCGAGAGATGAAAACCACAAGAGGCATGGGAGCCCATTCTTCTTGAACTCAAAAAAAGTGTATTAAATCGGCATGGGGGACCTTCATGAAACCCATACCTGTTACTTTGGGGATTATTTTAGGAGAATGCGACCCATTCTTCATTAAATGAAAATATTTGGAATGTCATTTACGGCCATGAACATGCGTTAGAGCCAGCTCGATTTTCTCCCTCGGTCGCTCCAAACGCAAGATTGATGAATCGTGTAGAGAATTTCATCGACTTTCCGTTGATATAAATAACGTGCAAATCCGAGCCACTGGATCGAAAGTTATGGAGGTCACGAAGTTTTAGGGCACAAAAGCAGTACGCGTGTTTTGAAATCCTTGTAGATCGCCCTGGATGACACGTGGCACGTGCTGATTGGGCGAGCAATTCTCTCTCCTCCGTCTTTCGCGGGCTTTCCTTTGAAATCTTTGACTTTTTGTGATCTTGGAACATTTTCCTGAAAAACACGCGCCCGCCACTCCGGACACGTGGCATGTATTGATTTCCTCTCACTAGGCGCGGGGTCTTCCTTTACTTTTAGCCTTTTTGGCTTAGACTTGGCCAAATTTTCTAACTTCTCCCGAGCTCCGCATTCCTTGCTTCATAGGACACGTGTCCTCTTTTGATTAGCTCGGGCTGACCCCTCAAAAACTCGCCCTTTGACCCTTTTGACTTTTCTCCTTGAGACACGTGGCGTGATACAGTAATGGGTTCTCGGCCACCTCGGCTCTTTCAAATTTTTCGCGCCTTTTTGTCCGGATGTCCCAAATACTTAGTGCTCCTTGTGATGATTTCGCGCGAACGGCCGGTTCGCGCCTTTCAGGTCCCATTTGTCCCGATAGGATTAGCATTAGTCGATTTTCTCTCTATCGGCCGGCATTTCTTATAATTTTATTTTATCAGGATGTCCTTACTATAAGTGCCTTTATCATATTTTCTTCTTTTTTTTGCTCACTTTATAATGGCGAACCCGGCTTAAGTTCTCCCTTGTGTTCATCCCACTTGTTCCACTTTGCTTTGGGTATGACATGGATTCATTTAGGAAATGCGACATCCGGCCTTTCCCAAAATTTTTTGGCCCGCTTGTCCCAAAGGCGACCCTCTCAAAGAGACAAAACATTAGCCGAATTTTTTCTTTCTTTTGGCGGATCGGCAAGATAAATCTTCGCGTACTTTTTGTCCCATGATGTCATATACACAAATTTGTTGGGTAGCACGCTTGATTGCAGATTTCATCCCGATCCGCTCATTTTGTCCAAAAGGGAAACAATGTCCCAAATGCTCCTAAAGACTAGGACTTAACCGATTTTCACAATTTTTTCTGAGATCAACCTACTTGCCTTGATGGGCTGACCTTTTTCGCATTTTCTCGAGCTTGTTCCTTTCTTCCTTGGCTGGGGAGTTAGAAAAATACCGAGAGAACCTCGAAACATGATGTTTGCTCTGAATTAACCAATGTCAGGACTTGGATATTCTCGATCATGTTATCGAAATTACCCTCGGGAATTTTGGATAACAAGCATGTAGTGGACCGGATCCCACATCTTTAGTTGATGACGGCCTAAGTGGTTTTACTCCACTATCCAGGATGTGCGAGATGGAGAATTGTCTACTTCTTAGATGAACTTGTTCGCTATTTGGTAAGAAGATTAATTATTTAGAGCACACTCAATTTGCACTTTCTTTTGATCTTTTAATATTCATGACCCACATAAATACTCTGAGGCAAAAGGCATACTAGAATGGGAAATTGCGGTGCAACTAGAGTATGATTCCTTGATAAAAAACGATACCTACAAGTTGGTGTCATTGCTCTTTAGGGAAACACCCCATTGATTGCAAATGGGTATACAAAATCAAGTGCAAGACAAATAGTATTTTGGATAAGTACAAGGCTTGTCTTGTTGTGAAAGGCTTTTCACAATAGGAAGGAATAGACTATGAGGAGACTTTGGCTCTACTACGAAGATGGTCACTTTTCACTTTGTAGTGTTCCCGAATGGACACTTTACCTCAAATGGATTTTGGCAAAACCCCAATCCAAAGAACAATTTCTAAATAATTTATAAAATATTACAATGCAAATCTGAATTTTATACATGCATGGTGACTTGCATAGGAGATGAAAACCACTCAAAACTGATGCAAAACCACTGAATATTTAACTCAAACAACTCAACAAATATTGCAAAGGTGAAATCATAAAAGAAATACCAGATTCGGTCTTCAAAATGGGTTGATTTTATTTTATATAAATCTGCAGATAGTTGTCCTCAAATACAACTGAAAATACAATTTCCTTGGCCCAAAAATTATGTAAACCAGCTGATCTTGGCTTTTAAAATTATGGCAAAGTTGTTGGTGATGAGATCGGGACAGCCATGCCCTAGAATGTACCTAACTCCACCCACAGGGGTGTAGATAACCCTAGATATGGCTGCAAATGGAGGTAAAAATCTGCAACAAGCTTCCACCTTCAAACCCTTGTACAAATCTGCACTTTTACAGCCTTCTATACCGCTGGAAAATACTGAAAAACACCACTAACTCCGTGATCTGCAATGGAAACCCCTGTGTGGAGAATCCTCTCAACTAGGAGAAGGGTTTTCGTCCTTCTACTAGATCTCTTAGAGGGTTTTCGTCCTCAAGAGTGAATCTCTAAGGGTTTTCGTCCTTAGAAGATTATTGATGCAAGCTCAAAGCTTAACATACAAATCAGATTTTATAAAATAGACAAGGATGATCTCTACAAGCAAGTCCACTTGCTTTTATAGAAGTAATGGGCCAAATGGCCACCCTCAACTCCCAATCAGATTTTTCCTCCTTCATTTAATGTTTTTCCCACTTTATTCCATCTCCTAAGGAGGTCGCATTTTCCATAGGATAAATAAACATTATCAAATGCCTTTTTCCCTTCTAATTTTATTTTATCATTAAGTCTATAATAACTTACTATAAGTGCCTTTATAATATTTTTTTCTTTTTTTCTTTTATATGCACTTTATAATAACTTATTATGACTTAAGTTCCCCTTGTGTTCATCCCTTAGCCATCGGGAGACAAAATGGGCTAGGGGTCTTCGACATGGATTATCTTAGGAAGTGGGACATTTCAGTCCTCCCTTCCCAAAATTGTTTGCCCTCAAGCAATTTCAAACTCGTTTGTCCAAGTGCCATGCACAAGAGACAAAACATGTTGAAGTGCTCCAAAATTCGAGCTCCTGTACCTGTTAAGTGAGATAAATCTTGCCACCATCTACCATTCTTATGATGATCATATACACAAATTTGTATCAAAGGTAGCACATACTTTAAATTGCAGATTTCATCCTCTAATTCCTCATTTTTCTCAAGAGGAAAACAAATCGAATATGTTGCAAAAGATATGACATTATCTCACTCATTCCATACCTTGTGATGTCACCATGATCTACAATGGGCTGAATTCTTTTCCATCCTCATCCTGTGCAATCTGCCCTTCCATGCTCTTGGCTGCCACAACTTGAGGAACACCATTCCTCATACCGTGCACAACTTCTTCTGGATCAACATTCTTTTCTTCTTTTTCATTATTTGAAACTACCTCAATGTAGTGGATAGATCCCTTACCTTTGCAACGATGGTTGGGTGTCCATGGGTCCTTACAATCAAAGCATAATTTTTTTCTCCTTAACTCATTCCTTGTTTCTATTTTGGAGTTGTTTCTTTCCCATTCCTTTGCCTTACCTTGCTTCCCACTAATTGTTGCCCCTTGCTTATCATGTTGAGCTTTTATTGGTTCTTCAAATGAGTTCTTTTGCTGCCCCAAACGCCTTTGTAATTCAGGTATCAGCATATGATGGTCTCTCTTGGGCTTGCTACCAATCTTCATCATGCAATAATCTGGAAATGGCATATTATCTCTGAAACCTTTGCTCAAAGATTGGTATTTCCTCCAACAAGAATCCTCATCAATCACCTTTGTTGGCTGCCCTACATGTGATGCTTCAGAATCTTTCAAGAAAGAGGGCTCATGAAGACTAAAAGACTTGTTAGATGAATGGGGAGATCGCTGCCCTGAATTACTGCTCTCACATTTTTCCTTATTATCCCCAGATCTGCTTTGATTCAAATTCTGAGTGAGTTGGCTCAAATAAAGGTTAGTGGTTTCTGTTGTTTCACCATGTTGATGAACATTTTTTTCATAAAACCCAAATTGATATTTTTCTTACCATCCCCAAATCTGCTTTGATTCAAATGGACACTTTTTACCCCCAAATGGATTTTTGGCAAAACCCCAATCCAAAGAACAATTTCTAAATAATTTATAAAATATTACAATGCAGATCTGAATTTTATACATGCATGGCAACTTGCATAGGAGATGAAAACCACTCAAAACTGATGCAAAACCACTGAATATTTAACTCAAACAACTCAACAAATATTGCAAAGGTGAAATCATAAAAGAAATACCATATTCGGTCTTAAAATAGGCTGATTTTATTTTATATAAATCTGCAGACAACTGTCCTTAGACAGCTGAAAATATGCAATGGAAACCCCTGTGTGGAGAATCCTTTCAACTAGGAGAAGGGTTTTCATCCTACTAGATCTCTTAGAGGGTTTTTGTCCTCAAGAGTGAATCTCTAAGGGTTTTCGTCCTTAGAAGATTATTGATGCAAGCTCAAAGCTTAACATACAAATCAGATTTTATAAAATAGACAAGGATGATCTCTACAAGCAAGTCGACTTGCTTTTATAGAAGTAATGGGCCAAATGGCCACCCTCAACTCCCAATCAGATTTTTCCTCCTTCATTTAATGTTTTTCCCACTTTATTCCATCTCTTAAGGATAAATAAACATTATCAAATGCATTTTTTTCCTTCTAATTTTATTTTATCATTAAGTCTATAATAACTTACTATAAGTGCCTTTATAATATTTTCTTCTTTTTTTTCTTTTATATGCACTTTATAATAACTTATTATGACTTAAGTTCCCCTTGTGTTCATCTCTTAGCCATCGGGGAGACAAAATGGGTCTTCGACGTGGATTATCTTAGGGAGTTAGACATTTCATTCGCTTACTTCTTTCTTTTGTTGCTCGGTTTGGTTGGAAAGTATTTCAAATGGATGTTAAGAATGCTTTCTTGAACAGGGATTTGGAGGAAGAGGTATATATGACACAACCTGAGGGCTTTCGGGCACGTGGTCGTGAATATATGGTGTGCGGAGTTGATTAAGTCCTTAGATGGACTTAAGCGGGCTCCCAAGCCTGGTATATTAAGATAGATCAACATCTTCGAGATTCAGGATTCAAAAGAAGTGATTCTGATCCGAATCTCTATGTCAAAAGTGATGGTGATGACATTGTGCTTCTTATTGTTTATGTTGATGACCTTGCCATCACAGGCAGTGGAACTACTACAATTCACAAGTTAAAATCAGATTTATGTGTTGCTTTTGACATGACTGATTTAGGCCTCCTTCACTATTGTCTTGGTGTAGAATTTTGGCAACATGATCACTTGCTTTTCATTTCTCAAGTTAAGTATGCCATGAATCTCTTACAAAAATTTCAGATGTCTGAGTGTAACTCTTCTTCTACACCTATGGAGGTCGGGCTGAAACTTTCAGCGCATGATGATTCACCATCGGTCGATGAATCTCTCTAGCTTCCACATCACGCCAAATGGCTTTCTAAACACTAGATATCTCAATTATTCTCTAGTGATGCCCTAATGATGGTGCCCCTCGACGATGCCCTACCACCGCATTAGCGATGGCTCCTCCACGCTCTTTGTGATTCCCCATCGACATTCCAACACTCTGAAGCGTTTTTGTTTCTTACCTTGATCGCCATTGCATTTTTGTGAATCTTACGATCACGATTTGCATTTTCGTGATTCTTCGATCACGATTTGCATTTTCGTGATTCTTAAGCCGGTTTTCACAAGTTTCGTGGCTCGAGTTTCCCAACATTTTCATGAATCTTATGGTCATGATACACAGGTTTCGTGGCTTGAGATTCCCATCTTTTTCATGATTTTTTGGTCATGATTTTCACAAGTTTTGTGGCTCGAGTTTCCTAGCATTTTCGTGAAGCTTCCGGTCACGATTTTCACATGTTTTGTGGCTCGTGATTCCCACTCGTGGTCTTCGATGCTCCTGTCTATCGATTTCGTGGCTCGAGGTTTCCACTAGTCGTGGTTGTGTTGTGGGCTCATTTTTACGTGGCTCGGCCGTAGCTCATCCACACCTTACATTCGTTGCTCGAGTTTTTGGCGTTATCGTGGCTCGACTTCGTGGCTAGTGCTCTTTAGCTACTCACTTTCTTTGGCTACGTTGATCTTTATGCACAAAACCACTCGGTTTGGGGGACTTGGAGACTCTACTCCTCTAATCATTTCACCTCTCCAAGCAGTCTACCCCTCCACGATGTCTCCCTCCACCCCGCGAGGGCCGTTAATTTTAGTCTTGGATCGAACGAACAAGGTCAACAAGAAGGCGAGGCTTCCAAACATTATTGCAAAGTTGTTCAGCAGATTAGAGACATTGAAATCTTCTAATGTAACCCTCCAACCGAGGTTTTGAATTAACTTCTCGGGTCGAAAAGGTTGAAGCGGACAACCTTTCTCAATGCAGGCAACTTACAGATATCATGACCTAGGCCATTCCTACAGGCACTAACAATCAATTACATGCAGAAATTTCAGACTTGAAGCACAAACAGGAAGAGATTCAAACCCAACATGAAAATCTTAGGAAACAATCTGATTCATGGGCACAAATTGTGAAAGGTAAGGACCAAAACACTTCTCCTATTACAGTTGTGGAGGAAGTTGTACAGGCAAAATTTGTGGAAGAAAGAAACAGACGAGAAAGAGAGCTCAATCTCAAGGTTCAAATGGCATAATCATATTTGCACACCAAACAATAATATCTTGCCGATCTGGATTACATTAGACAAGAATACATATATAGGAAAAGTCTTTCCTATGAATAAAGAGATTTACCTAACCAATAAATCTCCCTAAATATCTCAATTTAACAAATACCTATATACGTAATATTGTTGTAACTCACAACAATATTACTCACAAAATAGTATATTCTAATCAACTAATACGACTAATAATAATAACCCATGTAAATACTATCATGATTTCCTAATAAAGGTAAGAGGGCTGCCCACACCTCCTCCTTCTGATCCTTTAGCCATCGCATCTAATTTCATCACAAACAAATTGGGGTGTCGGAGGTACAAATTGATAGAGCATGGCTTGGTCTTGATTCTACCCTCTTCCTTCGCTTCAAATCAACAGAAGACAGCTTTGGGCTCTTAGGGCTAAACAGAGACTATTCTCACTTCTAGATAAGATCTTCCTCGATGAAGATCTCACTAGAGCCCAGGTGGCAGAACTCAAATAGTCCCAGGAGATAGTCATGGTAGCCAGGAAGGCAGGTAAATGGGTGGTGATTCGAGAACCTCAGACCAGTGATTCGAGACACTTTCCCTCCTAGTTGGGCTCCGGGTCCAAATGACGGTCCCACTGGGAGAGGCATCATAACAGGAGCATTTCCATTTCATGTTGGAGTGGAAACGGGTCTTACCGGTCTTCACCTGGTCTCCTACAGGATGCTTTAGGTCACTCTGATCTCCTTTTTGTTACGGAAACTCGTGAGAGCCCCGTTCATCCTCTCTCGGACATTAGGGGTACTACTAGCTCTCTGTTTGCAAGCAGGATACTAGGAGCTCCGGTGGAGTTAGGGGTTCTGGCGAAGTTGCTTGTTTGGTCAGGGATACTCTTCGGGGCAAGATTTTTGTGGCGGCCGAGGACGAGTTTGCCCGTTTTCTGTGGATCAAGGTTAGGCGGACCCCACACCTTATCTCGGGACATTTATATTGCAGTTTGTTACTTCCCCTGTCTCTTCTCCTTTTGCCATTGAGAATGGCCCGGATGGGGACCCCTACTTTGACCTTTCTGCTGGCATCTCTCAGTTCTCTGCAGTTGGTGAGGTCATCCTTTTGGGTGATTTCAACGCTCGAACCAAAAACTCCCAAGTCCCATTGCATGACAGGACTGTTGATGCTCTTTGTACTTCAGAGGTGGACCCGGGTTTTGTTGGTCTTCAAAGGGAGTTTGATGATGTGGCAGGGCCCTTGACGACATATGGCCGACACCTTTTACAGATGGGGGAATCTCATGACTGTTGATCCTTAATGGCATATCTTGTTTCCGGATTCCTAGTTCTTCACCTGCAGACCTCACGGTGGTGGCTCTAGTGTAGTTATTTACATCATGACTACCCCGACCTTCTTCCCTTTATCCACCACTTTTCCGTCTCCCCCATCCCCTCCCGACCATGCGGCCCTCTTCTTTTCCTTGAAACTACCCCCATACCCCTAGCCCCCCTCTCTGCCCTCCACGTACCACTCTGAGACTTGGTGAGGGTGACCCCATAACCTTCTCCTTTCATCTCCGTTAGCTTCTCCCCCTTTATCCCAATTCACTATGTTCCCCACTGACAGGATGTACAACCTTCTTGCCACTGCTATCCATGAGGCAGCCTTGCTTTCCTACCCCCATTCCACCTCCAGGCCCCTTAGTACAAGGACATGCCCCATGAACCAATGGTATGATGACGAATGCAAAACCCTTCACTGCCAGCTCCACATGGCCTTTACCCATGACCTCCCATCCTTCCCCTCCCTCAAAATTGCCTATCGTAATCTCCTCTCGCCACAAGAAGCATACCTTTATTGCCCATAGAAGAAGGGATCTCCACACCTCACTTTGCATTCCCCCAAACGCTTTTGGCGTACCATCATTCCCGACACTCCCCTTACCCTGGACCTTGACCCCCACACTATGTTCACCCACACCTCCACTCTTTATGATATCACGGTCAGCCCTGACCAAGTTGTGTCCCCCACCTCCACCTGCCACATCTTCACCTACACTAATGTTAAGAAGGCCATATCGGTGATGAATTGCAGCAAAGCAGGTGATGAGGAAGGCTTCAAGAAGAGTTTTTCAAGCATGGGATCAACACCATCAACAATTATTTAGTAGACCTTTTCAATCAGGTGGTGTGTACTGGCTTCCCACAACCTTGGTCCCACCATATTATCCATCCTATTCACAAATCCGGTCCTACCTCCGATCCTAACAATTACAGGACAATTATGGTGGGTCACACTTTCTCCAAGTCATACGCCATTGTTCTCCATTTGCAGCTATCTCCGAGTTTCTAGAGCAGGATTGCAAGAGCCATAAGACAGGCAGGCTTCAGGATAGGGTACTAGACTATTGATCACATTCTCACCCTCCGTGCTATCATTGAGGAAGCACGTCACCGTTCGCCCAAAGTCTTCACGCTTCATGGACTTTCGGAAAGCCTCCGAGTCTGCTTTCGTGGGAAGCCCTTTTCATAGACTTAGAGACATTGGTATTTCGAAACCCTTCTTGTCGCCATCACTCGGCTGTATAAGGAGGTCTTGGGTTGCCTTCGTATGGCTGTTGGGATTTTCGACTTCATCAAGAGCACCATCGGGGTCAAATAAGGCTGCCCTCTCTCTCCTACTCTGTTTGGTATTTATATTGATGAGTTGGAGGAATTTCTCCGAGATCACATACAAGACGGGGACGATTGTCTTCTTCACCAAGTTTTGATCTACATTCTTCTCTTCACGGATGATGTGGTCCTTTTGGCTTCTTCTCGTGATTCAACTTACAGTACAATGACAAGGTTATGGTATAATTCCCTATACGATCTTCTCTGGGAGAGAGACAGTGCTTTCGCCACCACTTGGAGAGGCAGTTCGGACACGTTGTCCAAGATGTCTCTCTTGGACTCTCTTGTGAGACCCACAGTTCTTTATGGTTTTGAGGTTTGGGTCCCTCCTTGCTTGAGTCGGATTGGGCTTCTATTGAGCGAGTTCAGATCCTTATGCTCAGAAGGATCATCAGATGTAAAGAGATTGTTCCTCATAATATCATCCTTACCGAGTTTGGGGCTCACCCTTTCAGACTAAAGGTCATCTTTGGTCTCGTCTCACTTTGCACCACATCAAGGACTTTTTGGTTCTTCAACAGATAGAGATAGGTACATCTACCTTACCTACCATTCTTCTAAGGCCATTGCTCTCTCTGACCGTAGTGGCCGTGTTCGTTGTTGGTATGTCGGGGCCTCTCGTCTCCTTGGATCCCTTGGGATCAACATGGACCATCTCCCCCTTTCAGGTACTCCATGGATGCTCTTGTTCACCTCCTTCCTAAAGACGCAGACCTGCAGAATCATCAAAGACGATATATACAGACAATTCATTGATTACTTAGACCAACCCCGGGATGAGCTATGCTCGAAGATGGCCTTCTATGCCAATCACTTCCTCGAAGTCAACAATGGACTCATCATTCGGCCTACCTATATCTCCGCCATTGGATGCATGCTCTTCACATATCCCTTGGCCAATTCGAGTTGGCTCCCACAGGCTTCGGGTCGAGAGCGATCACCAGTTGGATCGGTCCGAGAGGATCTGCCAGCTTTGCCCCCTCCGGAGATTGAGACAGAGGAACACTTTATTTTCCGATGCCCCATTTACTATGAGATCAGAGGGAGGTTTCATTGTCTATTCCGTGAACGTCCAACGTTCACGACCTTCTTCAGGTATTATGATCAGAGGTGTCTCGCTCTCTATTTACAAGAAGCTCTTAAGCTCCGTGACGAGGTCCTCCATCCTCCTTCCAGGGAGACTACTACTCGACGGATCACATCTTTCTTTGTTGTGCTCCCAGGTGAGAGGGGCACCAAGCGAAGACCTGATCCTAGTGGAAATCCCCGATTAGATATGTCAGGACTAGAGGAGCTTCTTCCCAGACTAGAGATATCCGCACTCAGACACGGCCATGGGCCCCTTCTCATGGCGGCAGACCACGAGTTCACCCAAAGAGCTCGTCTCTCCATGGATCATAGGACGTCTGAGGCTTCTCTTGACACCACCACCACCACATCACCGATTCTTTCCAATTGGCCTCGACGACATTCGTGAGGGTTGGTGTCGAGGCTTTTCCCTCCACCTCTTCTTCCTTGTATTCTCTTTCTTCTTCTTTTGTTGTTCTCGGAGACCCTTTTGGGTTTTTCCCGCTGTTTCTGCTTTGCTTTGTATGGTGCAGTCCCATTGACCTATCTTTGTGGTCATTTGTTGGACATTTAATATTATTATCTTATCTTATCTACTCTACAACGGTTGGTAGGTAGCTTGATATACCTAACCACAAGACCGGATCTATGTTTTGTTGTCAGCTATCTTTCTTGGTTCTTGTCTAAACTAAAACTCATTCGCATGTCAAATGAACTCTTGACTTTGGCATTTTGTATCAAAGAGTTGCAGATTTCAGATTGATTGGCTATACAAACTCGATTGGGGAGGATCAGTGGATACTCGAAGATCCACCATTAGATACATCTTCTCTTTTGGTTCAGGAGTTGTTTCTTGGCAGAGTAAGCTTCAACCCACTTTGCCCATTTCTTCCACTGATGCAAAATACAAGGCAGCTTTTAGTGCTAGTTGTGAAGTAGTATGGCTTCATCGAATTTGATTGATTTTCATCTTCCTCAAACTACTGCTACACCTCTTTCACTCTTTTGTGATAATCAAGGTGTCTTAAAAATGGTAAAGAACCCTGTATATCATGCCCGCACTAAGCATATTGAAATCCATCATCACTTTATCGACAGTTGGTTGATTCGGGTGATGTCTTTTTTCATTTTGGTGTCCCCTTATTTCATCCTCGAAATCTGTGACTACCCCATCAAAAAAAAATTTCGTACTTTTAAAATAATGGGTCGTTTTTGTGTTTTTATTGCGTAAAAGTTCTTGTATTGCGTCAAGATATTCCAAAAGAACCATATTAGTCATTTTCGCCAAATACCCGGATGCCCAAAATTGTTATATTCGTCAGTCAAGATTTGTCTGGGAAATTTGTATTTAATTATTTTGAGCCCTGTTTGAGGCAATTTGCGCTCCGATTTAACCCTGTTGTGATCGAACATATCATTATTCCTATATACCAAAAGGGTTTTAACTAGGAATAAGTTTTGGGCTTTATTTGTGACTTTTGGCAACTTTTTGTGTTTTTGTGTTTTCCCATTTCGTTTTCTGTGAAATTTCTCTAGATCAATTCCTTTGCCGGTTTGGCCTGATTCTTGGCTTGGAGTAATTGGGGATCATATACGCACATTATGCCAGAAGGAAGTCGCCATCGGAGGTCCAGTTCACTGGGAAAAGACGAAGTCGCGCACCAAAAAGCCTCTTCTGGGCTGGCCGCATTTTTGGAAAACAAAGAATTAGAGTGGATAATGGGAAAATTAGAAGCAACAGGCAGGTGGGAATTTTGTACCTACCTACAGGGTACTTTTTCCCATGATAGAAAAGTCACTTAAGTTGCAGTGGAAAAATTAGAGGCAAGCAGGCAAGCGGGAATTTATTGCCTGCCTTGCAGGGTAAAAATTCCATTGTGGAATAAAAGAAAAGTCACTTAAGTGAATCATGGGATTTTATTACCTGCCTTGCAAGGTAAATAATCCCATTATGAAAGTCAAATGACTTAAGTGACAATGGGATTTTTGGGGCTGCCTTGCAGGGTAAATTATCCCATTACCATGTGTTTCCTAAAAATAGAATTATTCATGCCAAAAAGTGCGACCCCTTTAGGGAGATAAAGGCAGCCTTTAAAGTGATTAAATTAATTAATTTCTCTTCTAATTTTGGCGCCCAAGCATGGAGAAAAGTCAACAAGGATAAAGGGGAATAAAGGAGGTTGAAATAGATTGTCTAAAATTAAATAAATAATATTTATTTAATGCAGCCCCCTCATGTGAAAAAGTGTGCCCCATTTGGGAGATAAATAATACTTTTTAAAGTATTAAATGATTAAATTAATTCCTATTTTCAGTGGCTAAGGTTAAAGCACACTGTGAAGCTTAAGTGGAGTGAAGAGTGGATGATTAAATTGAATAAATTTAATTTATTTGATGGCTGTCCTTAAACATGCAATTTTAGCACATCAGTTAAAGAGAAAAACATGATTTTTAATTAATTAATTGCCAGGAATAGGAGGGGCAATTATTAATTATAGAATTATGAGGGTTATATAAGCATGGGCTACCATAAGGGTGAATTAATTAATTCACAAGTAAAGAAGTGCAGCCCAGAGGAAAAGTGTGCCCCATTTGAAGAGGATTTTTGCTCAAAAGAAGGTGAAATCAATGCTAAAAGCTTCCAATTTTGGCGCACAGGTTGAAGGGAGTTGATTTGTGTCTGGATAATTGTTTGCATAAGTGATACAGGTGCTCAGGTGGAGTTGGAAAAATTCATGCTCACTTTGCATGCAAACAAAACATCAATTTTTGGGGCAGCAGACTTGAATTATGCAGATTTTTATAATTAAAATTCACTGTTCATGTTCCGGTTGCCATCTTTATCGAATTAGCTGCAGGAATTAATTCTGGTGCTTTACAAAAGAAAATGAGCTTAAATCAATGTCCAATACATTGAATATATCCTCGAATCTGAAGAATTATCCAGATCTGCACCAGTTTTGAAGAATTCCACCGAGTAAGAAGAAAAAGAATTGTTCAGACAAAGATTGCTCCAGCCATGGCAAAGCGGGATGAAAGAGAAAGCTCAGTGGAATCATGCGTAGCTTCTAGATTTGTTGAAGTCAATAGGCCCAGATCCAGATCCAGATCTCATAATTGCAAAAGCTTCCGGCACAAAGGCTTCATCCTCTTGTTTTTGATGCAGCCCGTGTAGAAGTCAGTGCGTGGAAAATTTCTTCCAGGATCTTGTGCATGTGCTTCCAATCTTCCAGTTGAGGCCTTCATTGAAGTTGCATTCACCCGAAGTGTTTTCTGAATTTTTAATTGCTCATATGCAATTAAAAATAAAAATGATGAGTTATTTACAGCAGACATTGCACTGATGCATGTACAAGAGAAGAACTGCAAAAGCTTCAAGGATAAAAGAGAAGACAAGGCAAAGGCAAAATTTCAGCCGCTTCTAGATCCACTCGCTTCTAATTCCAGCTTGTTTCAGATCCAGCTTGCTTCCAAATCCAACTACTCCTAGATCCAATTTGGTGAGAATCAAAGGCAAAAGAATCAGGCAGATGCAGACATGAAAAAGGACAAGACTGTAGCTTTCCTCTTCCTTCTTCTTTCCTCCACAAAGTAATTGAGTGATTAATTAAATTATACAACTTAAGTGATTGGTTTAAAAGCCATTACTTGAAGAAGTCAACTACTTGGAGATAGGCGGCAGACGTGCAAAATAGAAGGTTTTATTTTCGACAAATCATACATGTCATGCAAAGAGGAATTTTAGGAGGGAGATTGCCGTTGTTTCTTTTCCGATTTCCACATGTGCCAGTTCAACCAAAAGCTTCCGACTTGTAATTGCTCCTCTACATTCTATAAGTAGAGGAAGAACCTTCAGGTTAATGATCAAAATTTTGTAAGCAACAACCTTGTGTTCCAACTTTGTCTTTGAAACCCTTAAGAGCCACTTGAAGCAAAGAAATATACAAGAGTAGATTTCCGGAGAACTTTGTGTCATGGTGTATTGTGTTTCTAGCTTTTATATCTTAGATCTTTTAAATAAAGCTGTGTTATTTTAGATTGGATCTAGAGCTGTCTTTGCTTATAATTCGGTGTTTATATCTATTGGTTTCTTCTATGTGCATGCAATCAACTCTGTTATCTATTGATTGGGATGCACATCTTCCCCATTTCTTCTTTGTGTTTATATAATTCCTTTCTTCTATAAATATTTTCTTTCTTTAAATAGTTGCTTACTTGCTGCAGAACTGTTCAGTTATGGTTCATAAATTGAGTAGTTAAAGTAAAACCCCATATAGATATTAACATACTTTAATTGACAAATCTGACACGGGAGCCTCACCGGTAAATGAGGGAGATTTATCTCATGACTGCCTATGTTTTGTGCTATGCAGAAAATCTAGCCAACACATTTCTATCCTTCTAAGGAATAATCGCCAATATAATGACTAAACCCTTTGGTCCTTATTTATTTGTAAAGTTTCGAGACAAACTTGGTGTTGTTTCTCGGTTAGTCATTAAGAGCGAGTGTTGAATATTTATACTAAATGGTTCGATTATACGATTGGAATTGCCTCTAACTGATCACAACTAAATGTAACTACCCTTATGACTAAATATATCTCGCTACGTCCATTATGGACTAAGCCTTCAAAACACATATTTTTTCTTCTTTATTTATCTGCTATTCTCGATAACACTCTTGAATGTTGCCCTAGTTCCATTTGCAACTTCTTGGTCATCATATGGTGGTTGTCTACCAAGTAACCCAACTATTTCATTGCTATAATATTTGGAATTTAAGGCATAGGAAAGGAGATGCAATAGGGTGGTCATTTTATTCCACCTCCTCATGACCACACTCTTAACTTCATTATAGAAGTTTTCTTCATGGTCTTGCTCTGTGTAATGTCCCTTTCTAGGCTGAAACTGAAAAACAAGGAAATACCACAAACCCCAATTGATAGTACACTGAAGTTTATTCAAGAATTAGGGCGGTGACCTATTTTAGGCCCACCAAACCCTAAGCAACCCAGGGGTAAATTCAGATTTTTGCCTTCTCCACACAAATTTTTAGAAATACATCAACATGAAACCCTTGATGAAATCATGCAAAATAATTGCTTCAACCATAAGTAGCAGACTATTGGAATTAATTAATGCTCAAAAACAGCTGAAACTTCAAAATTCCAAACTTCATAAATACTTGGAGAAAAAATGCAAATGATAGCTCAAAATGACCATAAAAATCGCAGTTATCAAATAAAATTAGAATAAGATTTTTCTAACCATCAAAACCCACTGAAAAGTGATCCCGAAATCTCCAAATGAGTAAATCAAGCTGGAAATAAATGTGGCAACCCCAAAAAGGCATGCCTTAGCTGAAATTTTGTTGTAGCACTAATAGACACCCTTGTCATTCGAAATGTTGAATTCGAAGCTCAAATGTGACTCTCGAATGAAGCCACCAATGCAACAAATGAAAGACTTTATCCCCAAGTCTTGTAACTATTGAGGGTTTTCGTCCCCAATAGGATCCAATGAGGGTTTCCCTCCTCAATGGATGAGAGAGAGGCAAAGTGTGCTCCAACTCTAAGAAAATATCAAGATCCCAAAAATGCATAATCTTCTCCAAGCCAAGCGAACCCCTTATATAGCTCATATGTGGTGCCAAATCTCTAAAACATGATCCCCATGAGGACCAACCTCCTTGGGAGATATGTTTCTCCTTTATCTTCAAGCATGCACTCCAAAGACCGACCTCTTTATGAAAATATAAGAATCATTTTCTTTTCTTTTTTCCCACTCCATACTTTTATTGTTTTATCCTTTTTGCCGACAAAAGAAATGAGTATTAAAAATACCTTTATATTAATAATAATATTAAGTTGCCCCTAAAATGGAGAATTGACCAGGCCCAACTTAAAATATTATTAATTATTTTATTTTAGAAAAGGGGACATTACACTCTTTGTTTTGTATGGTCTCTTTTATTTTTTCAAGCATGGAGGCCATTCTATCATAAATTTCTCCTATGCTACATATATGATCATAGAAAGAATAGGTTCGTATGAAACTAAGCAAATACTCAACCTTGGCCCACCAATCATCATCAAGGATCAATGATTTTATCTTATGGGCTCTTTCTGTATTTGCTTGCCTCCACATTTGGTCCAAATGTTGTGAATCATTATCAAGACGAACATGTGAGGCAAATTTGGTCTCAACAAACCTATTAAAAGAATTTAATATTACAAATTTAAAATAAATTCAAATTATTGAAAGTTAGATAACTTAGATTATATAAATTAGAAACTAATGAATTGTTCCCTTACCTTCAATAGCTCCAACCTTGAGAATCTCCTAAAAATGGCTTGAGACGTGATGATTTGTGACAAACATCTTAAATTTGTTTGCTTCCATGTAAATTTTCTCTAATCGTGAAATTTTCCCAATCTTCTACAACATCAAATTGAGGAAGTGTATTACACAAGGCGTCCAAAATATGTGCTCGTATCTTTGTTAGGAAATATGTGTTAGAGCTCACATTGATATTGTTGTAGGATTAGTAAAGTATTAAGTGGTTATATGTTTAGGGAGGTTTAGTATTGAAGTGTGAACATAATAATGTGTGGAGCATAATAATGTTATAAATGAGTTGTTGATACAACTCACGTAGAGCTTGTAAGAGAGAAATAATAGGGTAGAGAGAATATAAGTTGTTAAAGCAACCTTCCTAGACTAGTATTAGAGAGATTTGTGTGGATGTTAGTAGTTAGGAGCTGTTATTGATGAGCCTTAATTATAGGAGCTCATCAATCTATTTAAGTGTAATGTGATTATTGAATGTCATGTTGATTCGACTCCAATTGAACTTATGCTCTTCCAAATTATAGGGGTTTCCCCAACATTTGGTATCATAGCAGGTTTCCTATGAGGCCTTTTTGTTCATTTGTTTTCCCTCCATTTTTTTTTTTTTTTGACAACATGACACAATGGCTATGTAGTGCTGACCACTTGTGAATGCCATTGCTTTGTCCATCTGTCCTTGCATTGTGTCCACAGTCTGGCAGTGCAAACAAGAAGCAAAACCACTGACATCCATTATACAACTGTATTTCCTCACCTTTTCACTTTCTTCATTCTAACCATAGGTTTTCCTTCAATTTTGTTCACAGTTTTCATTTCAAAATTAAAAATTAAAAACAAAAATTGTAGAATCTGAAAAATTCCATTACTTCATATCTACATTGATTTTAATTTGATTTTTATATCTAAGGATTTTGAATGGAAAAGAGCTACAGGAATTTTGTTTAAAATATATTAATATATATATTGCATATTTTCCATACAAGGCCATAAAGGTGTTTATAAATTTGCTAAGGATTTGACTATTCGGTTGCTCTAGGATTTGGATATAGGCAGACTAGGACTTTGCGTACGGTTTGAAAATTTTACATGCAATTCTCATTTATGTGCTTTGAGGTTTGACGTTAATAATCTGCATCGACTTGGCAGATCTACAAAGCTCCCATGCAACTTGCTATTTTCACATTTGAATGGCGAGTTGCTTCTTTGACTCAATGACTCAAGAACACTTGATAATCTAGGGAGCTACGATCTGCATCTGAGTGCATACATATGAAAAACAAATTAAGCTATACTTTTTCTGGCAATTTTTGAAGGGTTTGATATTGTTGAGAGTTTGATTAGTATTTTCAGAGATCAGTTATTGGTAATACATGTTGTATTCCTCCTTGGCATTTCAATTTGTTGAAGCCTTGTTGAGACGTTTATGGCACTTTGTCTATGATTTGGCATTAACAGTCAGTTTTTAGGGCATTTTGCATTATTCATTACATATCAAAGATTTAATTGTTTTTTGGAAAAACTTTCATTCTTGTTTACAGCTTTGCAACGTCTCAGCATTTGCATGCATCAGTTTTGTATCCAATTTTGAGAGCACTTAGATCTATTATGCACTTAGACAGCCATGCATTGTTAGACATCAAGTTTGGTTTTGTGTGGATCGGCTCAAAAGCATTTGCATTAAGCTTTGTGGACACGACTTGGCCTTGCTACTTTAGCTTGGCATTTGACTCGGTGGCCTCCACATTGGCGTGGATAGCATTGGCATAGGCATATACTTGTCGTCAAGCCTCCAGATCCCGTTTGCAGTCAGCTCCAATTCAACCTTCTAAACTCTCATCTCAACTCCTTAACTTGGCCCAAGTACCTCCGAATAACCCTTGTTTGGCAATTTGCATCTCACCTGTCGACAAGATGCAATGACAAGCAAGTTTCCAACTCGACGGATCTGGATTCGACATTCTATTTTCCTGCATGGTGAGCGAGAACAAATTGTTCCGCACTTAGATCTAGACTCTTGTAATGTCCCTTTTTAGGGGGACTTGGGAAATGATCAAAAGCTCCCAAATCAGATTATGGAACTGCTGTTATAATCCTGCAAATCTGCAATTCAAACCCTTCCTAGGGCAGCGACTTCCCTAGAGTTAAAACCCTTAGAGGTGGGTCAAACCTTGCTAAAGTTCTTCAAATCTTATGCCAAAATTAGTAGAAAACCCTTAGCAAACACAATCAGCTGTTAAAATCAGAATTGAGTGTGAAAATAATTAATTACGGAACCCTTGACCAGCGAACATCATCAAGCTTAGAAAAATAGCAGAACACCACCAAAATTCACCAAACTCAAGATCTTGGCCTTATAAAATATGGAGAACAAGATAGTAATTTCAGATTTGCCAAATGAACATCACACATACCAATTATTCACCTCCAAGTAGGTCGCTCCAATCCAAATAATTAGATTATTGAACTAAAGAGACCAAACATGCAAGAAAATGATACTTTATTTGCCTTTCAAATCAGCTTGCATACATAAAACCTCATGAAGGGTTTTCGTCCTCCACAAGTCCTCAACCAAGGGTTTTCGTCCTTGGACAAGGTCCTCAATTCAAGGGGTTTCGTCCTTGAAAGAGATAGTAAAAGGGCTACACTAGCCAACTTTCACCAAAATATGAATAATCACCAAAAGCATAATCTAATAATGCCCAAGCGACCTCCTTAAATAGCCACAAGGAGTGCTTTACAACATAAAAATGATGGCCAACCCCTTAAGGTAAGTGCTTTTAAATATTCAAATGGTATTTGGAGCCTACATGCTCATAATACCTTTATTTCCTAACTACTTAAGTTCCTCTATTGGAGCGCTAGGCTTCCCAATAGGATACATGATAATAAATGAAATAACTACCTAAACAACAATAAAAATATAATCTAGATCTTCCCCTTGCTTTCTTCCTTAGACCCACGGGGAGAAGAATGGGTTAAGGTCTTCATAAATCAGCTTCCAAAAAGGGGCATAACAGCTCCTCAAAGCTTTCCTTGCTACCATGTTCGATGGAGACCTTGTTGTCCTTAGCATTTTACGACTCGAATAAACCATTTTTAATAGCAAGTCCTTGGCATCTCAATTCGAATGTGGCAAGCTTCTCTTAGCAATCAAGCGATGGGCAAGATCTCCAACATGACATCCTCTGCATTAATCAATTCCACCCTCAACTCAACGGTGCATGAAAACAAAACTCATGGCTTCAACATTTCTCAAAGACTCAAAGTGAACCCTAATCCAATAGCCGGGTAAGCGAGTTGACATTTTTCATTCCTCATGCGGATCAAGTAAGGCAACAAAACTAAACTTTCTCATATAAGAATTTGAAAATTTTAATAGTGCAATTGGTGGTGGACATTTTAGTAAAGGCATTCGACTTGAAGTGGTTAAACGTTCGACCTCCAAAAGCAATGTTTTTGTAAATAAATCTTTTAAATAGGGGTTTAAAAATTTTAAATGGTGAAATTTTAAGGGGGTTTTTTTCAAGGGTGGAATATTAAAAATGGGGTTAAAATTTTAGAAGGAGAATATTTTTCCTACATTGGAAAAATTCTTTGTACAGGAGAATATATTTTCTAAAACGGAAGTTTTTGTAAAAAGCAAAGGGGGAGAATTTTTTTTGACAAATTTGTAATCAAATGCATTATCGATTGAAACCGACATCCAAAATTTTCACATTGTGAGGGGCGAGATGATCCACAATGCTAAAACTTCTTGGGCCACAAACATCAAACCCGCAAATTAAATGACTCTTGGAGGACAAATAGAAGACGAGAGGTGACAACATGAAATGTACAACTCCAGTGTGATGTTTTCTCTCCCGCATTTGCACTAGGGGGAATGTTAGGAAATATAAGTTAGTGATCACATTGATATTGTTGTAGGGTAAGTTATATATTATGTGGTTATATAAGGGTACTTTAGTATTTAAGTATTTAAGTGTGTGAGTAGAATAATGTTGTGAGTTTGTTAATACAACTCGCATAGAGTTTGTAAAAAGAAATAATAAGGTAGAGAGAATATAGGTTGTTAGAGCAACCTTCCTAAATTAATGTTAGAGATTTGTGGGGATGTTAGTAGTTAGAAGTTGTTATTACGAGCCTTAATTATAGGAGTTTATCAATTTAATTAAGTGTAACTTGGTTAATGAATGTCATGTTGATTTGACTCCAATTGAGCTTATACTCTTCCAAATTATGGGGTTTCCCCAACAATCTTCACTTTGCAATCAACCTTGTTGCCTTGCAATTTTTTGCATTGTCCATGATGACTTGGACAACATTTTGGGGCCCACCAACTCAATAACCTCAATCAAAATGTTAGCAATGAACTATGCATCTTTCACTTCACCCTCACAATCAACAACCTTTAAGAACATTGCTCTATAGAACTTACTGCAACGATGTTGATCGGGGTTATGTTTCGTACATCTTTCCATCCATTTGAAATAATAGACACTCTTGAATCCTTCCAAGAATCTTTAATTGGCTGCAAAGAAGTTTGTATATGCTCCACTTCTTTCACCAAGAGGGATGTGCAAACCTTCTCATAGCTAGGGCCTTTATACCCTTGTGGCACCTCATTAATGTCTTTCACCATTTGTTGCCAATATGGTGACCTCAACACATTGAAGGGAAACCCACATGCATAAATGCATCAAGCCACCAATTCATCAACAATGTCCCTCTTCTCCATGTTGAATGCTTGTTCCAGGTGTCCTCTTTCATGAGGTGGCCTCTTCATCCAAGGGAGTTTCAAGTGGCACTAAAAAGTTTTAGTTTGACTTTGAATGAAAGGATGATTTGAGTGTGTGGGTAGTTTTTTTAAACCCCTCCTTTGCAGAAAGAAACTATTGTGGAGCAAGCTCATTTAGATTGCAACTTAGCTTCCTCTTGCTCTTTTGATTATGCCAACATTTGTGCCTTTTCAACCTTGTCACACTTTCTAATCCCTTTTCCTATTACCCCAATTAAATGGGCTTTCAGTTGGGTATATGAGGACTTAAATGACATGTTGCAATGGTTGCATACCCAAGATCGAATGCCACCACCAACAATGTTTTCCAACACTTCTACATGTCTCCATAGAGGAGAAAATTTTACATTCATGGGACCCAAAATGTTTCTTTGTATTTTTCATCTCAAACCTACAATGAGAAAGATAAAAAAATTAAAATAGCAAAGAAAACTAAACAAACACTGCATCCTTTTATGTTTTGATCACTAAATTCGCCATAAGGTGCAAAGTTAGAGCATACACGAGCTCAATTTTTTTCAACTAAATAAACTCGAAAACCAACAAACATAATTAAATCCTAGGCATTATTTTCTACTTTTGATCACCAAGTTTGCGTAATGGTGCGAGGTGAGAGCATACACAAAGTTTGGATTTTAATTTTTTAAAACGACAAAATATACTCTAAAAACAAACATAACTAAACCTTAGGCATCATTCTCTACTTTTGATCACCAAGTTCACCATAAAAGGTGCAAGGTGAGAGCATACACAGAGTTTAGACATTTAAAACTTTAAAAAACAGCAAACCCATAACTAGTTTAAAATTTTAAACTCTAGAAAAAATAAAAATACATACAAAACTAAAACTAAAAGAAATATTACATAGAATTTAAAAATAAATATTATGATCAATTACACAAACTATTCGTGATCATTGATCACATCAACAAATTTGTTAGAAAAAGTGATAAAGAGGGTGAGGGTACAATAAGGTTGTACCTAGGACCATGCCATGTTTCGGAGATGTACATGCCTCATGCATTTAGGATCCGTACCTATACCAAGTAAGTTTGTATTTAGATTTCATATTATTTCTTTTCCGTGAGACTTCTGAAATATCCCTTGTGGGATAATCTTAAAATTTGCAGCAAATGATATTCTGAAATTTCTGGAAATGAACCAACTAGGGCAGCGAACTGAAATTTATAGATATCTTGCAAAATACTTACCCAAATCACACAAAATTTTATAGAGAGCTTGCTAAGGTGAAAACAAAGACTAGAAAAATATTTTTTGATTTTTTGAGTAATATATAACTGCCAGTAATTTTCAGAAAGCCCTAAACTTCTTGAAAAACTTCAAAAATTCATAACTATGTGAATACAACTGATAAAAATCTGATTTTCTGGAAATAACATCTACTAAATATATAGAAATGATCCCAACCTCCAGATCTGAAAATGGACACTTGGAAACCCTAAAAAACATTGTTGCAAATCTGGAACTAAGTAGATAAAACCCTAGAAAATAGTTGTTCCAAATTTGAACTGAAACCCTTGATGAAGAAGGGTTGTCCTCTTACTCTAAAACTGAATTTCTGATTACTCTCTAGATCTGATCCAAAAATCTGAATAAAGCTCCAAAATAGCAAACTAGGGAGGATCTTTCACCACCGAAGAGTGCTCTGCTAGCTAGGTGTGGATCTTTCACCACCGAAGCTAGGGTTCCTGTGGGATCTTACTCCACAAGCAAAGAAAGTGCAAACAACAGTTGCTCCAATATCAAAATAGGTGAGTGTATGAATGAATGAATAACTCTCCTCAAGCACTCCTTTTATAACTTCACCATGCAACAAGAGGCCAAAAAAAGACCCCAATCGACCCCCTTGGGAAAACCACATAAATATAATATGATTTAAGTTACTTTTCCCCCATGCGCCAAAAGTAACTTAGGTGACCCCCAACAAAGAAATAGAATAATAAAGTGCCATATAGTCACCCAATGACAAAATATAACAATTATTACCACCAAGTCGCCCAACTTAATGTCAACGACAAAATATAACATAAAGCAAGGTGGTAATCAAACATCCATACCCAATAGCCTCCAGCGTCGTTAGCCCCTCGGGTATGACCAAGGCTAAGACGAATGAAAAGCCTCCTAGGCCATCTACTCGGAATTGGGGACATTACAGTCCTCCCCTCCCGAGAAATGCTTGACCCCAAGCATTATCCTGCCATGTTGTAGAAACTGAATACCACAAAGTAAGTTTCTCCACCTCACCCTGCAATCAACTAATGATCGGTGTGATCCGAAGTAACCAAGACACCCCATGTAGTCATCATGACCTCCATGTCATATAGAGAACAATGTTGCCCCGAAGTAGAATGATGCCCAAACCGACTCTCCACTGGTACCCACACCAAGACTGCCAATTTGTCCAATCCCTGCCAATGTGAAGTTGTCATCATGTGATCACTCACAATCACTGCCTCTCCAATCAACCCACGGGTACGAAAGTCCACTGAATCCTATAACATCCCCTGTATCAACCTATGAAACATCTTGTATAAGCACTAAGTGTGCCAACTCTCTCACATGACCCACACTCGTGTGAGAGAAAGGCTCCTCATAATGTGTCTCAATGTGTCCTATGGGGAAAAGTCCCAAGCCTCCAATAAACAGTCAACCGACAATATCAACTCTACATAGTCCACCTCTTGTGTTGAATGTGAACCTATTGAATAACCAAGTAACTGAGTCAACTTTGTCCCTCTACTGACTAGCACATGGGTGAAGTGCTCATCGGGCATAGAAGCAGTAAAATACATAGGAGTGTTATCCCATGTCGGCTCAGAAAATGATGAACTATAAGCTCGATTTGTCATAACGACAAACCGTACATCCCTGTATAAAGTTGAGGATATCCTCCCTCAACCCATGCCATCTGAACCTCTCCCATATGAACTTGTAGGTCTCATCGAAGCTCAAGTGTCCAGTCACGGAAGAACAATGCACATGTCGCAATATCTCCATCCTCAACCATGAATCTGACACAAGGTACAATCTGCCCTGATAGAAGATCATCTCATCCTCCAATCTGTAGCTTGTCATCCTATATATGACCATCCAGAATCTCACAAGTGTGTCGGTTCTTGGAGTACTCAACAAGCAAATGAGATCTCCAATCTACTGAAACCTTTGATAACCAACATAATGATAGACTTGGTGATCTGAACCTGTAACCCCAATCTCTGTAATTGTCTCATGTGCAACACTATTGGTCACACCCACATCCATGACTCCACTCACCCTCTCATCTGGAGTCAAAGTCTCCATCATACCTAACTCACTCCCCGACTCAACATCATCCGACTCGCTCTCCACATAAGTCATCATGGTGTGCTCTGTGTCTACAGCAAACAATTCATTGGAATAGGAGTCATCAAATATCCCACTTGTCTCACCCGACAAAGTGGACTAAGCAAGCTTGCTCCTAAGGATACTCCCAACTCTCACGGGAAAGGAAGCAAATTGATCCTCGTATCTGTCTAATGATCATGTCACAAATTCTTCCCCAAAGGTGGCATCCCCAAGGTTTACTTTTGTTGCTCTGTATGTTGCTGTAATCTTTTCTCTACTCCCAAGATGGCTAGTGACTATTTTCCTTGCATGTGCAACCCAATTCAATCCTTTCACATCATAATTAGCAAACTGATTTTTGATATCTACAATTGTAATAACTTTTTCCAATCAGTTGTTATGTGAAAGGGCATCCCACAATGTGGTACCTCAAAGTCCGCTTCAGATTTCACCCATTCCCTCTTGCCTTGAATTCTTTTTTTTTAATTTTTACCACTGAATTTCAGTTTGTCAACATGGTGAATGAAAACAATTTTCCCAAAAGATGGCAGCCAATGTATCCAATGAATGGTCCCCACTTCAAGTAACCCAATTGTACAAAAACATTCAAGTACCTCAAACCTCTTAAAGAAAATAAAGAAATAAGTTACCTTCTTTGTGCAAGGCATTTCTTTCCATGGACATAGGTCACTGATTTCTTCTATGTTGGAAATATATATGGCTGCCCCTTATCACACTTTATTCTCTCTCCCCATATTTTCATTTCATCGTAAATGCAAGAGAAAGGGAAATCAACATTAGAACTCATGCATCCATAAACTTTATCATAAGGAACTTCATACCTTTTGTTGTACCCATTGATTCCCATCATGAGAGAAGACAACACATCTGAAATAGCATAATTGGGGTTGTTCATCATACCTTTGCAACTCAAAATTTCTGATATAGGATCAACATCTTCATTCTCCTTCGATTTTTCAACACATGCATCATCTTCTTCCTTAACATCATGCAACCATTGCATCCCAAAAACAGCCTTACCTCTAGCAAATTCAACCACAATAAATATACCACATACCTCATGTCCTTTCAATATCATGGGTTGCTGCATTATTTTCTTTGCCAACATATGCTCATTAACTTGAATCAAGAGCAATGTGAATGGAGGATGTGTTTATCCCATCTAGCATACCTTGAGACGTGATTATGAAATAGTCTTCCTCAATCATCCAAGCATGTACATGTTGTCCCAAATGATAGAAACATGGCAACAACATAGGAGAACTCAACAAACTAGGAAAATGGTAACCATTCTCATACCTTAGGATGTTAAAGTCATGAATGCCCCTTGAATTCAACTCCTCTTTTTAACAACATATTGCACCTTGATTCTTTGAGCACTTTGAGGACCAAATGCCCCCACTAACCCTTCCAAGGGTTCCACCATGTAGCTGATATAAAAATCAGTCATGGGTTCTATTAACAAAGTTTTTCTCCTCTCTTTATGACTTGAGAGGTTCTCTCCCTTCTTGCACCGGAGTCTCCAATGAAGAAACCCTACTTGCCAACACTTGTAATCCCAAAAGACACATTTGAATTCCTTCTTTTCCTTATGAAATCAATCACAAAGTTTTCAAAATCAGAATTGATAGTTTTGGACGATTGCAACATATTACCAAGATCCCATACCTTATAATGCCCATGAACCCTTGTATCATGCAAGGTCTTCCATCTTTACTTCTCTTGTATTTCCTCATAAAAAGATCATCACCCTTTGTCTTCATGATGACTTGACTTTGATGTACCAAATCCTTAGCATTCTTATCCACAACAGACTGAAGACCATCATGATAAAACTGCTACAATAGAAAAGATGTATCTCTTACCACATAATCCATATCCCGTGCAAGTGTGGTACCTGTGATAACCACTTCTCCTTCTTTCACTTGGTCTTCAATCATCTTTGGATCAGCATTATCTCCATCAACTCCATCATCTGAAATTACCTCATGTGGAGTTGTTATTGGTTGTTCAAATGAGTTCTTTTGTAATTCAAGTACCGACATATGATGATCTCACTTGGGCTTGCTACCAATCTTCATCATGCAATAATCTGGAAATGACATATTATCTTTGAAACCCTTACTCAAAGATTGGTATTTCCTCCAACAAGAATCCTCATCAATCACCTCTATTGGCTGCCCTTTATTATTGTTCTCACTTTTTCCCCATTATTCCCAGATCTGATTTGATTCATGTTCTGTGTGAGCTGGCTCAAGTAGAAGTTGGTTGTCTCTTGTTGTTTCACCATGTTGATGAACATTTTCTTCATAAAACCCACATTGAGATCTTTCGATCTGCCATATTTTGACCTTCTTTTCGCTACCCAATAGGCTGGAGGAAAGTCGACTCTGATACCACTGAAATATCCCTTGTGGGATAATCTTGAAATTTGACAAAATTTAATAAAAATTTGCAGCAAATGATATTCTGAAATTTCTGGAAATGAACCAACTAGGGCAGCGAACTGAAATTTATAGATATCTTGCAAAATACTTACCCAAATCACACAAAATTTTATAGAGAGCTTGCTAAGGTGAAAACAAAGACTAGAAAATATTTTTTGATTTTTCTGAGTAATATATAACTACCAGAATTTTCAGAAAGCCCTAAACTGCTGAAAACTTCAAAAATTCATAACTATGTGAATACAACTGATAAAAATCTGATTTTCTGGAAATAACATCTACTAAATATATAGAAATGATCCCAACCTCCAGATCTGAAAATGGACACCTGGAAACCCTAAAAAACATTGCTACAAATTTGGAACTGAGTAGATAAAACCCTAGAAAATAGTTGTTCCAAATCTGAACTGAAACCCTTGATGAAGAAGGGTTGTCCTCTTACTCTGAAACTGAATTTCTGATTACTCTCAGATCTGATCCAAAAATCTGAATAAAACTCCAAAATAGCAAACTAGGGAGGATCTTTCACCACCGAAGAGTGCTCTGCTAGCTAGGTGTGGATCTTTCACCACCGAAGCTAGGGTTCTGTGGGATCTTACTCCACAAGCAAAGAAAGTGCAAACAATAGTTGCTCCAATATCAAAATAGGTGAGTGTATGAATGAATGAATAAATGAATGAATAGGTGTGGATCTTCACCTCAAAGCACTCCTTTTATATCTTACTCCACAAGCAAAGAAAGTGTAACAAGAGTTGCAATATCAAAATAAATGAATGAATGAATAACTTCACCATGCAACAAGAGGCCCCCAATCAACCCCCTTGGGAAAACCACATAAATATAATATGATTTAAGTTACTTTTCCCCCATGTGCCAAAAGTAACTTAGGTGACCCCCAACGAAGAAATAGAATAATAAAGTGCCATATAGTCACCCAACGACAAAATATAACAATTATTACCACCAAGTCACCCAACTTAATGTCAACGACAAAATATAACATAAAAATATAACATAAAGCAAGTTAGTGTATTATATTCATTTAGATTGTTAAATCTTTAATTTGTATAATTATGCTCAATGCTTAAATCACAATTTTCATTACTTGTTTTGTGATAATTAATTTCCATTTGAATTTATCTTAATTGTTTCATAAATTCATTATTATATTTCAGCTATTATAGGTGGAATATTTATGAACTATGATGTAAGGTTGTTATTATGCCCATATACAATATATATAAGTCAAGGTGATTTCTTATATCACTTGCTAGATTTTTTTATTTTTGAGTTGGTGATGCTTGGAGCTTAAATGCTTCGTAATGCGCTTATTAACATAACTTGAAGCTTGGTTGTTGGATTTTCTTGCACTCACACCACACTTTTCCATCCCTAATGTGTGTTACCACAATAATCGAATTTGACCCTAAGGCGATCCCGACAACCTAGGGAATTTTCCACTTCAAACGAGAACATGGGTCAAGCACTAGAAAATAAACATCCCCGCCTACGGTTGGTAAAATCCCGATTTTTTCACCTATGCATACTTAGCAAAAGGATTTGCCCTACCCAACTGAGTGTTGGCACAAAATTGGCATATGGGATCCCCTTTAAAGAAAGAAGGAGCCTTTTCACTTTACCTTATATCTATTGTTCAAATTTTTTATCCCCGAGATTCGGACCTCATGACCATGCTTGGAAGTACACCAAAAGTGCATATATTTAACAGCTCCATTTATCTATTATAAGTAGATTGTGCACCTCCATCCAACTTTATTTATGTGATTGCCCACATTTTTCGTAGGATTGCCATCGTTTCCTAAAGAAAACCACCTTTTATGGGTAACCCAACATTATGGGATCACCCACATTCTTCTTAGGAAGGCCATGTTTTCACAATGAAAACCACTTTTTATGGGTAACATTTTTTTGCTAAGGATACCTGGGAATATCAGACCACAGACTGAACAATAACAGGGATGGCTATTTACTCAGCTAGAGCCCTAAGGAAACCCCTATCTACCAAGGGTATAACCAAACGGAAAACACCAAACGAAAATCAGAATTCATTAGTCTTCAAGAATTGGAAAGAAATCATTTTAGATTTTATTTTTACTCTAAACTGCTCTCGCATCTAATTTCCTCACAGCCCGAAATAGAAGCTGAATCAACAAGAAGGCCTTCCCATCCTGTTTACCTAAGTGCATACTACTGTAAATAGAAGAAACTAAACTACTGCTAATTATAATCCTCTACAACAATTAAATGCACTCATTATCTGACGAACTGTCAGACAGCACTGACATGAATATCAATGCCAGAGAATGCTCATCATCATTCAAATCATACAACCGACGTATTAATCCCCAGACAAGTATGAAGGGCCTCCAGGGCAGTTTGAAACTGCATAGAACCCTGTCTATACCCCGTCCAATAATAATTCAGTTGCACCTTAGTTTTCCTCAGTTTATGTTGACCAGAGAATGCTCGTCATCATTCGCATCATACAACCAATGTATTAATCCCCAGAAAAGCATGTAGGGCCTCCAGGGCGGCTTGAAACTGCATAGAATCCTGTCTATATCCCATCCAATTATCATGCAGATGCACCTTGGTTTTCCTCAGTTTATGTTGACTACACACAGAAAAGAAAAATGCATGATAGGTTGTCTCAGAGAGTAATAAAATGCAGGGCCACTAAAGCCATTGCAAGGACACACTGCAGACCCAGAGCAGAGGAAAAAAACTTATGAAGTTTCAAACAAGATTTTCATTTGACATATATTCCAGCAGAAAATTCATTTGATTTATCAAAACTTAGTCTTCCAACAGAGTCACTGAGTCTTTGACACAAGAACTCATGAGTAGAAGTTCAGTGCTTCAAAAAAAAAGATGAAAGGCTAGAATATCACATCTTTGTCTTCCAACAGTCACAGGATCTTCGGCACTTCCATCCTTACAGACAGAAGCTCAGTGCCTAGCAAATAAAGTGCTACCGTGTAGTGTTAACGTGAAATTATGAATTAAAGGGATCCATACTCGGTCAAATTTGGAGGCTTATAGCCTCCCCCACTCTTGTCATCATTACCATCTCTGTTTATTTTATTACCTTGTTCGCACTTTTGCTCTTCTTTTATGTAAGCTCTAATAGTTTTTAAACTTCCTTAACTATGAGCATGCGTAGATCATCTCTGAATGGAGGATAGAGGGTCTTCTCTGTAATAGCATCAACACTGGATACATCCACCCCTCAATTTGCTGCCAAGTCAGTGACTCTATTTCCTCCTCGGCAAATATCATTATAGGACTTATCTCTTAGGTCCCTTGCTAAAATCACTGCCTCCTGTATTATATATAAGTAAAGGATTTTCCAGGCCCAAGTGCTGTTTCTTCGTAGCTTCTATTAATGTTTTTGAGTCCACTTCAATTTTTGATCCTTCCAACCCTTTTCTCTAGCCATTCTCATTCCTCAATATGGTGACATTGCCTCCACCCAGTTATTGGTTTTCTTATTGCCATGGAAAGCATAAGCACACAAAGGTGCTCCTTCACTAAGTCTGAATACACCACCTCCCCCAGTAAGACCTGGGATACCCTTCACAGCCCTATTGAAGTTGAGCTTTACAAAACCAGAGGATTTCCTGTTCTTCCCCCAAGCCCTTTATCATGGGCAACCCAAAATTTATATAAATACTAAAATCCTGAATTATTTGTATATTTATATATAGATATATTTTTAGCATATTTTATCTACTTATATGCACAAAACATATATTCGAAATCTTCTCAGAAAACCGGAATTCCCAAACCTTTCCGACCTCTTGCATGAATCCGGATTCCATTCCCGTAAGTATGATCTGAACCAGCAAGTGTTTTCATCAAATGAACCTCAGTCTTGTGATCATTTTAGAATAAAAATTCCGCAATTCTTAGAAAATATATTACAATATGAATGAAAATATATCATACAGCCAAATTTGGCATTGATGGAGGAGCCAAATTTCAATGCTATGATAGCCTACAGAAGGAAAGAAAAAGCACCACCCACGTTGACATGCAATCCATAGGAGAAGGAAGAAGAAAGATAACAATGACACAATAAATAGAAAGGGGATGGTACTTTATTATTATAAAAGAAAATATAGATTTGAAGAATCCTGTACAAACTATAACAGTAATAAACAAGCACCTAGAACTAAAAGGATCAAACAAGATCCATACAAGCGTGCAACTACCATGATTCTTTTCACGATTAAGCTAGGACCTACAAAAGAATGGAAAAATTGACCATTTGATGAACTGTGAGAAACTGTACTTAAGTCCATAAATGTTTGTAATGAATTTTGTATTCATCTTTAGCCATATAAAGAGTAGCATCAACTTTAACATTGTGTGCAAAATGTGAATCCCTCGAAGGAGGACAATCCTTGCCCCAATATTTTTCAGTTAGCAATGCCACAGTGTCTGTGACAGATGGATGTGAAGTGAGATCCAAAGGATCGTGTCACCTTTCTGGAAACAAGACCATAGAAGAAATGACTACCCAAGGAAAATAGTTATCAAAGTGATGACATCAGTATTAAAAATTTAAATACTCCTCATGCTGAGAAATGCCACAAAAATAGACTATCTTAATGTTACATTATGGAATCTCCGACTACTTAAAAAAACTGTTGGACATAGAATATCCCACATTGATGAAAAACTGTAAGCTCAGGTAGGTATATAAGGCATATATGCAAAAAAGCTTTGCAAATCCAAAACCTGACATTAAAGTGCAAGTCCCCTGATTGATGAGTTCGCATCCTCCTCTCCAATATTAACATCGCTTAGAGGTCCTTGTGTGCTTTATGGGTCCCCTTATCTTAAGATTATTACCAATGTACATGAGTTAAAAGGTCATAGAAGAAATGACTACTGATGAAAAATAATCATCGAAATGATAACTTGAGTATTAAAATACTCCTTGAAGTGAAAATAACTAAAAAATTATTAGTATTACCAATGTACATGAGTTAAAAGGTCATGAGAAATGACTACTACAGGAAAATAGTCATACTCATTGAAATGATAACTTGAGAATTAATATACTCCATGAAGTGAAAAAGCACACAGAAAATAAAATTCTAAATAAAGAAGATACAGATAATTAAATTTTGTGGAATTTTACCCTATATGTTTCAGCTTTTAAGTCATTTGAAGATTACTTCTTTGAGTAGTCATTACCCTAATGACATTGTTTCTCGTGTATTTTTGGTAATAATGATGATGTGAGGGGACCCACTTAGCACACAATCACCTTTAAGCCTTTGTTAGTAGGGAGAAGGAATGATGAATGTAATCTACTACTTTCGGCTTCTCATGACAGTGAATGAAAGCCACCACTTTGGGCATCTCACCTGGGTGAGAAGCCCAAAGTGGTGGATTACATTCACCCTTCCTTCTCCCTACTAACAAAGACTTAAAGGTGGTTGTGTGTTAAGTGGGTCCCTAGGCATCATGATTATTACTTAAAATACAAGAGGAAAAATGTCATTAGCGTAATGACCATTCAAGGAGGTCATCTTTAGATGACTTAAAACAGTGTAAAATCACACAAAAATTAATAATCCGATTGCCCATAAATGTCTTCAATTACTTGACATAAAGAAGATATAGTCCTTTTTCCAAGAATGTACAAGAAATCAGATATAAATTTTTCTGTTTTGATTATTTTGCATTTTGTTATCAAGTCAATCAGGCACTTCCAGAAACAAAAGAAGGGGACACAAGATGGGATCATGGTACAATACCTGATATAAGACATACTTAATTAACGGATCCACGTTAAGTTCCTGCTCAAGCTCAAAAATATGCTCTTTCCACTGTCAAACCAAAATTAAATCACAGGTCAAACATATATCTGAGCACATAAAAATTAATAATTATCTTTTTACTGGAACAGTAACCTGAAATATATAACGCAGAACACATATACTTACTGGGCAATATCTCTTTAATAGTAATATCTCTCCACTGTGATCAATGTCATTCCGCAACTTCATGCAGTCTGCAACAATTGAGCGTCCAGGTAACCAAGATTTTGTATAATGATGCAACATCTGAAATAAAAATACAAAGACTAAATCCCAGAAAATATGGATCCCTTGTGAAGCTGCTTTAGCTACACAGGGCTTTCCTGTGTTTGCTTGTTTTTGGTTAAAAAAAATACCAACTTCAGCAACTACTTACAAGATATAAATCAGCTTGCAATGAACGTAGTTACTGCTTTCTAAACTAGCCAAGTAAAGTGTGCCTGACCATATAATCAGTACACTGAAGCCGAAAGCAAACAAATAATCACATGATTACTTCATATTCCTACCAGACTAACAACATTTACAACAAGATTCATGTCCTTAAATTTATTTCTTTTTTACAAGCTACAGTTGACCCTTATTTTCTACTTTCTTGGAGTTCGTAGCTGCTTATTGCTCAATCATGGAATCAGGAGGAAATTCCGATTGAACATTTGCTTGTCTCTTTAACTGAATTCACTTCAATTCTACTACCGCTGTTTCTTCCTTTATTATTCAACCTCCATTTTCTCCCCTGTGGTTGACTCAAGATTGCTCTTGTGCTCTTATTCTTGAAAAGCTGGTAGTCTAAGAGGAACAGTAGGCAGGCTTATTAGTTTTTATGTTATAGGATCACCTGGTAAACTCAATGCATGAGGATATTAGATACTAGAAACACTAAATAGCAAAGACAAATGTGTATTTGATGATACCTTTGTCAATATTTGTTTTCAGTTTACTCATCAGATCAAAGGGGACTCATGAGTCCTGGTAAAAAATTAACCACTATCTCAGGAAAGCTCTTGAATGTCGGAAATTGATAACCACGCATAAATTGAGATTTCAAAGTTTGACTCTCCGTCTCCTTTCATCTGACCTTGAACAGATTTTATGAGAGTAGTAGAAACACTTATTTTACTGATAAAAACATTGTGGGGCCGTTTTGGCATATTTCTTTTCTCATGATCATGGCATCTTCAAGTGAACTTGTTACAGGCCTCAAACCTTCATATCATAAGATAAAAGACTCCTTTAATTTAATTAAATGCCTTGTGAAGATCTACCAAGCCACCCTATACCCCATGAATGGCCTTTCAAAGTCTCTCCAGAAAAATAAAATTGGAATCCAAGGCAGAATCACAGAGAAAGAGCTGAATCATTAAAAAGTATGTTTCAAGAGCTAGCAAAAATATATAAAATAAGCAATATATAACATGTTCAGATTTGATCAAATAACAAAAATGGCATTAAATATATCTAATCCTGAAATATTCATTCTGGCCAACCAAGTTTTCAAGCATTAGTTACTATACAAACAAATCAGCTTCTTCGCATTCTAGACAGGCTCCTTTCGAGTTTGCAAGATTTCTTACCTATTTTGGTCATCCATGGACATAAATATAATTTTGTTTTTTCTGGCAAGGTTTTTCTAGATCTAAATTCACTACTGAAGGATTGTCAACTAAGAGCAAGATCATATAACTTGATGTTTTCACCTAGGATGTTACTAGAAGCTTCAAAACTAGGCTTGTTCATTGAGAAAATAAACATGCTCAAACGAACTTATAAACATTGAGAAAATAAACATGCTCAAACAGGGTAAAAGCATGAAATCCAAAATCATGGAACACAAAACTTGCAATTCTTCCTAAGAATTAATAATAATACCATAGTTACCCAAGACTCAAAACGGGATGTGGGGAAGGGGGACGTAGGGACGGTGTTTCTGTGAGAGTCCACCGGTGGCAAAACATTACCCGTATTTTGGGGAGAACATGGGGATGGCTACAGGGAGGGCTATTAAAAGAATTATAAAATTATAAATATTAAAAATACGCAAATACATTTAAAATAAATTATTAACTGCCAATTTTCTTGTACAGGGTCCAAAAGTAAAAAATGAAAAAAAAAAGGCAAGTGCAGCCTATTCTAGAAATTTTAAGGAAACAAAAATGTAACAGCTGATTTTTTTTTCAATGTCAGTTTTCAACAAAAACATTCTTTCTTCAAACCCTCTGGGAAAAATGTCTAACATCATCATTGTGTAGGAAAAGGGTTGACTGGATTTGCAAGCAGGTCTAAGAGATTCAACATTTATATCTAGTGGTGTTTGAACAAAGTCTCATTGTCTAGTGAATTAACCAGTGTTCCATGGGAAACATTCCTGCCCTCTGGGCAGTCTCAGGGATTTCGGTGTCATGGGGATGTGGAAGGGAAGTCCCCATTTTTATGCATTTTTTTCTCATGCCCCAAGACATCATGAAACTTTTTGGCATCCCAAGGACATTGAGTGACATCGCCAATCTCCCAAAACATCCCTCACATATACTTTTAAAACCAATTGTCAAATAAAAAAATAACAAACGGAGGGCATTTTCAAACATTTATTTTCATGATTATTGATGATATAACAAGCAGATAACATTGTTTACAATTTTGTATTGCATTTCAGTGTTTCACTAAATTTTGCAAGTATGATTTTCTAAGGCCAATGTTGAGTGTTCATATATATATATATATATACACAAGAAAATCATTAAAAACATAATTCGTAGCTTTTCAATTGTATATAATTAAATTGTTAAGCATCAAAGATCATTGTGAAGAGCTGAGATTCAAATGGTGTTAACATCTATGCTGAACACTCAACATTGACCTTAGAAAATCATTATATATATAATTTCGCCACCTAATTGTCCTCTGTCATCCGCACTCCATCATAGAAATGCATCCCCACATTCCTATGAACCACTATCCCTAAAACTCGGTCACACATAAGAATTAACCTAAGTAGAATGATAGAGCTGAATGGATTAATCAATATGTAAGGGGGTGTTTGAACAAAGTGTCATCATCTAGTCAATTAACCGGTGTTCCACAATGTTACGCGGGGATGCATCCCCCCCCAAAAAAATAATTTGTCCAAGTCGTCCCCCGAGATAGCGGGGACGGGGGTGGGGAATGTCCCCCACGTTTCCTCTGCTAGTAAAAAAGACAGGATGTTCCCCTTTTTGGGGACAACGGGACATCTAGGTTTTATTTTTTTTTAAAATTTTTTTATCAATTTCTTTGTTGGCTTTCTCTTTAAAAACTGAATTTTAAATTGTACTCTTGTAGTGTAAGATTGTTTTTGGAAGCCACTCATCTCTATTCGAAAAAAAAGTTTGTATGTATAAATCAATGTTTTAAAAATCGGAAAGAATCGGAACCGCCGAGGTCGGACGGTTCAAACTTAATGAACCAGTTTACTAAAAAATACATAAAATTTTATATTTTTAATGAAAATAATATATTTGAAAGGTTAAAAACCATAATTCCAACAATTACACACAGAATATGCAAAGTTTTCTCTTATATATATGCAAGAAAGGTGTTTATAGCAAAATGGCACGAACTCCAAGTCCAATACACAATACATATATCATAGATGAGATTCCGAAACAAAATACATAAACAATGAGGCTCTAAATGGCCTCCATAGTTCAAGACTCCAAAAAAGCAACATGATATGATCATTGATACATTACAAATACTACAAGTTACAAAACTCTAGAATAAACTAGATGACATCAATGATCAATCATCAAACTCTGCACCGCTGCTAGAAATGGGATCCTCAAGGTCATCCTCATCAATATCATCACCGACCTCTGGCTCTGACTCGGACTCATCCAAATCCTCAGGTACATCTGCAACAACTGGAGCGCACGGGGTCGGGGAGTAGCACGAGTGCGACTAGTGCCTGTTGTGTCTCGTGACGATGGCGGCGGTGTTGCTAATGGCTCATCAGATTCTTGATCCAAACCCATCCACCCCAAGTCATCGGGATCAAACTCTGTTGGCTCACTCTCCTCTACCCATTCTGAGGTTGGATCTATATCATCCAAGACAATGGGATCAATATCAGGTCTTCGGTTCAACAACTGGTTGCGCCTTAACCGAAGGTTGTACTGCACAAAGACAAGATCATTCAACCATTGTTGTTCCAAACGGTTTCTCTTCTTCGTGTGAATCCGCTCAAAGACGGACCAGTTGCGCTCGCACCCAGAAGCACTGCAAGTTTGGCTCAGGATCCTAATTGCAAACTTTTGCAATTGAGGACACTGACTACCAAACGAATCCCACCAATGTGCTGCGATAAAAAGTGTAAATGTTTAATTAGTAAACAATGACGATAAAAAGTTAAAAACACAGTTAAAAATTAAAAGTAAAACATAAACTTATAACTTAAAGGTTAAAGCGTAATTCAACAAATTAGATAAAGATTGTCTTATGCTAAAAATTCATGATTATTCATTAAAATTTTTAATCAAATGAACTTCAAAAAACTTAGAATTTCTTACCTGGTTGGTCCACATTCCTTGCAATCTTTGCAAGGTTTTCCCAAAGGTACCTATGGCTCTGCTGAAGAAGTTGATCTGTCGGTGAACCTCAAGTTGTTGCATCTCATCAGGGACCATGCGCTCTAGGCACTCGTACAAACCATCTTTTACTTCTCTGTTTGATCTTCTCCAAGCTGAGCTCTGTAATGATATTTCGGGTTCAAGAAATACCCAGTTGCATGTATAGGCCGATGGAGTTGATTGTTCCATCTATTATCTATGATCTCCCATATAGGCCCATACTTAGTTACCCTGTCTTTGTATGCGTTGCCCTTATCTGCTCCTTTGCCTGATCCATAGCCTCATAAATATAGCCCATGGCTAATTTTTCCCCATCCACCAACATGACACCTTAACAAGAGGCTCAACAACTTTCACAATCTCTGCTTTTTTTCCAAAATAAATTATCAAAAAGTTTCTTCTTTGTGTCTTTCCCATCTGTTTCGGCTCCACTTTGATGCATTCCATTCATCACTTGAAAACATCTTTTTCAAGTTCTGTTGTTGGGAAATAAGAGATTGCAACGTGAGGAAGTTTGTTGCAAATCTCGTGATGGCTGGCCTAACAAGTTCTTTGCCATCAGTGTTCTTCCTCATTAGGTTCAATACCCATGAGTGATTATAGATGTATTTGGTGATGCTCTTGCCATGCTCTACAGTGTTCTTGATCCAATCTTTTTTCCCTATATCCTCAAGCATGAGGTCTATGCAATGTGTAGCACATGGAGTCCAAAATATTGTTTTGTGTTTAGCCTCTAACATCTTACCAAGCAAGAACATAGTTAGATGCATTATCTATTATGATTTGTACAACATTTTCCACCCCCACCTCTAAAACAATCTCATCCAAAAGCTCAAACAATAAATTTGCATCTTTCACCCTATCAGATGCATCTACTGATTTCAAAAACATTGTACCTTGTGGACAAGAGGCAAGAAAATTTATTATTGTGCGGTTCTTGCCATCACTCCACCCATCTGACATGATAGTGCATCTTGTTTTGGCCGTGAAGCTTTGCAACCTTTCAAATATTCATCTATGGATGCAACTTCTTTCTTCAAAAGTGATCCTCTCAAGTCATGCATACTAGGGCCTTTGAAGCCCTTACCAGCAGCAACAATGGAATCAAACATCGGCTGGTAATAAGGTGAGCGGGCAGCATTGAAAGGGATATCTGCATCATACCACCATCTAGCAATGTACTCAAAAGTTGCTTCTTTGTATTGCTTCTTCCAATGGTTATCCAAGGTAGGCTGATTTTGTGTTGGCATGGAGGCACTAGCAGTAGCAAGTGTGGAAGATGGAAAAAAGCTTTGAATGGTCTTTCTTTTTTTGAGGCCGGTTTTCTTGACTATGAGTGGATGGGGGAGGCATATACCGAAAGGGGTCTCTGATCCACGAAGGGTCGAGCAAGATCCTTCGACACTCGAGGCATGTTCCCTCCTCCCTATTTCAGCTTCCATCTCTTTTTGCCTAGCCTTCTCTTCTCTATGTTTTTCAAGCATGGTTTTCATTTCCAACCTAATGTCATCAATATCAGGTGCCTCACATGGGGTAACTTGGCCTCTTTGACCAGCCAAGTGTTGTTTCAACCTATGAATCCCCCCCTTGATGTGTTTCTTACAATATTTACAAAAAACTTGATCATCAATTGTGTCTGCATGGGCCCATGTAGGGTCTTTTGATTTGGGGGCCATTGCAAATGCAAACAAATCTGAAAATGCAAATAAAAACAAAATAAATTTCATATTTCTTTTTAATAAAATTTACAAATAAGGGGCAAGTTTAAAATGTAACATACCTTTCAATGTGCACACAAATGAGGTGAAGAAATGCTCCAAGCTTGTATATGGCACCACAAAGAGCCCACACTCCAAATGTAGATGTAAATGCCACCACAAAGAGCCCACACTTGATGCCAAACAACTCCAAATGAACACTATTCAAGGCTGCCCCAATCCTCCAAATCCTTGCAAATAAGAGAGGTGCTCACAAATAGAGGTGAGGTGCTCACAAATGGATGCCAATATCACCACAAAGAGCCCACAAGCAATGCCAAACAAGCTCCAAGCCTCCAACTTCCAAGCTCACTACAAAAAATAAACTCTTCAATCTTATGCTCACAAATGCTCAATGAGAGAGGTGTGAAGTGAATAGAGGGGGTGTATTTATAACACCAAATTAGGGTTTAGAGACAAAATAAAAATAAAATAAAACAATTAAAAAAAAGTTTTTTTTAAGCTGGCCGCCGTATAAGGCAAAACAGGCCCAAACCGGCCGGTTTAGGACGAAACTAGACCAATTTAGGACGAAACTAGACCGGTTTGGCGGTTAAGGGATAGCCCAAACGGCCGTTAACCGTGATTATACCCGCCAATTTGGGCTAAAACCGGTCAACCGATCCGGTTTACAAAACGGTTCATGCTTTTAATTGTTAAACCGGTCAAACCAGCGGGTTCGGTTCGGTTTGACCGGATTTTTGGGAAACAACGCCCTTTGGGCAGTCCCAAACATTTTGGAGTATAAATGGAATTAAAATTCACAACTTTAAATATTGAAAAGCTCCAATAACTTATAAAGCCTATATGTATATTTCTATATGAAAAGAAAGGTTGTGTAGATAATAAAAGTATTAAGGGATAGATCAAAACGCTTCTAAACGGTTAACCATAACCCGATTATATTGCATTACAAAAGACATTAAGATTCAAGAGTGATAAATGAGCACAGAAATTTTCAAGCACAAATGCACATGGTGTACTGTCATAGATTGATATTCATAAAAAAATTAAAATTTATTCGTGGAATATTTTTTATATTTATAAATTTATATAGTATTTTATAAGCCATCCCCCACCGTCCCTAAATTTTGGGAAAAATTTGCCATCCCAGAAACTCTGTCCTGCTGTCCCAGAGTCTTAGGTAACCATGGATTGTTCCATGGGAAACATTCCCTGCCCTCTGGGCAGTCCCAAACATTTTGGAGTCACGGGCATGTGGAGGAAGTCCCCATTTTTCTGTAGTCTTTTCCCATGCCCCAAGACATTACAAAACTTATTTGGCATCCCAAGGACATTACAAAACTTTTTTGACATCCACGATATGCTGAAAATATCCCACACTTTCAGTTTTAAGAAACAACTATCAAATAAAAAAGAACAAAAGGAGGGCATTTTCAAACATTTATTTTCATGATATTTGATAATATAACAATCAGATAACCACCAATGAGGTGTTGACAGGTTGGTAAAGTAGGTTTGTTGTTTCCACTTGAACCAGGTTCAACTCTCACTAGGAACATGCCCTGTTGGACCAAACAATCTAGAATTGAGGCTAATTATAGTCAAACGATGTGAATTTGCGTTGTTTGTAACCAAATGAAGTGAATGTAAAACCAATGGTGGCTGAATGTAATACCGGTTCATAGCTCCGGCCATAAGTGTTTACAAATTTAAAAAAACAATCAGATAACCTTGTTTACAATTTTGTATTGCATTTCAGTGTTTCAGTAGATTTTGCAAGCATAATTTTCTAAGGTCAATGTTGAGTGTTCATTATTCAATGGCATAGCTGTTAACACCATTTGAATTTCAGCTCTTCACAATGATCTTTGATGCTTAACAATTTAATTATATACAATTGAAAAGCTAGAAATTATGTTTTTTATAATTTTCTTGTATATGTATATGTGTGTGTGTATTATATATTTTGTCGCCCCCAACTGTCCCTCTGTCATTCCCGCTCCATCACAAAAAAGCATCCCCACATTCCCCAGAACCGCTATCCCAAAAACTCGGTCACACATAGCAATTAACTTGAGTAGTCTAATACAGCTCCCTGCACACCCCCACCCAAATACTGTTCTGGAACATACCCAATTCACGTATGGGTATGACTTAGTCCCAGTATTCCCACAACCTTTTGTTAAAGGACATGGGTGTACCCGAGCGAACCCGAGGCAAACCCAAAAGCCCTACACACCTCTTTTTTTAATCTTTCTAAAACAATTCAACATTGACTTTGATTAATGAATAAAAAACCATAAAACCCACAAAGAAAACACAATATACACCTTTATCCAGTTAGTTAAGCGCAACTGGCTGGCAGCTTAAAGCACAAAGGAGTTGGTCCATGTACATTACAACTTGCGCTTTCTATGACACAAACAGGCGGAGTACAAGAGGCAACAAAATATTGGGATGTAGAGTCAAAGCACGCTGACATGGATGCTTTCATTTCCCATCCTGCATTAGGTTTTTTCTGACCCACATAGCGTAGCTAGTGGGAATGCAAATAGCATTGCTATTGTTTGGGGTTTTAATGAACTACATATCAATTTATCTGTAGTGTTTTGTGGTAGTTTAGTTTATTCAATGCATATTATGTGGTTAATTCCTATTTATTAGGGTAGAATATTTACATTCTTAATATTTTTTTTTTTTGTCCCGCCATACCCAAGCACATTTGGGGCAAACAACATTGTGTAGTGGCATACCTGATTTGGCTTACCCATACCTATGCACAAACCAAACCAATAACTTAGAAATGAACTAATTATAGGCATATCATACAATGTAGGAAAGGTCCTAGACCATACCTTCTGATGCTGCACGTAACTTCATAGTTGCCTCTAGCTTAGCATGCATTTGTGAAATATTATTGCCATTAAAACCACTTATGGTGTATGATGTACTAATTGGTAGTTCATATTATGTTGTCAAGGTCATGGAGGCTCTAACATCTTTGTCCCCTTGATAGACTTGTCATTGTTAATAAGTCTCATACTTGAATATTGCAATTTACAAGAATCACATTTTAAGTCTTTTATTTGTTAATGAAATGAGGTGTTTTTAGCTTACTCTGTTACAGCCCAGAATAGGCATTCGCTCCATGATGAAGCCATTAACTAAACCATCAAAGTAATGTACAATTACGGAGGATACAATCACCTGCTTTGTCATGATATTATAATTAAAATACTTATCATATATGGCATCACATTTACACTTATTTTTACATTTGTTACGTGTTATCACTTACCAATCTGAATCCTTCATTTCTCTCTCCTGACCAGCTTTATTTCAATTCCCTAATTCATTTCAAGGTTATATGGTGACTGGGGTGAGCTAGTTGACATCAGCCTAAATGTCATCACATTAAAAACGTATTTATAGGTTGACCACTAAAACAGTTGACCACCATTAATTCAATCAGCAATTTTTATTTGTTTGATCCCTAACACAAGATTGCTGGTGCCAGGCATAACATAAATCAGAAATCTGACTGGTGTTAACTTGATCGAGACATTGACTTTTGGGCTTGAACACTTAAAATTCAGCATTTCTTGCTACATTTACCAAGTTTCAAGGACAAAGCTGCTGCTGCGTTGACTTTTTAGTTTTTACTGCCATGTTGAATTTCTAATGCAGAAATGATTTTTTGATGCTGCGTTTAACAACAAACAGTTGGCAGAGCCTCCGACATTGACTAATCATACCATTGATGATTTGCCACTGATTTTTCAAGGTATGTTGACCCCATTGACTTTCTAGATAAGATAAGATAAGATAAGATAAATATATTAAATGTCCAACGAATGACCACAAAAGTAGGTCAATGGGACTGCATCAATACAAAAAGCGAAAAGCAACCCAGCCAGAGAGCCAAAAGGTCCCTGAATACAACCAGAAAAGAGGAGGAGAAGGGAAGAACGGGCAAGAGAGAGGCCTAGAAGAAGCCTGCGGAGACCAGCATAACCCCAGCAAGCAGAAGAGGAAAAGGAAGGAAGAGGGGGCAGGAAGGAGATCCCCTCAACTAGCAGCCAATGCCGAATGGAAGAAGCTAGTGATGTGCTGAAGACCGGAATCAGAAGCTCTGGAAGATCTAGGGGGCCGATGCCCGAAGGGGGCTCTCCGGGTATGTCTGGTGGATCTCAAAGGCCCTCTATGAGAGAATGATTGTGACCTCGTATGTGTCGGGGCATCCCTGGTCTGTGAGATAAAGCCTCGAGTCCGAACTGATCTCGTCTGGTAGTCAGGGTTGGTATCACTTTGTCATTTAGTGCCCCTCCCAGGTGAGAGCACTGGAAAGAAGGAAGTGATCTATTGAGTAGTCGTCTGCCTAGGAGGAGGTTGAAGGGTCTCCTCCCGAAACCTAAGAGCCTCATGTAGATAGAGAGCAAGGCACCTCTGATCATAGTATTTGAAGAATTCAGTGAGTGTTGGACGCTCTTTGAATAGGCAAGTGAAATCTCCCTTTGATCTCGTAGTAGATAGGGCACTGGAAAATGAAGTGCTCTTCCATTTCGATCTCCTGGAGGGAGCAGAGCTGGCAAATCCGCTCAAAATGGTCAATTTGGTGATCACTTTCAACCCGGAGCCTATGAGAGCCAACCCTGAACTGACCCAGGGAAATGCAAAGGGCGTGCATCCAATGCCGGAAATATACTAGGGCCGAGAAATAATGCCATTATTGACCTCTAGAAAATGTGTGGCTACAAGGCCATCTTCGGATGTAGCCCACCAAGGGGGATGGTCCCGTGTGCTGGATGAACTACTGTATATATCATCTTTGATGATTTTGTTCAGATCTTGCTTGCTCGGAAGGAGATGGGTAGGAGCATCAAGGAAAAATTGTATGGAGGGAGGTGATCTATCTGAATGCCAATAGACTCAAGAAGTCGTGACACTCCGGCATACCAACAACGAGATCGGCAAGAACAATCGGTTGAAGCAATGGCCTCAGAGGAACAATAAGCCAAGTAGGGATACATGTCCCTTCCCACAGAGGAATCAGCAAGCTTCCGAATACGGTGTAGGAGGGAGACAAGGCCAAAAATTGCTTCCAACCGAAAGGGACGAGCTCCAAATTCTGCCAGGATGATATTGTGGGGAACAGTCTCCTTGCATCTGATGATACGTCTGAGAAGGAGGATCTGAACTCTCTCCACTGTAGCCTAGTCGGACTCGAGTAAGGAAGGCCCCCAAACCTCCGAGCCATAAAGAACCGTGGGCCTGACAAGAGAATCTGAGAGGGATAACTTGGACGGGATGTCCTAGAAGTGATGGCGGAAGCATTGTCTCTCCAAGATCACCAGGGAGCCATAGCCCTTATTAACCCGAGGCTGAAGGGTTGGTCGTAAACTGAAGCGAGGTCCAAAAAGAGTACTCCCAGGTAAGTGTAAGAGTTGGTGATGTCTTCAAAGCATTGAAGATCATAATTTTGGTCTTACTCAGGTTAACTATCAGCTGCCTGCGGTCGCAAAAGAGGGCTAAAGCATCCAGCTGTCTCTGTAAACCTTCCGCCGAGGAGGCAAGAAGGACCACATCGTCTCGCAAAAAGAAGAATATAGATCAAGACCTAGTGGAGAAGACAACCGTCCCCCTCCTAGATGTGATCCCTAAGAAATTCCTCCACTCATCCATATAGATACTAAACAATGTAGGAGACAAAGGGCAACCCTGTTTGACCCCAATAGTACTCCTAATGAAGTCAGAGAACCCAATAGCAATACGAAGATGGCCCAGAACCTCCTCATAAAGGCGCATGATGGCAGCTAAAAGAGTCTCGGAAATGCCAATCTCTCTAAGTCTCAAGAAAAGAGCTTCCGCATGGAGCAGTCAAAGGCTTTCTAAAGGTTAAAAAGTAATGTAAAACCTTCAAAGAAGAGCGATGACGTGCTTCCTCAATGATGGCCCGAAGAGTGAGGATGTGGTCAATGGTCTGGTAGGTTGGTCGAAACCCCACCTGTCCTCTAGCTCTGCAATGACTGGTCCAGAAACTCGAAAGTCGCATGTGGAGTACGGTAGCATAAAGTTTGGCGAATGTGTGACCCACCATGATCGTTCTGTAGTTGTTGGGGTTAGAAGTAGGACCTGATTTGTGGATGGGGTAAATAATGTGGTGGGACCAGACCTCAAAAGCTCTGTACAAACCACTTGGTTGAAGAGATCCACTAAATAGCTGTTCAAGATGCCAAGTCCCTGCTTGAAAAGTTCTGCCTGGAAGCCCTCCTCGTCCACTACTTTGCTACTATTCATGGCTGAGATGGCATTTTTAACATTCGTGTGGGTGAAGATGTGACAAGCAGAAGGTGGGGAAACAACTCGATTGATCTGGGGCTGGCCAAGGACGTCGTAAAGAGTAGAGGTATGAGCATACATGGAGCGGGGATCTAAGTCGAGTGGAGGGGAACGCAGGGAGAATGGTACGCCAAAAATGCTTGGGAGAGTGTAAAAGGGACTCACGGAGTTCCGTCTCCGTCGAGAGATGAAAGCATGTTTCTTGTGGCGGAGGAGGTGGCAATAAGCAGACTTGAGAGAAGGAAAGGATGGGGGAGCATGAACTGAGGCGAAACGAAGTTGTCGGTGAAGGGCTTTACAGTCCTCATCATACCATTGGTTCATGGGGCAAGTTTTTTTGCTATGATGAGTGAGGGTGACATGGGGGTAAGAATTTAGGGAAGCTTCATGGATAATGGAAGAAAGGAGGTCGTACTTCGTGTTCGTAGAGAGCGAGGTGAACTGAGACTCAGGTGGGAGAAGTTGATGAAGGTGGGATGAAAAGGTTTCAGGGTCACCCTCTCTAAACTTCAAGATAGTGCGTGGAGGGCAACGAAAGTGGGGCAGGATCTGGGGGGGATCAACCTGCAGGGAGAAGGAAAGGGTGGCATGATCACAAGGGGAATGGGGGAGATGGATAGGTGATGGATGTGAGGAACCAGGTTAGGGGTGGTAAGGATGTAGTCCACTACGCTAGCCCCACCGCCGTGAGGTGTACAAGTGAAGAACCTGGAGTCGGGAAAGCCCAGAGACCATTCAGGATCAGCAGCTCGTGAGACTCTCCCATCTGTAAAAGATGTCGATCGTAAGATGTCAAGGGTCCCTGCAGAGTCCTCTGACTCCCTCTGAAGACCAATGGAGTTGGGGTCCATCTCAAAAGCACAATGCACATTGCTAGTCCTGTCGTGAAGAGGGACTGAAAGTTTTGGTTCATGCATTGAAGTCCCCCAGATGAAGACTTCTCCAACAACTGAAAACTGTGAAATACCTGTGTAGAGATCGAAGAAAGGATCCCCATCAGGGCCATTATGTATGGCGTAAGGAGAGGAAGCTGGGGGAAAGTAGCAAACCGCTATATAGAAGTCTCTGAAGTGGGGTGAAGTCTGTCTGATCTGACCCAAAGGAAGCAGGCAAACTCATCTTGCAACAACCACTGAAATGTTGTTCTGGAAGATATCCCGACCAAACAAGCAACCCCGCCTGAACCTCTGACACCACCAGAGCTCCTAGAGTCTCTTGTCTGCAAACAGAATGCCAGTGATATCCCGAATCTCAGGGAGAGGATGAACAAGGCTCTCATGAGTCTCTCGTGACAAAAAGGAGGTCCGAGGAACCCAAAGCATCATATAGAACACCGGAGAAGACTAGAATAACCCATTACCATTCCAACATGTGATGGAAAAGCCCTTGTTCCATCTCCTCTCCCAGCGAGACCGTCATTTGGGACCGGATCCAGGAGCCCAGCTGGGAGGGAAACAATCTCGTATAACAACTCGAGGTTACGAATTACCGCCCACTTGCCTACTTTCCTAGCTGCCATCACCGCTTCACGAGATCGCTTGAGTTCAGCAACTTGAGTTCTAGTGAGATCTTTGTCAAGAAAGATCTTATTGGGAAGGGAGAAAAGCTTACGCTTGGCTCGAGTGCTCTAAGCCTATCTTCCGCTGATTTAAAATGGAGGAAAAGTGTTGAGTCCAACCCAAGCCATGCCCTGTCAAGCTGCACATCTGGGAGCTCCAATTTTTCGGTGAGAAAGAGAGATCCAATGGTCAACGGAGTCGAGGAAGGGGAGGTGTGGGCAGCCCTCTCACCTTGAGGTTGAGTTCCCTAGCCCGCCTAGTTCGTTCCTCTATTAGCTTTTCCTGCACCACTTCTTCAACTACTGAGCCAAAGGAGGGGGAACTGTGCCCTTTCCCTTCACCACTTGAGCCCAAGAGTCCGTTTGTTGTTTGAGATTTTCATGCTGGGTTTTGAACTCTTCCTATTTATTTTTAAGGTCCAAAATCTCAACTTGCAATTGGTCGTTGACAATGTTGGGGGTGGAGTGTGATGTGGTATCTGCCAGTGATCTTCGTAGGGAGATATTATCTACTTCCACCTTCTCCATCCTTGAAGTGAGTTCGAAGACCTCCGTACGGAGAGCCCTGTTAGAGGATTCAACGATTTCCAATCGGTGTAGAAGTTCCTCAATGAGGCTAGGTAGACCTCCCTCAAATTGTCCTGTTCAAGTCCTCCCTGTGTTATAACTTGCTGCATGCATGCAAAACTAGCTAAGCTGGATGGAGACATTGTTGGATGGATTGTTTGAAGAGGGGTTAAGGGAGGGGGCTAGGGGAGTCACCCAGATGGTTGAGATGTTGGGGTATTGGTGTGCGCATAAAGCCCCAAACCGTTCGTTGGGTTTAGGCAAATCGACAAAGGTAGGCAGCAATTAAAGGGCCACGTGCTGCAAGGATAGCTACGTTATGGAGGGGCGCGGTGCAGAGCCACGGTTTTTGCAGGCAAGCAATGATTTATGGGAGGGCCGTGTTTTGTAAGGTAGCCACGATTTATTGAGGGGGCACAAATTACGAGGAAACGATTTGCAGGATACCTACGAATTATGGGAGGGCCGTGCTTTTGCTAGCCACGATTTATGGGCACGAAGCCACGGTTTGCAGGAAACTCGAGGGCTTCGTTCGTGAGGGAGACCCGGCGATCAAGGTCGAGGGCTTGGCTCGAAAGTGCAAGTTTCGTGGTCGCAAGTTCGTGGTTGGTTCGTTGTCCGGTGAAAGCCTTTGACATGGCTCACGTGAAGAAGGGTTTGAGAGCTCCGAGGGCACTCGATATGGCTCGCGATGAGGGAGCACTAGGCCTTTTTGCAAAGAACGAAGCAAAGAGGTGAGACGGAATGGGACGGAAGATAGGAGAAGGTGAAATTCGAGAGAGAGACACAATTAACGCAGGTCGCACGATTTCTCATGGTCGCATGGCATTATTTTCCCCATTTTGTGTAAATGACTTAAATTTATCATCTAGAGACTGAATTTCATTGTTAATAATTAGGCCTACTATTACATGTTATTATTGTCATTCTAGGTTTCAGGCCAACAGTTCCATAATGGATGATTGCAGATTTCTACAATAAAAATCCTGTAAGGCATGATGGTATACTTGAAAGCCAACAGTCCCGAAAGAAATGTTGGTAGATTTTTAAATCGACAGTCTCGTGATGGATGATGGCCATGGTTACTAAGATATTCAATCAATGGTCCATTGAGGGATGATGGGAAATCATTAGACCATAATCTGTAAGGGAAGGTGGCATACCAACTGCCCTGTATGAGTTGGTGACCTACTTTATCTAGCAGTCCTAAGCAAGCATCTCAGTTAATTGATAAATTGAAATTTTCGTTTAATGTACTTAGAATTGTGCTTTGAATATAAATCTATAGATTTTTTTATGCAATTTCATCCTACAATCTAATACATTTTTCATTGTCAAGCATCACCACTTAATCGCATAAAGACATTCTTACTGAAATTGTTTCAGTACTCAGAATATAATTATAATATCTGAGCGTGATAAGATCGTATATTTGAAAGAAAAACAGAATTATTCCATTTATGCAAAATAACAACCTGATATGATAGACTGAAGTCTGAAGTGTTATTTGATGGTTGTGTTACAGTAAATACTTTTCTATCCAACATGTATCTGTAAGGACCAGCACAATCTTTAAACAATACATGCAAAACTAATGCCCATGTTTAAGTGTTATATCACATGTTGATCCTTGAAATATTTTTTGCTCGCATATGTATTTGCCTTAAGAAGTCCACAATTGAGTGCTACATTGCATGTTTGATCATTAAAATATTTTTTTCTCAAATATGTATCTGGCCCAGTAGTTGCTCACGTAGCAGCATTCTTTACAAGAATAAAATACCCATTTATCCGAGATTAATATGTCAGATATAGGATGACATTTTATATGACAATTATAGGCATCCATGACACAGAAATCATTGTCTTAAAATGCACAGCTCAGACCCCTAGCATTGATCTTCAGATGGACATCAAATGTTTTAAGTAATAAGCAATGTCAGCTAACAACAGAATCTGGAGCCATCACAAAACAATTATCGACAAAGGTTTAAGATGCAAATCTAACAAAGCAAAGATATAGAATACTAATTTAAACAGGATGGCTAGCCCTGTCCTATAAACTATACAGAACTTCTAAATACACACCTCTTCAAAGTCTTTACCAGCAACCTTCATAGCACAATGAAAAAGACTGTCCTCTTTATCAGCAGTATTTTCCTCCATCCAGTCAGGGTTAATACGAGAAACTCTTGCTGACAAATGTGTATTTCTGATATACCTAGCTGGCTTATCAGTATCATACTGATTGATGCCATTGTCAACAGCATCAATTTCCTGATTAAGACATCCAAATTCAGAATTTAGCAAACTAATTCTATACAGTTATGTCATTTCCAGCTGTAACTTCATATCACTCACTCAAAGCATGAAGCACGTTGCAATGATATTTATATAGAGATATCTAAGACTCCAGGACAGTGGGATGGTAGGATGTAGGGACAGGGTTTCCAGGACAGCGAAAAAACTCCTGGATTTTTGGGTCGACGGGAGGATGGCCAGGAGCTGGCTATTACAATAACATATAAAATAAATATATATTACAGATATAACATAAATAAAGTTAAACTAAGATAAGCTGAAAGCCTGAAGGCTGAAACCATTAATCCAATAATATTATAATTCATCACATAAGAAAAAATAATGATATTTATTAGTCATTGACATATAATCGAGATAGATTGGTAGTGGTGATACAATGATAAATCATGCACATTGCAGCCTCAAAGCTGAGAGTCATGACAATGAAAAACAAAAGATTCAAGAGTACATGATGATGATACATATTACAATATAATCATTAATCAACATGAGAAGAGTACATATGTCATAACCAAAATGGCAAAAACTAAAACATAGTCCACAACTCAATAATCAGAGTCCCCATGTGAAGGAATACTTACGAACTGCTCCTCCTCGCTAAAAGTATTGGCATCATATTCATCTTGTAGGGGATCTCAACCAATCCCTGCAGCTGCTCCTGATTGTCATCAATCTGCCTCAACTCCAGAGTCTTTTTTTAAAGTGATTTTTTTTTAAAGCAACACAAGTGCAGCAAGGGACACCATGATGTTCCTTGACCGTCCCAGGGATGTCACAACGTCCCCTATGGCGTCCCGTTGCATTTGGACCTCCCAAAATGTTCCAAGAACATTCCACGAAGTCAGGGAACGCCTCAGGGATGTTCCATTTTTTTAGTATGGAGGGTGTCCCCAAGTTACCTAAACTCAGGATGACTCAGAGATGTGGGGTGTGCATCCCCATGCAACAATATATTTATATCCAATATTGGTAGTTAGGTAAATGTAGTTTAGTAAAATATATGCTTCCTTTACCACAAAAAATCAAACACTGCTTCTATGTACCATATATATCTCATGTATATCCACATTCAGAATATTTTATATCAAGGGCCAAGAAACATGTCAACCAAGGAAAAGAATTCTCTTCTGCATTCAAAATATGATGTCTCTACTAGACTATTACAATCCTTGATTATTTTCCTTACAAAGAAAAACATGACAAGGGTAAGCTACAAAATTTCTTGATCAATTCATTATAATTCACTGCCCATGGATATAGAGTTATATAGAAAAACTACAATTCAGAATATTTTATATCAAGGGCCAAGAAACATGTCAACCAAGGAAAAGAATTCTCTTCTGCATTCAAAATATGATGTCTCTACTAGACTATTACAATCCTTGATTATTTTCCTTACAAAGAAAAACATGACAAGGGTAAGCTACAAAATTTCTTGATCAATTCATTATAATTCACTGCCCATGGATATAAAGTTATCCTATAGAATAATGTACATTTGAAGGAGATCACCAGTAATGTAGAGGACAAGATATAAATGAGTTATTTCATTGACAGAAAAATGCCGTTTTGACTAAATCTTTGCATTGAATACAAACTTATTTTCTCATTTTTAGTATTTAGACAATTATTTAAATTTTTGAACCACTCTAACATTTGTTTTGTGCTTGCTTTAGTCTGCAAGCCATTTGTGTTCTTAGTTAGCTAAACATCATTTAGCATATAGCATCATCCGTCAATGGTTATACTGTGAAGATAAGGAAGAGGCACTTCTATCACCATCTCTTCTGGAAAACATCATTGTTCTCTTAAGAAACTATAACCTTTCCCATTCTAACCACCACATTCCAATCTACAGTTGTTAAATAGGCATACTTGCACACCACTCTTTTCAAGTATCTTCATTCAAACTAAAAGATCTCATGAAGAAAATGGGCATGACCAACTGAAAGCCTCCGGAAGAGTTGGTCCCAATAGGGACCCTAGCCAAAGTACACCAAGAAAATGAAGGTGGTAGCACCCATATTATAAGAATACACAATAATATTACAAAACCCCTAAGGATCAGTCAGACAAGAACACAGGAGGGAGTTGTGACGCAGTAATTGCAAGCAAGAAGAGAGTTATGAAAAGAAAGAACATTATTGGGACTCAAACTTGCATAATATGCTTTGGGGTTTAACCGCTTTGGATTTACCCCCTCAAGTCGTGTTTGCATATTTACAATGCTTATAACTTATTGTTATTGTTTTAGCCTTTAGTTGCTTTCTAGAACTTAAGGTTCTTTCTTCCTCAGCACTTTTCTACTGCAACTATATGTACTTCCCAATCTTGTTGATCTATTTTGGTCCTTTGGGTACATTGATGTAATTTCATTTCATTTCAAAATAAATATTTGAATCATGATCTTTAGTATCGACATCATCTTTCAATGGATTTAAAAGGCCATAGTAAAAGTAGCCAAAAGACCAAATTGTGCTAGATTATGGCACTTCAGAATGCATCCTCCAACAAGGCGCACGTGTGGAACCCAGACAAACAGATGTTCTATTCTCGGAAATCCTATTCTTGGCAGTCCAGATTTAGCAGTTGCATTCAAATAGTTTATTTTCCGGTTTTAGAATAGCAGTTCTTTATTTAGTAGTTTGCTTTTGTAAAGTTTGACTTTGGCTATTTAAGGGTGTATATCCCGAGGATAAAATTAGTTCAAGAGTTGATTTAATTTTGGGATGTATCCAGTTTTAGGATCTGGGCTATTTTTAAGGTCTCTTCTTTAGCCATTAAAGAAGGTCTATAGTAGGTGATTTATTCATTCAGCATGGGTGTTTTAATTTTTCTACAGTGTGTTCCAAAGCATTGAAGCTTTTGTTTTCTGATTAATAAAACAGTGGTGTGATTTGGAGCAGATCTGAGCATTTTCAGTTAGTATTTCTCTATTGTATGTGAATGTAGATTCTACCATTTAAAGTTAAGTAGATATGATTGGCTTTCAGTTTTGAGCTATCTAGTTTAGGGTTCTTTAGGTTCAGAGTCTATTTAACATGGTGTAGAGTAATTTTCAACAGGGTACCAGAGTAGGGTTTATGAAATCTTCTGGATTCTGTGTAAGGAGAGAATAGTTGTCTAAAGTTGAGAGTAGTCGGAGGATTTCAGTGGGCAGTACATTCAAGCTTCAATGATTGAAGTAGAATTGTGTTACTAATCGGCACATGGACCTGTAAAGAGTTGTGGGGTGTGAAACCCTAGTTGATCCAATGATCATAGATTGAAGCTTGTTCAAACAGTTGCAGCAATGGTAACTCCTAGTATGCAAGAGAGTCACTTGTTGGAGGGATCCTCTAACTATGTGTCGTGGAAGTTAAGATTGTAGAATATCCTGGAAGAAACAAAATTATGGTACCTTGTGGAGAAGAAGGTTATGCCTCCCACAGATCCCAAAGATCTGGAGTGACATGGAAGTTAAGATTTTGGAATATCTTGGAAGAAACAGAATTACAGTACCTTGCGTAGAAAAAGGTTATGCCTCCCGCAGATTCCAAAGATCTGTAGAGTACAAGAAGAAGGCAGTGAAGGTGAAGTGAATCCCATTGGATTCGATGCAGGATCATCTGATTTCTCATATCACCGCCAAGAAGAAATGGTGATGTACGATGCCTTGGGAACCTTGTACCAGAGTGTGAATGTATCCAAGGTGATGCTTCTAAGGAACACACTCAACAATGTTCGCATGAACAAGACGGATACAGTGGCAAGTTGTCTGATGAAGCTAACAGAGCTTAGATATCATATCAGTGTAGTTGGTGATGAAGTCAAAGATAATGAGCTAGTCTGGATTGCTCTGAATGGCTTCAGTCCACCATGGCACAACTTTGTTCAAGTTATTTGTGGTTGGGAGAAGTTACCTGACTTTGAGTAGTTGTGGATGCTTTCATTGGAGAAGAGATGAGACTACAGCAAGTCTCAAACAATTTTAAGGATGATATTCCAGACCAGGTCCCCATTAGGAGGTGAGGAAGGGAGGAAACAAAGGATTTGAAAATGGTTTGAAGAAGAAAGAAGACTTGGGGTCTTCTAATCACCAGAAGAAGGATCTGAGTCATATCAAGTGCTTCAATTGCAATAAACATGGCCACTATGCTTCTTAGTGTCCAAAGAAGAAGAAAGGGAAGGGAAAACAACAGCAGCAGCTATAGAAGCATATTGTAATAAGTGCGGAAGCTTCAAGAGTAGACAAGTTGACTGTCAGGCTTGACACAACCTTTGCCATGGTGTCGTGCCTTTCCACCAACACAGTCTCAGGTGTTGGGTGGTATGTTGACAGTGGAGCCTCGAGACATATGACTTTGAACAGGGAAGCCTTCTTCAAATTGAAGGAACAACATACCAGCATGCAAGTGGAGCTTGGTGATGATGCCAAGTTTCCAGTGATTGGGATAGGATTTGTCTCATTCTGCATGCTAGCAAGAGAAGTTCCAGAGTTGCATGAGGTACTCGTATGACTAAGAATCTCCTTCTAGTTTCCTGTCTAATAGATTTGAAGAGTAGAGATGAGTTTGACAATCAGCAAGTAATCATCAAGAAACATAGCCCGAGCCTGGTCAAGTGTTGGCCAAGGGAACTTGAGAGGTGGCCTTTAGAGGTTATGGCAAATTTGGTGAAGCAGAGAGTTTTTTTGACCAGCAGTTGCAATCTGTACAAGCTATGGCACAGAAGATTTGGGCATCTAAACTATGGATCGCTGCCACTTCTGAAGGATATAGTGGTTGGATTTCCTAACTTCAAGATGGAGAAGAGAGGCTCAAGGAGTTTAAGGCCCTTATTGAAAAAACTAGACAAGCAAGAAGATCAAGGTACTGAGATCAGACAATGGAGGGGAGTATGCCTCCAATGACTTTGATTCCTTTTGCAGAGAAGCAGGGATTAAGAAGGATTTTATAGTACCGAACAATCCGCAACAAAATGGGGTTGTAGAGAGAAAGAACAAGTCCATAGTAGAGACTGTTAAGTCTATGGTTCATGACTTAGATTTGCATATGTTTCTTTGGGCAGAAGCTTGTAGTGTTGCAGTCTACATACTGAACAGGTGTCCTCATAAAGTGTTGAAGGACAAGACTCCAAAGGAAGCTTTTACAAGGGAGAAACTGAATGTTTCTCATTTTAGAGTGTTTGGGAGTCCAATTTTCATTCATGTTCCAAAGGAGAAGAGGATAAAGCTTGAACCCTCCAATTTGAAGGGTATTCTAGTTGGCTACAGTGAGACCTCTAAGGCTTACAAGATCTATGTTCCATCTCAGAGGAAGATAGTAGTGAGTCGGGATGTGAAGGTGGATGAGGATGCATGGTCTTCCAAGTCCCAGGAGCTTCCAGCAGCAATTGAGGAGATGTTGATAAATTCTGCAACAGCTTCATTTTTCAACATTATGTTTCTTATGGAAAGTAATTCAGCTAAAAGCTTCAACATTGAAAGCTAGAGATACGAGTATCCGCTTGGATACGATACGCGGATACGCAATTTTTAAAAACCCTTGATACGTCCGTACATATATATTAAAAATATATATATATATATATATATATATATATATATATATATTTTATTTTATTTTATGTACATCTACTCATTTTACTCATTTTTAGTCCCTAAATATTAAAAACTGAAATAGTAATACAAAACTTGAATCAATGTTCAAAACATTCAATATACTTAAGACTCTGCATTTTTATTGATCATGTGGCTGCATACATATGATATACGAATATCATGTTATAAATGAATAGAACAAAACTTGAAATTTTAAAAATATACTAGTAACTAGATCCATGTTCAAGTTTTCAAAACAAACAATATACTTAAGATTTTACATTTATGATTTCATTGTTCATGTGGCTGCCATACATATGATATAGGAATACAAACAAATCTAGAATATATCATCTAGATTTTCCTCAAAATCAAGTTCATGTGTGCCACTTGCGCTAGCTCCACTCTCATTAATGTCAAACATTTAAAAAAATGAAATAGAACTTAAAAAAACGTTTTGAAGGCAGATACGGCCCGGATCCGCGCAGGATACTCCAGAATACGTGGCGGAACAACGGAGTATCTCGCGCGGAAGCCATATCATAATCCTTATCTGTATCCGAGATCAGGCAGGAGTAGGGGTTTTGAGGTATTGCAACGTAGATTGAAAGAGCTAAGCTTTATAAAGCTTATGTGTTGTACAAAGTTGCCTTATATTAAAAAGAGGGAAAAGGCTAAAGAGAAGCAGTTTTAAAAGCTGGTACACATAAACCCAATGCTTATTTAAAGTTTCTAATAAATAAGCACAGGAAAAGACAGTTGACAAAGGAAAAGCTACTGGCAACATGGACAGAGAAAACAACTAAAAGTCAACTAAATGAAGATTTCTTGAGCCACTCAAATCTGCAGCAGCACGATGGGCAAGTTGCAACATTCAAAATTGCAAGCACCTGCACTAATTGTTCTTCCCTCCTTTTTCTCCTCTTCTTCTATAGAAAGTTGGAGCTCTCATTGTAAAGGCATCAGATTTTTAATTTACTCACTCGTTGTTATAGTTTAGGAGTGTGGTCTGCCTGCAAATATTCTTTTTGCTTTAGGCAGGTATTTTGTGTTGAGCCTACAGTTTAGCTGATCTCAGACCTGTTGTAGGTGTATGTAATACATCCTCCGGGGCCTCTTGGTTGTAAATGTGAGATTGAGTGACTTGACAGTGCAATTTAATAAGATTATCTGTGGTGGTTGTTCAGCCCTCTGGTCCCATCTTGCTACTCCACAAGATGGAGCTCGCCTTCTCATGATTATTGATCAGCTTTGTTTACCAAAGCCTTATATTGCATATTGACCTGCTGTCGTGTCTATAAGTAAATACAATATTTTAAGCATTTTTCTTAATCCATTGCATCACCGTCTTATTCTTTTTGTTTCTCTAACCCTCTCTCTTTGCTTTCAATTATTTCCCTTCAACACTTCCCATTTCTGCTAGTAGCTTAGGATAGCTTAGGTTTGTTTTATGCATTAGATTAGGACAAAACGGTTGTCTCTAGAGGTTCTCTGCAAAGTCGCAGTCCCACACTGTGCAGTGATCCCGTGTTGTGTTTAAAATGCGGGTGCATTGTATGTGATACAAATCCAGACATCAACAATTTTGGCACATTTGTGGGAACGAGCACATTTCGTGGAACGAGATTTGCTTTTCATTTGAAAATTTTATACGAATCCCCTGATCTATTATTTCAAGATGAGATTCTGGTGGGAATTTCAGCTCTATATGATTTTTGAAGCAATTTTTCATCACCTAGCGACTCTGTCTAGTCAAGGAACCCTTTTACTAAGAAAGAAGACCTTGCCTCTCTCCACGTTTCTGTTGCTTCAATGAAATTAATACAATGGCACTTACAACAGCCCTATCTTTTGCGTCATGGAATCATGGAAGCCCACTAAAGTTGCAGCAATGGAATCACATCCCCAAATCAGCTTTGAAGGCCCTCCTACCTTCAATGGTGATGGCTCTATCAACCATGTTGATCATATTGAAGATATTGCTGATTTGTGCATAGTCCACCATATCGTCCCATGATGATGTTGTCAGACTTTTGGCTTCCTTATTCAAAGGAAAGGCTTAAGATTTGTTAGCATATGCAAAGAGAAGAAAGAATTAGAGAAGGCAAACTGCACTGCTCAAATGACACAGGCAGGTCCAATTTATTATAGGAGGTGGTTACACTTCGGTTGAACAGTTACCAACCGTATCACAACTACATAACAGTTTTACATGCTATATAAAGCGCTATATTTTAACACCCCCTCTTAATGACTAAACCGGAAACAAGACAAAGTTTGTCCCGAAATTTTACAAATTTCCTAAAGCCCATATGTTTAGTCATTACATCTACAGACTGTGCCATAGGTTGTACTTTAAAATCAGCAGTCCATGACTGTGTTGCGGTTGTCGAATGAAGAAGAACCGCAAAACAAAAATCTGGTCCCATGAACAAAGGATATGGCAAGTGGTCCATTGGTTCTTTGTTACGTGATTCATTGACCAGTGATGAATCACCAATGGCTGAGAGTGTCAGCCCCATCTCCAGAGTGCTGAAATCAGAACCTCGGAGAGGTGGATTGAAAAATCTGTTCCAGGCTTGTGTAGCCTGCTGGAGTCTGTACAAAGACTCAGTTATCCTGCAATCGAAGTCACCTCGATCATGTCCTTGCAACACCGTGTAGTGCTCATCCAACTTTCTCAATAAGAGAAATGTGACCATCTGTGCAGTAGGAGTTAGAACCAACTCCACAATAGTAGGAGAAATAACCATCTCCGTCTCAGCAGTGGTCTCCGTCTCAACAGTGGTAGGAGTGAGAATCAACTCCTCATCTATTTGCTCATCTATCCCCCTCTGTTGGGAAAGATCCTTCACAACACAATGAGCAAACTGTTCATGCTCTACTGTCCTTCGAGCAAGGACCTCTGAGTGAGTGGCTGGGCATGCCATCTCACCATGCACCGTCAGTGCATTTGGAATAGTGGAGTCTCTCGTCCACAACAAATTGTTCTTTAGAATGAGGAAATCCATCCTCTCGTACATCTGGTATAGTGGATACTCCCTCCACATTAGGTGCATGTAGGTTGATGTGTCCAAGTCACAGATTTGTGAGGAATGGCTTCCTACCAAGGCACCGTGGCCTCCTGCACATCCTGAATGGTGGAGTTGTCCTCCACACGTGCATTCATGTTGATCGCAGCCGGATCAATAAGCCGATATTGACCACCTTCCCCAATACCAAGGGAAATTATCCATTTATGTTTCACATCGAAACAACACACTTTTTCCACAGTCCACGAAATATTGTGATTTTCAGTCAATTGACAAATAGATAGAAGATTCTTTTGTAAAGAAGGTACATATCTAACATTCTATACCAACAATTTATGAGCATTATTCAATACAATGCATATATCTCCTATCCCTTCTACTGCAAGTGATTCTCCATCAGCTAGTACTACTAATTCAAAACAAATATTTGCAGTAAATGAAACATACCGGTCCCTGCGACATGAAAAGTGTGCAGACGCACTAGAGTCAATGATCCAAAGACCTGGTACCATTGTCATTCGAGCACGATGTCGTAAGACAATAAAGAGCATGCCCGTCATCCGAATCCCGTTCTTCTGCAACTGCTGCCACATGTTCCTCATCACATGGATTTTTGTTCTGTTGTGAAAGATCATACTTCCGCTTCCGGCAATCCTTCTTGAGGTGCCCAACCTTGTGACAGTAATAGCATGTGACTTGATACCAAGTGGAAGACTCACCAGATTGATGTTTCCACTTTCCCTTTGACTGAGTGACAAGAGCACTCTTTGAATGGTCACAATTAGATTTTGCCTGAAGTTGTCTCCACTCCTTTTGCAACAGGTAGGAACTCACCTTGTCAAACGTGAGTGTTTGACTTTCAGCCATTAAATGGAGTGCCTCCACAAATGACTCATACGAAGAAGGTAAGTTGTTCAAAACCAGAGCCACCATATCATTGTCATCCACCTTTTTGTTGATGGAAGATAATTGGTCTCGGAGGTCTTTCATCCGAAGTAGGTGCTCAGACAACGATCCACCTTCTTGTAACTTTACGGAAAAGAGCATATTTTTCAGGTATAAAACCCGACTCTTTTCTGACGTCTAATATTTATCCCTCAGACTGGCCCACAACATGCTTGCCACAATGGCATTCCGCACTTCGATATCATATCATCCGACACCGACAACTTGAGAAGCAATAACGCTTCCTTATGACATTTGTCATAATCCTCAAAGTTCGTCATTGGTCAACTTTCACTACCCTTGATTATTTTATCACAATAACGAAACTCCGCAACCGTTAAAATCTTATGACTCCAAACATTAAAATCAGTGCCCGTAAATTTTTGTCTCCGGCAAAGTCAATCTGTGAAATATTTGCCATTTTATTATTCCAAAGTAACGGAAATAATAAAATAAAATTTTGCCACACCAATAAAATAATATATTATCCCACCAAGTATTACTTATTCCAACAAGTAATATTAAAATTAATTGCTCCAGCAAATCGTATGAAATTAATTATGCAAATATAAGGTGAATACCTTTGTGGCTGAAAAATAATATTAGTCCAGCGTATTAAATCACGGACGTTTCAAAAGGGAACAGGAAACGAATTTGCATCTGCCGTCTTTGCCAGGATTTGCGACTGGTTATTTCGAATCACGATTTTTCCAAAATTTTACTGTTTGCCCTCGTCTTTGCCTTCACGACTTTGTGCCCTCGGTTTTCCTTCTTTCACGACTTTACCGCCGTCGATTGTGCCTTCGAACGACGATTTTGCCTCACGACTGGTCACGTTTTTTATTTGCGACTGGGTTCTCATTGGTTATTTGCTTCACCTCTCTTTCCGTTGGATTTTTATTCTTTCTGCCCCTCTCGCCTGTAAAAGACTTGCACGATTTTTGAGCTCACACCTCGGCCGGTTCGATTGCCGACAAACCACTTCTTCTGCGCTCCTTCAAACGATTGCTTCATCCCACAAAGACAAATGGATGAGGACTGCCTTCTCTGCCCTCAAATGTCCTAACCTCCCTCCAATTCGTGCCCTATTAGGGCTTCCTCCATCTCGAATCAATCTCTGCACCCTTGAGGGCTTCCTCGGGTAAATCGCTCTGATACCAATGTTAGAATATGCAAAGAGAAGACAAAACTCAGAGAAGGCAAACTGCTCTGCTCAAATGACACAGGCAGGTCCAATTTATTATAGGAGGTGGTTACACTTCGGTTGAACAATTACCAACCGTATCACAACTACATAACAGTTTTACATGCTATATAAAGAGCTATATTTTTACAAGATTGGTATTAAAGTTTGTCTGCTAACTTTGTGCATACATGGGATGAACTCGCATTTAAGCTACAAAATCAATTTCAAGGAGTAGATGCTCTATCTATAATTGAGCATTTAGCTAATATCAAAAGGGTTGCTACTGAGCACATAGCTAATTTTCAATCTACACTTCAAGAGGACATGGCAGACTCAGAGGACACCGGTAGCGGTCCATCCAACAGCAGGTAAGGTCTATTTTATTTGAGAGCTTTTGAGACTGATTTTGCTGTCATTATTCAAGCATTGTGGGCGGAGGAGGGGGGACTCTTCCAGAATCATTTGATTTTACTGTATTGGCTGAGAAAAGCTTCATACAGGCTTGTATTTGGGCCCCAATACCCATAGCTCCATTACTCCCTGAATTGCTTGATGTTTCCCCAAAGTATCATATAGTAATCCAAAAACCTCCTCGATCTCGACTCATGAATCCTAAAGTGGATCCCAGTTAATGCGTGAGATGAAATGCTTGCTTGCTGAGCTTTCTAATAAGTTGTTGGCTTTCAAAAGCCAATCAGCCATTCAAAATCAGTCTCAGTGTTTCCACAATCAGTCTGTTGTCCAATCTAGTCATAGGCCAGATATTCAACCTAAACCCTGCAAGAAACACCCTTCTACATGTCACATGGAACTAAAAATGGCTTCATATTATGTCAATACAGGTTCTTCTCAAGCTTCTGCAGGAACAACAATAAAACAAAATCAACAACTACTAGAAAATTTGGTCTTCCAAACAAATACTAAAAAGATGAATAATGGAGCTTTTCTCCAGCATGGAGGAAGAAAAATATGGAAGATGAAGACTTTACAGTTTCATGGCTGCAATAGGAGATCATTATGAGGATGAGACCTTGTCTCATCCTGAGGAAGCTTCATGGTGGAAAATTCTTGATGAGCCTGTGGAACATGAGCAAGAAAGCTTAATTGATGTAAGATTGGGTCAAAGGAAGAACTTGCAGGCAGAACATGATATTGAAGATTCACCTTCAAATTGTAGTTCTTGTTCTTTGCTTGATAAAATCTAAACCCCTTCAACAGCAGCTTGGATCAGTTCTAAGTTTTCAAACAAAATTGCATTCTCTTTGAGGATGATTAACAGGAGGAAGTATCAACTGTGGAAGACAACGAGATGGATTTTCTCTCCATCCTTGAGGCAGGCCATGTTCTCATCTCCGATAAGGAGTGTATTGTACTTCCTGAAGAAAATCAGCAACAGGAGGGAGGAAGATGTGCTCTCCTATTAAAGAATGTGTGGACACCAACCCTGTGTGCAGTACTGAAAAGCCCAATTTTGGAAAAGGCATATGATATTTTGTGTAAAGAATGGGCTTCCCATAAGGTTCCACACTCTTCTGGGAATACAGAGCATTGTAAGCCAGAGTATATCACTCTTGAATTCATTGACAAGGTATAGCAGCAAAAAAAGTCACATTCAGCAATTATGAGCCATCAAAGAATTTTACTCAAGAATGTAAAGAGCAACCTTGTTTTGCAAAGTAAGGAGAAGTCAAAAGACACAACATTTTAGTGTTCTTCATTTGGCTAATAATTGGAGTTTCTAAAATAGTTTCATGGCAGCTCTTGATTCAAAAAGGGAATTATTTTTCTATTCCCATGAATAGGTTCATTCGGTTTAACTTTAGCAAGCGGTTAGTATAGGATTTTATTTTCAGCTAGTCATTTGGCATCTGCAACCTTTGTTTTCATTTTGTTTCTTGGGGTGCACTCAAAAGGAGAATAGGAGATACAGAGCTTAAAAGGGGGTAAAAATTCTCAAAGTCAAACAGCTTTTACAAGGACCGCCTGGCCAGAAATCAAAAATACCTTTCCCTTAACACAGCCTCCAGCATCATTCTGGTAAATTTGTTGCAAATTTGGAGCTGAAATGAAGTAGAATCGAATCATTGCAGCAAGTGGTTCTTGTGAAGAAAATGGCTAACGAAGCAAGCTTTATAAGGAGTTAAGAGAAAAGCCCCTTCCACCGTTGATCTTCTTAAGATCCAGTGATAGGAGATGCTTTCTAGAGCTGAAGTTGATGTCGTGAATAAAATCTCCAGCTCGCAATGCTATTTGCTAATGGAAAATGGTGAAGCCCACAAGAGTATAAAGTGTATACTTAATTTTACACAAATTCTACTAAGGTATTGTTGTGTCCACAACACACCCCTAATTTCACAAGTGAAATCATGGAAAACCTGGGCCTTTCGCAAAGTATAAATTTGCGCTCGAAATTAGTTTTCAACCAACCCGCAATCAACGGAGCCACAATTTCTGACACCGTTGTCAGGAAATCTAAGAATTTGCCCACTAGCCGACTTTGGAAGCTGAATATACCTCCTTGGTCACGCTATGTCAGGGATGGAAGCTGGCAGATTTGATGAGAAGCTTGACTTCTAAGCACAAGCTTCCCTTGTGTGCCACAATGCAGTGAATGCCACCAATCAGATCAGATCAATCCAGGTTTATTCTAAGCACTTAGCAGCATTTAATGAAGATCTTTTGGGGCTGCTAAGAATAATTAGGCATGTCAGACATTTCTAGGTTGCCCACTTGGCATTCAATTGGATTTGAAATATAACCCCTCTTCATTCAATTTGTCAAATCTAGGCTATGCAGTAGGTTGCCGCCATTAATGTTTGTAAAACACTGTTCAGCTTGGGTTTTCCTATAAATACCCAGCTGAAAGACATTGTAAAGGTCCTTGAATTTGGAATAGAAAAGCTTCTGAGAGTTTTTATGCATTTGCCTTGTCTCACTTATCTTTCCAAGTTTTGGCCTAAGCTCTACAACTGCATATGTTTGTTTTGATTCACGTGAATGTTAAAGGACCCCCTCTATGTTTATTGCTTGCAATATTCGATTCAGCAACTGTGTGAGCTAGAGCGCACTTCCTGCTCATCCAATAGCATTGTGCTTCCTTTATCTCAACAGTTGCTTCCCTCGGACTCTCGCACTTGCCGTGTCTTGATTGAGTGCACTCTAGAGTGTGGGCATGGTTATTGGATCCGGCATTCGAACGGATTGGAGCTCACATTGCAGCTTTCAAACTTATTTCTCTTCCCTCCCTACCCTGCTCATCTTTTGCACCTTTTTATACCCTTGTTAGAGTTTATTAGTATAGGATTAAAGCTTGCGATTTGTTTATAAAGTTCAAACTTAAGTGATTGTGAGTGAAATTCATAGATAAATGTAATGTCCCTTTTTCCCACCTAAGAGTTGATATTTGGTCTTCTTGCCATTCCTTCTCCATGGCAAAGAAGCAAAAATGGAGGAGAACATTGAGCTTCCATTTGATATGTTTTTACTAATTTTTAATATGTTCTTTTAGTGTTTTCTTTCTTATAACAGGTCGGTTGGGTTTTAATTAATTAATGGAAGCTAATGAAGGAAAAGAACATCCTTAAGAGGTCGGTCTTGCTATTCCAAGCCTTGGCGCCAAAAGGAGGATATAAAAGAAGATTAGAGGGTTCATTTGAGATCTAGACTTGGCGCATTTTATTCTACTTGGGCATTGTGAGCTTGTTGCTCCATGTTCTTGCACTTGGGGACAAAAACCCTCATGTGTATTTGCCTAGAAGGACGAAAACCCTTCTAGAGGTTAAGGGAAGGACGGAAACCCTTCTCCTTGGCTTGGGATTGGTGTTTGAGGCTGATTTAGAGAGATATCTTTCATTTCCAGCTTGTTAGTGATTTATTAAGGGTGGAGCGACCTACCTTGGGTAGGGTTTTGAGCTTTTGGTGAACTATTTGGATAATCTGGTTTGATAATCTGATTTGTAATATTTTATAAGGCCGGAATCTGAAGTTTGGTGATTTTTGGGGTTTCTATGCCCTAGATATCTAATTTTCTTGTGGCTGCAATATTCAGTTCATAATTAATTTCCAGCAGTGAGTTCTTCAGTATTTCTTTGTGTTTTTGGCTCTTAATATTCCATAAAATACATATAAAATTGTGGCAAGTGGATTCAAGGTGTTTCATGGTGTTTTTTTGGCATATTTCATGGTAGACATAGTCGCTGATTTTGCATTAACAATCTGCTGCAATATAAAATTCAGATCTGCATTTTGTGTGTGTGGTTAAAACCCTTGAAAGGGTTACTACAATGAATATTTATATGAGACTTTACGCATCAGCAGGCTATGAAGCATAAATTATAATCAGTTTTCTTTGCTTGCAAAATCCGAGAGACTAATCTCGTGACTGATTCCCTAAGCCACAGTTTCCTGTTGTAATACAAACCAGCAAACGCCGTCAAAATAAAACAGACACTGCAAGGCTTTTGAGCTATTCCCAAAAGATTTTTGGCCACCAACAACTGGTGAGAGAGTTAACCTTGGGAAAGCGCGTGCAATCCATTGCCCATCTCCTTTAAAGAGAGGAATTGTCCCACCCATTTGCACGATAGTTTGTCTAGGTTTCCCACGCTTATGCACGTGCTCCCTTCCTTTGTAGCCTTAACATCGTTGGTGCTAGAAGGGAAGTAGGTATGTGTCACTCGTGGAGAACATCAGACAAACAAGAGTTGAAAAATCAACAAGGAATTGGTGTCTATTGGGCGATGTATTTTGAAAGCTATATGAATATCAAATGATACAGGCCCTAACTACCATAGATTTGTTGCCCAAAAGCTCTAGTATGTTGTTTGATTAAGTTAAGTAGAGAAAGCTACATTCATCGGGTTGGAGATTCCATAGGCTTTCGTAAGTTGTGGCATGAAAGAAGCGGAGATAAAATTCTTAGGTTGCAAACAAAGATGGAAGCTGGAAATAAGGTAGAATACAGCAATTTCAAAGTACTACAAAAACAGAAAAAGACATGGAAAAATGCTTGCACAGAGGGGATTTCAATGACCGTTCAAGAAACAAATTGAGCATGGCTTCAAGGGCATTTCCTTCGACCCCGCCTTGTAATGCAACAGAGCCCTAAAACCCGCGAGTGCATCGCCCCTCAAACCCACTAAGGGCTTCCACCCACAAACCCTCGCCTCCATTTTCCAAAGCCAAGAAAGTTGTGAGGGAACCACGCTAAAACAGGTTGTGCTTTTATTGACTTCATGCCCAATGGATGTTGACACTTCTAAGTTCAACGCTTAGCAAGAAAGCTTCACTGTGTGTCTCCAAAATGTTGATAAATTCTTCAACAACTTCATTTCCCAACATTATTTTCCTCGCGGAAAATAATCCAGCTAAAAGGCTTTAATTCAAATTACTAAGAATAAGCTTATGTAGAAAGGGAAAATTAAATTAAAAAGGGAGAAGGCTAAGCTAGCTATTTTAAAAGAAAAGGCTTGTGAAAGAGGTGAAAGCTACGGGTAGATTGTAATATTTTCCTCTATGAGTATTCAATGCTCATTTAAAGCTCCCAATGAAAATAAGCTTGCGGAAAGAAAAAGGACAGCATGGGGAGGAATTAAAAGGGGACAAACAGCCACCAAGCTCAATATTTCTCAAGCCACTCAAACCTGCAGTAGCTGGACAGTGCGGGCAGCATTCAAAATTACGGGCAGAAGTGTTAAATGTTGTCTTTCCTCTCTTCTCTCTTCTTCTTTATTCTATAAAAGAGCTGAGGCTCTATTGTTATTACTTGTTGTCATTGTAACTTTCAGAACATATAATTATTTTGTGCTTTGGAGCAGCACCTCAGACCTTTACTATATTGTATGTATGCATTTAATCTTGAATTTTTAATTGAGAAAATATGATATGTGTGACTAGACAGTGCAATTGATAGGATTATCTGTCGTTTTTGTTCAACCCTTTGGCACCATCTTGCTACTATGCAAGATGGAGCTCACCTCCTTAAGTTTGTCTTCTTGAATGTGTCAGTTGAATTGTCTACATGCATATCAGTTAGTTTTGTGTCATAAGGTGGGACGTTATACACCACAACCATTTCCTTCTTGGTGCATCACCGCCTTTTATTTCTTTTTCTTTGTTTTTTTCTCCTTGGCTTTTTTTAAAAATTATTTTTATGCACTAGTTAGGAAACAGGACTACCTGTCTCTGGAGGTTTTTACTTGGCAGAAATCCCATGTTATGTTGGATTGCGGGTGCAAGATAAATCAAACAAATTCAAGCATTAACAAGAGATGGCACTTGCTGACCCAAATATTGATCCACAAGTTTCAGGGAGTACAAATTCAGGTCAGACAGGTTCTAGAAAAGTACAGAGACAGCTTTACCCCCAGCATGGCCAAGCCTAAATGGCTTCAACAAGCACAGCAGGAGGCAAAGGAGCAAGTTGGTGCCCCAAAGACGTCGATTCAAGAAGGTCATCCTCATAAGAAGTTTTCCAAGTATGTGGCATTGATATCTTCAATTATTGATGCATAGCCTTCCAATTATGAGGAGGCAGCAGGTCAGCAGGTATCACAGGATCCCACGTTGGATGAGTACAACTACGCCATAAAGAATGATGTGTGGGAGATAATGTTGAGACCAACGGGAAATCAATGGTGGATTCCAGGTGGTTGTACAAGGTGAAGCATGCAGTTGATGGCAGCATAAAAACTAGAAGTACAAGACTCAATTTGTACTTAAGGATTCTCTCAAAGAGAGGGAGTTGACTATGAGGAGACCTTTGCTCCAGTTGCTAGGTATACTTCTATCAAGACCATTATGTCTTTAGCAGCTATTTTTGGTTGGCAGTTACATCAAATGGATATTTAGACAGCATTTTTGATCACCCTGATTGAGGAAGAAGTGTGTATTTATCAGTGTTACCTAAGACTCCGAGACGGCGAGACGCGGGGACGGAGTTTCCGGGACTCCTAAAAAAATCCAAAAATCAGGACAGCGAGGGGACAATAGGGGGACAACTATTAAAATAATATATAAAATATAGGATAAACTTTAGAAATTTTATGAATATCAGTCCACCATGTGCACACAGTCCACGTCCAGACGTCCATATTAAAAACTCAACAGCATACATATAGCTATACTAATGTTATATGTCCATATAACTTTTAATATTAATATGTATGTTGTTGGTTTTCATAGTATGTTGTGACAATCCACCATGTGCATTTGTGCTCGAAATTTTTGTATTCATATATCACTCTTGATTCTTAATGTCTTTGTAATACAATATAATGGGGCTATGGTTAACCAAGTAAACATTTTAAAAGAAAACAACAAATAAACTAATTTAAAAATTAAAAACCAAAAGTCCCCGAAACGTATCGTAGATAAGAGACGTCCCACGTCCCCCCGTTTCTAAAAAAAGGGGGACGTCCCTGAAACATCCCCTGATATTTAGGGACGTCCCCCTTTTTCCCACCCTTTTAGAAATGTGGGGGACGCGTTTCGGCCCTGCCCATCCCACCCCATCCCACCATCCCCAAAACATCTAGGACATCCGGTTTTCGGGGGTGCATCCTGTAACATTGGTATTTATCAATCGGGAGAATTTGAGGTGCATGGGCAAGAGACCCATGTGTGTGAAGGTTGAAGAAAGCTCTTCACAAGTTGAAGCAAGCACCACGTGTTTGGTATTCTAGGATTGATGAGTCCCTATTAGGTTTGTCTTCACCAAAACAAGTGCAGATCCCAATATGCATTATTCATTTGATGGATATAATTTGTTGGTTTTGGTCATATATGTAGATGACTTGATACTTACAAGGAGTTCAAAGAAGCTCATTGTAGGGTGTTAGGAAGAGTTGGGCAGAGAATTTGAATGAAGGACATTGGAGTGATGCACTATTGCTTGGGTCTATAAGTGTCACAGAGGATGGGTGAGGTTTTCCTTGGGCAGGAAAAATACATAGTTGATATTTTGAAGAGGTTTCAAATGATGGATTGCAAACCCATTGCCACTCCTATAATACCGAATTTGAAGTTACATGCTGACTTGGATTCAAATTTGGTAGATCCTTCGGTGTACAGGTAGTTGATTGGGTCCTTGATGTATCTAATTAATACCAAACCAGATATATGTTTTGCAGTCAACACTTTGAGCCAGTTCATGGTTGAGACAAGGCAACTTCGGTGGGTTCTACACACGGCATGTGCTCGATTCTCGACGAGCATAGTACATTTTGGTCCACAATATGCAAGGGATAACAGTTGATGCCACATGGATTCGTTGATTCGACTAGGTAGGAGATGTAGGTGATAAGAAGAATACTTCAGGATGTTCCTTCGATTTGGGTCAATGTTTTAAAAATCGGAACCAAACTCGGAACCGGTCAAGGGTTGAACCGGACCAGTTCAAACTCTATGAACCGGTTTACTAAAAAACACATAAAATTACATTTTTAAAGAAAACAATATATTTGAAAGATTAGAAACCATGATTCCAACAATTACACACAAAATATGCATAGTTTGCTCATGTATATAGTACCATAGTTGGAATACTCGCATTCGGCAAATACTCGGCAGACCCCAAAAAAAAAAACTTGCAATATTTGGCCAATACTCGGGAATACTCGGCAACTTAAAAAATACTCAAATTTCTTTAAAAAAACATAAATTTGCAGCCAAAACCGTGTATTTGCAGCGTTTTCTTTCATTGTTATTAATGCTTTCTTTTTGTTGGGACCTTTACGATAGCATTCAGTCTTGTGTCTGAGGATGCGCAAATTGGAGTGTAAACACAAAAAAACTCTTAAAATAGCAAAAAAAAACCTACGCATCTGTTGATATGTGAAGTCAACATTTGAATAAGCAGGTTGCGACCAAGCTGGCAGGTGGGACGATTAGTCCGAGCACGGGAGAATACTCGCCGAGTTTTGGCGAGTACTCGCCGAGTTTTGGAAAGCTATCCAAGTATTTTTAATTACTAATTTGTCTACAAGCGATCAAAGCTCATGATTCTTTCAAAAGATTGCAAGAAGTTGCTTGGTCCAAAAGGTGCAAAAATGGATTTTATGAAAATAAGAAAAATATTGCCATCAATGCGTAGAGCTCGAGAAAATATACACTTTTAGAAAAAACAGCAACTGAAACAGAGCCACAAAATGAAAGTTATGGCACATGCAAGTTTTTGCTGCTACATCTTCCCAGACCCTTTCCAAAAATGGCAAATTTTATTCTCTACTTGTGTTTTCTTCACCAAAAATCCAAAAAAGGAAAGAAATGCCAAAAAAGGAAAAAACACGACTCGGCGGTTCAGATGAAACCGACCTGGCTCCCGGAGGTTTAGTACTAAACCAACCGCAGTTTCCTTACAAAACCGGGGTTCCTTACAAAACCGGCCGGTTCAGTACCAAACCGGTCGAACGGTCCGATTTTTTAACCGGTTCATGTCTAAATATGTTGAACCGGTCGGTTCCGTTGGGCGGTTTTAAAACACTTGGTTTGGGTTCAAGAGTCATATCCTAGTTCAACAGAAAGCAAACTTTAATGGCATTGAGTTCCGCAGAGGAAGGATTCATGGAAGCTAGCATTGCTCATTGTGGAGCCATTTGGATTTGCAAGCTGATGTAGAGCTAACAAGTAAGAAAATGGGAGCTTGTAGTCATTTACTATGACAATCATTGTTGTATTTAACTCTTTGAGAATCCAGTATTTCATGACCACTTGAAGCACATTGACACCGGACATCACTTTCTCATAAACAGAGTTCAAAAGGGAGTAGTTGCTTTAGACTATGTTCATACAAATCAACAAGTTTGTAGATATTCGATGAAGCCTCTAACTAGAGGAAAGTTTGAGATGTTCTAGGGGAGATTGGGATTGTTGGAGAACACATTCCTTAGCAAAAGGGAATGATAGATTATGCTACTTTGTAATGTCCCTAAATAGGGCCAAATATGATTAATCCAAAAGCCAAAAATCTCAATTGCTATCAAACCATAGTTACCTAAGACTCCAAGACAACAGACGGGTTTCCAGAGATGGCAAAAAAATTCTAAATTTTGGGAAATGTGGGGGACGAGCTAATTTAAAAATATAAAAATATTTAAAATAAAAATATAGTACCTAAACTCTATAAATAAGCTGAAATAAAACCATTTGAGATTTAAATAAGTTGAAGCTTGAAATCATAAACATCAAATACATTTCTTAATATCATAATACGTAAGTTACATATGTCATATAGTAAATGCTTAACTTTTTCATGATAATTACACATTCCTAAATATCAAAATTCAAGCTATACATAATTTAATAAAAGAAAAACCATTTGAATTTGAGACACAAAATTAAATAAGCAAAAATAAATTATAAAACTATTTTGATTGATCAAGTGACAATAGTTGATATTCATATCATTAATCTCATATTCAAATACACCAACAATTGTCTATTGTCAATATTACAAAAAGAAGAGGACAAGTATCAACCTAAAAATAGAATCAACATCTGAAGCAACATCCATGAACTCCTCATTGGAACTATCATCCTCATCTCAAAGGAAAGCCCAATCAATCCCCGTTGCATAGTATTGTCCTCTTCAACCTGCCTCGGCTCCTCGGGATCTACATCCCACCGTAATGCTAGGGTCTCCTTGTACTGAGGTGTCTTGTGATCCATAAGACGCAAAGCACTGTGTACAACTACAAGCTTCTCTCCGCTCTCGTAGAGGTAAGCCTATTCCTCTTAACAGAGTGGATCCAACCATATGTAGACCAATTCCTCTCAGAGGCAAAGGAGCTAGAAACTTGGGAAAGGAGGCGAATGGCAAGTGGTCGCACAGAGTTCTGAAGCCCATACAATCGCCACCAACTCACTGGCTTCTCCTGTGCCAATGTTACCTTGTCCGCCTTTGTTGAAGTTTTGTACCCATCAAGTTTAGTGAAGTTGAGCCACTCCAACCTGATCTGTGAAGCCTCTTGTGGACTATACATTTTTTTAAAGGCCTTCATAAGGCCCTTCTTCACCTCATCATCATCCAAAGGGATAACTCTACCTAGCCTCTCCACATACCATTTGGGATTCAGTGCATACGCAACCATATGAAGAGGGGTGTTCAACTTCTCCCATCTCTATTGAATAATGGGTTGAATATGTTCATTGTAGAACTCCAAAGTGGGGTCCCTCACCCGAATAGTTGCCTTCATTTGCCCAAGCATGTTGTCAATGCACTCATAGATCTCACCAAGATTGGGGCTGTTAGAATCCCCATATTTGATGACACTAAAAACTAGAGCTATAATTGATATGATGTATTTCATATCAACCCAAAATGTTTCCCTCAACACCACTTCCTTCACTCTTTTCCCTTGCTCTGTCTTGGACTCACACCACCTAGTCCAATCTTGTGTCATAATCATAATTTGTAGGGGCTCCTGCAACTCAAACATCCTCTCCAACAAAATAAAATAGGATGCAAAGCGGGTGTCAATTGGTTTCAAAATTCCTTCTTGAAAAATTTTTGAAAGAGTGCCAATGATGTGTGGTGATTGCATATGAACTTCTGCATGTCCCTGACCTCATTCACTATCTAGTTGACCCACTAAATCTTCCCTATGTCTTTCAGTGCATTGTTCATGGCATGCACACAACATGGGGTCCAATAAATATGATTATACTCCCACTCCACTAGCTTGCTGCTGCTCACTCACACAAACCGCATCCGTGACGACCTGTATAACATTTGAAGATTCAACCTCCTCAATGGCATCCTTCAAAATCTGAAACTAGAACTCACCATCTTTTCACTTCCAGAACAATCAATTGCTCTCAAGAAATACGGTCCATCTTTGCAAGAGACAATGATATTGATAAGAGGACGGTGTCTAATATCCATCCACCCATCCATGATAATGTTACATCCATGTGATACCCATGTGACCTTCATCTCCTCCATCAACAGATTAACATTGGAATAGTTTCTATCCAAGATTGTTGTCCTCAATTTGGTGTCTCTAGGAGGCACATAACTTGTACCTTTTGCTACCTTAGCCATAGCCTCCTTGTAATAAGGAGAGTGAGCGACATGAAATGGGATCCCAAACAACATAGAAAAATTTCCCGATAGCATCATTTGCCTCTTCCTTTGCCTTTGAATCAAACATGTCTACAATTGGATTGGGGGCTGCCCCACGACCTTTCTCTTCCCTCTACTTTTCACTTCTGACATTCCAAAACTAGAACCAGCCAAAGTATTACTATTCTTGCCAATCCTATGAGAGTTCAAAGGAGTGTTAGTACGCATTGCTAGTACCATGAACTTCTGGAACATTGTCTGTGGTATTTCCATTGAAAATTCTCACCATCTTTTCTCTCTGCTCTAGTGAAAGGGTCTTACAAAGACCAACCCCCTTCCTGTAAGGTGCAACAAGTGTGCATTGGTCCTGGTGATGTTGTCATGCCAAGTAATGCATGCACATATGTTGCACTTCCATAGTTTACTCCCCCCTTCAGACTTGGGGTTCTCAAGTATCTTCAAGCAAATTGTTGCAATGGCTTTTTCTTATCAAATGGTCCAATGGAAAATTTGGACAACATTTGAGTGGGGCAATTTGTAGCACTACCAACTGAACTACCAGTTGTCGTTGCCACTACATTTTGTCTCCTTTCTCCACTTCCCCCCATTATGGCATCACCAACACTTCCACCTATCTCAAGTTCAACCCTCTCCTCCTCTGATTCATACTCATACTCAGAAGAACTCATGGTGATGATTGTTGCAATGAATTAAAAAAACAACCATAACTATATGTAATGAATTAATTTTAAAAAAAAAAACTATAAGTATAAGCAATGATTATAATTTAATTTTAATTATAAACAAGAAAAACAACCATAAGTTATAACTATATTTATTATTCAAATGAATAAAAAACCATATGCTACTAGGCCCATAATTGGTTACCATATGCAAAAATATTAAAAACAAAAACGTAAAAAGTAAAACTAAAACATCTAACATTATTCATTGTTGTAGGAGTATTTACTATTAAGTTTTTCATTTTTGTATCTAGATTCTACAATCAAGAGCTTTATGTTTTATTTTTAACTTTTAAATTGTAATTAAAAAAAAACCTAACCAATTAGCATTTTGTAAAATTCTACAAACTATAAACATGATTACATCATTGGATATAGATTAAAAAACTAAAAAATAGTCTCTAAAAATGCAAATAGAACCTAAATTTTAAAATGTAATTAAAAAAAATACCTTAACCGATTATAACCAACCCCTATGCAATATGCATTTTGTAAAATCCTACAAACTATAAACATGAGTACATTGTGAATGTAGATACAAAAACTAAAAAAAGCCCCTAAAAAATGTAAATAGAATCTAAATTTTAAAATGTAATTAAAAAAAAAACCAAACCAGTTACAACCAAACCCTATGCAATATGCATTTTGTAAAATCCTACAAACTATAAACATGATTACATTGTGAATGTAGATACAAAAACTAAAAACAGCCCATAAAAAATGCAAATAGAATCTAAATTTTAAAAACTAGAGACTATTATCAAGCATTGTAAGCAAATAAAATTATAAATACCTCTTGCTTGCACTTCTCTTGCTCTTGCTCTTGCCCTTCTTCTTCCTCTTGCTCTTTCTTCTTCTCTTTGCTCACTTTGCTCAAGTGTGAATATTGAATGTGATATGGAATGAGCCCATAGAGTCATTTTATAACATAGAATGACACTTTTAGGGTTAGGGTTAGGTTAGAATGTTAATTTTAAGTTCGTATTACTTTTCAATTAAAAAAATTTATTAGAAATCATAAAAATGTGTTTTTATATGAAAAGCATGCACAAGTCGTAAGGGACGTCAGGGACATCTAGGACGTGACCTTGGCCGTCCGGGGACATCCAAACGTCCCCGTCGTCCCCCAAATGTCCCACACATCCCCTAAACATTTTTGCTTCTCACCAAACGTCCCTGGGACATTTCATCTCTCCTTCTCGGCTTTCGGAAACGTGGGGAAACGTTTCCCCCGTCCCGCCGTCCTCAAGACATTCGGGACGTCCCGGACTTCTGGATTTTGGGGGGACACGTCCCCGCATAACTATGTATCAAACTCAAATTTGAAACGAAATTAGGCCACAAACTGAATATTTTCTAAAAAACCCTAGTTCGTTGCCCTTGGCCAGCTATTTAGCAAAAATAGCTTTTTTCCACCTCAAAATACCTCCAAAAATTATGAAAATTTGTTTGCAAGTAGATAATGAATAATCAGAATAGGATCTCCAATCAGATTCGAAAAATATTAATTCTGGAATTTATTAGGGCAAAAACGCAGCAGAACTTGTAAATTCAATAACTTGCAAAATACTCCAAATTTCTTGGGCAAATGATAGCTCAAACTGAAGCTTGAAAAATAAGCTTTCCAATGAACCCAAAATCAGAAATTTTCAATGGCAAAAGACATCCAAAATAGATCTGCAATTCTGGAACAATGTAGATAAACCCTAGTTGTAAATAAAAGCTAGAAATACAATTTCGCCCCACTTAGGAAAGGCCTCAAAACGCTTAAAAACTAATCAAACACTTCAGATCTGATCTCTCCTTGAATTTAGCTTGAAATTGATGCCCTAGCAATGCAAAAACTGGAAATGGAAGCTTCAACAACACTCCCAACAAACATGCAATATTCAGCCCTTGTAGGTCTTCAAACAACTCATGAACCGCAGCAATAGGTCTTCAAACAACAACAACATCAATGGGCATCCATCCCTTTCTTCAAGCATGAAGAAATATCAAATATAATAATCAGCACTTTAAGCTTTTTTGTCTTATTCCAATAGCCGACATTACATCTTTTATATTAAATTAATTGCCAAATACAATTAGTAATTAAAATTACTCTAAGGCAATAATTTAATAAATACATGAAATAAATAATTAATTAATTCACCCACTTATGAGAGTGATTAAATCACTTGGGGAAATAATTAATTAAAATACATTTTAAGTACCTTAGTGGTTAAAACCACTTTTATAATGCTTTAGTGGTAAGAACCACTTTTTAAATAGTATTCTATTAAATAATTAAAATTGCTTTAGTGGTAGGCTTAAAGTATTTTGCTACATAAAACAAATAAATTTATATTATTGGCTGACATGAACCATACTTGCTAATGTTTTGGACTATGCAACCCAGCATCAAACCAAGGGGATGAAACCAAGCAACGGATATAACATATAGGAGCACACTTTGGGAGGAACTTAAAGGGTCAATCTAACTAATAATTTCTTGTTTTGTTTTCAAATTGTATGATAAAATACATGCAGACTGAACATTGCTTATAACTACAACTGCAAAGGAAGTTAATAAAGCTCAGGACAAACTTGACAGAGATATAACACTAATAGTTGAGATTGAGAGGCTTGGGCTTCAAAAATACTTGAGATTGAGAGGCTTGGGCTTCACCGTTTCTTTAGTTTAGAGTGATATTAAACTATAGATTACATTGTTTGTTGGTTCCTGACCTAGCTTTTCACTGCATCTCCTTTTGTATTGTTTCTATAGAGTTTTATTTCGTACTCGGATATTTATGTACACTCAGTGCTTTTGGTCATTTGTGGACAATAGCAATAGTTTCATGTCATGTCTTTTGCAATTCCTTTATGGCATATAATACTTATAATGACTACAATACGATTTGAACTTTTGTAGTGCTTAAAAAAGTCGCGTTTCTATCAAAAGCATTAGCAGACCCAGCTTTCAAAAATACCAAGATTTTATGTTTGAAGAGAAGGATATATTTTATGGGTGTTTGATTTTCCACTAACATCAATATTTTATCAAGACAACAATGTTTCACATATTCATAATTTAATTGCATCGACAGATTAAGCATGAAGCAACGTGCAAGTAAAAGGTACTAAAGCCTTAGATATTGATGAAACTAAACCAAAAGGTATACCTCCATGAAACCTTTGTATAATGCAAGATAAACACTCTCAACATCTGAATGATCTGGACTCAAACCAAGTTCTTTGGCTACTATTTCCCTTCCATAGTGCTGCGTTAAATTCATTAAAATATCAATATGTAAGATAAAATTAATTTAAAAACACTCTATGTTTGAAAAAGATATAACTTCTCATTCAATCCTAATCAAAAGTGCAAATGCTGCATCAGAATTCTAGAGTAAATCAATTGATAAAAATGGGGGAAGATGTCTCCCAACTTCTTTTGTACATCGTTTCTATGTAAACAAGGTAGTATAGTTTCCATAACATAAGAAAAGCTCCTCTTGTTTTTAATTGAAAGGTGTGGCATCCAACTACAAAATGGAGACCATTTCAGTAACCGTTTGAATGTAGTCAATACATAAACAATCAGCAAACACGTTATGTTTTCCATAATAAATCAGAATATGATAGTCAGCATGTTCACTCATACATCTTAATTGTTCAAGAAGATAGGGTTTTAGAAGTAATGTGTGATCTCATATATTGTAATAAAAACAACATGGTCAATTATGCAGCAAAACTACATGCTAAAGCCATAAAAATTCAGAAATGTGGTTGGGAAAAAGTGCAATTTCAGATACATACAACAAGCCCAACAGCGTCAAAGTAGTTGAGAAGAATGTAATTACAATAGTTTCTAGCATGTGTCTGAGAGGTAGTGAATATAAACTGTATAATTAGCATGTCTAAGGCCATAACAACCTTATTGTTTCCTATGAAAATCTATGAATTGCATTCAGACACAAATCAGAATATTGTGTTGAACAATTGACCGATAAACCACTGTATCATAATTTCCAACTCACCTCAAAATCTGAAAGACTGTTAAGTTCAAACTTTAGTTTGAAAATTAACATACGTGAGTAAAATACAAGCCATATAACCACTAACATGATCCAGATATGCATAGCAGCATTACAGTAAACATGTAGACAAAATAGAAAAGAATTATACCAGTTACAACACAGATCAACCAGTAAACAGAATAAATCTGCACAAGACCAGACTATCTAACAAAACTTGAACAGAAAGCTACTATCCGTGGAGCCGAAGTATAGTAGTAATGCATGGCTAACCATCGCCACTGAGAAGAGCATGGGGGTGCATTATCTGTACTGAAAGCACCTATATAATGATATGAATCAGTTGTGTCATGCAGGAGCATGAACCTCAGGGTATCTAAGAATCATGTACAGCAAAGGGTGCTACCACTCCATACACAGATGACAGAAATCTCTCATACATTATGGGTATATATGTCAACAGTCAACCACTTCTTGACTAGTTAAAGCACCCCTATTGTGATGAGAAAACAAAATGTGTCCGTTTCCAGCCATGATCTCACACTGAGACAAATAGGTAAACACCAACATAGAAACCTTTTTTTGACAAGTAACCAAGTATTCGCCAAAAACTTGGCTGTGCAGGTTCTGACAAGTTTTTCGGGCAAATACTTGGCCAGGGAAAAAAATGGCACGTACTCACGAGTATGCATACTATGGGTCAAACAGAGAAGACGCCAATGACAGCCGAGGAGACTAGTACAAATTCAGACACAAAAATACATGGACTGTAGGCTGGAACATGAATAAAAGGAGCAACAAATCTGGTGACACCATTGATTCAGCTGCTTTTCTGTCTCTTATAGTGCTTGAAATCTTTGCAAGCTGCAATTTCAAAAATGGGCATCCTCACACCAAAATTGTTTATTAGTTTAAGCGATAAGGCCATTCTGCCTCATTGGTTTTCAGCTATGACTATGAAAAGTATGGGTGGCAAACTATGTTGCCAGGAAACGGAAACGGAAACGGGTACGAAACGTGGAAACAGCAATTTTCAAAAAACCTTGGATACAAAACGTTATGGGAAACATCTGTACAATATATTATTAAAAATATATATATATATATATATATATATGTGCATAGTACTCATTTTAAAATTGTACTCCATACACCATAAGAGATAAGAATAACTGATAAAACACTCAAAATATTTTGTATTCATTGAAATAATACATTATTATCATGTATACTTATCTCTAGGAGACTAGGACGTTTCGAAGGAGTTTCCGTTTTGGAAACGTTTAAAAACGAAACAGGGGTGTGTGTGTGTGTGTGTGTGCATAGTACTCATTTTAAAATTGTACTCCATACACCATAAGAGATAAGTATAACTGATAAAACACTCAAAATATTTTGTATTCATTGAAATAATACATTAATATCATGTATACTTATCTCTAGGAGACTAGGAAGTTTCAAGGAGTTTCCATTTTGGAAACATTTCGGAAACGAAACGGGGGCCTAGGCGTTTCCTGGTAACAGAGGTGGCAATACATTAAAAATGGTTGAAAAGGCTTGCAGGCAATTCTGAAATATTCCAAGTCTTGTATACAGAACTACCAAACCAGACTATGCAAGTTGTTAGAAGATAGCAATAGATGCCTCACTTAACAAAATAATTCCACCTAGAGCCCTTATTGCTTATACTCTTGAGCTATTGCCAGAAAGTTTTTTTGCCACTAAAGAGAAGGTATCGAAGACTAAGATATTGCAACAGTATCTTATTTAGCAAAAGAATTTTCCCAGGAGGATGCTACATGTGAAGGCACTGAAAAATTCCAACATCCAAAACTACAATTGCTTTGATGCAAAGCAATTTAAGGAGAGTGACACATTCAATATCTAAAGATGATCCGTTTCAGTATCACTTATTGATAGGTTGTGTCAGTCACTAGAAATTTTGGTATTCATTAACATTTTCTTGTTATTTTGTGAATTTTATGTTCATTTCAGTAAATTGTACTTTTATGTTAGTTAATGGAGTTTTTGCAAAATCTAATTATACTGCATGCAAAAGACAAAAGATCTAAAGTCGGACATTATTTATTAATTGGCTTGATTTCCGAGAAGAGTGTGTTTTCAATGGCAATGTTTTTGTGTGCAAGTCTACAGAGACAGAATTTGCCAAATACAGCAACCATTACACGGTTGGAGATTTTTGGCATGTAAACCTCCGGAAATTTCTCTTCTAGGTACTACCTAAGCTCATATTTTAATCCAGGTCTGTTTCTTTTACCATTTTTGTCTTGTAGAATTTTTAACCGTGTAGTCAAGTCATTCATGATGGCCAGTTTTCAACGAGTACTCGTGTAAGGAACTGACCATATTGCAAAATCAGATTCACAGCAATAGATCGCAATTCAACAGTGGCATGCACAAATTAACAGCAATCATTCACGAATAAGAGCAGAATAGAGCAGATCCATGCTATATAAGTGAAATGAAGAGCAAAATATTGAAATATACGACTGAGCCACTTTGAGGGGGCAACCTCCACAATCCTTACAATAAGAACAGAATTCATAATATGATTCTCAAATACTTAAGCACTACCTCATATATACGCCATAATTAAGTAATGGGGACTCCATACTCCAACTAGGCCACCTATTATGAAATATAGAAATTATCAAATGACTAAGTCAAAGGTTATTTGCACACCACAAGTCGGCCCACACGTATCCCTAGACAAGCATAGATTAAGGGCTTGGCAACTCATTTCTTCTATGAGTTTTATGTCATGTTTGTTGTTGATAATTCTACGTTAGTGGGACATCATTTTTAATCGGCTTGAGTTTAGAGAAGGGCGCGTTTTGGATGGAGATGCTTTTGTGTGCAAGCCTACAGAGACAGACTGCCAAATGCAGTGACCATAACATGGTTTTAGACTTTTGGCCTGTGTATACCTCCGGAAATTTCTCTTCTAGGTACTGTCTAAGCTGATATTTCAATTCAGGTCTGTTTCTTCTACAGCTTTTGTTTTTGGAATTTTTACCCATGTAGTCGAATCATCCACAATGACAATTTTCCATGAGTAATTGTGTAAGGAGCTGACCAAATTGCAAAAGCAGATTTGCAGCAATAGATCACAATTCAATAAATGCCATACACAAATTAACAATAATCATTCACAAATAATAGCAGAATAGAGCAGATCAATGCTATGTAAGTGAAAAGAAGAGCAAAATATTGAAATATATGACTGAGCCACTTCGAGGGCACAATGTCCACAATCCTTACAATAAGAACAAAATTCATAATATAATGCTCAAATACTTAAGCTCTACCTCATATATATACCATAATTAAGTTATTAAGACTCTATACTCCAATTAGGCCACGTATTAAGAAATATAGAAATTAACAAGCGACTAAGTCAAAGGTTACTGTACACAACATGTCAGCCCACACATATCCCTAGACAAGCATAGGATAAGATCTTGGCAACTCATTTTTTCCATGAGTTTTATGTCATATACATTGGTAATAATCTTACATTGCAGTAAAATGCCCCATATCGTTTCTGCTTGGAAACATACTAGAAACGGTACGCAAGTACGAAATGATCCCAAAACGTGGTCATATCCCTTTTTCGAAGGCTGATTTTCGAAGACCTTAACCCATTCTCTCCCCATGGCTAAGGAGGAAAGCAAGAGGAAGATCTAAACTATATCTTTATTGTTGTTTTATGTATTATCATGTATCCTATTGGGAAGCCTAGCGCTCAAATAGAAGCGACTTATGTAGTTAGGAAATAAAGGTATTATGAGCATGTAGGCTCCAAATACCATTTGAATATTTAAAAGCATAGTTGGAATACTCGCCTAGTTATTAAAAACTCGCCAAAAACTATGCAAAACGAGTAACTCGCCAAAAAGGTCAAAAAAAAAAAAAACTCGTCGAGTTGTGGCAAGTACTCACCAAGTTAACTCGACAAGTACTCGCCACAACTCGGCGAGTTCGTGGGTAAAACTCGCCATACACAGTCATACGCGGAAACACGGATTTCAAAGGCAAAAAACATTGTTTTTACGCGGTTTTGGCTCTTTTTAAGGCCCTATACTCCCTCATTTTCACTCACACAACCATTTGAGCTTGCATTGCTTGTGTTGAGTGGATTTTGGAGCGAATTCGAAGAGAGAATTTGGAGAATTGCATTTGGAGGTAGGTTTTTTTTTTTAATTCTTTCAAGTTTTTTCAAATTTTGTGTATATTATTTAGGTTTTATAGATTCATATTGTGATTCTAAATACATGTAATGTAAAATCAAATGCTTGTAATTTTTTTATACTCATTTGCAATGAGGTATGTATTTTTTTTTTTTTACGCAAATTCATTGTAAATTAGTTAAATTTTATGTATGTGTATTGTAATTGATTCGTTTTGTAATTCTAAATACATGTAATGTAAAATCGAATGCTTGTAATTTTTTATGCTCATTTGTAAAGAGGTATGTATTTTTTTTTACACAAATTCATGTAAATTAGTTAAATTTTATGTATGTGTATTGAATCAATCAATTGCTTTGTAATTTTAAATACATGTAATGTAAAATCGAATGCTTGTAATTTTTTATACTCATTTGCAGCCGAGGTATGTATTTTTTTTTTACGCAAATTCATCAAACTAGTTAAATTTATTATGTATGTGTATCAGAATCGATTCGTTTTGTAATTCTAAATACATGTAATGTAAAATTGAATGCTTGTAATGTATTTTTTTTATTTTTTTTTTTTACGCAAATTTGTTATTATGTGCACGTTTTTTTTTTAAATTAAATTAAGTTTACGTTTTCTAATTTTTAAATATGCATTGTATCATTGATTAGAGCTTCAATGGCATCAAAGCTCAAGCATCAAGTTCGGCATCCGGTCAACATCACTAGCAGAGGACCGTTCTCTCGAATGCCCATTCCAAAGCATGGAAGTATGGTGTACGTGAGAGTATCGAGAACGAAGTTTTTGCAATTTTAATGTAAAAATGAATGAGGCATCAATCGTTTGAAATATCACCTTTCATGTATTGTTTGCCGAGATGTTACGGTTTGCCCCAACGTGTCAAGAGGCAAAGCGAGAGATGAGAGCAGAGCTGGCAAAGTTAGAGGAGAAGAAACTAGAGAAGGCAAGGTGAAGGCAACCATAGCACAAGCTATTAGACCTGGGGCTGCAATGGCAGAGGATTTAGAGGATGATGCGGCAACAATTGTGGGCTCTACTCGTGGTCCACGCATACGAAGCGGAAGAGCCGAAGAGGCGCATCTTCATCGAGTTCGAAGCAAAGGCATACGAGCTTTTTTTGTGGCAAGGAACACACTGAGCACAACCTTCATTGGAAGGTACAGCCTGGAACAAAGATATGCACGAGGAAGTGGATAAAGCTTGTGCAAATTTTTGGTACTACAACAACCTGCCATTCAATGTGGCAAAGAGCCCATACTGGGAGTACTTGGTGACAAAGTTGACAGTTGCAAGGAAAGGGTACAAGGCACCCTCTCCAAAAGATTTGAGTGGGAAATTGCTTGAGGGTGCAATTGCAGATGCCACTACCATTCTAGAAGAGCACAAGAAACAATGGCAAAATTTGATGCACCATTCTTTCAGATGGGTGGACGGATGGAAGGAACCGCACCTCGTTAATTTTTTAGCAGCTTCAAACGGTGAGATGGTGTTTTTAAAGTCTATCGATGCCTCTAACATAATAAAAATGCAGAGAATTTGAGTGTTATGTTAGAGACATCAGATTAGAGGTTGTGTACGTAATGTTGTGCAAGTTGTCACGCATAACGCAAGAACATATGTGGTGGCTGGGAGACTATCTGCAGAGAGACATCCATCACTCTTTTGGACTCCTCAGGTAACTCATCGTCTTGACCTTCTTTTCGAGGACATAGGCAAAATTGATTAGGGTGAGGCCACAGAAGATGCAAGAACCATAACGAAGTACATATACAATCACCCTGGGTTTTGAGCTTGATGAGAGAACACACAAAGGGGAAAGAGCTTGTTCGAGCCGGTGTCACAAGGTTTCGAACTAACTTCGACGTTGCAAAGTATTTCTAGTTTGTCGACACCTTTCAAACAAATGTTTGTGAGTCAAGCATGGCTAGACTCACAATATTCAAAGAAAGTCGATTTGAGAGAGGGTTGCAAAGATAGTTTTTGATGATATCTTTGCAAAGAGAGCTATAGAGATCATCAAGGTAATTTCAAACTTCGATTTATATTTCATTCCTTTATTTTAATTTGTTAAATTATAAATATATTTTACTTTTCACTTTTTTTTTACTTTATTTGTAATATGTATTGTAAGTTTGTAACCTTACATTCTAATTTGTGTGTAGGTGTCAGAGCCGTTGGTGAGGGTTTTGTGATTGGTTGATGGGGAGCAAAACCCCATGGGGTTTATTTATGAGGCCATGGATAGGGCCAAAGAGTCTATCCAAAACTATTACATGGGGATATCGTCAGATATGGTCCCTTTTGGGACATTATTGATAGGAGGTGGAACAATCAACTCCACCAACCTATTCATGCAGTGGGGTACTACCTCAACCCCAAGTATTTCTACTCCGACAGCTTCACAGATGTGAACGAGAGAGGTTATGGAGGGCCTTTCAACATGTATTGAGAGGATGATACCAGATGTTGAGACGAGGGACCTCGTCATTTTAGAGCTGCAGAGTTACAAACATGCTAGGGGGAGGCTCTTTTCTTCGGTGCTAGCTATTCGAGGGAGAGCCACACAATCACTAGGTAATAAAAATTAGAATGTTTACCAAGTTACTTATTAGTTACAAATTTGATTTTATTAATTATTATAAAATTTTTATTATCTTGTTCAGAGGTTCTGGTGGGAGGATCGGGGGAGGGAATACCCTGCATCTTCAAAAGCTAGCCCTCATAATTCTATCTCAACTCAGAGCGCTTCGGATGTGAACGCAATTGGAGTTTGTTTGAGGCCATTCACACGAAGAAGCGCAACAAGTTGAGTCAAAAACGGCTCAACGACTTGGTTTTTGTGCAATACAATCTCCGGCTTCGCACAAGAAAAGTGGAGGCCACATCAGAGGAGCTCATTGATTTGGATGAGATAGATCCATACAAATGAGTGGATTGGGCAAGAAGAGGAAATCCCTGCGTTCACAGAGGACGAGATTGCTTCTTTTGAGAGGGAAGCTATGGAGGGAGAAGCACTAGCAGGACTCCGAGGAGATATCGATCGATGACATCTTTGGAGGTGATCTCCAACATGCAGCAAAGGAGCCACCAACACCACCATCTAGTTCCAAGATCGAGCCAAAGTCGCAGCCTTCTAGGAGGAGCGAGGAGACGCAGCTGAGTGTGGGGACTAGTAGAGGCACTAGACCCTCTCCCCAATATTTCTCTAGATTGGGGAAGAGGAAAATGTAATTTATTGTATATTGTAACTTGCATAGATATGAAATTTATGATGATATTTTTCAATGTCAATCATCATAAATTCATATTACTTATCATCGGTTGTCAGATTCGCATGATGATGCGATTTTGTATTGTATTTGTATTCAAATCTAATAGAAAAACACTTCTCCAACATTTTATGGGTTTTTCATTTGATACATTTTAAGTTGTTGAGTAGCGAATATTAGTTTTTTTTTGTGTTGCTTAAAATTTATGTTTTTTCAAAAGAAATTCCAACTAAGAATGAGTATTTTCTTAGGTGAGCTCTGGGGTTTACTACCACCAATCAAAACAAGAGGGCATTTTTTTCTCCTTACCTTTTTTATTAGAAGTATCACTTCCACCATTTTCATTACCTTTCTTTCTTTTGGCATCCTCGGAACCCCCTCAAGAGGCAATCGATGCTTCAAAACCACCATCTTTGTTCAATCTTTTACTAGCCCCCGCTTAGGGTTCAATAGGGCCTTAGGTAGCGGAACTTCAATACTCGGAGACCCATCCCGGTGGCGGGGGGAATCAATCCATGTTCGTAGGGTTTGACACTAGATGCCAAGTTTACCCAATCTCTCTTATGCCTTTCCACAATTTCATCAACTTTAGTAGCTTGACATACACTTTGGCCTCTTTTAGAACCTCCTCATTTGTTGGATTGGTTAGGATCACAAAATTTTCATCCACAGAATAACCTTCTTTGCAGAGGGGAACTTCCATATCAACCCTCGGTCGCGGGAGGGAAAAATCATGGCTATCTTCAAATGGATTTTCAGGTAATTCACCAAATTCAAATTCCAACAAAGGGTTTTCAAAAAAATCCCGTTAGTGACTTCCTCGCCTTTATAATCAATGTCAAGAGAGGGTTTTAGTCTTTTAGACCTACCGAAACCCTCGAGGATTTTGGATTCGAGGAGGCTCAAAGCGTGCAAGCATCCTTTGGGGGAGAAGATCCTTTATGGAGTATCACAGACGGTCTTTCTTGAGATGGCTTATATTTTTTACACAAAAAAGTATTTAACCCCCTAGTTTAGAAACAGTGCATATAACATCTTTATTTTGTAGCTTAATCATGAGAGACTCCAAGATGTCTTAGTCATCTTTCATAGAAATTAACAATCTTGCATTCATATGGGACAAGGTAACCCTAGATTCCTCCACTTCCGTAAATTCTCCTATACGTTTGTAATTCAAGGAGTTGATGCCAAAGTTGAACAAGGACATTCAAAAGCTTGAGCCATCTAGGTTCGACCGATAAACAATTTTAATCCATGACAGATCAAGCGACCAAGGTATGGGTTTGACAATAGACCTACCCACATTCTAATAGGGCCGTGAAAAGGCTCTACACTGCATGTTACAATTTTTAAACAAAATAAGAAAAACCCTTGGTCGAAGCATACAACATAAGCTTATTACATACAACCCCAATTTCTCTCCCACACAATGGCAATCTAGTTATCGACCAGAAAAAAAAAAATCTGGATGGGAGCTCATTTTGATTCAAGCAAACAAAAACATCCTAAGATTTTTTATTTTGTCTCCTCTTTTCTACTTCATTCATTTCATTTAAGATGAGGGTAAGAAGAGATTTTCCACAGAGGGCTTGCTTGATGGTTTGGCCCCCTAGCCCCGCACTCGAAACTTCCATTGTTTGTTTCCACTGCAGATTTCATGCAAAGACAGTGAGGAAATGTCCACTATAGACTCCTCCCACACCACATCTCTCAAGGACTTCTAATTAAAAATCTCTTTTTGTTAATTGCCTTCAGCATGGCAATCCTTATCAACATACCCTTCATCTCCATTAGTAAGGCCATCCTTCGCATCTTCGTTATTCACATCAACTTTGACCACTCCCGTATGCAAGAGATCATGGAAAGCCAAGCCAAAGCAAAGTATCAAAAGCCTGAAATTTCAACAAACATAAAGCAAGGTAAAACAACAACTGGAGCGATAGGACCAACCAAGGAAAACAAATACACCCTACAACAACAACCCAACACAAAACCCTAGGAGAACTAGAGTAAGCACAAGAACAAAGCCACCACAGAGACACCAAACACCATCAACAAAGGCCAAATCAAGGGAAGCTTCAAGGTGCTCTCATGGAGGATGACTCTTCACCTCCCAAGCTCGAGCTCCAAACTTCCCTAGCCTCGAATGTTTTAGAATAAAAGAACATTATACAATGATTCATATTTCTATACTAAGTTATTAACATATATTTTTGTACATTGTTACTAATTTGAAATTTTCAACAACTTTTTTGTAACAGGTGGCTAGTAATTCTTCAACAAAGCGGAATTGGAGTACATTAGCCTTCATCCACTTAGCTAAATGAAACAAGTTGGCATTCAAAAAGGTTGAGAATTTGGTATTTGTGTAATCCAATTTGCACCTCCAGTCACACAAGACTAAGGACTATACTAGAGGGTGTAATGTCCCCTTTTCTAAAATAAAATAATTAATAATATTTTTAATTGGGCTAGTCAATTCTCCATTTTAGGGGCAAATTAATATTATTATTAATATAAAGATATTTTTGATACTCGTTTCTTTTATTCGTGCAAAAAGGATAAAGAAATAAAAATAAAATGGAATGAAAAAAGGAAACTTATATTTTCATAAAGAAGTCGGTTTTAAAGTGCATGCTTGAAGATAAAGGAGAAACATATCTCCCAAGGAGATCGGTCCTCATGGGGATCATGTTTTAGAGATTTGGCACCACATATGAGCTATATAAGGGGTTCACTTGGCTCATTTGAGCATCATCTTTGTCTAAAAACATAACTTTGCATGTTTTTGGGCTGATTGCTCAATTACTTCCACTTAAGGGCGAAAATCCTTTGGTGTGGCTAACAAGGAGGACGAAACCCTTCCTTGCTTGATTGAAGAACGAAAACTCTTCAATTTATTGGGGATTCTCCATTCGGAGTTTCCAAAGTGCTTCAAGAGGATTGATGTTGCAGATTTTCAGCGAGGGTTTGATTGAAGAAGAGTTGCTAGGGTTTGATCACCTTTTTTAGGCTCTCTCCTAGGGTGGCAACTTGCTTATAGGCGGAGTTAGGTGCCATCTAGGGCACATTTCTTCATTTGGAGTTGATATTCATAATCCTCATAATTTTAGAGGTTGATTGCACACTTTCATGAGATTTTGGGACTTGGAATCTCCATTTCCAGCCATTGTTGTGAGTTGTAATTCTGTTGTCATGAATTTAATTACAAGTTGTATAGAATTTCCAAATTTGCATATACTTTAGAGTGCTTTTGATGGTGTTTGTTCCATTTGTTGAGTATAATATTTTGGAGAATTTATACATCAATTTTCAGCTTGTTTGGATGGTGTTTGATGCCCTAAAAGTGCAAATTCAGTTCGCTGCTAGGGTTTATAATAATTTTCAGTTGGCTGTCATAAAATTCAGTTTACTTCCAATTGGGGTTTGTGTTATTTCCTTTGTTTTTCAGTTTCAGCCTGGAAAGGGACATTACAGTGGTATCAGAGCATCAATCTTCCCACTGAGGGTATTCATGCAAGACAGTGACAAGGAATACATCTACTAACTCAAGAGAAAACATGGATTGGCGACCTTGGAAACACGACATTCAGTGGGTCACAACATTGTGGCCAGCTATGAGGAGTATAGGGCTCTTCCAAAGGAGATTCGTGATGCCATTTCACTTGCAGAGTTCATAGGAGTCAACAAGGGTAGGTCAAGGCTCGAGCCTAGATCTCAAGTGCCACAAGTAGATCCTCATCGTGCCTTGGGGAAAGTGACACTCTCCACAATTGAGGGTTCCATCAAAGGAACAGCCGGTGTATGGATGAAGATGTTAGGGTTAAACCCTAGACCACAAGAAGAAAAAGAACCAACCGAGATAGCGGTTACATTAGCACCTCTAAGAAATCTTATACATGAGAAATCGAAAGAAGAAAAATCAAAGGGTTTTGAGGTGCAAGTCTAAGAAGACCGTGTGGAGAGGCATACACATGAGAAAAGGGTTTTACCGGTTGCTGATGTTGATTTTCAGCATGCGAGAATTTTTTAGAACCAAGTTAATGGTGTTCATGACTCTAGCAAGAGTTATGAAGGTGCTCCATACATGTGTCCACAAAGTATGGATGAAGGCAAAGCGGAAAGGGCTTCACTTGTTGAAGAGGAAAGAGAATGTTGATCCTAACTCGATAATTTTGAGTCACAAGGAAGGGGGTGTAGAAGATATCTCAATCATTCTTCATCCGCAAAGGAAGGTGAACATGTTGAGGACAGCCTAAGGTATGATAGTAATGATCATATTTCAGATTTGTTAATTCCTCCTATGTCGTTGCAATATATTTTTATCTTGAGCAGCATGTTAAAATTGATGGGAAGATGAAGGGTAAGCATTTTGACTATATCTGTGATTATAATTCAAAGCATGGAAGTATTGGTTCTAACAAAGGCTTGATATCCTTACAAAATCCTTGTCGTCATGAAAAGCATGCTAAGAAGGGTGATAGGGTCAAGGATACCACTTGCAACATAGGGCATGTAGATCCTTTGAGTCAAGCTCAAGTTTGTTTTTGCATATGGGATCCGAGTGATCTTTTGTGGGTCAAAGTGTATAGAGGCATTAATGTCACTATTGAGTTCATGAATTTTGTGTTTGGAAGTGAGTAAGATGGATGTTATCTTGTTATCCCAAGCATTATAACTCAGCCGGGAATTGGAGGAATGATTGGAAGTAATAAGAGTCTTGATTGGTGGGTTTTAAAACATGCTGCCATAAATGTTTGTACTGCTGTTATAGACATTCCCAGCTTGTCCAACATTCTGTTTGGTGCCACACAAAAGAGGACAGTCATGAGAAGGGATAGTTTCCAATCTTTCAGAGCATTTTCAGTCAATAATGACTTGTTCCCAGCCCCCACTACATTGTTTTTGAGGAGATTCATGAAGGGTTTTCAATATGACAGTTGTTGTACCTTCCTTTCACTTGTTGTCAACTGCAGAAGAATTTCCAGCCACTTGGTTGAAAGGGACTAACAAAAGCATCATGCTTACAGCTGTCATAAGAGGGATTCCAACCACCATCATTTTAATTTTGAATGAAATATGTGGTTACAGCTGTAATTTGGACAGCATGATTGTATTATTGGATAGCCATCGCTTGTGCATAGATTATGAGTTGTTTGCAAGCAAGGAGAAAGCATTGGCCATCATATCTATAAGGCATGAAATGGTGGAGATAGGAACCCTTGTTTCCTTTAATAAGTTTGTCCCAAAAATTGTATTATTGGACAGCCATCGCTTGTGCATAGATTATGAGTTGTTTGCAAGCAAGGAGAAAGAGTTGGCCATCATGTCTATAAGGCATGAAGTGGTGAAGATGGGAACCCTTGTTTCCTTTAATAAGTTTGTCCCATGTGCAGGTACAGGTATGAAGAAGCAAGAGCAGCTGAGTTTGCTCTTCACCCAAGCAAATGATAGGGCTGCAACTGAAGATGAAGATGATATCGTAAAGAATGATGAGTTGGTGTTCACATGTGATCTCACCTTGCAAGAAAATAGAGACTTTTCAACCCTTGAGTGGAAGATGAAGCAGGGAAGATTGAAGACATGGGTGAAGCTAAGGACAACAGCAAGTATGCAGCCCGGGACACTTTCTTGGCAGCCTCAAACAGTCATTTTTGGACAGCTAAGCAGTTTGCTACAACAAGGTAACTTTCCTGAGTGGTCTACTTTGGGACAGCCCTGCATAATGCTTCCTAGTTTGCTATTGAGAGCGGAATACCATTGGAGATTGGTGAATGATGTGAAGTACGAAGGAACCAAAGATGAGCCTCATGGGGCAGCTCACTTGAAAATCAGAGCAGCGCAGCAAAAGCATGGTAAGTTAGCACCTAATTTGGCGATTCATGCCAAAGAGCTCCAACAATTCATGAAGGGGATGCGGGAGGATGTGTTACTACCCCCAAAGGTTAGAGAAAGTATTTTGTGGCAGCCATGAGTCCACTTGCCACCAATAAGGCTGTTGTCCTCATTTTTGACAGCCATCTCATTATTTCAGTTGCACTCATGATGGTGGTTAGAAGATGTTCTTCCACCATAGTTGACAAGGTTGGGATGAAAGGTGGAGAGGCCACATTGGGGATTGTTTTAGCTTGTCAAGTTGCTGATTGTTCCTCTATTTTTTGCTCCATGACTGAGATTGCAGCAGGCTAGAAGGTTTTTTGTACAGCTAAGTATGCAAAGGAAGAGGTTGTTACTATTGTATGAGCTTGTTTTTACAAGAGCTCTTCCATTTGACAAGCACAAGATCCAAGGTTTATGAGCATTGCAGCATGCTTGATCTATTGGGCATGTGAGCTTGCATTTGCTTGAGGGCAAGCAAATTTGGGAGGGGAGGACTGTAATGTCCCTTTTCTAAAATAAAATAATTAATAATAATTTAAGTTGGGCCCAATCAATTCTCCATTTTAGGGGCAACTTAATATTATTATTAATATAAATATATTTTTAATACTCATTTCTTTTGTCGGCAAAAAGGATAAAGAAATAAAAAGAAGATGGAATGGGAAAAAGAAAAGAAAAAGAAACTTATATTTTCATAAAGAGGTCGGTCTTTGGAGTGCATGCTTGAAGATAAAGGAGAAACATATCTCCCAAGGAGGTCGGTCCTCATGGGGATCATGTTTTAGAGATTTTACACCACATATGAGCTATATAAGGGGTTCGCTTGGCTCATTTTAGCATCATCTCTTGTCTAAAAATATAACTTTGCATGTTTTTGGGCTGATTGCTCAATTACTTCCACTTAAGGGCGAAATTCCTTTGGTGTGGCTAACAAGGAGGACAAAACCCTTCAATTTGTTGGGGATTCTCCATTCTAGGGTTTCCAAAGTGCTTCAAGAAGATTGATGTTGCAGATTTTCAGCGAGGGTTTGATTGAAGAAGAGCTGCTAGGGTTTGATCACCATTTTTGGGCCCTCTCCTAGGGTGGCGACTTGCTTGGAGGTGGAGTTGGGTGCCATCTAGGGCACATTTCTTCATTTGGAGTTGATATTCATAATCCTCATAATTTTAGAGGCTGATTGCACACTTTCATGAGATTTTTGGGGCTTGGAATCTCCATTTCCAGCCATTGTTGTGAGCTGTAATTCTGCTGTCATGAATTTAATTACAGCTGTATAGAATTTCCAAATTTGCATATACTTTGGAGTGCTTTTGCTTGGTGTTTGTTCCATTTGTTGAGTATAATATTTTGGAGAATTTATACATCAATTTTCAGCTTGTTTGGATGGTGTTTGATGCCCTAAAAGTGCAAATTCAGTTCGCTGCTAGGGTTTATAATAATTTTCAGTTGGTTTCTAAAAAATCCCCAATGGGTCTCTTACTTTCCAATGAATGTTAAATCAATTAAAAACACCAAATGCTGATTTATGACTGTTATGGCAATCACATAAATGCAGATCTGAATTTATTTGAAGAAATGCGACTAGGGTTTGAGATGGATCTCAAAGCAAACATCACTCAAACACTATATTGTCAATCCCAAATGATTACAAGTATTTTTAGAAATCAAATCATGCAAAAATCAGAATTTATTGCAGCCAAAACAACCCAGAAATCAGATCTGAAATCTGATTATTAATCTGCCTGAAACCCTCAAAATAACACTTCAGATAAATGTAAAATTACAGCGATCTGGTTTACAATAATATGGAGAATATTTGACAAATATTTTTGAAGGAAATACCTCTTGAAATGTTGCCAAAACCATCCACAATAAGTCGACCCAACTGCTGTCATAAACCACTGAAAACACCTTCACAAACACTGCTGAAATTAACCTGGAAATCTGATTAAGAACGCTGGAAATTTCTGAATGAAATCCCCTCTCAATCCCTTGGGGTTTTCGTCCACAAGAGATGAAATCCACAAGGGTTTTCGTCCTTGGAATTTCTGATAAAAGCTAAGAGCTCTTAACAATGCAAAATCTGATAATAAAAATCTAGATGATGCCTAAGCAAGTCGACTTGCTCTTATAAAGGGAAAACAGCCCAAAAAGCACCTCTAACCCAGCCAATAATATTCTTTCTTTCCCCTAGGCTGGTCGCATTTTTCCCTATGGGCCATATGGCACATTTCCCTATTTATGACTCCCAAGAGCAAGTCGCATTTTCCCCCATAATACAATTAAATTTAATTGTATTTTGACATTGACATTTTATTTTATTAATAAGCTTTATTATTTATTATATGTGCAACTTATAATGTTATTTTAAAAATATTTGCACAATATAATAAAATAATAAAAACTTAGTCACCCTAGATACCTCCTTTGGCCGTCGGGTAGACAAAATGGGCCAAAGGTCTTCGTCCTAGCTCATTTGGAAAGAGGGGACATTCCATTTTCATAAAATTCAGTTTACTTCCAATTGGGGTTTGTGCTATTTCCTTTGTTTTTGGTTTCAGCCCGGAAAGGGACATTATAGTGGGCCTCACCAACTTTGGGATATTCATCCAGAGACTACAAGAGGTACAATCAAGATAGAAAGCAAAGAAACGCATGTCAAAGTCAAACATCTAGATAGTATTTGGATAGAGCATTAACTTAGCAAATCCATATTTCTCACAACAACGTGATGAAATGGTAAAGATACGAAGCAAAAGTCAAGATTTGCTAGTATGATCTAAGTGTTAAGCATAAGAAAGAAGGAAAACCTCTTATAAGTAGAGGCACACTCATTGACATCATGGCAACAAAGATAAATTTGATAATGGGAGTAGGGGCTATAATTTGAAGATGGAATCCAAATATGCAAAAGCAAAACTTGTACTAAGGCACTTGAATGTATGAAGTCATAAAATTTGAAGGAAAGAAGATAAAAGAGTTGTAAGATGACTTGAGCTCCCATCTTACAACTTACAAGAACACTTATACAGATACCCAAACAATGTAATATCAAAATATAAACTTAACTTTGGAGGGATTCTACAATCCTTGTGGATCCCACTATCTCTCTTAAATTTCCTTCAGCCACATTTGTATTTATACCCCAGTATTTATGGATGTCGATCATTTTTCAAAAGTACTTTCTCAAGATTTGTTACTAGAAAGTTGACTGTTTTTATGTAAAATATTTCATACTTGTTGATCTTATCCATGAAGCCTTTGACTCAAATTGTATATGTAAATAAAGGAAATGCATGTCCTTGCTTTCTGTAACAAGTTTGCAAATTTTCTTAAAAGAGATTAAAGTATATCACAACAGCACTGCCTCCAAAATCTTTATGAAAAACTCTACGAAAATATTTTTAAAAAATGATATAGGACCTCAAGTTCAGACTATAACCTTGTAAACGAGGCCTGCAGAACTCAATTTCGTTTTAAAACCATGTCCAAAATCGTGATCAAATCCTTTTGATGGTGATCATAGCGGTCCTTCTCTGGGTCGTAAACACCGCCCACATCCAACACTGCATCTAATGTATCCAATACCTGTTGCAGTAAATCATCACATGAGATTATTTACATTATCTATTTGTTAATCTGAAGCAACCATGCTAGCTAAAAGTTTCTCATTTCCGTCAGATGTAAAGAAGGAAGGCAAAAGGAAGCAAAATCATATCTGTGACATTGTAAAAGGATTTAAGTAGAATATTCAAACAGGTACTAAAATATCTATGTAACTTCTACATTCTATTATCAGACTTGTCCATGTAATTCCAAACCATTGATGCCCTAATTTGCAAAAGGGTTTTGAAGTTAAAAACATATTATTGGGTCAAGCAATCATATTATATTGGAAGAAATTTCCCATTCATTGGACATAGGAAACCCCTACAAAACTGACTGTGAAGTGAAGTGAAGTTGTGAAATGGCAAATTTGGCGGAATGGTTACTCAGACCTTGGCATTAGGCGGAAGAAGGTCCATTTTTCTTACACCCAATACTAACATGTGGATTCCTTAATAAAAATTCAAAAAGTTGTGAAATAATGGGAGCGAATGAAATTTGTTTTACCTTGGAATCTCGAGTACGTACGATGTGAGCATCCGTGAACTTGTAAGTGAGGCGAATCATGTAGCAGGCAAGCGCCTCGTCGCAATGGAAGGAGCCATTGTGAGTCCCAACCTTTTTGAGACTATTAAGCTTGCTTCTCTTGGCGGAATGAAGGTCCTCCGCTTGTGTATGCATTGATACAGTGCAGAAGAGGTTAAACCCTGTGCAGGGTTTAAGGATATTATTGGGTGAAGAAATACACTTGCAAAATCCCCTCCGACAATTCTACTCCACATGGAAGGAAAACTGGATCTCCTAATGTTGCTTATGAGCATTCAATGCAGGTATGGAGATTATAATTCAACAGAGTCGGGGTTTTAACAGCTCTGGTCGTTCTCAATGTTTTTCAATTTTTATTTTTTTTATTTTAATTGGTAAGGTGTAATTTTTTTCTTTAATTTTTTATTATCAGTTAATATTGGTAATCTTTTTGTTTAATTTGGATTAGTAAACTTCTTTCGCAGCTTTTTTTCAAGTCAAATATTATAAATATGGAAAAGTTCATTTGAAATTATGATGTTTGACTTAATCTTATATATCTAAATGAAATTATCAAGTTGCTTATAATAAAATAAGTTGAGAAAATCATGGTGCATTTCTCTATATATATATATGTTTTAATTTTGTTAAATGTGTAATTTTATTTTATTTTTGTTTATTTGATCTCTATGCTTATATTTTAAAATTTTGTTTGTTTAAATTTATTTCAATCTTAGTATTTCATATTTGCAATAAAAATTTTCATCTCTTTAAATATAACTCTCACAATATAAGAAATCAATTTATTCTTAAGTTAAAAAGAATATTAATATGTAGATTAAAAAGACAATTGCAATCTTAAATTAGTTAATTATGAACATTTGAAATAATAGAAAAATAACTTCCTTTTGTAAATTTAAAATTTTAACATATACGTGTTCTAATTTCCTTAATGTGTAATTTCATTTTTTCCTTATTTGATCTCTTTGTTTGTATGTTAAAATGTATTTTAAAATTTAGTTTGTCTAGAATTTATTTCAAACTTATGATTTGATATAATAAATTTTGTTTAGAAAAATCTTGTATTGATTTGTTTAAATATAGTTTGTTTTACTATCATGCAATATGTTATTGTTTTTATATACATGTCTACCAAAAAGCACACTTGTAGTGACTGCAATTACTTTTGAACCTTGTCATGTTGTGTTTTTTCTAAATGTGTAACATTATTATTTTCTTATTTGATCTCTAAGCTTATATGTTGAAAAGTATTTTAAAATTTAGTTTGCCTAGAATTTATTTCGACGTTATGATTTGATAGTATTGAAATCTTAAATTCACGCATTCGTGTTCTAATTTCTGTAAATGTCTAATTTCATTTTTTACTTATTTGATATGTGCACTAATATGTTAAAATGTATTTTAAAATTTAGTTTGCCTACAATTTATTTTGATGTTAGAATTTGAAATTTGCAATATTTTTTAAATTTTTGAATTGATTTCATTAGATATAATATGCTTTTTTATGATGCCAACCATTATTGTTTTTATATGCATGTTTACAAAAAGTACACCTTGTTGTGAGTACAAATACTTTGGACTCTTGTCCAACTCGTTTATATGGGTTACAAAGATTGCAATTGGTGCTAACAGGATCTCTCTTCTCATTATAAGTAAATTATGTTTTCCCATTCTTTCCGAGAAATCTCTTCATCTTTAAGTTACTTGACACAAATGTTTGTGAAACTAATTACAAATTACATTTTCATCTAATGCACGACATCAACAATAGATGCAACCAATTATTAAGCCTTTTTTTGACATTCAAATACAAGTTATCAACATCTACTTACCCACACTGTAATTCTATTTCCATTCTTTAAGCATCCACACTATGACGCTAACAACGCACTTTTTCATTACAGGAACTCTCTATCACAAACGACCTCTAACAACTTTGATTGTTGCCTAAACCTTTCAAAGCCAACTTATTTTGTATGTTATCTCATGGATCGTGGTCTCTTAAAACTTTACCAATATTTCACAATTTGAAATCTCTTAAAATTACTAATTTACTGCATTCAAATACTCCTCCAATCTTCCTATCGGCCTCTCACAAGCACCTGTGGATGCTTTTGCTAGTGGTAATCTTTTTGTTTGAATTTGGATTAGTAAACTTCTTTCGCAACTTTTTTCAAGTCAAATATTTTTTTATTTAATCCATTTTCTTTTGGGGAAGGATTAGGTGGAGAGAATGTTTTTTCAGCTTACTACTAAAGGATTTAGGGATCTTTATTCCACCAAATTCTAGTAATGAATGATTTGGTCTCATCTTTTATTCAAGTTGAGTGAATGAAATATTTGAATAATGCCGAAAAAGACATATATTTTTATAATATTTATTTGAAAAGAAGTTGATAGATAATAATTTTACGCAATTTTACTTATGGAAGGATATTGTATTTACTAACAAATCTATCATATTCTCGCAAGTTACACGTTGATAGATGATATATGGGACATCAATCTAACGCCACCCTTTTGTCACTTTTGAAAAAAAATATTGAAGGGGAAAAGGGGCTCTAAACTCAAATATCTAGATTTTTCAATTGCTTTTTCAAATAAAAATTACACAATGAAGGGTAAATGGATGTAGAATATGAAGTTGTCTATTTAAATTGACATCTTACATATTACACTCCATTGCCACTCCTAGTTGTCATTATCAGAGGTTATGTCTATCAACATAACAAAGATGTTTCGTATGCGAAAATGATCACTTAAGTGTTGTCACATTAAGTTTGTGAAATATCCATTCCTTTTTTATGTTTATCTTTTAATATTATTCTTGATTTTATGTTGTTTTGTCTAGTCTCACCTCTTCAAACAAGGGAGTTAGAGTGAGAACTTTCAAGTTGTTCTTGTATTTGATTTGAATGTTGTTATAAATCGGGCATCCATGATGTAGTGTCATTATGTCTCCACCAACCCTCGATCAAACATGTTCTCTTTTTCTTTTAAGTGATGTCCACCTATCTATTTTACATCTAAGATGATGTGAGCTAGCTCTTAGTTAAGCCTACAACATATTCATCTTCTACTTGATGTCTACTCCTATAGAGTCCTATGGAGGCTTTTTGGTCATGATCGTAAGTAATATTGAATTTTAGCACGGTAATTTGTCTTCCACCCATATTTTTTTGTCCATATAGTCTTACCCTAAATTTTTCCTTCGCATGCATTTTTATTTCCTCGTTGTTTGGGCACTCTTACATGTTTATGGATCAATTCATAAACCCCTCATTTGTCTTCATGGAAAGGAATATATGTTGTTTTGGTAATGTATTTTTTTCTAGCTAGTTATATGCAAACTACGCTAAATATGTGGATTCCACATTTTAAAAAATAAAATAGATTTATAGTAAGGAGGGCGGATATAATCTTAATAGGAAAGTTCCATGTATTGGTATCCATTTTTCTTAATAGTTCAAAGTGGTATGTACAGAAATGGAAGTGTGCATTTTCAAAAAGATGTTATGTGTGTTTTATAGAGTTGATATTCTTCAATATTTATCTATTTTGCTTGGGTCGATCATTTTGTTCAGGAAAAAACTCAAATTAGAAGATCTTATTTAAGGAAAAGATGGGAGCCTATGTATAGATGAATATATAAGAGTAGTTTATTGGAATACAATCTTTAATTTATGTAAGATATTACCACTACATTTGTAAATAGTATTAATGAAAGACTTGCAAAATATCACAAAATAATAATTATGGGCAAGAATAGATCCATAAAACATGATCCCATAATCATCACATGGTTGATTGTTGTGGATTTTCCAATAATATCGATTTTTTAATTCGAATGTACAAATTAAAATTTACATAGTATTACACACTTTTCCTCCAAAAAAACTAGCTAATAATGATATGAGAATGTGGAAAATAAATTTTACTTAATATACTAGATCAATTATTCTAATAGAATTTATTTTGGACTCTCAAGAGTTATAAATATTCCTTATATTCAAGAGGGGTCTTATATTTTAATTTGATGGGATAGCTTAAGCTTAAATTTTTCTAAGCAATAAATTAAATATCTTGCTCTATGAAAAACATCTTTTGATTTCAAACATGTCAAAAAAATTATGACTCAAAAAAATAAAATGGAATTAGTTCACAATAAAACGAAATAAGATTCTATGTGACAATTTCAACATGATTAAAAGTAGAGAAGATAAAAAAACCATCCTACTAATGTGTCTTGCACCGAAAAAAAAGGGAGGCGTAATTTTAAATATATAATAAATTATGGTTGTGATATTCCTACCACTTTGGGTGCAAAGGGTGTGGCCTAAGTGCTCGCCAGCCACCCACCCAGGTTCTAATCCCCAGGGCCCATGGGACCGGTTACCCTTGCATTTACACAGCCGGTTGGGAGGACTCACCCTACATTAGTGCGCCATGAAGTGTGCCAGGTCGTTGGGTCATTAACTCCTGTAGTATTAAAAAAGATATTCCAACCACTTTGTCCCCTCTCCACTAACGTCCCTTGGTTCACTAAGTCTAACCTTCACTAAGGTGTTGAACAATTGGTGAAACAACTTGATAAACTCTGTTATTTATAGACTAGAATGTTTTAACCTTTTCCAAAAAAATTGGCTACCGAGTTGTTTTCATTTCTAGAGCATTTCACTTGAACCATAAACCTTATAAAAATTTGAGATTAAATGGCTTAGTCTATTACTGCAAAATGTCAAAACCAAATTTTATTTAAACACATTACATATGAACCATGCTTAGACCATGAAGCATATTGTGTAAATATGGAACATTCTTACCCACCTAGATGATCATTCTTTTGGATTGAATGGATGGAAAACTCCATTCATTACACAACTTTGTACTTGCTAACTTATGGCTTCACTTTGTCAAGTTATAATCGATTTTAAAGGATCTACATATATTGAAAATGTCCATTCACACATCTCACAATTTTAAATAAAAAGTCATAAAACGACAAAGCCTTTAAAGTTTCTATCAATTTTAAATCAATCCATAAACTTCTTTGAAACACTTTAACTACTTCCAAATCTTCAAACAAAAGTAAACTCTCACAATACCAAACTTAACATCAAAATACATGACAAATATGTGTAAAGTTGTTAGGAATAATAGTTAGTGCTCACATGTGTTTAGGCTAGTATGTGAGTATTATTAGTGTTGTAGGTTAATAATATTATTAGTAGGTTGTAATTAGATGAGTTATATGATAAAGTGTGTTGTGAAAATAAATCACATAAGAGATTGTGGAGAGATTTTGGGAATGTGAGTTTTGGAACAACTGGACTATATTGAGAGAGTGCTTATTGATTTAATAAATTTAAATCTAATGTAAAGACACTACTAATCAAATAGATAAATAGTAAACATGTGAGATCAAGCAAAGGAGATACAAGAAAGAATGCAAAGTAAGGGAATAAGGATGATTTAGCTTGAAAACGATGATATGGATTGATTTTGGGTTGATGAATGGTCTATAACAACTAATTATAGACCGCGTAAGCTTCTTATTCTAAAATTGGAGAGTGGCGATCTCAAGGATAAGAGTGCTAGAAAGGGGCAACGCCTCCCATGGCGCTAGCGTCTGTTATGGGTGTTGGTGTCTCATTGAATAGCTTGGAATCTAGTTATTTCTATGTCACTTAGTGTCACTCCTTATTCGTTGTAGGTCACATTTGATTCGTTATGTCACACCTATACATGAAAAAAAACCCTAGATAACTACACAATATTCAAGCACACATTAGATGAATAAAAATATGCATATGGTTAAATCAGAATGACCTCTTTCGATCACCCCAATATGATGATTGTTACCAAGTGTTACGTATTGTTCCACTACATTTTAGTCTCAATGTAGTTCTAGTGTGTGTGTGTGTGTGTGTGTGTGATTAGAATAATGTCCCTTGAGCTAAATTTCCTAGTGCCAATCGCACAAGAAGATAACAAACTACAACTACTTTATCCCAAACGTAAATGTGTTGTATAGAACTCAAAATAGCTCCCCTATGCAATCCTAAAATGAAGTACTTGGTGTAATAGACGAGAAAATATTAGCTCCTTGTAATATTATATGCCTCTTGAAATGCTTGCCCCCATAATGAGGTTAAATAAGACATGTATATATATGATTCCTTTGCTTAAGTTTCTTCATTAACAATTGAAAGGTCAACCAAGGGTGATAAAAGAAGACAATAAAGAAGTAACATTTGAAAGATCAAAAAAAGAGATAAAGTGGACGAGAGGGAGGATAGAGGCACCCGTGTGCTCCTATCCCTAATGGATGGTCCTGTTCAAGTTCCCAAAAGGATAAACAATGAAATCAAATCAAGTTCGGATGTCGACTAGTATGAAAAACTATAAGTTGTCAATCAGAAATATCAAGCAACAAAGATGGAAAGGATAAAAGCAATATCAATGCAAAGTAACAAGGTGTTAATGAGTAATTCTATTTCTTAGGAATCATGTATATAAATGATGTATTTAGAGGCCATATGTACATAGTGAGCGTGTGAATTAGTGACCACATTTTCCCACACTTCCCGCTAGTGAAGAAGGATTCGATAGCATAAATTAGAACAAAAAGCGTAACTTAGGGAGTCGAAAGAAGATTATGGCGTGCCAAATGGAATAATGTAAAACATATACCATGAAATTATAAGGAGATGAAAGGATAAGGATCCTAGGGGTGACCTTTTTCATGCATGGAGTGATAATGATGTGCGCGCGTAGTTCCTTGGAATGTCTCCTTTGTTGGAGTATGTTTGATATTTTCTTCATGGTTGTTTGTGTGTTTTGCCTTTGTCGGGGTAGGATAGGACCTCCAAGAGAAAATAAGTGTAGTTAATGCTTTAAGTAAACACAATTGAACTTTAACTTTAAAAATATGTATAAATGAAAATGCATATTAGAAAAAGTAAACCAAGTGGTTAGAGTACATTTGGAGGGTTGAGCGAGAAAGGGATAGAAATTTGATTTAGACTCGTGCTTATGAACTAGTTGGAATAACATGAAGTATTTAGGATTTCTATCGCCACACTAGGGATTTGGGCATCTTTTTGCTACACTTCGGATCCAGGCATTTTGTCACTGCTTAAGGAAAGTGTATAGGAGAGTAGTCTATTTTTTCCTACAATCTTTAACACTTCCCCATAGATAAGTGCCACTATAGATGATCACAAAAATGATTTATAACTTACCTCAAGTTACACATTGTACTAGACATATCGTTATCTTGGATATGCCCTAGGTTCCATTCCCTTATTTAGTTCATGCTTTGGTTCCTGAATTAGTAGTTAGTTCATGTTAGTAATTGATTACAATCTAAAGCTGGTAATGTAACTATCAAAGGCTGGATAATATGTAATTGTCAAATTGTCGAAATTGATGATCTATTTTTCCCCCATTATAAGGGCTCCCATGTGAGACACTAGTGCTCGAGACATTCCTATTCGATCTCGTCACTTCTACACCCGGGATGTGAATTTTGGCCAATTCTATTTCTAGCCCTGTTCATATAACCGATTATTATGTTCCTATTGTTTGTGTTTTGGTAATTGGTTTTGTAAATTTTGGGAGGGTGAAAAGGTTCACCCAATTTTTCCCCACTCATTTGGGGTGCATGAGATGAACAAATATGAATGAATCCCAAACGAGGAAGACTAAAAATGATGTGCACATTTGATAAAGGAATCCCACAGGGAGAATAGGGATTACACATGGTAGTTACCATTGTGCATGCAAAACAAGGGGAATACTAGCATACAAGTGTTAGTGACAAATAAGAAATGCACACTGAAATAACAACTATTAAAGGCATATAGGAAAACAACAAACAAGGACTCAATGAGTAGTTGGTTGCATACATGGGACACCACTCAGGATGTCACAAGACAATCGAGCCATCAAGGCTTGTGCAAACAAGGTAACAAGCAAACATAGGGCATAACCCACAAATAATGATAAACAAAATATAAACAAATCAAACAACCATGAATGGAAGGAGTCTGCAAGGAAAATGCTACACATGAAGCACTCGTTAGCATGTTAGGAAAGATAAGTAGTATGCGATAATGTAATATTTGAATATAGGAATGAAAATGTGAAGTATTGCATGAAACCCTACTAATATTAGCATTTAAATGATAAAAATTGAGTTGTGTTGCATGATCTTGCCCATTTTAGCTTCTGCATGATCCAAATTTGGATTATAGGTGAAGAAATCAGCTAACATTAGCAAATTTGATCATTTCTTAGATTGCTTTTGTTTTTGGTCGATCTTGTCAACTTTACGGAGAACTCGTGGAATGGAGGAGCGTTTCTTGTGTTCCTCCATTGACCAATTAGACTCGATTAATTGTGTGCATGTGGGTCTAATAGGGTTTTGGGGAACTCTAGGAACATTGACAATGTTCTATTAGAGCCAATAACCCCGATTTTACCGATCAAATTGTTATGTCTTCCTTGTGTGATTTTAACGATTATTCGAGGCACAATAGGAACTTTGGAGTGGTTCCAAAGGTTCCGATAAAACCTACTATCACCGAATTCTATTTCCATTTCCCTCTTCCTCTAGATCTTTATCGGTTATATGGGGAACTCTATGAATATTGACATTGTTCCTTTAGTGTCATCACCCTACCATGTATGATCCCCATTACTTTGGAGGGTATGCGGTCATCGGAGAACGAGGAACATTGTTCTACTACCAGGGAATGCATGCAAGTCTCACAATATTCTCGCCTTCGGGGTTTGGGATCTCATCCCAATAGGGTGTTTCCAACTGCGAAAAGAAAGGAATGAAAGAGAGGATGAAGGAAAGAGCAGGTCCGAAGGGAGAAAAGAAATGAATTCCAAAGCAGAAAGGTCAGAGGGTTTATGTTTTGGGATTGGTAGTAAACAGAGCCAAACCTACTTACATAAACGAGCAAAGCAATACTGATGAATAAATGACAATAAAACAGAAGTAAATTCAACAGAACAAACACACAGATCTAACGTAAGAAAGATCCAATGCAAATAACACATGTATTCAGCACAAAGTCTAAATATTGTATTAATAATTCTTTCTGTTACAAAAAGCTCAAAGTCTTTTCTCCTCACTTCTATTTTTCATCTGAAAGATATTCACTCATGCACAATACAACAAGTATTGGGGTATTTATAGAAGAAGGAGAGAAAAGAAGGCAAAAAGGAGCCAACCACCTATTTACAAAGATATTTACAAAATATCTACAAGGAGATACAAAATATCTTAAAGTCATGTTGACTTTTGACAACTTGATGGATGACATCATCTCATGGTGCAACATGGATGATGTCATCATTTGTGCCAACATACTTTAGATATTTACAAAAAGAAAGTCGAAGAAGAGAGAGAAGAAGAAGAAGCCACTATTCATCATCGTCATCCTGCGGCCGAAAGGGAGTAGCCTGCTTTTGCTGCTCAGGTGACGAGATGTGGAATTGAGCGCGGTATTCCATGAACTTGCTGATCATGGGCCCTAGTTGATCCTGGGAAGGATCCTTGTGTCGCTCACTGATCACCTCGCAAGTCTCCCGCTCGTCTATGAGCTTCTCTGGGAGTTTGGAATACTCTTTCTCTGCTTCTATGAGGAACCCGATGAAGTCCCGACAGGCCAGCAGGTTATTGATGGACTCTGCGTCAAAAGAGACCTCTGGCCCCAGCCCTCGTGACACGATCTCTTTAAAGATCTGGATGGTTTCATCAACTTTTCTTAAGGCGAAGGAAGGAGTAAGCAGCCCTGGAGACATGTTGAGAACGATTTGTTCCATTTGGTGCATCGTGTCCAGGGCTTCTTCCTTTACCTTATCGATTTTTTCAAGGACAAACTCCAGTTGATCCATCCGGTAGTCCAGAGTGGAAATGACTTTATTGAGGGCCCTGGGATGGCCGAAGACGCCGAACTTGACTGCATCTTCGATCAACAAATCGAACATTTGTCAAAGGTCTCATGCCGCAGCCTCAAAGATGGTCCAAACTCTTCGATATGGGTCCTCGCTAACGCTGGAGCTCTTTATTCACCTTTTTGATGTTTAGATATAAATCAGAGAACTTGGCGATCACTCTTTCACTGTCTTTGAGGATCTGGCTCCTCCAAGCGGAAACTGCCATACCCTGCTCGCCGATCTTTGCATATTCATTAATTTTATCCTGGCTCAGAGGCTCAGGAGTCTCGGCGGCAACAGGGAGGTGCACCGCCCATCTTCTCGTAAGGCTTGGAGCAGATGTTTGTTTTGCTCTTTCAAGCAGCCTTTTTCTTCTTTTTGTTTCTCAAGCTTTCGCAGAGGGCGTCGATCAGATAGGGCCTCTCCCGAAGGCTTTTAAGACGTACCCATCTGTGACTCGAGTCACCGTGTAACTGTAGGAGATGATCCTTTTATCCTCGAGGGGATTGGGGTATGCGATCTCCATTACCCTCTCTCCCGAAGCACTCGAGAGAAGCGTGTGACAGCTTCGTTTTTTCCCTTTGGACGGGATTACGGAAAAGTCCATCGGAGCGATGGGAACTTTCCTTTTCACGACTTAAGTGCTGGGAGATCCAGGCTGGACTTATGGGAGAAGGGCCAGAAACAGAGAAGGGACAAATGCAGAGTAGAAGGGAAAAAAGTGGAGACACTTGGAGGCGGCATCGAGAGGGAGGCCGAAGAAGTGCTCACGGGAGGAAGAGATACTGCAGGAGAGGAAGACATAGGAAGGGAAGGGAGCTCAGAGATGAGGGAAGAAATGGAGGGGGACAGATCCGCAAGAGAAGAGAAGATGGACGAAGAAGCGGGAGGAACAATAGAAGAAGGGGGAGAGGACACGACCAAAGGGATGGTCGCTTGAGTCACTCGAGGAGGGGAAGGAGGAGAAGAAGAAGAAACAGAAGGGACCTCGATTGTTGTAGAAGTAGTGACATCCTGAGTGGATGGGCCTATTGGAACATCTTCTTCCGCTTCTTTCTCGGGGAAGCCAGTTACAACTTGTTCTCGTGCATGCATAAGGAGGACTTTCAGAGCTTCCTCTCGAGTGGTGCCGGATTCACCTCTTTGCCTTTTCCTTTGCCTTTAGGTCATTGTTTTGATCTAGAGGTGCGTTACCCAACGAGAGGTTGTGAAATCGACCCCGAGGTAGATGAGTCCGCTCATTCGCACCAATGCTCTTCTCTCGCGCAGAGTTTCTCGACCCTTTCCTCAATTGTCTCGAGGTGCTTTGTTTCTATCAATCACCGCAAAAGGCCAATCGTCCCCACCGTATCAAGATATACTTGATCCACTTCCTCCTCGCAGTTTGGTAGCCTTTGGGGACGATGGCTACCCCATACTAGATGATTTCTGCCAATGCCAAACGAGAATGGTCCTTCCTCCTGAGTTCCACCTCATGATATAGGTCGATGTAGATATCCTCGATCTGAGGGATGTGGATTGGATCGAGCTTAGCCCTCGGCAGACAATTCCTCGGGTCGAAGGTGGGTCTTGCTGGGAAGTCATGTTTCAAATTGAGCAGCTCCAGCTCTGCAAACATGTCTTTTGCCTTGTGATGAGAAAGACATGTATATCTACCCACTGTGAGGGGGAAAGGAGTTCCACCCTTCTTTCTTTTGAGGCACTTCTCATGGTAGGTGATTAGCCTCCTTGATGACAACTCTAGTAGAATCAACTTGGGTCCAAAGATACCTTGGCAATCTAGTTGGCTCTCCCAAGAAGTTACCGCCCTCGATAGGTGAATGTGGGGAATTGGGTGAACAGGCCCCCATTTCTCTGGGGTCACTATGCTCTTGGTCGTCATGACCGTAAGTCATATTTGGCCTCAACAAGCAGATGATGAAGTAGAAAATGCATCGTTGATCTTGGTAAATTGAGGGATGCTATTTTCCACTCCTCCTCGATAGTATTCATATATTTTGACCGGGGCCAAACCCCACTCCGCATCGAGCCGGATAGTCCCTTTCGAAAGTCAGCAAAGATAAACAACATAGGAATTCATGTAGAATCTTCCCTGTCAGGGGAATTGTGCACTGCTCGATATCGTGCCGCTTATAATTTCGCCCATTCAAGCGTTGATAGGCACATTTTTGTTCATGGTTTCTAAATACCGCAAAGATCCATTTTGGTGGAAAAGTGGCGCATCAGAAGCCCAAACACCCCGCTCAGAACGTGATGGTGTCACCGAGCTCCTCTCGAAAAAATCATGCGGTGAATGATTTGTGGCCAACGGGTCACTACCTTTTTATTCTTCGATAGACTTCTGCTCATCACCGCATGCACCGATCTTCATTGTCGTCCCATGCCTGATGCAATCTCTCGGGCCGACGGCCACAAAGTGCCGGTGATGAGGAATGCCGAGTATTATCTCAAAGTGGAGGGCAAAGTGAGGTTGATTACGACTCGCTCTTCTCATTTACGACACACCTTGTGTCTTTATTATAAAGACCGGCAACCACCATCATGAATTCATTGTTAACTGCGCTGACTGGGATTCCTCCAGCGAAGTGCAGGGCACTGCCTATTAGCTTGTCCATCCATGGACTTCTTGTGACCTTCTGAGTCCTGACCCAGAATTCCTCCAAATCAATATGACCCAACTCTGAGTCTCTGATGTCCAGGTCACACTCGGCCTGGGAGTCGGGCATTCTGACCCTCTGATATTTATACTTCATTTCTTCCTCTGTGAGCTTGGCCTTGCCTTTGGATTTGGTAGGCCTCTTGCTTGATGTTGACATATGTTCTTCTCGAGTTTAATTGTTGATCCGCAAGAATAAGACGTGAAACCCAATCGAAGAAAGCCGTGTCAGCTGCTTGATTTTCCATTGAAATGCTGACAGAAGAAAGAGTTAGCAATTTTGAGGCTTCAGGGCGCATGGCGCATGAATATTACAGATTGCAGAGCTAAATAGGCAAGGCGCACAGGAAAAGGGTGTTGCAGGAGATAAATCAGCGCCAAAGGGCGCATGGCGCATGACATCGTAGGTGCATTTTGTGTTATTGTAAGGACAGTGCACCTGCGCCATGTGGATGCATTTTGTAAAGGGCGCACGAAATCTTTATGTTACATGGGAACAGGATGCGCCCGTGGCGCATGGATCTTTCATGTTGCATGGAACTTCGGTGCGCCAAAGGCGCATATATGGTTTGTGTAACATGTGCTTTTGGCGCGCTTAAGGGAACTTGGCGCGGCACATGGAGGGTCTTGCACAACATGATGTTGCTGCGATGAGGAACGCGCCTGCGCCTTTATAGCTTAACACTGGGCGCATATGAAAGAGCATTACATGGAATGTTGGTGCGCCAAAGGGCGCAGAATTCTTTATGTCGCATCCAAGTTTGATGCGCCAAGGGGGCATGGGAAGCATTTGCAAAGATGCGAGGGAAGTGCACCATGAGGGCGCATCTTTTTATGATGTAGAAAGGGGGAAAGCGCGCCATCGGGGCGTGTATCTTTCATGTCATAGGCGGCAGATGATGCGCCGAGGGCGCAAAATCTGCTTTTAATGTTGCATGGCGAGCTCATGCGCCAAAGGAGAAAAAGTTTTTTTTTAGTTTTGATCTTCTCTAAAATCACCGAGGTGTTTCCACATATGGCTTAGCTTTTATAACAAGGTTCATTGTAGGATATGAAGAGGTGCTATACCAAAAGGGTTTTCAAGCTATCATTTTTTAGGACAGAGCTTCCTCTTCCAGCAGATCTGGAAAGAGGAGGAAATGTGGAAAGGCAGCAAGGGGGGGGAGCAAACTCATAATCTATTCTTTTCAATCCATACTGAACCAACCTAGCAGCCAAAAACTACAAAAACAAAACGCATGAAAGACAGAAGGCCACTTACCCGGATATAAACGATGAAAAAGCGTGAGAACGGGTCCACAAATCAATTCGAAAGCGACGGGGCTGGTGTGCTGACAAGCTCAGAGAAAAATCACGTGTTTTGCATCGGTGACAATGACAGCGCAGACGCGCCTATATATAGGCGAGGCAGCAATAAATGCGCCACCAACTTTTTAAAGGGGCGCACCAAATGAGCTGTCGACATGAGAAAACATGCGCCCTTTGGCGCACCGAAAGACTTGTCAACATGAAGATATGTGCGCCTATGGCGCACCGGAAGTGGTGTTGACAGAGGAAAATGTGCGCCTTTGGCGCACCAAAAAGAGGCGCAACAAATGATCTGTCGACAGGAAGGCGCATGCGCCTCGGCGCACGCAGGAAGCCTTAACAGGCAGAGGCGCACCAAAACGCCTGCTGACACAAGAAAACATGCGCCAAAGGTTTTAAAGGGGGCGCATCAAAAGTTGATGTTGCATAGTCATTCTATGCGCCCGCCAAAAAGACCAAAAAACGACTAAGTTCGAAAACCAGATTTCCCGGGAAGGGATTTTGCAACGTTCCGAACGCAAGGAGTCCCTCAAACTTGCCCCAATTGACTTAAATTTTTCCAGTTTGACCAATTCAACCCATTTTTTTGCCATTTGTGACCAACTCCTTGGCGGTAAAGGCCTAACAAGATGGAGGATTGACCAAAACACCCAAAAATTTTCGCTAACCTACCAAAAATTTGAATTTTCCTTGATGACAAGACACCAAAATCATTGAAATAACCTAGAAGGTGATTTTGATAACAAAGGCATACACAATAGAGATGGTAAATTGAAAACAATATTTGATACTTTAAATATAGATTCTATTTATAGATCCAATTGTAAAACTATTTTCTAATTGGAATATTATTTGGTATGTACGAACATCTGCGAAAAAATTATGAATAATGGACTTTATCATATTTATAAGTTGTAAGAATACTAGTAGATATGTATGCAAAATGTGGAAAATGTGAACTTTTAAAAAAATGCCTAAAACATGTGTAGTCTCATGGATTGCAATGATTACAAGATATGCAAAAATGGATTTCTTAAAAGATTTTAGAAAATTTTAAGAAAATGCAATTGGCAAGTGTAAAGCCATATTACATATCCTTTTACAACATCCTCCTAACATATGTCAAAATGGGAGCTTTAAAACAAGGCATGAACAACCATAAAAGCATAATGGAAGTTGTTTTTGTTAGATGTAGTTGTAGGTGCTCTAATAAATATGTAGTTGAAAATACCTCAAAGAGATGTGGTCTTATGGAACATTTCTTGACCATGTAAGCTTCATTTTTTGTTTTATTAGTATGTAATAAAAACTTCTTTATCATGTACATACACTAATGTTCTTTGATTTAAACTAGGGTTTTATAATGATCTTGGACCTTGCTTTCCAACTGAATCATTTCAATGTTCTAAGTATTTTCTTCATGTCTTTCCTTATTCTAATTATCTTGCGTAAAGATGTAGCAAACAAATCGAGAAGAGGTCACGCAGTGTACGGTTTGGTTTGGAAATGGATGGTGTTAACCCCTTTTCTAGTATGTCAAATAGCTACTCTATGTAGTCATTACTACTGATAAACTATAATATTACTCTATGATTCATTTGTAATGAGCATTTAATGTTGTCATTATTGGTAATTGGTAAGCACTAACTAAAAAATATGGTTATGTACCTATAACCCTTAATCGATGAATTGCAAGCATTATGGCATGGATTTTTAATGTATGGCCTTTCAAAACCCATTGGTTAGAGAAGTTCACTTGTTATGGTAGCTTATGCTGGACTATCCATTATTTTCCTAGGGTGGCTATTTGTCTAGGTATTTCTCATATGTTAAAATTTGGAAATAAATGGTCATTTGTATATTTGTGTGTGTGCATTTTTGCATTATAAACCGAATTTTTTGATCACTTCTATATGTATGTATCTCAAAAAAAAGGAAAAATATGATTGTCTAAGGTGCGGTGATCAACTATGTGGAAGGTCATCCAAAGATCTAAAAAATTGTATATGAAGGCCATCAAAGGTTCTTGCACGATGGAGCATGAGTACCATGTTAAAAAGAAAAATAAGTTTGATGGAAAACCTGATATTAGAGAACCTCCAAAACTTATGTCACATGGGGATTGGTATAAATCCTTCACACAAGCATGCATAATATCAAATGTGGATATTCCTCCATATTGGTGGAGAGATCAAGTATGGTTGTCTAAAATTAGCTACAATGTCACATCCCGCAATTTCATCTATTTCATCGAAAGGATAAGTCATAAAATGTTGAATGGTTTACAAAGGTGGGGGAATAAGCCATGTTGCATAGTTGAGTATGCAGCTACACGTGCACATGTATATCTTGAAAATGATATAAACACTTACGTGTAGTTGCATGCGCAACTGCGAAACAACGCTTGTCGTCCAACATTCATAAAGTACTTAGAATTTATAACTTATTATTGTTTTTCTTTGTTGTATGAGATTACTTTACCATGTTGTGTGCGATGATTTTAGTACATGATGTGCTATTTAATTTTTGTACTTGTAATAAATGTGGTAATGCACCTTACTATGTTGTGTGTTGTGAGTTATAAATTTTGTTGAAAGTAATGATTTGATGCATCGATATTGTTTGGTTACTTTATCTAATATTGATCTTATGGTTCATCTAGCTTTATGGAAATAATGATTGGATAATGTGAGGGATCTATACATGGTTGCAATAGTATTATTTCAGTATGGAAACATAGTTTGACTTCATGATGCTAACCTTCTTTTGTTATCATGGCGGTCAAAGGTCATAAAGCATAATAGTGGTCCCCAACAAGGGGCAGGTAAATACGGGACCGTCAAGGTAAAAAGTTCAAAGTTGGTTTAATGATGTTTTTATCAGCAAGTAAATTACAATTTAATGTGTTGTAAGAAAATATTAATCCAGTTTATTGATCGTAGATTATTTACTGATTTTTAATGGATTAACCATAACACATGTAATATGTATTTGATGATCATGTTTAACATCATGCATTGTGTATAAACTTGTTGGGTTGATCATTGTCTTCAATTGATCGATACTCCCTTGGCAATTGATACTTTCTTGTGCCGGTCTAAGACCTCAAGGAAAACTGAAATATTATTAATTGTTTTAAAATTTTCATTAGTAAGGCAACTGTTATAAGGATGGTATGAGTGTTATAAATCATGTTACTTGCCATTTGATTGTTATGTTGATTTGATCAAACTTCATTGGCTTGATATATAAAAATATGAGTTATAAATATTGTTTGCCTATTATTGGGTGACAATATGGTCTTCAACCCCATCGTAGTTAATTGTTGAAATTTAACATATTGATATATGGTCTCGGACCATAGAGTTGTGGGCAATGCAATGTTTATTATTATGGAATTAACTATGCCATGCAAGTTATTAATTATTGTTTAAGGGAATTAAACCATTCACAATCTTGTCAAATCGGAAAAAGAGTTGGAGGGTAGCATAAAATTAGAAAGACCACGACATGACACCGTATGTATTTATGGCATTAAATGTGTTGGGACAACTTCTCGAGAGTTTGAATCTTCCCAAAGAAGCTAACCCACATGAAACTTAAGGTTATTCTTTGTCTTTGTCTTTGGGTAGTTCGAGCACCTCTTTCAATCGTGTGCATGGAAGTTTTAGGTATAGTTGCACTTGAGATTTTTGTGGAAGATGGGAGGCATTTACTTGGGGCTTTGACAATATTTACTTTCCTATAAATATGAAAGGGGATAGAGGTATATCAGGTGTTTGAATTTTGGATATTTTTAAGGAAGAAAATGTGAAATCCTTGTTGCTCGTGTGTTTTGGTTCTTCGACGTGAGGAAAGGAGTATTGAAGAATTTTTAGAAAACTAACAGGCATGGGTTTATTATCTCACATCTTGTTTTTATATTTCAATCTTGATGAGTATGAGCACTTGTAGGATTATTTGTTTGTATAAGAATGTTTGAAAAGTGATTCGAGTGCATTTTCTTTAATGGGTGACCTATATAATTACTCTATTGTAAAGAATGCTTGAAAATAATTTTGATTGTGTATTCTTTAGTGGGTGTTTTTGTCTCAAAATTTTCCCCTTCATGAACTATTATAAATTTATATGGTTTGCATGGAGGTCATATACATATATATATATATATATATATATATATATATATGACGGTTCCATAGGTGGGTTTGGATCATAGGTGTGTTGTGCCCTTTTTGCAAAGTTTTGTCATTGTTGAATATATCATTGTTGATATAAGATATATACATTCGAGTACATGTTTATAGAACTTTTTTAAAGGGTTTGGAGCATATGCACACCTAAATTTGTTACCAAATAATAGTTACTCCATTTGGGTATCTCGCTTAAGTAGTTCATTCAACTAATTAGAAGCTATTAAACGTGGAAAAAAATAGTAAAGATTCTCTAGACTTATTTAGAATAAATGGGGACCCTTACCAAATTAAGTTTTGAATTTGATTAAACTAAAATGTTTGACATGTGCGTGGATATTTTTACTATCTCGTAATTTTATATTTTGTTGGGGTTCATGTTATGAACTTATAAGAAGTATGAAGTGTAGAGGATTAATTAGATCTACCCTCTATTAATGGTCTTCGGTATATTTGGAGTCTTTTTCATAAGGGAAAAGGTTGTTGGATTGTGAAAACACTGCATAGTTAACTCGACGGTTTAAGATGAAAACCAATTCTTGAATTAAATTCCTTAGGAATTAAATGATCTTAAGGAGAACTCTTATTCTTCGTGATCAACGCTATGAAACAATGGTCATGATTCAACTTGGACTGGTAGATTATCCTTGCTATACCATTTATGAAATAAGATTTAGGATAATGTCATTTTCTTACATTGTTATGGTGTGAAAAATGATGTCATAGATGTGAATGGGTTGAATTAAAAGAGAACTTGTATTTTCTTCTTCACTTAAATTTATGAATAACACCTTACTTGGTTGAAAAGTTATAATTCTCTATTAGGAAAGGATAAAAGTCGATAACAATGATGATTTTAGTACTGTGGAAGATTGTGTTTCATTGTGTTCATTTGTGCATTTAGTAGGAAATGATTATAGTTATATAATACTTTAATAGACCACTTATTCTTATTAGATCTTTACCTTGTCTTTTTATAGGAAATATTTCATTAGTTGTCAAGTGAAAATTTACTATGTTGTGATAGGTTGTAATTTAACAACATGATTATGAGAAATGAATCCCATGCCGATTTAGAGAGTCGACCATATACAAATATTATTTTCAAATTGCACGTTTTGATAAGTATTATGAAAAGGGTAAAGAATTTGGATTTCATCATATTTGATTGATATTGTATTGGTTTATATGATGTAATAAATGTACTTGTATTTGATTAAAAGCGAAAGTATAACTTCACAAATGAATAAGGCAATTTAAGGCCTGTTGTAATTTGTTATTGATTACATTATCTTTATGTACTTTAATAATGAGGTTTTAACCTCCATTATATGAATATATGTTGTTATTTTTAGCATACTTGTGTTTTACGGAAATTTTATAATGTCAAAATTATGGTAGAATATGAATGCAATATTGAAAGTACAATATGATGATTGGTTTTCACTATGAATTGTTGATTAAATAGAATAATGCTAACTGTTTCTATAATATCGTTATAATCAAATGAATAGATTTAATGAAACAATAATGAAACCAAGAAGATATGAAGTGAACTTCAAAGATAAGTAAATATGTTGTAAATGTTTTTATTTATTTATTATTGGTAAATAGTTTTGAAGGGACTATACCCTGTTACAAAGAAGGCTCACCAAACCTGTATAACAATGAAGAAACAACGACAAAAGATCAAAAACCAGATGTAACATTGTTTCCAAAGGTAACCAAAACCGGTTACAACAAGAAGCAAAAAAAAAGGAAGTAGTCTACAAAGAAGACCGCAAAGAAGCATCATCTACACAGCAAAAGAAATGCACAAAATGGCCTCAAAACCGAATTCCACCTATCAAAATTCCGCAAATATGTTTTAAATGTTGTACACAAATAGAACCGATGATAATTGTTAGATTATTTGCTTGAAACAACAAGAAATAAATTGCTACCTTTTAATGAAAGTAACATACATCTTTAAGATTAATTATAGACATTCTATGTATGAAACTAATTTTGTTGTTCTATAGTGTGGTAAAAGATATGACGTTATGTAACAAAGTACAAAAGTACATTAAAAACTCATGAAGTGGTACAAATGTACATATATGTCTTAAGTAAACTAAAACAAATCTAGTATATATTAATAGGCATTAATGACGTCTAATTAATGCTATGAAATGGTTTAAGTCTTATACTTGACTAAACATAACCCTTGAGCATAAACTGATATAGTTGATTAACATGCAATAAGAGTTACATATATTGAACAATGACTCGTAGAGATCACTACATACCTCTATCATGATTTAGATAACATAATGATTAGTAATCGATGATAGGAATCATGACATGACCTTCGTGTCATACGAGTCATGCCCATACTAGTTTAGGATGGCTATAGGGAGAGGAACGGACACATAATTACTTAGGTCATTACATGAATGTACATTTTCTGTAGGGATCCCAAAGTAGTACTAGCATGAATCGCATGACCCGGATGCCAAGTTCTGGTAACCTGCAACTTCATTATTTGAACTTGCTAATTAATATACATGATTAGTTAATATGAATAACTTAATAAGTAAACACCATAAATAAATCCTAATGACTATGTTGAGATGGTTGTGTGGTGAAGGGAAGACAAGTTTTGTAGGCTTGTGTGCAATCTCGAAACCAACTTGTAAATGCAAAGCCAAATAACTATGGCCATAGTAGTGCAAATGACTAATTGCATTGTTTGTTCACCATTTCTTCTTTTAATTGTGTTTTGAGTTGGAGTGAAGTAGTTGCATACTTTACTAGCTAACACTAAGAAGATGCACATGATTCTTTGTACCTACAAAAAGGTCTAACCAATGATATACAATGTATATTGACTCGTGAAGAGTGATGAAGGGGGATCGAGAAGGATCTGAAACCCTGCAGTTGCACATGGTTATCATAGGTTGTCTAGATGGATTATGAATATTAATTAAAACACTGGAATAATTCAACGGTGGTTGTAAATGATGATATTCATTTTAACATAAAGAACTTGACGTATGTTATACATTATAGTATGTTGGATTTTAATTACTATGTGTTAAAATCAGTGAAGGCATTAATTGTAATTAATGAGTTGATATTAAAAAAATCCCTTAGTTTGATGAAGCGTAATATAGGTGTTACAAACATAGTCTAAATGCCCCCAATAATGAAGAAACTATCTATATTCTAAAGTTTTCCATGAGAGAATTTATTAGTTGGGAATATTTGGATCCAATGCATATATTTAAAAATGTAGCAATTTCTATATGGAATCACATCTCTAACAAAGAGAAAGAAACTCCAAGTTCTAGAGCCGATATGAAATTCAAGTGGGATAAAAAATGTCTAAAAATGGAAGAAGGGGCTCCATGGATATTATGTAAAGAGAAAGTCAATTTGGTGAATCAAATAATGTGAGAGATTCACACACCGAATGACTATAGGTCCTCCATGAAACATGTATTTATTGTTGATGGGTACATCAAAGGAATAAAAGCACATGATTGACATAAATGTTTGAAGGTAATTCAAACATTTTTGTCTTAAATTATGCAACATATTCTTATCTTCATATTTAACCTTTATAACTTATTTATGTAAATATATTTCCCTTGGCTTTAAGGGGGTCATTTTGTAATCTTCCACCTGACCTACTAAATGCAATATATTAACTTTCAATTTTTTGAGGTAATATGATTTTTTTTTTCAACTACAACTCATCCATTTGTATGAAAAATATTATTATATTGACAAACATGACTACAATTGTTTGTAAAATAGGTGGTTGTCTTTAAAAGAGATATCAAAATCAAGGATTTAGTAGGAGAAAGAAAATATTGCAGATATTGTTTGTAAATTAGAAAAGGAACTGCCTACCTCTTTCATGGATTCTCAAACTCATCTATTAGTGCATTTTGTTGATGATATTCAAATGACAGTGTAACTAATACATAGTGGAAGTTTCATCTAGGTAGGTACATGGAAACCCTAAAGGGATTTGTTAAACAATTAACATGTCTGTAATAGTTTATGGTTGAAGGATCTATTATTTAGAAACCATTTTTCTAGATGTCAGAATATCTTAGGGAGGAATTTTCACAAATACCGAAAAAATTGTGAATGAATCGGATAAACTAATAAACAAGAAGCTATATTGAATAGAATATTCAAGATAATCAAAGAAAACAAATGACAAAACACAAGATTTAACCTAGGAAACCCTTTTGGGAAAAACCCAACATAGTAACTTCTCTCTCTTATTGCATTAACTTAACCATTTACAATACAATAATGTACTTCCAAGTTCTACTTTACCCTACTGCATCTCCAGCTATTTGTAAGCAAAACAGTAAGAAACCGTCAAAGTAGTTTTACAATACAATGGGTACCAAAACCATGGGCTAATAAACACCCATAATGGTTCCCCATAATTCATGGATTATGACACCACCCATATATACGTATAGATAAAAATAACATATATATACCCTGGACCCTTGCTAACGCTCGTGGAAGAGGTGTACAATACTCCTGGGTATACAATATACAAAATATACAACACATTCTAATGAATGTGGAAATGAAAAATTGGAGGAGAACCTTCTTGGAGCAAGAAAATTTGTGAAACTTGGTATGTATTAAAATTCATATCAAACATATATGATGTATTTTTAGTGTGTGTAGCCATTAATTATTTATTTACATGTTTGATTTCAAGGAAAGTTGAATAATATACCATTGAGAATTTCATGTTATTGAATACTTTAGAGATGGTTGTGTGGCTTTAAAAATATGAAGAAGAAAAGACTAGCCATGAGAGCCAACGGATTGATTGGAGAAAGAAACATCCATACAAACCACTCCCAACCAATCTACAAATACCATTTCCATAACAACCTAATCTTGAATGGATGAGTTCATATTTAGAAAATATTTATGCCATCAATCAAAGGGAGTAACACAAGAATCCTTGGACATAGTGTGAGGATGTAAAGAATTGGTTAGTTGTTGCAACATTTCTTTCCATACATATTTTTTTATATTTTTACGCCAATAGGTGTTATACAAGTGGAAAGCCTTATCTAGAAATCCAAATCAATGACTCACATTTCATCTTGGCACTTGGATGATCATTGAATCAATATGTTATTTTAGATAAAATTTTGCATTTCTCTTTCTTGGGACTGATAAAGCAATACAACCATGCCATTTTAAATACCAATAATCATATTATCCTTGTTGGTGTGTTTGTGTCTTCCTTGTATGGTTGTTTCATTATACCTTCCATCATTTCAACGATTATTGAGATGATATATTTCATCGATATGTTTCCTCTAAATATTGTGCACGATTAATTCACTAAGAAGTTATGCCTTTAAAAATGAAATTGTATACACAACATGTTTTTGATGGTTTCATTAAAATGTCAAGATTTCAAAGCTAACAAAACTACTAATATTCTTTGAGAGGAATAAGAAAAAAATTGTGTGTTCTGGCAAGAAGATAAGAAATTTTGAAAAGAAGTTTTATCTTAGGGTGGTGATCAATTACATCTGTTATGTAGAAATGGGTTTTATCTCAATTTAATACAACTTTTCATTTTGAAGATGGATAATACATCATTTGGTAAGTTGGTTAAGATTACCCATTTTTCAACGTAGAATCAAGAGTTTGAAGTTACTTAGCATATTAAAGAGGTTGGTTTCTCGAGTTCATTTTATTTATACAAATGGAAGAGTTAGCAAAAAAAAAGTATTTATTCGCGAGATAAACCGATTTTTCTAGACAAATTTTTGGAAATTGGTAAAAGTTGAGGGTTTTGAAAGGACCCATAGCCTTGCACAATAATCCCTCCATGCTAGATATAACAATGAAGCATAACAAAGAGGAAGCCCCTAATATCAAAGGGGGACATCAAAAGGAAAAAACAAGGATGAAAAGTAGAGTGCAACACTCAAGATACTGCTAAAACCATATTACCTTGTAACATCCCTTACATGGGATCTTAGATGCATGGAGAAAGTATTTTTTTCTTTTAATAGTGTTGGCTCCATCATGGTTGCCAAACACATGAGCCGAGCTAGGTTTCTCTATCGAACGTTCGGGGTTGGGAAGATTTCAAGAAACCCATAAAAAAATTTACATTTGCATTTGTCTAAATAGAGTTTATTATGCCTTAGGATGAGTAATAATAAGACAAATTTTCTTGATACACATTTAAAATAAAATAATCGACCTACAATTTTTATGAAAAGCAAATGCTTGAGCACATTTATATTCAAAAGAAATTCTTATGGTGTTTATTGTTTTGAATAAACTATTTCTAGGTCATTGGTTTGGTGAAGAAAACTCGTTGAGGTATTTATCTTTGTGAAGAGAATGATAAGGTTGTTTTTTTATGTGAATACTATTTTTATCACGGTGTTCGGCTTTTAGAGGAGAATGTTGATGGGTGTATGCCTTTTGTGAAAACAAATGTTCTTTCTTGAGGTTTTGTTTGATCGTATGATGCATGATCATCAACTTAACATGAAATATCATAAAATTTGGTCTATTAACTCCTTAGGAGGGTCAAAGTAGGCTTATAGAGGTGACTTGAGGTCTTTAGAGGCCTTCAAGATTCAAATTTTGGATTGTAAGTATTTTCCTCCAAAAGTCCAATTTGAATTTCTTGAAGGGGGAATTTTAATTTTTTGACAATTTTGGCTTAGTTAGTGTCCCAATGAGAGTCTAGGTTGATTAGGAAGAGTAAACACAACGTGTTAGTCCCATTTTTGGGTCAAAAATTTGTCTTCTAGGAATTTTGTTAGGAAACTATGTTTTTATCTTCTTAACTCAAACTTATAACTTGAGTTAGTGGTCTTGTTGAGAGAAAGAGAGTTAGTTCAAATTATATGGTTCAATTTGTAAATGTTTGGTATGGAATTGAGAATAGCTCCCGCTATGAAGTGGAGTATGCGATCTTTGGTGTAATAAATAGAAAATATTATCTCCTTGTAATATATATGCCTCTTAAAATGCTTGACACCCTAACGAGGTTAAGTAAGAAATACATACATATATATATATATATATATATATATATATATATATATATATATATATATATATGTATTGCTTAAGATTAGTCATTAAAAAGAGAAAGACCAACCAAGGGTGATAAAGAAGATAGTAAAAAGTGACATTTAAAAGATCAAAAAAAGAGATAAAGAGGATAGAGAGCCCAAAGTGGACAAAAGTGCTCAAACACTCATATCCCTAATGGGTGGTCATGTACACGGTCCCCATAAAAGGATAAACAAAGTGAAATCAAAGCAAGCTAAGATTTCATTTGGTATGTTAAACTATAACTTGTCATTCAAAAACATCAAGCAACAAAGATGGAAAGGATAAAAGCAATGTCAAAGCAAAGTAAAAAGGTGTTAATGAGTAATTCTCTTGCTTAGGAATCATGCATATAAATGAAGTATTTAGAGGCTAGATGTACATAGTGAGTTTGTTATTTAGTGACTACAATTACCCCACTTTATGCTAGCAAATAAAAATTTGAAAGTATAAAGTAAAACAAAAAGGTGTACCTTGGGGAGTCAAAAGAAAATTGTGCATAATAGTGTTTCGAATGAGTGTTGTAGTGTATCGAATGGAATAGTGCAAAATATGTACCATGAAATTATAAGGAGAGGAAAGGATAAGGATCCTAGAGGTGAGATTTGTGTGTGTGGAGTGATAATTATGTGTGTGCATAGTTACTTGGAATGTCATATTTATCGAAGTGTGCTTGATATTTTCTTCATGGATGCTTATGTACTTTGCCTTTATTAGGGTAGGATAGGACCTAAACGAGAAAACAAGTTTAATCAATGATCTAGGTAAATGTAATTGAACTTTAACTTGGAAAATATGTAAAATGGAAATGCATATTGGATAAACTAAACCAAGCGTTAGAGTACACCTAGATTGTTGAAAGAGAAAGGGATAGAATTTTTTTCCTGCTTGTAGACTCGATGCTTAGGAGTTCATTAGAATAACATGAAGGATTTAGGCATCTTGTCACCACACTAGGGATTTGAGTGTCCTGAAACTACGCTTTAGATTTAGGTGTCCTATCACTGCTAAGGGAAATTGTATTGAGAGAAGCAGTCTATTTTTCCTACAATCATTAACGCTTCCCCACTAATAAGTGTCATTATAGATAATCACAAACCCGATTTGTAACTTGCCTCAGGTGACACATTGCACTAGGCATATCATTTTCCTACATATGCCCTAGGTGAAATTCCCTTATTTGGTTCCTATTTTGGTTCATGAATTAATAGTTAGTTCTATTAGCGATTTAACAAATATTAAAATATTATGTTAAATTCTAATTTCATATTCACTACAATGATATACAATAAAATACAAATGTTAGGCACCTCAAAGATGTAACTATGTAAGCAAATGAAATAGATAGGGAACTTATCTGATTTTCACTTGTTCGAAATATACCCAAACAAGAACAACTAATGAAAATGTTGGGTAGAGTACTAAAAATGCTTGATATGAATTATGGAACTTGAAGAATAACCTGGATAGGGTCACCTGGGTGTCTCGGAGACCTTCTATAGGCATCTATGATTGCACTGAGAGGGTCATAACTTGATTTTCGGTGTCACTAGGGTTTCGTTACCCTTTGTTGTTGATCACCTATAGGTCACTTCAAGATCACCGAGTTCACGGATAACTTGTAAAACATATAGTATTTTGCAAAACCCCAAACTACATCAAATCCAAAAAAGAAAGATGCAAATGGGGAGTTCGGACTGACCTCGGTGGTCACCGATAGAGTGAACTTATGACCGAGCATTACACTACATCTCAGACTCCATGTAGTTCTATGTGTGTGTGTAGAATCGTGTCCTTAGGTTTCCTGCGCTAATGATGCCAAGATAGCGGGTTATAGCTAGATAGAATGCAAAATGTGTGGATGGAATTCAGAAAATTCCCCTTCCTATGCAGTGTATGTAGAGTAATAAGCCCAAAATGTAGTCCCTTTGATAGTATGTAGATAGATATCCCTTGATAAAATTGTCCGCCATTATAATGGTATGTATTTTGTGTTTATATAAGGATCTATTGCTTGAATTTCAATATTAGTGACACAACATGTCAACTAGGACCTTGGGATATGAGTAATAAAATTGAAAAGGCCGACCACAAATGTCAAAAATGTGAACAAGAATAAAGAGGACAAGAGTGCCCATGTTGGGCGGAGAGCACTGGGCATTAGTGTCCTAAGACAATTGACAACAAATGTGATAAGCTTGAAAAGCACAGGATCCTTGTGACCTTACAGAACTAGGTGTAGAAGTGATAGATGTGAGAGATAAAACAATAGAAACAAACAAAGCAAGCATATGGACTAGACAAGTGTGTCACCAATGAATACTTTTCTTACGCAAGACCCATATATAAAAACAACATACTTGGCGGTATAGTAAAATAGTAGTATGTACGTAATTTTGTGTCTATATTTGCCCCCTTTATGTTATTTGAATGAAATTCAAGTAGTGTAAAGGAAGTAAGGAACATACATGTGAGAAGTTTGGAGAAGCTCTATTGCAGAAGTATGCACATAATATGAGAACTATAGTGTGGAAAACCATGAATCAACATGTTGATCCATGTGGCATAAATAGAGATGTTGAACCATTGTAAAGAACACTTGGAGAAATTGATGATTGATTTTAGATAATTTGGAGATTTTGAATTGTCACGATGGAGGTCCGAAGGGGTAGAGAGTGATCAATTCCCAACCCGATTTTGTATGTTTGAAAAAATAAAGGATTTAGGCATCCTACCTCTAGAGGAAGAGTGTTAGGGAGAGAGGTCTAGATTTACTATCCAACTATGACTACATCCTCAAAAAGGTCCTACTGCGCAGACATGAATAAAGACCAAATTTTGTTCCATTTCGATCCATGTTAAATAACCCACATAAGAGTAGTATAGGAAAGGCAATGACGTCTCATTGCCCCCACTCCATGGGTGTCATGATTTGTAAAATGTTAAATAGATTTCATGGTAGGTCATCTGGAAGTGATTGTAAAAATGATTCCCATGTTAGGTCATCTGGGAAAGTAGTGATGTAACTCCCAAGTTAGGTCATCTGGGAGGAATAATGAAGTGATGCTTATACCGATTGATTGAATTGATTCGAATATTAAACACTTGTTTTGAGATTGAATGTATACAATAGATTACTCATGGAGATATTTTTCACTTTTTCCCCATATTAGGTCATTAGGGGGAATAGATAGAAAGTAGTAGAAAATGTCACAATATTGCATGAGTAAATTTTTAATAACGATGTATTAGGGATGTCCAATGCTCACATAGTAGCCTGAGAGGGATCATAGGGTGATCCTGATTGTATGCCCCCTTTTTAGAGAAAGGGAGAGTGGTAGAAAGAATGAATGTTGAGTCGAAAGTAGATGTGAAATGATGTAATAATGAGTAAAATGAAGTATAGTAGATGTCACAAAATTATGTGTATATCAAGTTGAAAATGTGCTAGATTAGAATATAGCACTATGGAATGTGTATAATACAATGGTAGGAGGAATTCTGAACCACATGGCGTAGATGGGGAAGAAAACGGAGTAGCGAAGCTCAAGATATGAGCAAAACCATGTAGCATGTATTAGTTGGAAAATGAGCACAAATGGTAACTATAATAAATTGGTAGTTGAGAAAAGTGTTATATATAGTAATGGTAAAAAGTGAATAGTGACTTTATTTGAACCTTGATTGATTGAGAATTTGAGCTCTGAGCTTGTGAGGATGCTACAAATTAGAGCAATGAGATTGACTAGATTTGAGATGGTGGCGATGGTCATGGTAGCAAAAACACAACAAATGAGTTGGTAAGTGTGGTTATTTTCAAAAAAATTTGATGAAATTTGCTCATTTTTGTCAATTTTTACAAAATTTAAGTTTTTGAAATTTTGGGTGTTGGTGAGAACTGAACATGACGCTAACATTCTTGGGACACCATCGCCGAGTTCTAGGTGCTACTGTCCCGAACCTAGGCACCCGCATCCTCCTCCTAGTGCATCCCAAGAGGTTGTTTTGACCCTTAGAATGTAATATTTGTGAAATTTTATGCCTTTGGGTAGTATGAGTTATATTTTCATGTGTATGAGGTATAACATTGTGATTTCATTGGTGTTTTGTGTTGTAGAGGGATATTCATTTGAGGGAGTTTTATGGAGGTTGACACTTAAGTACGTTGTTTGATTTGGGCCTATCCGACATTGGGTGGGATATACTAGACCATTTTGGCCTGCGACACATAACGAGGTTACGGGGAGGTACCCCATATTATGCCTATGATTACTGCATTATACGAGTGATGGTGTGCAGATACTTGTAATTTTTGGTTTCCTACTGGGAGATGACTATGACCCTAGAGGATGTATATCACATATTATGATTACCAGTTGTGGGTGAGAGAGTACAAGTGATGGTCATAGAGGATGCCTAGAGGTAGATGAGAGCAATTAGGTGGTACTTTATAGGGACACAAGTACATATAGAGACCCACATTAGCCTAGATGCCATACTAAGATCAAGTGTTCCATGTTTGTGGAAGTTCATTGCATAGTTATTATTGCTTCATCAGTGGCAGTAGAGGGTGGTGGAGTGGGCATATTGTATAAGATGCATAATATCTATCAACATATAGAGGAGGATGGGACGAGGTTTGCATGGGCACAATGTGTGTTAGTGGATTTATATAAGACTTATATAGGTTTACACAAGACCATGGTGGTGGGCTTAGGGCCACCACATTACTACATGTATGGGCCTATGAGCATATTGCTATATTGAGGCCACTTGGTGGGCCACATGCAGAGTGGGAAAGGCCTAATATATTTGCAAAGTGAGGTGGAAAAGCATGCATAGGAGGATGGATACTACTACCTATAGATATATGTTTGACCATAGGGGCCAGGGGATATTATATGGAGGCCATATCGAGACTATGGTGGATAACCAAAGGATGGAGTAGAGATATGATGTATTCGACGTATGATTTGGTTAGAGGATTGGTTCCTGGGGTAGCTGAGTTATTTTAGGTAGAGCGTTTGTCACGATAGTTTGGTATGGTGTAGATGTGCCCCCAAAGCCATATGTATGGGTGTGAGCAATGAGAGTGTCAAGGAGGTGAGGAGTAAGATTGAGACCTACTGAGGGCACAACTAGTTCCCCCAAGTGCATATGAGATGGATATGGCCCATGAGCTAATACATGTAGATGATGTAGGATGTATCGAGGCATATAGTGCATGGTGGGCAATCACCGATGGGTGTTATTATTTCCGGATGTCGTAGATGCGTGCGAGTGCACCACCGATTGGAGCTATGGAGGGCGAGGACATACCCCGATGATAATGGTATATCAACAATAGTAGTGGAGCGTGATTATTGTTTATTGTTAGTTGTTGATTGTCACTTAATCTATTTATTATGGTCATCGTGTGTAATAACTAATATGTTGTTATGTAGTTTGCAGGTGATGCGTATTAGTTATTAATCATTAATTCACTGATCCACACATTGATGTGAAATGTACCTCATGGGAGGTGAGATGTTGGAGCGAGTACATGTTATTGTGAATGAGCATGCCCACCTATTCAATCTAGTGGTGATAGCAGCGACTACATGTATAGTTTTATTGAGTGAGCATGACAAGACGTGGGTAAAGACTCTACGAGCTAGGGAGGTTGTAAGAGGAGGAAACCCAACACAGGATGTGTTTACGAGGTATGTAGAGTTATAAGGCTGATTCACAGAGTAGTGAGTCAAGTTTTCATTACTACAAAGGTAGGTAGAGAGATATAGGGTCCACGATCAATGATGTAGATTGAGCGGTGAAGCATCTAGTTCTAGAGCTCCCACATTTGTATATAGTGATAGTGATGATGAGATATGATGTATATGTATGTAGATGCTTTCCCCAACAGTGATTATGTTTGTAATGATGGTATTTTATGATATATATAAATGGATGATTGGCATTCTTGTGTCATGTTGATGTTGATGTGTTTATGATATATGTGTGGTAAGTATTGCTTAAATGATTATGTCAATTTGATGAGATAGATAGCAAGTAGATGATGAACGTATACAAGTTGGATTGTGTGTATAAATGAGGAAAGTAATATTTATAGTGAGATATGTAGGTAGATAAAATGGATATACATGATGTATGTGAATGTGTGTGAGTATGATGAAGAGGGGGAATAATGGCAATGCCCCCCATTGTATATGTAAAAATATGAGGTTAATTTATATAAGACCCCTTAGTAATCAAGAATGAACCGTATGATAAGAGTGCATCATTAGGAAATATTTGGATAATGTACGCTAGATAGATAGATCAATGAAGTGTGTAGCATAAAGATGGAGTGGGGTTCTTATTGTAATAGATCCCTCAATAGTCATGTAAGAATTATAAGAACACGAGTGTGTTGTCATCGGGGTAAAGAGGTGAGAAAAATCACCTACCAAAGATGAAGAGGGTGGTGAGGAGTGATGGAAGCATGTGAAGTGGTAAGCAACATGAGTGTATGAACCAAACTGAATGTCAGATGAAATGGTACGATGATGGGAGATGTAGTGGTAGGAAGCACAAATGCCGACTGATTAGGAAGATGATGTGAAGTAGAAGCATTTGTGTCGAGATGAGATGATGTAACGGTGGATGAGTGAGGTGGAGGCCGTGCATGAATGATGACTTTAGGTGGTGGATGAATGATGACCTTAGAAGTGGGAGGAGGAGACAAGTGAACCAAAGTAGTAACACACTTGTGTAGAATCAGATAAATAGACCACTCACGAGAGCAAGAGCCAAAGGCAATGACACCCTTATCTTCTAATTGTTGTAATTTTTCATGAAGGGTGCAATAGTCATTGTCATGATGGCCATTGATGTGGTGATAATTACAATAAGGATGATCACGCTAGCAATGCAAGTGATGTGGAGGATGATGATGATTAGAAGGTAATTAAATTAAGTGCTTATCAAGAAAAGCACGCAAGACATCATGAGGATTAACAACATGCGAGAAATGTAATGGCTCTTGAGTAGGAGATGGTGAAGACTTATGTGGAGAGTGACGCGGTGGTAGAGATGGAGGCGGCTTATGTGGTGGATGGGATGGAACATACTTGTGAGGTGGAGGATATGGAGACCTTGTAGGACATTTAATAGATGGAAGAAATGAAGAAGTAGAAGATGACTCAAGAAGAAAAGAAGTAGAAGGATGATCTATAACATGTGTAGTAATTAAATCATGTTCTAGATCAATAACCTTATAACATAAAAGTGTAAATGATTCACATGTATCATATTGTAATCATTCTTTTAAAGAAGGAATCAAGCCACAACAAAAGATAAATTGCTTCTCTAGATCAATAGGCTGAAATACTAATTGATGCATGTAGGAATTGAAGTGTAAAATGTAGTCTAGAATAGGTTATTTCTTTCATTGATACAAGCTAGAAAAAAATCATATGTCACTCAGGACCATTATTAAACAACAAAACTTCTAAGAAAAGCATCTTCCATTTCACAATATGTGTTAATAGATCCAAAAGGAAGATGAGTGTACCATTGAAGCGCTTCATCGACTAGACTATGATGGAAGGCTTTTAGCAATAATTGATCATTTGAATAAGAAGCCATAGCTAAACAATAATGCTTAAGATGTAGATATGGATTGCTAGTGCCATTGAAACATGAAAATGTAGGCATGATGAAATCCTTAGGAAATGTTGAATTGTGAATTTTCTTTGGAATATGATTTCCATGAAGAGAGTTATTATCGATAGAAGCATAATAGGATTTGCTTTCAAGAGTGAGAGATTGAACTTGAGATTGCAATTGGCCAAAAACATGCATGAGTGACAAAATATCATGTGGAGGAATCATAGAATATGTAAGAGGCACATTGAGAGGTTGAAGCTTGCCATTATGAGTGATCATAGGAATGTGAGAAGAAGAATCGAGAAGATGAAGATGTTATGGGCACACTAGATGTAGATGTAGAAGAAATGAGAGGTGATATACTAGGAGAAATAGAAGAAGCAACATGAACATCATCTGAGAGAAGAAGAGGAAAGAGGTAGAGAAGAACATGGAATATTAGTGGAAATACTAGCAATAGAATAAGAATAAACCATAAGAGGTGAGATAGTAGGAATGGAAGAATCATTAGAGATGCTTTCAGAAACAACCTCGAAGTAGATGAAAGTAGAGTGGAAAATTCACATTCAATAGTCTTAAGAGAAGTAGAATCGTTACTAACATGTTCATGCTTAGAAATATCATCAAGTATTAGACAAAGTTTCACATGCAAGTAATTCATCAAGCACATCATTAACATATAGTGAAGTAGGAGAAGAAATATCATGAGATGTATCTTTACAATCATTAGAAACATTTTCAAAAATAGAAGAAGTATGAGATACAACTTTACATTCATCCTAACTAGTATGAGAAATAACATCATGTGCATGTACATTTTCATCATGATTTTTTCTATAGTATCACAATCAAGACCAAGCATATAATCGATAATAACATCATCAAGAGTTTCAATAGAAATATAAGAAGAAGGTGGAGTAGTCTTAGTGCCTATGGAATAACAAGGATTACATCTAGAAAAAAATTCTCCTTAGAAACAATGTTGAGAGTAGAGTGTTAGAAACTAGTAGGAACTTTGTGTTCATTAGCATCAAGAAATCTTTGAACATTATCATCAAATTGAGAATAACGATAAAGATCAAGAAATTCAGCCTCAACAACATCATCAAGGATAGGATTAACACTCACATGATGCATAACTTGCTTAGGAGAGGAAGATCTACTTTTATCCATTAGGGTTTAGTGGATCCTAGGACAAGGAGTTCTAAGAGTTGGGTTCACCAAATGATCTAACAAATATTAAATTATTATGTTAAATTCTAATTTGAGAGTCATTATAATGATATATAATAAAATACAAATGCTAGACACCTCAAAGATGTAAATATATAAGCGATTGAAAGAGATAGGGCACTTATCTGATTTTCACTTGTCTTGAAGTATACCCGAATTGGAACAACTGATGAAAAGGTTGGGCAGAGTACTAGAAATGCTTGATATGAATTTGGAACTTGCAGAATAACCTAGACAAGCATGCATGGGTAGGAGGGAGGGAACTTGGGCATCCGAGGTGTTCTGTAGGCATTTGTGACTACGCAGAGGGTCAAAACCTGATTTTTCTGGTATCACTAGGGTTTCACTACCTTCGCTACTAATCCCTGTAGGTTGGAAGCGAGTTCACTAGTAACCTGTAAAACAAATAGTATCCTATAAAACCCCAAACTACATCAAATTCTAAAAAGAAATATGTAAATGGGGAGTCAGATTGATCCCGATGGTCACCCGATAGAGTGAACTTACGACCGAGTGTTGTACTACATCTCAGACTCTATGTAGTTCTATGTGTGTGTGTGTAGAATCGTGTCCTTAGGTTTCCCTCACGAAAATGATGCTAATATAGAGGGTTGTAGTTAGATAGAATGTAAAATGTTTGGATGGAATTAGTAAACTTCCCCTTCCTATGCAATGTATGCAAAGTAATAAGCCCAAAATGCAATCCCTTTGATAATATGTAGATAGATAGCCCTTGATAAAATTTCCCGCCATTATAATGGTATCTATGTTGTGTTTATATAGGGATCTCTTGCTTGAATTTTGACACTAGTGACACGCCATACCAATTAAGACCTCGAGATAGGAGTGTTATCCAAAAATACCCCATGGGTTATTTTGGATTTAACAAAGTTAAAAATAAACTTGCCATTTTTAAAAAAAACAAACGACCATCAAATTCTATTTCAAAAGCGATGGTCGTTGGCATTTGAAAACTTGTAAAAGACTTAAATTGTCCATTAGAAGGCTATGTTTAAAATTCGTGTGACCTTCATTTGGCCGTCAAATTCAATGCCAAGAATCTAATAGTAGGCCATGTGGTAGATTCCACCTCCCCTCAAAGGTTTCGGGCTTGACGGACTTTAAGTCCGAGGATTTAATTGTGTTAGATAAACTTTCAGGTCCATGGTGGGAAGACAAAGTTAACAAGGTCAAAGAGACACATGGTGAAGCACAAAGGCGATAGATGGTGCAAGATCGATGGTCAAAGGAAGATACGTGGCGACATTCCATCGCACTTGGAGCAGATGGAATCTCGTGGACATCAAGTCCATGGAATGAATGTTAATTGATAAAAGGTGTCAAGTCAGGTGAGGTTAAAAGGTCAAAGGACGTCGGATAGGTGAAGGAAGTGACACATGGTGTAAAATCAATGGTGATAATGGACACGTGTCACCATTCCAACAATTCCTAAGGTGATGGGCTCATCCAGACTTCAAACCTCGGAATGAGCTAGAGTGGATAATGTTTTAGGTTCACGACCCCAAAACTAATAAAAGAGGACACATGGTGGCACATTTTTATGAAGCAAAAATTTTCTAATTCCACCAAGGGTAAAAGTTGCGACACAAAGGCATGCAACCAATCAAAGGCGAACATGTTACATACATGGAGCTTCCCTATTGGCTTGAGTTTCGTAGTGGCCAGTGCAAGTTCAAAGATAGTCTAACATCGTGAAGGGTGTGGAGATATTTCATTACTTTATGCTTTGTAATGGGAAAAGGAGATAAAAGAAAATATTGACACCACGAAGATCATTAAGCTTTCATATTGGTTTGTGCTTTGTAGTTGTGAGTCAAGAGATATCAACATGCTGACAATGCGAAGGTGCGTGGCAATTTTCTATTGGCTTGCTTCTCATAAAGGAATGCGGGGGAATGAAAGCAAACGGAAGTAAAGTCCGATTCCACGACCCAACGAGAGACCAATACATGGAAAAATCAAAATAGTTCACAAGTGGGCATAGGTCGATCCCCCAAGCTAATCAAAGGTTGTCACGTGTCACATTTCTATGCTTCCCGACATGCAAAGCTTCAAGTGGCCATATCTTTCGATCTAGAGCTCCAAACCAAACAAAATTTATATCATTGGAAATATATCCTTGAGCCTTTCAACTTGACATCATCAAAATCAGATTTTGGTGGTGTTTGGTGGGAGAAAAAGTTAAAAAATAGTTCGGGCCATTAATATGTAGACTCATATAGCTCAACCACCTAGATTGATGAGTATGGGCTCTTATCTTCTCCTTGGCTTCTCCAACAAGTAAAATATTATTGGGAAATGGATTCATGAGGGCGTCCATACTATTTTCAGACACTTAATGCATGCAAACATTGGTGAAGATCTAAAACTCTATGTTATATGGAAAGACAAAGATCTTCATTAATGACAAGATCAAATCCGATCTCTTTCCCTCTCATTCCTCTTTTTTATTTCTTCATTGAGTTATATATTGTAAAATATTTTATTATTTAAAGCATGCACATTCAAAATCTGCAAAGTAACTATGTCAAAATGGTTCTGAGTAGTTGCATGCAAGCCATCGAACCTTTATTTTGGGCTTGACAGTGTGTTCTTGTGCCTTCCTCTACAACTGTAATGCTCTATGCATATTATTATAATAAATCTTGTTTTGTGGTGTTTTCTCAACCCTGACTCATGTTATCTACAACCTTGCCTCTCCTTTACATGATGTATTATGTTGTACATGTATTTCTCATTTGCAATATCATTTTGTTGTGTTTCATGTGAGAACAGATGGTAAATGAAGCTTTGGGTTTGTGTCACATATGTTTGGCCTCTCATTTCTCCATTTCATTCTCCCTTATCCCTCACTAGAGTGTCTCTCACACCTTTTCTACTGCTATCACTACTTTTTAGCTTAAGATTTCCTTCCATGCATCCTTCTAACCCCCCCTCTCTCTTCCCGGTCCCTTGGAATGGTTAGTTTAGGATTAGTTAGCTGCATTTCCTTCTTTAGGAGTAGTTTTAGCATTAGATTAGGTAGAGGAATTTGGTCTTCTCCAGGAGTTCTATCTCAAGTATCAAGCCCCACAACTTGAGATGGTTGATGAGACCAAAATATATCTCATTATATCACCAAATAACACTCTTATTCTCTCTATTAAAGTAAAGCTTTCAAGTGAATTTAGATGTAATTTTAATAACATATAGCATATTTAAGGTAGAATATATGATTTATCTTATCATCTCTTTAGAAATTTATTTGTAATCTAATTTTTTTATTTCTTGATATTTATTCTAAAGTTGGAATGCAATAGTGTGTAGAAAACAAGTCATAAGCAATTCTAATCTAAGTTCATAGATTGTAGCTACAAAAATTCTTCACGCAGTTACATAAACACCCGGTATGGAAATTCTTCACGAAGCTACGTAAACTTGACCAGATTATGGAAATTCTTCACGCAGCTATGAAAATTCCCAACTAGTGAAAGTATTTTGGTTTGTTCTAAAATAATGTAAAGGAGCACAAAACTATTCAGCCCACTCTTTTCTTCCACATCATCCACTAAGAATACAGATCCAAACATGTGGCAATCTAAAATCATGCATGTATATGGAGTTCCAAGAAGAATTCAAAGTCATAGACTTAACACTCCTCCATTATCTCTCCATGTTTCAATGATGAGTAAATAGTAGAATAGTATTATGAATGTTGAATAAGTACTCTCCCACTTTGTGTTCATAGATTAAAGGGATGAATTGTAGAAAGATCTTCCATGATAAGTGGATTGTTGTAGTCAAGTTTGTTTAGTATTTATTGCTTTGAATAAATCTTCCCAAGAATAGGTAGCTAGTTTTTGGAGTGTGGACCAAGTAAACTAGGAGTAATGTCTATAAATACCTCTTCCATATATTTGGAAAGGGGGGCATATTTTGTAAATCAATTTGAATCAATACAAATACAATTTTAAAAGTTAATTCAGAAGTTGCTTATAAATCCAAAGGGAAGAGAATGGCCAAAAGCCACTCTTCCCCAAGGAGGAAGATTTTTCTATTTTTTTAGCATAGTTTATTTACTATAGATTTATTTCGTAGTTTAGTTGTTGTGTGTTTATTTTTCATGCATGTTTAATTTTAGTATGTGTTCTTAGGAAGAAGTATTGTTGAATAAGATTTTCTTTCTCCTTTTATATATAGCTTTAGACACCACCTTGGTTATAATGACACCAACTTGTCTATGAGTTGGTTAAATGACTGGTAATACAATGACGCGTCATTTTCCCCACACTTAACTTCTTGCATGCCCTCATTCAAGCTACCGATCTTCTTATAGAATATGATTTTTCAATACTTCTGCATCTTTCAAATTTTCTTCTCCTTTTTTCATGATAGTAGAATCGAGATTCTAGAAGTAAAATTTTTACTTCTTTTTTATTCATGCTCATGAGGTTTTTCTAAAATATATATTTTTCTCCCACACTTAGCATTTTTATGGAAGAGAGTGATCCCACACTTAGCTTTTTTTGCCCTAAACTAGAAAGATGTCATAGAAAGACGTCATCTACATCAACACATGTATATCTTGACAAATTTCTCTCTTTTTCTTTTTTTTTGTAAGCTTTCAAGAAGTGAATCTATTTGTAATTAAAACAAAAAATAACAATATTCAAGAATAGAAAAATAGAAGTTACCATACCATACTCAATAGTTATCTTTGCTTTCATCATGTTGTATAACCATGATTTCCATCTATCAACTGAAAAAACAAATAGATATGAAGTCAAGGCCACTTCAACATAGAAATTTTTAGTAGCAAATGATTTCATCAACCAAGTCGACATAAGAGAAGCAATCATATGAATCCAAGAAAGACTTTGAAGTGTAAGTTTTTTTTTTTTTTTTTTTCCCTTTTTTTAGTAATTGGCCAGCCAGTAAACTAGTTTTCTAACCAATCACTATCCTTTGAGAAATGTCAACATGATGGAAAATCAGGAAGCAATCTTCCAGAGTTTCTGCAACATCCAACCAACTTAGAAAGTTGATTACAATCTTCAAATTCTCCTTCAAAATGTAACCTTTGTGATATGAGAACAATATACAACCATTGAAACAAATGTCTTCTTTTGCAGAGAATCAATCAACCCTTGGAATCCTCATATGATGAGTGCTCCATGAAGTGATGAACTTTCTTTGAAATTTTTTTGCTTAGAAGCTTATGTTGTCACCAAATTATGAGCAAATGAAATACAAATATTAATGTATTAGATAACAAAAATATCAAAAAACTTCATTTGTCTGAGGTATGGTTTGGCATAGGAGAAAACTTTGGCTATAATTGTTTCTTTGAAGAGTTAGGTGTACACGACAAATAAGAAGTTGAGAAACAATGGTAAACTATTCTGGGAAATGAGATGGTTCAAGGAATTCTTCATTTATTAGGAATGGATGGTTTATTGTGATAGGTTATGGGTATGATTCTTGACGAAAAATGGTATGTTGACATTTCAATTAGCATATACTAGTTGAGCCAGTATTTTCTATAGTCATGAGAAGGATTAACATTGACTACTGCATATCGAGAGGAATTTTTGGTGGTTCCAGAAGTTGGGAAAATGAGTTTTTAACAAAAATGAGATAGAGAGGGTAGTATGGAATGAATCAGGTACTCAAAATGAGGAGTATGAGAAGAATACATATATGCATCACAAGATTTTTTAAAAATAAATAATTAAAAACAATCTTCAACATATTATTTTTTAGCAACATGCATTCAAACTGCGATATCTTGGTCATTTCTCAACGAAAATGAGCGATTCAAAATGATCTGGAAAGCTCAGATCGTGTAGAACAAGACCCAAAATCATTTGAGTTACTTCTTTACTGAGCATTTTCATCGGAAAACGTTCTATTTTCACATAAAAACTCCTTAAATCAACTAAATCTTTTCTTTGGCCTCCTCTGCAATGCCCCGTTTCTTTTTGCATTTGTCCTCCCATTCTTCTTGCACAAATAATCCACAGAAATCTTTGTCTCTCGTTAACCTTCACAAAGTTAGTTTTTTTACATTTCTTGCATGCATGAACTGGTATTTAATCTAATACATGCAAACAAGAAATATTTTAGAATAGGAAACCCAAATCAATTTAGACCCTACGGAAATATATTATGTTACAATTTTTATAAAGATTAAGAAAAATTATTATCAAATTCCTATTGTATCCATTCCATCACACCAAAATACATGGGTAACTAAAGCCGATGTAATTGTTGTGTATATAGGAAATGGAACTAGATACGATTTTATTTGATAACAATACATATTTCTTGTTGGTGTGAGTTATCCTATGTGTCCTCCACTCACATATGGAGGGTCATCTCACATGGGTTAGGTTTAGGGTTTGTTATTGAGTCATGCACTAGGGTTACTCAGCACCCTATATGTATCCCTTCATTTGACATTTATGAGCATGCCAAGACACTCGTTGTCTTTTCTCTACATGTGCAAGCTTTGTTCTGTTATGCAAGTTATTTAGTTGTTGATCGATTCTTCCTTGTGATTATGTTGGAGCCATTACGATTCAACTAGAGTGTAACTTCATCATGGTGCACAGTTTCTAATATGATCCGTCAACTCTTTCATGGTATCAGAGCTACACGACTTGTCGTCACACCAAAAGCTTGAACTGATGGTGGAGAGGGATCTCATCGTGTTAATCGATTCTTTACACCAATACCCTCTACACGATGGAGCCGGGTATACACCCAATCAAGCCCAAAAACATTAGGAGGAAGTGACATCGGGAATTTCTCGGGTGGTCATCCATCCCTAAGCTACTACTCGGGGCTGACGTGCTTAAGCTGTTTGGTATTAGTGCTACGCGACTTGGCGTCACACCAAAAGCTCAAACTTATGGTATCAGAGCTAAGATCGGGTAAACGTGTACTCGTTATTTTTGGTTGCAACTACTCTTGGTGTATTTCTTACTCCTCGTGCAAGTTTTGATCATTATTTTCTAGTTTTTCCTTGCTAACGTATTTAACAAGTTGCTCTTGGAAAGTTGTCATTTTGTTGTGTTCTTTGTGCATGTGCAGATCTCCTTGAGCTATCAGGGGTTTTACAACTACATTTAGCTAACTGCAGCTAAATCTAGCATATCAGTTAAAAATGGAGGGTATTTTCTTCTAGTTTTTATCTTTTTTATTGAACTGCAAGTGATTTTTTTTCTCTCTGTGTTCTGTGTTTTTTGCATGGTTTTGTAGAGATTCAAAAAAAAAATCGTGATTTGAGGCTCTGATCTATTCGTTTGGGTGTGTTCATGGGTGTGTTCACTTTACTTTTTTTTTGTGGGTGATTTGAGTTTGTTGGCTGCTTTGCGTGCCCTCCAAGCCCGAGTTCGTGGTCTGCCCACGTGATTTTCTGAAACGAAGGGTTGTTCGTTGGCTGAAACATGCTCTGTTCATTCACCTCCCAATGGTCCTCCCACCTGCACTCGCCTGTGTGGCCTCTCGCCCTACGTGCCCTCCAAAACACCTACTCTCTGTGAGCTCCTCCAACGGTCTCCTCTGCTTCCTCGGCCTCCATTAAAAACCTGCGTGGTAAAAAAAATGGTAAGTTTCTTTTCCACGCATTTTTGGTAAGTTTTTAAAAGTTTCTAAATGTTTTTTGATACGTTTTTAAATACTTTCTAAAGAAATTTATAACACAAATGTTTTTTTGATATTTTTTTCCTTAATTAATCAAAACAAAAATCTTATACTTTTTTTTTGGTAAAGTTTTTAAGCTTTTTCAAAAAGATTTTTTTCCCTTTTTAAAAAAATTTTTTTTTTTCAACCGATTTTTAAAAAATAGTTGGAATAATTTGAATTTAAATTAAAAAGGGAAAGTTTTTTTCAACATTTAATTAGGATTTTTTTAATCTTAATTAATTAATCATATTTAATTAAGTTTTTTAATTAGATATTAAATAATCGTAATTAATTAAATTATTATTATTTTATTTGCGATTATCATTTATGGTTAGTGTTTTTAATAAAAAATTGTCTCTTAAATTAACGTCATTATCATTTTTTACAAACTCCTATAGCTTTAAAATTAGTCAAATTGGACGTTTCTAAATGATAATTTTTTAGGCGTCATTGTCAATTTTTTTACTAATCGTGCGCTCAAGTGTGCAGTGACACTCTGAGCCCTCCTTGTCTTCCGCATGCCTTTCCGACATTCTGAAGATCATCAGAACTCTTCCCGAGTTCATCTAAACATTGTAAATTACCCTTCTTATTACTTGCGACTAGTGAGCGCATCCGCCACAGTTTGCAGCAAGGGGGTCTCCTTTGTGACGTGAGACACTTTTTCTCATAGCCAGGTTTTGATTTCACCTCCTTCCTAGTTTTTGCTATTGTGCTTGTATACGGTGTCACTTTGTTGCGCTCCACAAAACACGATTGTGGTCTCCTCTCTTGCGTGTTATTACGCTAATTGCAAGGTGAGTTACCAAGTGTTTACGATGACGCATGCTTCAGACCCGATTGTATTCAACACACTAAACTATAAAGTGCCAAAAGTAAGGGGGTTATTATATTGTCTTGGGTGGTTGTGATTCTTTTTCTTTTCTGCATTTCTTCTCTCTCTCTTCACTATGGATGCACTTTCAATTCCTTTGTTTACTTATCGTTCAAATTTTTGAATGGAGATCGAAAATAATAATGAAACTAAGGGGTAAAGGGTTATTCCACATCACCATGGGAACTGAGACTGAACTAGACGATGAACCTGAAAAATCTAAGTGGTTAAACCGTAGTGATGAAGCTTTAGGTCTTCTTTGCATGTTGTTTCTCCCGACTTGCTCTTCCACATTGAGTCATTTGAAACACCTAAGTCTGCGTGGACAACGTTAGATGAAATGTTTGGACAACATGATGACATGAGAGTGCATGAGTTGGAAAACAAACTACTAGGGTTAAATCCTAGTGATTTTGAAAACCTACAAGCATTCTTCTCAAAGTTTGTCCACACTAGATCGTTGTTAAAGGAATGTCAAGTAGAGAAGAAAGATTCTCAATTGGTCTTGTCGATTCTCTCTAAGTTAGGTCCCGAATATTCTGTCTTCGTGTCAAATTTTTACGCTACAAAAGCTGGCTTGGGAAATGATTGGAAAATGCCCTCCTTTGATCTTTTTCATCCCAACTCATTCTAGAACAGGACAAACTCATTCAAATGGGGTCTCTCAAGTCCAAGTCACATGCCCTTGTAGCAAGTACTAGTAAGGGAAAGAAGACTGAAAAGAAGAAAGAAACAAAGGATCAACCTAAGAAAGAAACCAAGACCAAACCTAAAAATGACACAAACACTTCGACTTCTAAGCCTAAGGCATAGAAAAACAAGTTTTTGTGTTTCTATTACAAGAAGCCTGGTCACGACGAGCACCACTGTTTTCGAAAAAATTGATCACTTATCTCATTTACTTAAGAAGAATAAAATAAGTGTTCCTGAATCCATAAAACAAAATGCTCTGAAGGCCGAGTCTTCCACTATAAAAGGTTCTAAATCTGATAAGAAGAAAGGAAAGGCCCTTGTAGCCAAAGTTGCTCCTTCATCGACGTGGATTATAGATTCGGTGCCTCGCACCACATGGGTTCTTCGCATGTTGAGTTCTCCAACATCGAGCCTTGTGGAATGTCCCAAATCACGATGGGTAATGACATGAAAGTGTCGGTTTCAGTAGTGGATCGGTAGAGATGGATGGGGGAACATTCAACCAAGTGTTGAGCATTCCTGATCTCTCTACCAATCTCCTATCGGTTTACCAAATTACTCACCTTGGTGAAGGAATGCGAGTGGAATTTGGTCCTAACTCGGTGATTATTCGTGAGCTTAATGATGACACTACAGTGGTTAAGGGAAAGGCGGATCACCGTTCACGGTTATATACCTTTTCCCACTTTACTTCTGATTCTACGCCCACTACCTTGCTCACTCATGCAAATGAGGTTAGTAAGCTATGGCATGAGCGATTCGGACATCTAAATTATCGCTACCTTGAACAATTGAGCCAAAACAAAATGGTCAATGGGTTACCCCATGTCAAGTTTTCTAAGGGTCTTTGTGAGGGTTGTACCCTTGGAAAGCATCCTGAAAAGAACTTTGACAAAGGAAAAGCCTGGAGAGCTACTCGTCCCTTGGATCTTGTTCATAGTGATATTTTTGGTCCATTTTCTTCTCCTTCATTTACTAGAGCTCTTTATGTGTTAACCTTCATTGATGACTATTCACGATATACTTGGGTATATTTTCTTAAGCTTAAGTTTGAAGTCTTTGAACATTTTAGGACTTTAAGGCTCTTGCTGAGAAACAAGCGGAATGGTCTATCAAGGTTCTTCGAACCGACAATGGAGGTGAATATGTAAACAATAGGTTCATGGATTTTTATACTTCTGAAGGGATCTCTTTGCAGCATACAATTGCTTATAGCCCTTCGTAGAATGGAGTTGCAGAAAGAAAGAACCATACTCTGAAGGAGATGGCCACTTGTATGATTCACTCGAAGTCTCTTCCTCCACAAAGTATTGGGCAGCGTGAATTGTGTAAATTACATTGAACTATGTTCACACAAAGCAAGATAAGAGGATGACACCCTTTGAAGCTGGTTTGGACACAAATCGATGTTGAGCACTTTCGAGTCTTCGGATCAAGGCTATGGCTCGATTCCCAAGAAGAAACATGCAAGCCTTGGAACCACAATCAAACCTTGTATCTTTGTAGGGTATCTTGATGGCGTGAAGGGATATCGATTAATGAATCCTACTTCTCATGAGATTATATATTGAGAGAAGTGTTAAGTTTGATGAGTCTTCTTGGGATTCTACTTCTCCACCTTTTGAGGTTCTTCAGCTCGTTGATTCGGATTCTGACTCATCAGATGATGATATTGTTGAGCGTGCTCCTCTTCTGATCCTCCCAACCATCAGACCTCTGAGTCTTCTGATTTTGATAGTAGTGATGATGAGGACTATGTCCCTTCTCACTCAAGTGAAGAATCTTCCAACTCTGAGCCTGATCCTCCTGGTCCTCTTTGGGCTAGGAAAACTCTACAAAGTGCTGGAGATTTAGTTAGAGATACTTTGGATATGAGACGTACTCACTCAGATTTCATTGGACCCCACTCCTTCTTCACCTCTACTTTTGATCCACAGTCTTTTCGGGAGGCTTCTGGTATTCTGAGTGGGATTCTCATGGATGAGGAGTATTCCTCTCTCATGAAGAATGATACTTGGGATCTCACCCCTCTTCCGAAAGGAATAAAAATCATTCGGTGTAAGTGGGTGTTCGAACAAAGTATGGAGTAGATGGAGATGTCGAAAATTTTAAAGCATGATTAGTAGCTAAGGGTTTCTCCTAGATAGTTGGGTTGATTATACTGAAACCTTTGCTCGATTGTGAAGATGACTTCTATTCGACTGACCCTAGTCATTGCCAAGTAAAATAGATGGAAAGTCCATCAAATGGATGTTAAGAGTGCCTTCCTTCATGGGGACCTAGAGGAAGAGATCTACATGGAACAACCTCCGGGTTATGTCCATGATCCCTCCCTCGTTTGTAAGTTAAAGAAGTCTCTTTATGGCCTTAAACAAGCCCCTCGGGCTTGGTATGCCAAGATGGACTCCTTTTACTTACATCAGGGTTTACTAGGTGTCACTCTGATCCAAATGTTTATATTCTATGGAAAGATGACTCCATACTCATTCTTGTTCTCTATGTTGATGACTTGTTGATCACAGGAAGTTCTTCCTCTATTATTGATTATGTGAAGATCGCCTTGGCCAACAGTTTTCCATGACTGACTTAGGTCTACTTCATTACTTTCTTGGGATCCAGATTTCACAATCTAACTCGGGAATTTTGATTTCACAACCTAAGTATGCTCTTGATTTGCTAGCTCATTTTCAGATGTCCGATTACAAGTCTTCTCCTACTCCTTTTCTTTTTGGGGTTAAGTTGGTTTCTGATTGCTCTACTCCCTTGGTTGATGGTACCCTTTATCAATAATTGGTGGGGAGCTTGATTTACTTGACTCACACTCGACCGGATTTATCGTATGTTGTTGGGATCGTGTCTAGATTCATGCAAGAGCCACATGAGTTGCATTAGAAAGTAGCTAAATGGATCCTTCATTATGTTCGTGGCACTTATACTGATGGCATTCACTATCATGGAGGGGTAGATATTGACTTGATTGGGTTCATAGATTCTGATTGGGCTGGTGACTTAGATCATCAAAAATCTACTTCTGGCTATAGTTTCTCTCTTGGTTCGGGTCCTATTAGTTGGTCTAGCAAGAAGCAGAATGTAATTGTGATATCATCTACAAAGGTAGAATACAGAGGAGCAATTAACGCTGCCACAAAAGCTATTTGGCTATAGGGTATTCTAACAGAGTTTGGCATCCACTTTGGCGGCCTACCATTATCTATTGTGATAACACGAGCACTATCTCTATTTTTAGAAATCCAATTTAACATCAATGGATGAAGCACATTGAGATCCATATGCACTTCATACGAGAGCTTATTCATGATGGCATCATCAACATTCAGTACATTCAGACAGCTGATCAGATTGCAGATTTATTTACCAAGCCCTTCACTAAGATGAAGTTTCTTCACTTACGGTCTCTTCTTGGGGTGAGGTCTTCTGTAACTACTCATCTTCTTGGGCTATGTAGTCCTTTTTTCTTCTTCTTCTTCTAGGAAGATGTTGTTTGTATATGGGCACCTTATCAGGCCTTTAGTTTCTAGACCCCATTGACACATCTTTCTTAGTTGTTTAGGAGTGTCTTCTCTTCGCCTCGACTCATCATAGCCGCTACCCCAACTTCGATGAAGGGGGGTGTTGGTGTGAGTTATCCTATGTGTCCTCCACTCACATATGGAGGGTCATCTCACATGGGTTAGGTTTAGGGTTAGGTTTAGGGTTTGTTATTGAGTCATGCACTAGGGTTACTCAACACCCTATATGTATCCCTTCATTTGACATTTATGAGCATGCCAAGACACTCCATTGTCTTTTCTCTACATGTGCAAGCTTTGTTTTGTTATGTAAGTTATTTAGTTGTTGATCGATTCTTCCTTGTGATTACGTTGGAGCCATTACGATTCAACTAGAGTGCAACTTCATCGTGGTGCACATTTTTCCGATACGATCCGTCAACTCTTTCATTTCTATTATGAATTTTCATCCATATGTTGATTAAGGTAGTCAATCTTATCAAAAATTTACAATATCATATTGAAATGATCAATATGAATATAATAGAAATATTTCTTAATAGAATAAATAATTGCATAAACACATCTCTAATGGACTAATATGAAATGGTGTTTCCATTTTATTGAGGGGGGGTTTCTTTTAGCAATCTCCATCAAGTTTCTAAATCTAATTGCAGAAATAAAATTTAATCTATTTGCAGAAAATAAATTTGTAGGAAATCAAATTGTACATAAATAAATTTGTAGAAAAGAAATTCTTGTAGTGAAAATAAATTGCAGGAAAAGAAATTGCTGGAAATGAAATTGCAGGAAAATAAATTCTAAATAAGTTATTGAATAAGAATCTCCTGTCACAAATCTTGTTAATAGGTATTCTCATCATAGAATAATTTTTAGAAAAATTTGAGTCTCTTAATATCACCATAATCACCGATAATGGCGCCAAAAATGACGGGTCGTTGTATTACCAGTCATTTAACCAACTCATAGACAAGTTGGTGTCATTATAACCAAGGCAGTGTCTAAAGCTATATGCAAAAGGAGAAAGAAATCTTATTCAACAATACTTCTTCCTAAGAAAACATACTAAAATTAAACATGCATGAAAAATAAACACACAACAACTAAACTATTGAAATAAATATGTAGTAAATAAACTATGCTAAAAATAATAGAAAAATCCTCCTCCTTGGGGAAGAGCGGCTTTTGGCCATTCTCTTCCCTTTGGATTTGGAGCAACTACAATTAACTTTTAAAATTGCACTTGTATTGATTCAAAATGATTTACAAAATATGCCCCCTTTCCAAATATATGGAAGAGGCATTTATGGACACTACTTCTAGTTTAATTGGTCCACACTCCAAGAACTAACTACTTATTATTGGGCAAATTTATTCAAAGCAATAAATGCTAAACAAACTTGACTACAAAAACCCACTTATCTTGGATGGTATTTCTACAACTCATCCCTTTAATCTAGGAACACAAAGTGGGAGAGTACTTATTCAACATTCCTAATACTATTCCACTATTTACTCATCATTGAAACATGGAGAGAAAATGGAGGAGTGTTAAGTCTATGACTTTGAATTCTTCTTGGAACACCATATACATGCATGATTTTGGATTGCCACATGTTTGGATCTGTAATCTTGGTGGATGATGTGGAAGTAAAGAGTGGGCTAAATAGTTCGGTGCTCCTTTACATTATTTTGGAACAAACTAAAATACTTTCACTAGTGGGAATTTTTCCATAAATTGTGAAGAATTTCCATAGCTGGTCATTTCCGTAGTTGCGTGAAGAATTTTTGTAGCTGGGTGTTTCCGTAGCTAAGTGAAGAATTTCCGTAGTTGTAATCTATGAACTTGGATTAGAGTTGCTTATGACTTGTATTATACACATTATTACATTCCAACTTTAGAATAAATATCAAGAAATAACAACAATTAGATTACAAATAGATTTCTAAAGAGATGATAAGATAAATCCTATATTCTACCTTAAATATGTTATACGTTATTAAAACTACATCTAAATTCACTTGAAAACTTTATTTTAAGAGAGAGAATAAGAGTGTTATTTGGTGATATAATGAGATATATTTTGGTCTCATCAATGGTCCCATGTTAGCAAAAAGCAGAGGATCTCAATGCAATGCATAATCCCAGGGTGCTACGTTTTCACCATAACAGTTTTGGCATGCCTTGTGGGACCAATATTGAAAGCTATATATTTCACACGTGTGTATCCTAGCTTGTATTTTCATTTCACCAAGTTTTATGTGCTCTTAGTGAGACTTCAACCTTTGGAGGCATTCTCAATCATATCTCTCGGCCTCTGATCTAAACAACCCATTTTCTCATTTAGCATACCATTTCCCTTCTTTCCATCATTTAATTTCTCTTTCTCATGAAGTTGTGCAATCATGACTTCATTTCTTCACTAAAACTATCATTTGTAGTAGAAGTTCCATTCATATCCACCTCCATCCTTCCAAAATCCTTCTTCAAGCTATTATAACACACCCCCAAATCAATTTTATGATGAAAATCAGATGGAGCATGCATGTTCTTATGAGTATGCAGACTTTGGAGGTCACCCTACACCTGAACAAGAGTTTGAAGGAAAATTTCAAAGAATGGAGTAGATCTTACAGGCTGTCAAGGGGATGTTACTAATCTTGCATGCTAAGACAACTTGGTTTTAGGCAGCCTTGTCCATGGGGAGGTCCTATACCTAGTTGGTTTAGCCCACAACAAAATCTTGAGGTAATGAGTGAATCCTTCACTCAAATGGTTGATTTTATTTCTTCATTACAGGCATTAGAGGATGACTAAACATAAGGTTGAGGAACCTTGTCAATGGGATGTTCCCACTTACCTTCCTTATCAATATCCAATGCCCATTCCTTATCAACCACCTTAGCCCAAGGTCAAAGTCCCTAACTTTCTCAAGGCTTCTCCTTCCATTCCCCTCTTCTTTGGAAGATCCTACACCTTCCCCTTCATTACAACCATTGCAAAAATTAGTTGAGACCCAACCCACCCTCCTCTTGCATTCCCAAACCCATTTTGGGAAGAAACAAAATCAAAAAATCAGTCAAGGAGGGCAACAAGTTGAAGAACCCAACAGAGAAGAACTTATAAAAAATTTGAAGGATTGGGCTTCAAAATTTGAATCAATTAGATGCCACAACTAGTTAAGCCTTCAATAGAGGTTGGGATTAAAGAACACAAGGTGGAGACTTATTTTGTAGTAGAGCAAGCATAAGAAGAAGATGAACAAAAAGCTCTATGTTCTGAGTGTAGTGTGTATATTGACACCATATTCACAGAGGTTGTTGATTCATCCCATCTTGCAAAATCAAAAGAGAGGGAATCAACTTCAAATGAAGAGGAGCACAAGGAAGCCAAGATCCAAGGGAGTGTCCCACACATCATGATAGTGAAGAGGTTGATTTTCTATTAGACTTGGAATATTTCATCGAGGAAGAACCCATTCAACTCACTACTTTTACATTTTCACCACTATCTTTCAAAGACAAAGAGCCTCTTACTTTATAAAATGATTAACCCAAAACTGTCATGGAGGAAAACATCCAAGTAGAACATGTTTGCCCAGATCGGTCCTCATGAAGAACAAAAGGATGAGTTTGATCTTTCAAACTTTATGGTGGACGATAGAGGAAAGGAGGAAGATGATGACACCATTGCCAAAATCATTCATCATGGAAGAGACAAAGATGTTTTTGGAAGAAAAAAGTTTAAATCAACTTGCAGACATGCTCAATGATGAGGAAGAGGAAGAAAGTTCTCCTTATAGCTCCATTCATCGGGTTACATCCAAGGAAGATGGAAAAATTCAAGGACTAACCCTTTCCCAATTAGGTATTTGGCTTCTTTAGAGCCAAAGAAGGAGTTCATACTAACTAATCATACTCAAATCGAGTATGAGGATGAGATTCAATGTGCCAAAGATCACTTTAGCACCTCTAACTAAATGCAGAGTAACTTGAGGAGGTATTCATCATTTTGTAGCTAATACTTTGAAGAAAATAGGGAGTGCAAGGCATGCTTTCATTCCCACCATGTGATTTTTTTTCCAAACAGATCACATGGCCGCATTTTGTGAGGAAAGGATGTTATTTCTCACAACATGTATCAAGTTTTGTTTAGCTTCTCTTCCTTTGGTTAAAGTAGAGTAGGTAGGTTTTATTTTTGTAGAAGAAGTGCTTGTGCACACTCTGCATGTTTCCACTTGGAACATATATGATTTTCTTATTTTGTACATAGATTTTGTGGGATTTTTTGTTTTTTGCATAGACTAGATTGATTTTGACATGTTTTATGGTGGAATCAAATAGTTGGAGCAGTTTCAAATTTTCATTGAGCTCTATGGATCGTGTTAAGTTCGATTCATGCTTTATACGGCCCTCAGGGTGAGAAAATTCAAGTTCAGATCAAATTTTAAAGTTTTGGGCTTGACTCCATGCCCAATGGATGCATAAAGGCCACTAATCTAATCTAGCAGGAAAATTACCCGAGAGGTCACCAAATTGTTATCTAAAAATACCCCGTAGGTTATTTTGGCTTTAACAAGGTTAAAAATGGACTTAGCCATTTTTAAAGGAGAAAAACATTCAAAATGCCATAAAATTCTATTAATCAAAAGCGTTGGCCATTAGCATTCAAAACCCATGGGAGACTTAGCTTGTTCATTAGCGAGCTATGTTTAAAAGTTGTGTGAAATTTATTGGCCATCAAATTCAATGCCAAGTATCTAATAACATGCCACATGGTGAGATTCCAACTATCCTCAAAGTTTTTGGCCTAACGGACTTCAATTCCATGGAATTAATTGTGTTGGATAGGATTTGAGGTCCGTGGTGGTGGGGTGAAAAAAGTCAACAAGGTCGAGAGAGACACATGACAAAGCACAAAGGCAATAGATGACACAAGATCAATGGTCCAAGGCAAACACGTGGCAACATTTCGTCACACTTGGAGTGAAATGTATAAAAGGAATCGGAGTTCGGAGTGAGGTTGTAAGGTCAAAGGACATGCAATAGGTGAAGTAAGTGACACATGGCATAAAATCAATGTCTAACAAGTGGATACTGTGTCGCCATTCTAGAAATTCTTAAGGTGATGGGCTCATCTCGGATTTTAAACCCCATAATAAGCTAGAGTGGATAATGTTTCGGGTCCTCCCGACCCCACAACCAATAAAAAGAGGACATGTGGTGGCACATTTTTATGAAGTAAAAAGTTTCTAAGTCCACTGAGGGTAAAAGTTACGATGCAAAGGTGTAGCCAATAAATGACGAACATGTTCCATACGTGGAGCTTCCCTATTGGCTTGAGTTTCATAAAGTGGCAGTGAGAGTTCAAAGACATATCGACATGCGAAGGGTGTGGAGATATTTCATTGGTTCATGTTTTATAGTGGGATCGAAAGGAGATAAAAGAAAAGATCGACACCACGAAGAGTGTGGAGCTTTCTATTGGCTTGCAGGCTTCATAGTTGTCAATTAAAGGGCTATCAACAAATTGATTGATTTAAGGGCTAAGATTGTGAAGGCGCATGTCAATTTTCTATTGGCTTGCTTCTCATAAAGGAGTGCAGGTAATGAAAGCAAAGGAATTAAAGTTTGATTTTATGACCCAACCAAAGAACCAACACATGGAAAAAGCAAAAATAAACACATGGGTAGAGGTTGATCCCAAGCTAATCAAAGGATGCCACATGTCACATTTTTGTGCTTCCGACATTTATATCTTCAAGTGGCCATATCTTTCGATCCAAAGCTCAAATAGAAAAAAATTATATCATCGGAAAGGTCTCCTCGAGCCTTTCAACTTGGCATCATCAAAATCAGATTTTGGTGGCTTTTGGTGGGAGAAAAAGTAGAAAAATAGTTCGGGCCATTAATATGTAGACTCAAATGGCTCAACCACTTGAATTGATGAGTATGGGCTCTTATCTTCTCCTTGGCTTCTCCAACAAGAAAAAGATCATTAGGAAATGGATTCATGAGGGCGTTCATACTATTTTTAGACACTTAATGCATGAAAATAGTGGTTAAAGGTCTAAAAATCCATGTTGTAGGGAAAGACAAAGATCTTCATTAATGACAAGATCAAATCCAATCTCTTTCCCTCTTTTCCTCTCTTCTCTTTCTTCCTTGAGCTATATATTGTAAAATATTTCATTATTGAAAGGATGGACATTCAAAATCTGTAAAGGAACTATGTCGAAATGGTTCCCTAGAGCAGTTGTGAGCCATTGAACCTTCATTTTGGGCTTGGCAATGTGTTCTTGTGCCTTCCTCTGCAACTGTAATGGTTTGTGCATATTTTTATTGCAATAAAGCTTGTTTTGTGGTGTTTTCTCAACCCTGACTTGTGTTATCTACAACCTTGCCTCTCTTTTACTTGATGTATTGTGTTGTGCATGTATTTCTCCTTTGTAAGTTCATTTTGTTGTGTTTCATGTGAGAATAGATGGTAAATGAATATTTGGGTTTGTGTCACTTATGTCTGGCCTCTCCCTTCTCCATTTCCTTCTCTCTTCTCCCTCACTAGAGTGTTTCTCACCCCTTTTCTAGTGTTATCACCACCTTTTAGCTTAGGATTTCCCTTCCATGCATCTTTCTAACCCTCTCTCTCCCTAGTCCCTTGGAATGGTTAGTTTAGGATTAGTTAGCTGCATTTCCTTCCTTAGGAGTAGTTTTAGCATTAGATTAGGTAGAGGAATCCGGCCTTCTCCGAAGGTCCATCTCAAGTAGCAAGTCCCACAACTTGAGAGATGGTCCCATGTTAGCAAAAAGTAGGGATCTACAATGCATAATTCTAGGGTGTTACTTTTTGTGATAACAAGGAGTAAAAAAACTTAAAATTCTGACCACAAATGTCAAAAATGTGAACAAGAACAAAGAGGATAGGAGTGCCTAGGTTGGATAGAGTTCTAGGGCGCTAGTGTCCAATCCTAGGCGCTAGTGTCCTGAGACAACTGATGAAAAATGTGAGAAGAATGATAGACATGGGTGCGTGTGACTTGACCGTAAGGCCCCGGGTGTAGAAGTGACAGATGTAAGAGATAAAACAATAAAAACAAACAAAGCAAGTAGATGGACTAGATAATGTGTCACCAATGAATACTTTTCTTACGTAAGATCCATTTATAAAAACAACATACTTGGTGGTATAATAAAATAGTAGTATGTGCGTGATTTTGTATCTACAATTAATAATCGATCAATATGAAATTGGCCATGTAAATATTGAATATGGGGAATAATGTAACTATGCAATTGTTAAACTGACATGTAACTATTTTTCCCCCACAATAGGGGTGCCCATATAGGAAAATAACACCTAGGTGTTCTACCGATCCATGCGCTTCTATCCAGTTGCGAATTTTTGGCCAACTCAATTTTGGCCCTATCTTATAACCGATTACTATTATGTTCCCGTTATTTGTGTTCGGTAACTAGTTTCAGTAACTATTGAGAGGGTGAAAAGGTTCTCCCAATGTCTTCCCCCGCTCATTTGGGGTACGTGAGATGAACAAATATGAATGAAGCCCAAACAAGGAATACTGAAAATGATGTGCACATTTGATAGATGAATCTGCAGAGAGAATAGGGATTATGCATGGTAGTTAACATGACACATGCAAAACAAGGGGAAAATTCTAGCATACAAGTGTTAGTGAAAAATAACCAATGCACACTAAAATAACAACTAGTAAAGGCATATAGGAGAACACCAATCAAGGACCCAACGTGTATTTGATTACATACATGGGACACCACATAGGATGTCACAAGACAATCGGAGCCATCAAGGCTTGTACAAACAAAGTAACAAGCAAACATAGGGCATAGCCCACAAACAATGACAAACAAAGTATGAAGCAAATTAGACAACCTTGATTGGAAAGAATCCTGCAAGGAAAATGCTACACAAGAAGCACCCATTAACATGTTAGGAAAGATAAATAATATGCGATAATGTTTAATATCCGAATATAGGAATGAAAATGTGAAATATTACATGAAACCTTGTTAATCTTGGCCTCTAAGTGATAAATATGGAGTCTTGTTGCATGATCTTGCCCATTTTAGCTTATGTATGATCCAAATTTGGATTATAGGTGAAGAAATAAACTAAAATTAGCAAATTTGGGTGTTTTCTACATTGTTTTTATCTTTTGTCGGTCATATCAACTTTCAGAGAACTCATGGAATGGAGGAACGTTCCCCATGTTTATCCATCAACTAGTTTGACATATTAATTATGTGCATGTGGGTATAACGGTGTTTTGGGAACTCTAGGAACATTGAAAATGTTCCATTAGTTCCAATAACCATCGATTTTATCGGTCAAATGACCATATCTTCCTTATGTGATTTAGCGGTTATCCAAGGCACAATATGATCTTTAGAATGGTTCCAAAGGTTATGATAAAACCCTAATATCATCGACTACCATTATCTATTACCCTATTTCTCGGCGGCTTTATTGGTATCTCTGGTGAACTCTAGGAACATTGACATTGTTCCATTAGTGTCATTCACCCCTATCATGTCCGATCCCAACCACTTTGGCGGGTATGCACCATCCAGGAGAACCAAGGGAACATTTTCACTTTTCCAACTATTCCTCTCAAACCTGATACAACTGACACATTTGTTTCATGGCCAAAATGGTAATGTGTGGAACATGAGGAACTTAGTATAATGTGTTCCTCCTATTCCTTCAAAGCCTAACCTTTTAAACTTGTCCCAATTGACTCATTTTTCCCATTTTGACCAATTCAACCCATTTTTACTATTTTGACATACTCCTTGGAAGTAAAGGCCTTACGATATGGAGGAATGACCAAAACACCCAAAATTTTCCCCTAACATACCAAAATTTTGAATTTTCCTAATGACAGACACCAAAATCATTAAAATAGCCTAGAGGGTGATTTTGACAACAGGGACATACACAATAGATATGGTAAATTCAAAACAATATCGGTACTTTAAATGGAAAGTTCTATTTATAGATGTAATTGTAAAACCATGTGCTAATTGGAATATTGCTTGTTATGCATGAACATCCGTGAAACCATTATGAAGAATGGTATTTATCATATTTATAAGTTGTAAGAGTACTAGGAGATATGTATAAAAATAATATGTGAACTTTTCAAAAAAATGCAAAAAGCATATGTAGTCTCATGGATTAATGATTGTGAGATATGAAAAAATGGATTTCTTAGAAAGATCTTAGAAAATTTCAAGAAAATGCAATTGGCATGTGTAAAGCTATATTACATAAACTTTTCAAAGCATCTTCCTAACATATGTCAAAATGGGAGCTTTAGAACAAGTCATGAATAACCATAAAAGCATAATGGAAGATTTTTTTATTAGATGTAGTTGTAGGTGCTCCAATAAACATGTAGTTGAAAATGCCTCAAAGAGATGTGGTCTTATGGAACATTCCTTGACCATGTAAGCTTCATTTTTGTTTTATTAGTATGTAGTAAAAAATTCTTTATCATACACATGCACTAATGTTCTTTGATTTAAATTGAGGTTTTACTGATGATCAACAAAAATTCTTTACCATGCTTTCCAAGTGAATCATTTCAATGTTCTAAATATTTTCTTGACATCTTTCCTTATTCTAATAATATTTCAAAAATATGTAGCCAAACAAATTATAAAGAGGTTTGATGTTCTAAAATAATTTTAAAAATGAGTTGGAAAGGGAACCATGCCCTCCTTAACTATTTCCTAAAATATAACTCTTGCATCATTTCCCACTTTCCAGGTGGTGATATTTTGATAGAGGTGGGGCCATTTTGGATTAGTTTTTTTACTATAGAATTTTGTGAGTTCTATTTGACTTTAAATAGATGCAAATCACCACAAAAATATTGAGTGGAATGGTTTACGAGATCGAGTTGGGTATAATGTATATATCCTGAGCCAATTTAATAACATTGTCTTTGTTTTATAGTTTAATATTCTTGATATTTCGTTAGCTAGCATGATTTTGGTGGGTAATTATATCCCAAGAAACTAACCAATATTTATTGTCCATCCCTTTCCATGTGAAATATGTTTGGATTGTGAGGATTTGATGTTTCACCTCAAAAGGTTAGGAATGACTGATAGTAATACACCAAAATAATATGTAGAATACTTGTTTTAATTAGATTCTTCCTACTAATCATAACCATTTGTTTGTCCACTTGCCCAATTTTTATTATAGTCTAGCTACTATTGGTCCCCGTAATTCTTTATGTCAGTTTCTTTATAAATATTCCACCACTAATTAATTTTAATAGAGAAGAAGGTAAATTATAAATTTTAATAGAGATATTTGAATAATATGCAATTGGTAGTAATTATGACTTTTTATGAACTTTTGCTATTAATTTTTTTAATAAATACGACTTCTTAAAATCCATCATTTGAAGGTTGGAAAGTGTATTTTATATTTTATTTTGATATTTTCACGATTTTAAAAAATCAATAACTTTGTATCTGAACATGAATTTGAGTTAACATTTGATCAATGGATTAATTTATACATGTAGACAATAAGAGGTAATTATTAAAGCTATTCGAATTGTTCTACACCTTTACTTGTTTTTCAATCATGACTTATGTGACCAATTTCACCCTCAATTGTGTGTTTGTCTTATCAAACATATTTGATTTTCGAGTCTCAGATCTTTTATAGTTGGCAAACAAAAATATTTAATAGTTGTGGAGAGAATATTTTACAGGCCATTACTTTTTTATATTTATTTATTTTTAATTTTGAGTTATTTGGATTTGAGTTAGTGTGAAATTTTATACTCTTATCAAGACAATTTTCGGGAGGAGCATTTAATTATTTTTATATATTAAATTTTGAAGTGGGTTGGAAAGTATTTAGGATGATTGTGGATCTTTGATTTTGCTTAAAGATGAGAAAGCCATAAATTGGAATTTGGATGGGAATGCAATCATTAGTTTTTAGAAGCTTAGGGGTTTGAGGATCTATTATATTGTATATTGTTGGCATCGAGGGGTTGATTGTGTGGTGGGAGCAATTGAATGACCAACATGTTTTGTGGATAATCCACGAGCCACTAGATGCACTATTTTTTAATAAAATAAATTGTTCTCTTTAAATGGCTAACATACTCTTAACATGTGTCCAAATACAAGCTTTGATACATGGTTTGGAAATCTCAAGAAAACTTTGTTTGTTAAATGTTTTTTATTTATCAATTAAGTTATCACAATTTAATCCTATCTTCAATTTATTTGAGTTTTAAAAGGACCTATGTCATGGAATGTCCGTAGGCAGGCACAAGTTGTGTAGAGAGTCCAATGCACTAATACATAGGCGATACATTGATACCCCAACCCACAATACCACATTTAAATTATAATTGGACTCATGACCTAGCGGTCTTCAATATACCAACATACCGTTGAGGCCAATCTTCGGTCCATTTTCATTGGATGTTTTATTTGTGAGGTCCCTAGAAAATATATATAGAAAATGTGTAAGCCGTGAGTTGTTTGACAAATTTCCTAAAAGGCATGTAGTCTCATAAACCTGCAATAATAATTGTAAGCTATCTACAAAAATGGATATGTTAAAAAGACCATGGAAGATTTCAAGAAAATAAAATTGGAAGGTGTAATGCTAAGCTCCAAATCATTTTCCAACATCTTCCTAGCCTCTTTAACAATGGGAGGTTTAAAGAAGAGAATTGTTTGAAAAAATGCCTAAAAAGAGATGTGGCCTTATGGAACATACCATAATAATGTAAGATTGATTTATATTTTTACAATTACTCCATTTTTTGAAAACATTTTCCTCTCTACAATCTTCATGATTCATCAATATTTAACCATATCCATTCAATTTATGAAACAAATTACATTTTAACACATATGTTAAGCCACGAAAGCAACCATCACTCCAAAAGTAGAAGAGATATGGTAAAAATTATTTCTAAGGTTTGGGAAGAAAAATAATCCTTATAAAAATGGGAGTTGGAAGGTACATGAAGTAATTGGTTATCTCTTGAACCTCAACCTCCATGTCCTCACCTTCACCAATTGTTCCATGCGAAAAAAAAACCAACATCGGTCTTTCTTCCTCAAGTTGGTAACCCAACTCCTCCATGTGCGAGTCCACGACAATTCTTGATTCAAATTAATGATAACATGTTCTTGAGCATTAGGAAGCCAAGATTTTTGAGTTGCGGGTGGATGGGTATGCTAGATACTACGATAGGGAGGTTTAGTATGCACATATGATTTGGAGGTTTAGAAAAGGACAATTTGTTTTTCCCTAAATTTGAATGCTTACCTCAATTTATTTCATTAATTTTAATAGAGAAATTTGACTTGAAGATGGACTTAAATTTGACGGCTATTTAGACGTTTTTCATAATTTTAGATGTAAAATATTTACAAATATTTTATAAAAGCTGTGCGTGTGACTTGCATATTTAAAATGTGACGTCAATTTTTATATACATTCATATGTAAATTATATTAATATATATTAAGCATAGTTAAATAAATATAGAATAATCGTTTATAAATTTTATAAATAGCATATGAATACCATTATTTTGTATTTTTGACCAACAACATTAACAATTTAATGTCGCCCGAAAATTGCTTGACAGGCATAGGTGGCCGTCAAATTTAATCCCTGCTCGGAGTTTTACAGGATAATCAACACGAGTATATTTATTTTATTCATCCACGTGCTGTTTAGTCAACACCCATAACCGCCTCTGGTTCTATAGAAGCCTTGTGAAGAGAAGAAAAAAACAGAGTAGCAGCAGCAGCAGCAACAATGGCAGTGCCGAAAATCAAGTTGGGATGTGAGGGATTCGAAGTATCAGCACAGGGATTGGGTTGTATGGGCATGTCTGCCTTTTATGGCCCTCCCAAATCTGATGAAGAAATGATTGCTCTCATTCATCATGCAGTCTCCAAAGGCATTACTTTCCTCGACACCTCTGATCTCTATGGCCCTCACACTAACGAAATTCTTCTTGGGAAGGTGCCTTCGATTTCCCTCTGTTTCATTCTGTTTTCCTCTGTTTACCAAGTTGGGTATTTAACTTGAAGTTCTTCTTTGAATTTGATTTGCAGGCACTGAAAGGAATAAGAGACAAAGTGCAGTTGGCTACCAAGTTTGGAATTCTTTACGAAGATGGGAAAGTACAGATTTCTGGGCATCCTGCATATGTGCGTGCCGCCTGTGAAGCGAGCTTGAAGAGACTCGATGTTGATTGCATTGATCTGTATTACCTACATCGCATTGATACCACAGTCCCCATAGAAATCACTGTATGTATATAAGAATGGAATTCCATTATATGCCCTTGCTTTCTTGAATCTCTTATAGAATAAGTTGCAGTCATCCTTCTGAATCATGTTCATGTGGCTATTATAGATTGGAGAAATGAAGAAACTAGTTGAAGAAGGGAAAATAAAATACATTGGACTTTCTGAGGCTTCTGCATCAACAATTCGAAGAGCACATGCTGTTCATCCTATTACAGCGGTTCAAATAGAGTGGTCCTTGTGGACCAGGGATGTAGAGGAAGAAATCGTCCCAACTTGCAGGTATGTGAGGTTTTAGAACTAGAATTTTCCATGTTACATTTGTCTCCTATTGAATGACTAAAATTTAAGTTTGTCTCCTATTGTAGGGAGCTTGGTATTGGAATTGTACCATATAGCCCTTTAGGCCGAGGATTCCTCTCTGCTGGAGCAAAGATTCTTGAAAACTCGGCAGATAGTGATTATAGAAAGGTATTTGCATCCATTTATTATTCTTTGCTCATGTATACATTGATTTGCAATTGTAGATGTTACTATTATCATTGGCATCCTTAGCAAGTAATCATTGAACAATAAAATTGTTCTATATCCACAAACTTTTAACCAGTTTTAGGTGTCCTACATTTGTAACATGTTTATTGCATTTTGTGGGTACCTACCAAGGAAAGTATGTTGTTTTTTCTTTTGATATAGGAAGTTACCCTAGGCGTTTAAATACCATTGAAAGTGGATGATTAGCTAGAAGGCTTTAGTCTTCCCTTAGAAGTAGTAAGTTCCTCTTTATTATATCATGTTTGAATATGATTTGTTTAAATATAATGTTTGTAATCACGATGATTTCTGATTTTGTGAAATTATTCTTTTGTAGTATTTGCCAAGGTTTACAGGAGATAATCTCGAAAGGAACAAAGCAATATTTGAAAAACTATGTGCAATTGCTAAGAGCAAGGGGTGCACCCCAGGGCAACTAGCACTTGCTTGGGTTCAACACCAAGGAAATGATGTTGCACCAATTCCAGGAACAACCAAAGTCAAGAATTTGGAAGAGAACATTAATGCTCTTTTTGTGAAGTTGAAACCTGAAGAGATAAAAGAAATAGAAGAGATAGTGGCCTCTGGTAATGTCTATGGCGATCGGTATGGTAGTGCAGAAGTGGATTTTACATGGATGAATTCAGAAACTCCTCCTTTGTCTTCATGGAAAGGAATATAGGTGGTTTTGATAGTGTATCTTTTTTATAGCTAGTTATATGCAAACTATGCTAAATAAGTGGATTCCACATTTTAAAGATAAAATAAATATATAGTACTGAGGAGTTTGTATTCTTCTATATTTATCTATTTTGATTGGTTGATCATTTTGTTCATGAAAAGACTCAAATTAGAAAATTTTATTTAAGGAAAAGATGTTAGCCTATGTATAGATGAATATATATCGATATTTTATTGGAATAAAACCTTTAATTAATGTGAGATATTACCACTACATTTGTAAATAATATTAATGATATGGGCAAGAATAGATCCCTAAAACATGATCCCATAATCATTACATGGTGAATATTATGGATTTTCCAATAATACAAAATATAGATTATGATGATTTATTTATCGATTTTTTAATTTGGAATGTACAAATTAAAATTTACATAAGTATTACCCACATTTCATCTAAAAAGATTTAGGTACTAGTAATTTGAAATGTGGAAAATAAATTTGACTTAGTATACTAGATCAATTATTCTAATAGAATTTAGTTTGGATTGATCAAGAGTTATAAGTATTCATTATATTCAAGAGAGATCGTATATTTAAATTTGATGGGTTAGCTTAAGCATGGTTTTTCTAAGCAATAAATTAAATATCTTGCTCTATGTGAAACATCTTTTGATTTCAAACATGTCGAAAAGAATTATGACTAGATAAAGAAACCATCGAAGAACTATCATCTTCGTGCTTTTACATGAAAAAAGGAAGGTGTAGTTTTAAATACATAATAAATTATGGTTTTGATATTCCAACCGCTTTATCCCCTTTCCACTAACATTCCTGGTTCACTAAACCTATCCTTTGCTAAGGTGTTGAACAAGTGGTGAAACAACTTGATAAAGTGTTTTTTATAGACAAAAATGTTTTAACCTTTTCCAACATATTAGATTATTTATTTTCATTAAAACATTTCACTTGAACCATACACCTTATAAAAATTGAGATTAAATGATGTAGTCTATTGTTGCATAAATGTCAAAACCAAATTTTATTTGAACACATTGCATATGAACCATGCCTAGACCATGAAGCATATTGTGTAAATATGGAACATTCCTCCCCACGTAGATTGTCATTCTTGCTGGATTGAATGGGTGAAAAATTCCATTCATTGCACAACAATGTACTTGCTGACTTATGTCTTCATTCTGTCAAGTTATAATCGAATTTTAAAATATCTACATATATTGAAAAAGTCCATTCACAAATCTCACAATTTTAAAAAAAATTTATAAAACAAAAAATCCTTTAAGGTTTCTATCTAATTTTAAATCAATCCATAAACTTCTTTCAAACACTTTAACTACTTCCAAATCTTCAAACAAAAGGAAACTCTCCCAATACCAAACATAGCAATGGAATACATGACAAATATGAGTAAAGTTGTTAGGAATAAGAGTTAGTGGTCACATGTTTTTAGGGTAGTCTATGAGTATTATTAGAATTGTAGGTTAGTAATATTATTGGTAGGTTGTAATTAGAAAAGTTATATGATAAAGTGTGTTGTGAAAATAAATCACATAAGAGATTGTGGAGAGAGTTTGGGAATGTGAGGTCTTAGAACAACTTGATTATATCGAGGGAGAGTGGTTATTGATTTCATAAATTAAAATCTAATGTAAGGACATGGTTTATCAAATAGATAAAATGTAAACATGCAAGATCAAGAAAAGGAAATACAAGAAAGAGTGCAAAGTAAGGGAATAAGGATGACTTATCTTGTATAGTTGATCCGGACTCATTGCGGATTAATGGATGGGCTAGAACAACTAATTCTAGAGTTTCGTGTAAGCTATGATTCTAAAAATGGAGAGTGATAATCACAGGGATAAGAGTTCCTAGAAGAGCGCAGTGACGCCAAGCACTAGCGTCATTCTGCAGTTGTTGGTGTATATGGGATAGCTCGACATCTAGTTCTTTCTATGTTGCTTAGTGTATTTTTAATTATTGTAGGTCACATTTGATTCATGTGTCACACTTGTACATGTAAAATAAACCCTAGATACCTACACAATACTCAAGCACACATTAGATGAATACAAATATGCATATGCTTGAGTTGGAGTGACCTCTTTGATCACACGAATGTGATTGCCACCGATCACTGCTTACATGATTGCACTACATTTCGGTCTCAATGTAGTTCTTGTGTGTGTGTGTGTGTGTGTGTGTGTGTGATTGGAATAATGTCCCTTGAGCTCAATTTCCTAAGTACGAGTCCACACGAGAAGATAGTGGCCTACAACTACTTTATCCCAAATGTAAATGTGTGGTATGGAACTTAGAATAGACCCCATGCAATGAAGTCGTTGGTGTAACAAATAGAAAATATTAGCTCTTGTAATAGAATGTGCCTCTTGAAATGTTTTCCCCTAATGAGGTCAAATAGGACTTGTATATATATGATTCCTTTACTTCGAGTTTCTTCATTAACAAGTGAAAGTACAACCAAGGTAATAAAATAAGCACAATAAAGAAGTAACATTTGAAAGATCAAAAAAAGAGATAAAATGGATGGAGGCACCCACAACGAAGAAGTAAGGCCAGGCGATCCTATCCCTAATGGGTGGTCTTGTACAAGGTCCCCAAAAGGATAAACAATGAAATTAGAGCAATCTAGAATGACAGACTAGTATACAAAACTATAATTTGTCAATAAAAAACATCAAACAAAAAATATGGAAAGGATAAAAGCAATGTCAAAGCAAAGTAAAAGGGTGTTAATGAGTAATTCTCTTTTTAAGAATTATACATATAAATGAAGTATTTAGAGGCTAGATGTACATAGTGAGTGCGTGACTTGGTGACTACATGCATATAAAGTAAAGGGGTGTTAATGAGTAATTATCTTTCTTAGGAATCATGCATATAAGTGATGTATTTAGATCTTTAGATGTACATAGTGAGTGTGTGATTTAGTGACTACATTTTCCCCACTTTTTTGCTAGTGAATAAGGATTGTAGCATAAAGTAGAAAGAAAGTGTACTTGGGGATTCGAAAGAAGATTGTGCCCAATAACGTTCCGAATGAGTGTTCTCGCATACCAAATGGAATAATACAAAATGTATACCATGAAATTCTAAGGAGAGGAAAGGATAAGGATAAGGGTGGCCTTTGCATGTGTGGAGTGCTAATGATGTGTGCGCGTAGTTCCTTGGAATGCCGTCACTAGAGCATGCTTGATATTTTCTTTATGGTTCTTTGCGTGCTTTGCATTTTTCAAGGTAAGATATGACCTACATGAGAAAAAGTGTATTCAATGCATTAGGTAAACACAATTGAACTTTAACTTGAAAAATATGTAAAAATAGAAATTTATATTGGAAAAAATAAACCAAGTGATTAGAGTACATCTGGAGTGTTGAAAAAGAAAGGAATAGAAATTTGTTTCTGCTTGTAGATTTGATGCCTAGGAGTTGGTTGGAATAATATGAAGTATTTGGGATTCCTATCGCCACACTAGGGATTTGAGCATCCCAATGCTAAACTTTAGATTTAGGCATCCTGTCGCCATTAAGGGAAAGTGTATTGGGAGAGCAATTTGTTTTTCCCTACAACCGTTAACACTTCCCCATGGATAAGTGTCATTGCAGATGCTCACAAACCCGATTTGTAACTTACCTCAGGTGACACATTGTATCAAGCATATCGCTATCCTACATATGCCCTAGGCATCATTCCCTTATTTAGTTCATGCTTTGGTTCTTGAATTAGTAGTTAGTTCTTGTTAGTAACTAATTGCAATTTAAAAATTAGCCATGTAATCTGCTAAAAGCGAAGTATCTTGTGATTGTGAAACTATTGAAACCGATCTGTAACTTTTTTTCCCTAGGATAGGAGCCCTATGTGGGACACTAACACCCAAACATTCCTATATGATCTCATAACTTTTATCTACGCTGTGAATTTTGGCCAGTTTTATTTCTATCCCTATTCTGTAACTCATTACTATTTTGTTCTTGTTGTATGTGTTTATGGTAACTAGTTTTTAGACATGTCGCTGGGAGGGTGAAAAGTTTCACCCAAATTTTCCCCCACTTGTTTTGGGTGCATGAGATGAAAAAATACATGAACGAAGCCCAAATGAGAAAGACCAAAAATGATGTGCACATTTGATAGAGGAATCCCACAGAGAGAATAGGGATTATGCATGGTAGTTACCATGACACATGCAAAACAAGGGGAATGCTAGCATACAAGTGTTAGTGACAAACAAGAAAGGCACACTGAAATAAAAATTAGTAAAGGCATATATAAGAATAACAAACAAGGACCCAAAGAGTAGTTGGTTACATACATGGGCACCATGCAGATCTCATAAGATAATCGGAGCCATCAAGACTTGTGCGAAAAATGTAACAAGAAAACATAGGGCATAATCCACAAATAATGACAAAGAAAGTACAAACAAATCAAACAACCATGATTGGAAGGAATCATATAAAACAAATGCTACACATGAAGCACCCATTAGCATGTTAGGAAAGATAAATAGTATGTGATAATGTAATATTTGAATATAGGAATGAAAATGTGAAGTGTTGCATGAAACCCTACTAATCTTAGCCCTTAAATGATAAAATTGGAGTCTTTTGCATGATATTTACCATTTTAGTTTCTACATGATCCAAATTTGGATTATGGGTGAAAAAATTAGCTAAAATTAGCAAATTTGGGTATTTCTGTTACAATTTTATCTTTTATCGGTCTTGTTGGCTTTATAAAGAACTCATGGAATGGAGGAGCATTCCCCATGTTCCTCCATCGACCAGCTTTGACCAATTAATTGTGTGCATAAGGGTTGGGTCTGGGGTTTTGGGAACTCTATGAACATTGACAATGTTCCATTAGGGCCAATAACCCTTGATTTTACCGATCAAACTACCTTGTATTCCGTTGTGTGATTTTAAGCGTTATCCGAGGCACAATAGGAACTTTGGAATGGTTATGATAAAACCTAATATCCACGATTTCCTTTTCCATTGCCATCTTTCTCTACATATTTATTAGTTATCTAGGGAACTCTATGAACATTGACAATGTTCCATTAGTTACATTCACCTAGCATGTTTGATCCCCAATGCTTTAGAGGGTATGTATCATCCGGAGAACCATGGGAACATTTGTATTGTTTGAACTATTCCTATCAAACCCAATATAAGCTGAAGCCTTTGTTTCACGGCCTAAATAGTGATGTGGGAACATGAGGAAGCTGGAACAGTTCCTCCAAAGCCTAACCTTTTCGAACTTTCCCTAATTGACTCAATTTTTCCCATTTTTGACCAATTCAACCCATTTTTTTGCATTTACGAACTCCTTGGCAGTAAAGGCTTGACAAGATGGAGGAATGACCAAAAACCCAAAATTTTCCCTAACCTACCAAAATTTTGAATTTCCCCTAATGACACCAAAATCATTGAAATAGCACGGAGGGTGTTTTTGATAACAAGTGCATACACAATAGATATGGTAAATTCAAAACAATATTTGATACTTTAAATAGTAAATTCCATTTATAGATGCAATTGTAAAACTATTTACTAATTGGAATATTGTTTGTTATGCATAGACATCTGCGAAAACATTATGAAGAATGAAATTTATCATATTTATAAGTTGTAAGAGTACTAGTAGATATGTATACAAAATGTGGAAACATGTGAACTTTTCAAAAAAATGCTCATGGATTGCAATGATTGCAAGATATAAAAAAATGGATTTCTTATAAAGATGTTAGAAAATTTCAAGAAAATGCAATTGGTAGGTGTAAAGCCATATTACATATCCTTTGCTAGCATCCTCCTAACATATGTCAAAATGGGAGCTTTAGAATAAGGCATGAACAACCATAAAATCATAATGAAATATTTTTTTCATTAGATGTAGGTTTAGGTGCTCTAATAAACATGTAGTTGAAAATGCCTTAAAGAGATGTGGTCTTATGGAACATTTCTTGACCATGTAAGCTTAATTTTTTCATTAGTATGCAATAAAAATTCTTTATCATCTACACACACTATTGTTCTTTGATTTAAATTGGGGGTTCAAATGATCACGAGGCTTGCTTTCCAAGTGAATCATTTCAATGTTCTAAGTATTTTCTTCACGCCTTTCCTTATTCTAATAATCTTGCAAAAAGACGTTGCGAAAAAAATTAAGCTTAATTTTTTATTAGTATGCAATAAAAAATTCTTTATCATCTATATGCATTAATGTTCTTTGATTTAAAATGGGGTTTCATAATGATCTTGGACCTTACTTTCCAAGTGAACCATTTCAATGTTCTAAGTATTTTCTTCATGTCTTTCCTTATTTTAATAATCTTGCAAAAAAATTATAAATAGGTTCAATGTTCTAAAAAAATTAAAAATGAGTTGGAAAGGGAACCATGCCCTCCGTAACTATCTTCCCAAAATCTAATTCTTACATCATTTCCACTATCCATGTGGTGATATTTTGACAAAGGTGGGGCCATTTTGGATTAGTTTTTGTACTATATAATTTTAAGAGTTCTATTTGAATTTAACTAGATGTAAATCATGAACAAAAAAATTGATAGAATGGTTTTACATGAGTGAGGTAGGTATAGTGTATATCTTGAGCAAATTTAACAACATTTTCTTGAGTCGACCAATAACATCGACTATCGGGCTTTCTCTAATAAAATACCATAGAAAGAAAATGATAGATATGATATTCTATAAGAATTACTTATAAAGTTTTGGAATGATAACACAAGGGTTTCCCAAATAGAAGAGATATAATAAAAAGAACAATACGTTATCGTAATCGTGAAGCACATGAAAAACATTTCTTGGATATGACTCAAACACAATTGTTCTCTCCATTTAAGAACAAAAATATAAAAATTGACATTATCAAAGTTTTTAAAAATTAACAAACTCTTTTATGTGAAAATCAATCACTTACATACCACTTGTTGTTGTAGGCATCATGTTGAATTTTCAATGCATTATGATGTTTTTCATCAAGTACGTTGTGTTTTGCATACTGACATCATGTTATAGAAGTGTGGATTAAATGTCCCACCAAAATCAGCAAGGGAATTTATTCCTACCATATTTTGTGAAAGATCAACTGGACAATTTTTTTAATAACAAAGCATGTTTAGATGGAAGGTGAAACGTATTTGATGGCTTTTCGAAATTGAAAAGTTGTATCCATGAGGAGAGTACACATGCAATAGGAAAGAATTAGTTGGTCTCAAAAATATAAATTTATGGCATATCAATTAAAATATGTAAAATAATATAAGAGGTGTGATCTTATTACAAACAATTACATATATAAGAATATATGGTCAAATTTAGAGAGGAAATTATTATGAGTATACATGCAAGGCACATAAATAGAGCTTGATGGTTGGATGAAAAATTCAAGTTAAGCAAAGACACATTCCCACTAAATACTATTATTTTAGTAGTTGAATTTACATAGAATTACTCATTGAAGCAAAAATGGAGGTTTAGTCACAATATTACAACTCAAACACAAGTTGTTATTTCATGCATACACTCTCTTGAAAGCACTTGAGAAAGATTAAAAAAATATTAAGAGAATAATTTCTACATCGATGATGATTGAAAACATTCTACATAATATGTGCAAGGGTGTTTCCAATTGTTTTATGTAAATTTGGTTGAGAGGAACATTATTTTCAATCAACATTACTTGGTCAAATAACTGCACATCACAATTTAAGAATGCATAAATGTTTTATTGGCTAAGAAGGATGTACATAACAACAAGTGTACAACATATCTGGAGTTTTACTAAGATAGGACATGGGAAAGGAGAGCATGATGGTGTAGGAGCATGTGTGAAAAGAGCCCTTGCAAGAGAAGAATTAAATTCAAAGATGATGCTAAATTTATAGGTACAAAAAACATTGTTGATTGGTGTAACAAGAACATGGACATATATCTCAAGAGAGCTCAACAATTAATATATATTTCTAGTTGATATAGGAACACAATTTGGTAGGCTATGAAGATTGTATGACATTTATAGGATCAAGTGATATACACTCATTTCGTAGTTCAAATGCAAGTTCTTGCACTATTTATACTAGGTGCAAGGTATGTTTTTGTACATGCATTGACTTTTTTGTGTAATGAATTGAGTCACATGAGTGGGTGGACGAAGGGACTTGTAAACCTCTAATTCCACTTGACAAATATCAAGTTCCACAAGCATTACAACTTGTGTCTTCAGATCATATGAAAACATCATCTGGATTTGACCAAGTCTTTGATCTAGTGCAACGAGATGCATACATGTATTTTTATAAATTTATACATTATTAAATTATAATATCTTAATGTATTTTAAATTTGACTTGAGATTTATTTGTGATGTACGTCATGTTTTTATAGTTATTGTGATAGTATTTAATTAAGAAGGACCAAACTACTTCACGTCTCATTGTGTAGAGGGAAAACAAAATTTGAATTCTCCAATAACTAATGGTGAAAACCGTGAGTATCCCATAGTGGTCAATGGTAGCCATTGAAACTTGGCTTTTCAAACATCCAAAAAAAATAAATACTTGGTTGTTTGAAGAATTTGAAATACATAGGAAGATACTTTACTATTCACATTTAGTTCATGCAACAAATACTCAGTTGATCAAATAACGAGGCAGGCCATAAACAAGAATATATGGAAGGTTCGCGAGTCAAATCATGAATTCTTTATCGGTATTGTCAAGAGTAAAGTTGATCCTTCGCAGTGTATTGGATTGAATTTGTAAGATATGTTCACTTAAGACTAGATATGTACATCTACATGAATATAATTTGAATAAATTTTAATGATTTTTCTTAAAGTTTTAGGTTTTAAAATTCTATTTAATTGCTTACTAACATGCTTATGTAGGTTAGTGGTGCCAAAAAATATTAAACCTTCACATGGTTGGAACCAATAGTAGAAAATTCCTTATTTTCAAAGGTAAGATAAGCTAAGGGAAATTAAAGGCCCGATTGGATGTGCATGTTTTGGTTGTGACAACTTGTTTACTTGAAAAAAGGTGAAAATTTCACATGTGTGTGAAGTTGGCTTAAAATCCAACATCTAAGTTGCAACATAAATCTTGGAAATAAATAATAAGAACAAATTCTCATTTCACTACCTATATTATATGAAAAATCTCTTCTTAACATGTTTCATACAAACCAAAAATTATAACTCACTTACATCAAAGTCATAGCCTATTTTTTTCTTAGGGATCTTAAGGAACTATGTCTAACCAATGTAGTACGGAAGGAATGGGATTGTGGGGAACCAAAATGAAGCCTCACATAGTGTTAACTAAGCCACACAAATATGTTGGCACAATCCATTTGGTGTCATGGCTTTCGTTTGAAATAAAAGCGCATTTGGCGCTTTACATGACTCAAATGGAGTATTTCACACCTTTGCATTCATGGAATAGAGATAAAACCAAATTGACATGGGGAAAACTATTAAAATATTATATAGAGGGTCTCAATGGAGAGGTTTACATCTAGAAAAGACATTTCAAAGTGCCACACTGATCGAGAAATCACCCATCAAAGTTATAACTTTTTTTCTCTCGGGGATCCTAAGGACTACGTCCAATTGATGTAGTAGGAATGAATGGGATCATGGGGATTGAAAATGAAGCCTAAGGTAGCATTTTATAGGCCACCTAATGTGTTGGCATGGAGTTTGTTTGATGCCACAGCTTTCGTTTGCAAAATATTTCATTTCACAACCTTACACTCGACTCAAATTAGAGTATTTGCGCATTTGCATTTGTTGGGATGACGATAAAATTTAATTGACCCAAGGAAATCCACAAAAAATTTCATAGAGGGTATTAATGCGGAGGTGTAGGTCCAAATGAGACATTTCAAGGTGTCACAAAGAACGAGAAGTCACTCATCGAAATTATAACATGTTTTACTCTCGGGATCTTAAGGGAGTACACTCGACCCATGTAGTCGGGAAGGATCAAGATCATGGGGATAAACTGAACCTCATGTAGTATTTACGAGGCCACCTCGATGTGTTGGTGTAATGCTGTTTGGTACCACGGGATTTGTTTGTGAAAAATTGCATTTGAAAGCCTTACATATGACTCAAATGGCGTATTTAACACTTTTGCATTCATTTAGGAAAGAGAAAACCAAATTGACATGGGGAAAACCATGATAAAATTTTGTATAGGGCATCAACATGGAGGTGTAGGTCTAGATGAGACATTTTAAGGTACCACGGAGATAGAGAAATCACTTGTCAAATTTATAACTTTGATTTTCTCTTAGTGATCTTAAGGGACTATGTTTTAATCGATATAGTTAGGAAGGACTAAGATCACGGGGCACTAAAACAAATTTTTTTATAAAGTATCATTTACAAGCCACCCTGATGTGTTGGCATAGTCCATTTGGTCCCATGGGTTTTTGTTTGCAAAATATTACATTTGGAAGCTTGACACTAACTTAAATCGGAGTATTTAACACCTTTTCATTGTTGGGACAATGAGAAAACTGAATTGACGTGGTGAAAATCATGATAGGATTTCATAGAGGTTTTCAACATGGAGGTGTATGTCTAGAAAAGACATTTCAAGGTGCCACGAGAGACGAGAGAAATCATCGTCGAAGTTATAGCTGATTTTCTCTAGGGCTCTTAAGGACTGCGCTTGACCAATGTAGCTAGGAAGGACTAGGATTGTTAGGAACCAAAATGAAGTCTCATTTAGTGTTTACCAAGCCACCATGACATGTTGGAGTATTTTTTTGTGCCACAGTTTCATTTGTGAAATATCACATTTGGAATCTTTACATTGACTCAAATTGGAGTATTTGGCACCTTTGTATTCGTTGGGACAACAAGAAAACCAAATTAACTTGGGATAAACCGTGATAGTATTTAATATAGGGTCTCGGTGTAGAGGTGTCGGTCTAGAAGAGACATTTCAAAGTGCCATGGAGATCAGAAATACCTCGTCGAAGTTATAACCTATTTTTCTCTCAAGGATATTAAGAGACTACATTCTATTGATGTAGTCGGGAAGGACAAAGATCATGGGGCAATGAAACAAGGCCTCACATAGTGTTTACTAGGACACCCCAAATTTTTGGCATAGTATTTTTGGTCACACAGATTCCGTTTGTGAAATATCACTTTTGGTATCCTTACACTAACTCAAATTGGATTATTTGGTAGCTTTACATTCATTAAGACAACGATAAAACCAAATTAACTGAAAACCAAAATAATATTTCATAGAGGGTCTTAATGCAAGGTGTAGGTCTAGACAATACATTTAAAGGTATATGTGGAGACCGAGAAATAACTTTTCACAAGTTATAGCTTGGTTTTCTCTCAGGGATCTTAAGGGACTATGCCCGATCGATGTAGTTAGGAAGGACCTGGGATCATAGGGCACCAAAACAAAGCCTCACCTAGCATTTATCAGGCCACCTAAATGTGTTGGTGTAGTTCATTTGCAAAATATATCTCTTTCTCTCTTGCCGCTCTCTCTTTTCTCTTGTTTTCTCTCTCTCTCTCTGTTTCTCTTATCTCTCTCTCTCTATCATTCTTTCTCACTCTCACTCTTTCACGCTCTCACTTTCTCTTTCACATTCTCTATCTCTCTCTCTCTCTAACTCTATCTTTCACATTCTCTTTATCATTCTCTCATTCTCTCTTCTCTATCTCTCTCTCTCTCTCTCTAAACTACTCACGTGAAGTAAGAAAGATAATGCTATGTGGGAGAAACAAGATAAGAAAATTTAACAACGTATAAGTTGTGAAAAGACTAAGGAGATTGTTTCAAAAAATCCTAAACTTGGAAATTTGTTCCCATCATGGAGGAGTTTGATCCATTTGAATAGGAGATGAAATAAGTATAATTGCAATCAAGAAATTCATTGGAATAAGTTACGTAAGCATTACATAAGAGGTTTTCTTAAGGAACATGCCTTTAGGTAGGAATTTTGCACATAGTATAGTATGTTTTTGTACATAGATCAATTATTTTATAGAATTATTATTAAGAATTGTTGAAGTGCTTACTTTCTTGAATTGCATTGATGTTTGGATGATGTGTATTAGTGGATTTCATATTGAATTTTTTGTGGTTGTATATAATATCTTGCAAATACTCTTAAGATTTGTCCTATTTTGGTTAAGTTGTGATGTAATTCTAGATAAAGTTTATTGTGTAGTGTATAGAAGCATCCCCAACAAATTTTACCAAAGGAAGAACTTTTAGAAGGGTCTAACAAAGTTATTATAACTAGTTTGGGGTGATAAAAAGATCAAACAAGAAAATTATCCCCTTATACAAATATAAACTAGGTAAAATCTCTCATGAATTAATATTTGAAACTTTGGAACATTCATAAAAATAATAAAGGGTATTTTAAAAAGTTAAAAGTGAAGAGAGAGATTGATTAGATTGAAATATAGACCTAAATGTATCCTAAACCGGCCTAATTGATACAAGAATGTAGAGAAATACGAAGAAAAGGAGAATCTTGATAGATGGCGAAATAATTTTTCACAAGGAAAAATTAGTGAGTTTTCACCAAAGCTTCAGGAGTAAGCCCATCCTCTTGGTAATGGGTAGAATCTCATTTATTGAATGTAGAAAATAAAATATCGGGTGACCTTAAGCCGAGGATCACACATGAATACTCCACTAAACTCGTGGGAAACACCCTACACTTAGTGCAAGGGAGGAATTTTATTAGCGAGAGGAGGTAGAAGGGAGTAAGAATGTGGAAAAGGAGGGTTAACTTTGTGAATATGCACTTACAAATTTTCACAACATTAACCAGAATAAATATACACTCAATTAGAAGAATTTAACCTTGAGAACAAGATAAGACTAACAAACCATAGACACAAAATTCTATTGATTCATTTATCAAAGACACTAAGTCCTTTCTTGGTTTTACAAGATCATCATGTTTACAAAGTTGAGTATGCAAGGGAATAGAGGAAACATAGACAAAGAAGAAAATAGAAGAATGTAATCTCTTGCTTGTATTTAGTAGTGCAAATCTATCTACTAGAAACTCACAATTGACAACCCTTGGAATGAAGAGGTCATCCCAATTTATAACATTATAAAATAGTCCTTTCATCTCCCCCAACATGTCTTTTTGAATTACCTCATCACTTGTGACCTTTCATGATCATAGGAAACAAAAATGGGTCCTTTTCTTATTAATTGAAAAGAAATTTTACAATGTTAAATTAAAGGTCACTTAAGTGAATAAGACGAAATAGTGAAAAGTACCTCCTTAATGAAGAATTAGAACATGGAGAGAGAAAAAGGAAGAAGAGAAGATATGATCATCCCGATGAAGAAATGGCTATTGGGAACCTTGTCCAAATTCCCCTAGGAATATTTCTTCACCTTTGAATTCTTTACTGAAACATGCCGCAACAAGTGCCACCTTATCCACCCTTAGAACATGAACAAAACACAGAGAACTGACCCAAGTCTCAAGAATGATGTTGATGGTCTTGCATTGGTTGAACCAGACTTGATGATCCTACATGGATTGTAAATTGAACTCCTAATATCTATAGGAGACTCCAAGGTATGTTTGTTAAACGAGAAGGGATCTCCCACCTTTTTTTGAACAGATACTAGAAGGATTTCAAGAGCTCTTAAATTGATTAATTTTCATTGAGTGTGGGTGAATCGAGATTCTACACACTATTGCTAATGCCTTCTAATGTATGTGAGCTTTTCCTCAAAATAATCAAGCTAAGTGATAATATCATTCAAGATGTCATATCGAGCACTCACCGTGAGAGACAAAATAGGAGATATGTCATCAGTCATGAAGTGAACACATTTTACTCAATGGGAATGGGAATACAAATTGCCCATTTTGACACCAATGGAAACATGGTGTCCAAGTGGGATTTCTCCTTCTCAATATACTCCTTGGTCATCTTCACTTTGGAATTTTTAGCAAGAGAAAACTTGAACAACGGGAGGATCTCTAGAAACAATGTATTTCCCTCCTCAAGAATATTTTAAACCCATCTATCATCAGCCCTTCTATATTGTATGACCTCGAGATTTCTTGATTGTTTTGGGGTGAAGCAACCGATAGGGGTGATGGCCTCAACAGAGTAGGTGGTATTGCACTAGGATCAAAGAATGATTGCACATTAAGCAGTGAGAGTTCTCACATGCTCTTCTAAGTTACCTATTATATTTTTACACTCCTCATTCTAAGAAATCATGTGAGAAACAAATTCCTTAAAATATATGTGCATCACCTTCATGTGTGGTGGGCCCAAATATATCCTTTTAATGTCATAATCATCCTAAGTCATCTCTTCCCACAGGTTTCACAACTTTCATTTGGGTAACCTTACATACATCTGTTTACCAAAATCTCAACTAAAGAAATGAGAATTTACATGTGCCTTCTTACTTCATTTGGTTTTCATGATCTTCGAGATGGATTCAAAATCAGGTGTCGACATTTATTTCAATGTCCTTGGCTCACTCCCAATCAAATATTGAATCTAAGGGAAATTTTTTGTCGGTACGGGCTCAATATTAGGCATGAGATCACTTTCAGGTTCATGATGAGGGATCACATCTTGCACATGATGGGATGACTCAACTGTTAAAGAAGAAACACTTGGGAACCGATGTAGAATGGGAACTCGTGAAGGATCAATTTCACCTCGTTAATAGGTTCAAAAAGGATTTTAGTGACTATATTTTTTGTGGAGCCTCTTGGGGTGATAATATTCAATGTGTTCCTCCTACAAAATCTTTCTCTTCGAGGGCTATCCCAAGTGAGCGGACTCATGGTATTCTTGGATGTCTTCAAATATTAAATGTGAGATGCTTGTCTTGATAGAGTTAGGAGGCCACTAGAATCGATGAGAGAAATTCTCTTTCTCTTGAACCATTCCCTTGATCTCTAAATTACCATTGCAGTCCTTTCATTGATATCACTTGATTCTCTTATGTTTCATGATATCGGGAGAAGGTGTGTAGATTTCAATGCTTGATACTCTAGGTCGAACAAGTATGTTCCATCATCTCTTATTCCTTCAATGAACCAATCAAATTTGAAATTCCTCATTTGATCAATTGTCATCTACATGTAGTCCCTTTTTCTCACTTCAAATTCATCATTGAAATTAACCTAATAGTCCTCAATTTGAGGATCATGGTGCAATATAAGAAAAGGGAAAGTCTTATAATTTATCCTGATATAAAAATTAGGCCTATATGCATAAGAATAGAGACTGAGGGAAGAGAAAGAGGCTTCAATGTTTGATGCATCGCAACACTCTTACATGAATATATCCCCAAAGAGATGGGAAAGGACACACCCTTCATTTTGTTGTTTCTACACCTGTTATGAACATGAGCTAGTTTCCTACATAATTCAAACATTATGATTTTATCACTAGGGTACTTGGGTAGCCTACACAAGCGTCATCTACAATTGAGGATTGTCATATTTTTAGTGTGTTGGATTAAGTAGAGTTACAAGATTTATTGATAAATAATTTCATGAGAATTATGTTGTTTTCATTTAGACAATAGATAACATTGGATTTTTGAATGTCAAAAATATTAGATTTTAAATTGGATATGCAAAACACACTATAATAGTTAGGAAATAAACTTGATCTAACATGGTGGGAAGAGGATTATTGGATGAGGGTAGCATGAAAATTTTTTCACCGAGTTTTCATGTTGACATTTTGTGAAAGAAACTAAATATTGGTATGGTATTTTGACAACACCGATATTCCTTTACTTAATTTATCTTATTATGCCTTGTCTAAATGCATTTAGGCTTGCCAAGTTATCTCGTCTACAAAACTATGAAATTAAATGGTATTAAAACTAATACCATTATTGTAAATTTTCTCTTTTCATCTAACTAAATATTATGTAATTATATATCTTGTATGACATTTTATCAATGTATTGAGGAATATTGTTATGATAAAACTTAGAAACTATGTTTTATTTATAAAAGAATGAATGCAACCTATTGAATCGATAAAATACATGTATTACCTTGAATTTTATATTTGACACCCATAACTCTTGTTCCATGATAAAAATGAAATAAATAAGGGTAATTTATTTATATGAATCGAGTGTGTTATGGGGCTTATGTGATCCTTGTTTATGCTTGAGAATAATAAATATGATTAATGTATTGTATACTCTCACTACATGAATATTCCTATATATGATAATGTATCCTAATTCTTAAGATTTAGATGGTTAGAGGAATATAATTTAAAAAGTTATAATCTATAAAAAAATATATAAAAGAAATGAGATATATCATATTCTTTCCATATCATGTGTATTTTTTTTGATCTTGTTATATAAACAAATAAATACAAGATATGAGGATGGTATGAGTGTAATTGGGAATATGAAAATAAATAGGAAACCATATTTAAACCTTCTTCTTTCCCATTATAGGTTTGTGTTTCTCCTCTTACCCTTCTATAATATTGGTCAATATTATGGCACATCTAACTTGGTCTTCATTGTCTAGGCCATGTCTTGAAAAGAGTATCATATGGTCCTTTTAAGGAGGCTTCTTGTTATTCCTATTTCTTTATAATTCTTGGGACTTAAATTGACTAATATTGACGAAGAATGTACATTATGTTAAAGAATTTTTTTTTGTTATGTGTAAGAGAAAACTTGATGTATATACATGGGAAAATTAAACATGAAACTAAACCCTCAATGAAATCACAACTCTAGATAGATCCAATAGCACATGTTTAGAATATGCATATAATTGTGAGTGACTATGTGTGAAGTGGGTCACACACATGGGATGATCCGAAGGAAAATACAAAGGACACAACGTTTCCTAAATATCCTAGGATTGCTATAGTATGGAAGATCACTTTGGGAGCTTTCTTACGACTATCTCGAACCTAGAAAATGGAGTTCTACGTGGAAATGGTGGCTAGTCAAATTTTAGCAACCCTAGGATGACAGTCCGTGACAACCGGTGAGTCACAAAAAGTGGAAAAATACAAGATCGTGTGAAGGTGATAGGTATGGGGTGATGTTTCAATCCTATGGTCTTCGACACTCGAGAAAAATCATTTTCGGTATACGATTGAGTGAAAACAAATTCACATGGTGGGTCCTTAAGCCACCACGTGGCCTGCCACTACTTTGCTTCATTAGCTAACTCGGATGAGCTATGTGGAGAGTTTGAGTTATGCATTGGAGAGTTAGAGGGGAAAGTTAATTGACTAGCAAATGAGCTATATGGTGAGTTGTTTTATTACTTTGGCTAGTAGAAGAACATATTCAATGTGGCCTAAGCCATGAGTAGATTGGGTGGTTGAAAGCCTTTTTAAGGCTTGCCTTATCTCCTTCCCGATCGATGTGGGATAAACCCTCATCCATATCACCTCACCACTGAAAAAAATGGCCTAATGAATCGGCAACTCAATAGACACGTGACCTCAAGTTCGATACATCGAAATGGAGGGCGAAGTGGATGCATAGTTGGAGGGTCAGCACCCACGTGGCAAGCGGCGAGAGAGATGGTCAATGTGGTCGGGAGCGAGACATGGCAACAACGGGCCTAGACACGCGTGGTGATGGTAGTACGAGGTATGTAAAACGGTGGGCAGATCGTATAGAGTAGGATTGGAACCCGTGACCTCCCCGATGGATATAGAGCGGCCCAACCAACTTGGCCAACGAGTTGGTAAGGATAAGGATCCCATGATAAGGCATATAGCCTAATATACAAGCCAAGATTTGGCTATAAAATCCAACCCAAAACTCCACTCTAAACAAGATCATTTTGAGCTTAAGGAAAGCTCTTCCGAGAGCTATTAAAGGGATCTCTCAAGAAAAGCTTGAGGAGGTGAAAATGTAGGGAGGTGTAATATGTGAGACCTTATAAAAATGAAGGTCTCGATGGAGCGAATAATATTAAAGGCCTATTTATAGGCATTTGAATATAAGTCCTATAGGTGATATTGAAGCTCTAAGTTCTCTTCAAGAAGCAGTGCTCCAATCTCGAGCCAAGGAGGACGATTGGTGAAGTTCAAAGGCATGTTCATGGTGATGTTATGGAGATATAAGTCCTATTTTATTATAGGCATTATGGAGAGATAAAAAGGCTTATATCGTAATAATATAAGCATGATGGCCTATATCATAATAATATGGGCATGACTAAGACCTATATCGTACTAATATAGGAATTTTCATCATCTTCATCGAGAACTGATTATTATTATCGGCAAGGTGATATTAAGTCATATTATTTAATAGGCACATTATGGTTTGGGAGTTATTATTTTTAACTCACCAATCAAGAGACTTCTCAAGCTAGAGCCCAGAGACACCATGGAGCCAAGGGACATGAAAAATCATAGAGAAGCATTAAAGCGCAAATCCTTAGTACGTTGGGATCATCGATCATTGGCTTGGAGGAGGGTCATCATTCATTATTGAGCTCGTTGGTGACAATTGATGTCTGTTGACATCCAAAGACTTAACATCATACAACGGGAGCGTGGAGGTTTCTGGAAGAAGACTTAGCATAGTGCAACAAAGGCATATAGGGGTGTCTTCATGGATATGGGAGTTATGATCAACTCACCAGGAGATGTTATGGAGCTTGGACAATGGAGCCATAGGGTATTCTACAAAAACATCATATCTACTACATAAGTCTGAGATATTGTCACTCGGTGGTCATGGAGGAGGTTCTTGTTCTTTAGGTTTATTGAGCCACAACTTCAAAGTATGTAATGTCTGGAAGACCGACCTGGGGAGCCATAGGATGTTGTAATAGCATCTGGAAGACCGATCGGGAGCCATAGGGCATTGTACCATGGAGGAGAGTACTAGAATCGAACCAAAATCATAAGCCAGGTAACTACTTAGTGGTCATGATAAAGGTTCTTGTTCTTTTTGTATTCAATATTATCATGCTTTGATTGTAATTTTGTATTAGAATTACAATCATTAAAGTGGATGATAAATTAGTTCTATTAATGAACCCAGGAGACGTAGGCATTTCTTTGCCGAACTCGTTATCAACCTATGTGTAATGTGTTTTAATTTTTGCATTGCTTTAAGTTGATTATAATGGGGTAAGTTCAGAAAATAATTTAAAGCCTATAGGGGTCTGTGGTTGAGAAAAAAATTGGTCAATTTTTGGATCATGGGACTTTTCTAAAAGGGGTTGGACTATATAGGTCCTTTATTTTAAGTGCCATCCCTTCAGGTTTCTTATAAGCAATTATTGAACCCAATATGAGCAAATATGCATGCCTTTCTAATCTTATTTTGTAACTTCCTAATAGATGTGTTTAGAAGTTTACTAGGAGCCTATTATGTTACCTTAAGATATTATCTTCACCAATATGTTTAGTATAAGGTAAATTCTCTTGCCCTTGTGCCTTGGTGCACGTCCTTTGATTTTTTCATTGTGTGATTAATCTTCATGGTGAATGTGAAGTGGGGTACCTCCTAGAGTGAAACACATGTCTAAGGAGGAAAGAAACATAATATTGTAGTCATTATAATTAGTTTTTGGTGTTATCTAAATATTTCACAAAACCAAAGAGAAAGAAAGAAATTAAATTGATGTCAAGTGTATAGAATAAATTGTAAAATATGTGATTAGTGTTATGAGATATAAATTATATTTGTGTAATGTCATGGCAGAAAAGTAGTAGAGTTCATTAAGTGTTAAGAAAATAATAATCCTTGTTTTCGTTATACTTTTAGGTGTAAGTTTTTAGGTGTCACATTTGGTATCTATTATGGGAAACAGCCACCATTGTAAACATTGATGAAAATTAATAATCTAGATTGTTGAATTACCTTATAAAAGTTAGTTGGTACTCTAGGTGTTTTTATCTACACAAGTGTCATAGTCAAGATTGTTATTTTATGTATTGTACATGGTTAAAGCAACTTGATTTGATATATTATATGTTTGCAATATTAAAGGGTGTCTAATATTTCTTAGTACTATTTAATATTGTTGGATGTTGATCCTTACAATTGTATAGAGGATGACATAGTTAAAAGTGAAAAATGTCAATCTAAAAAAGCTATTTGGAAAATACCATAGCTATAGTCGAGAGTTCATTTTTGAAAAATACCATAAAGAACACTTGATTCTGATCTAAATTTTTGACGCATTACCCTACCAATCAAACTTGGACCTATCACCACATAAAATTCATTGTCGGTTGCTATATTTTTGTTATTGGAGTATTGCATCTAGGTTTCCCTTGGCTACATCTCTTAGGGTTGTTCCATCCATTGTTCATCAGTGTATCAAGTTTATTAGTCATCAAAAAGTTATCACTATTCAAGGTATTCCTTTTCGAGATTTCCCTCCTATCACACTTCATCCTTATATAGTTTTCGGTCCATCTATGGGCACATCTATTTTTCACATAAAACTAGTCCTCCTAGGTCTCATAATAGGCCTTTGGTTACATATATGGATTCACTTAGTTCTAGGTCTCCTAATAGGCCTTTAGTTGCACATGTTACATCACACACTTCTAGGGCATCTAGGTATCCTCTTGGATGCACATTGTCTCTAGCATGGCTAACACTCTCACAACACTTTATGCAGATCTTATAGCTTTCGGGTGGATCTAATGTTTCTCATAGGCCTTGAGGAGTTATTATTTTTAGAGTCCAATCCATAAGCATACCACATCACATTATGCTTAGTGTTACACTATTTCTTGTTCTTCTCATAGGATTTTTAAGCACATATCACCACCATGGGTCCACTTTCACTAGAGTCACATCCTATGAAAAAATTGAGGCTTGACCCTCTATCATGTTTCACATTTCTTTCACCTCCTCGAAAGGTTATATTGGGATACATCTTATGTTATTTCCCCTCATTTCCTAATGATGCACTCTATTTATAGGTTCAAATTGTTGAGGGAGAAATTCCACACTCGAACCTCATTTACACACACACACATGAGGAATAAATATTACTTCACATATTTATTTTCATAATCTCCATAGATCCCCTCAATGAGGGCATTATTGGATCACCATTCCTTATCTTTATAGAATAGATTTTCATATTTTCCCTCAAGGAGTGCCTATAATACAAAAACATTCAAATATTTGTAAAAATATAAAATAGGACTTATTTATTACTATGGTTTTATAGATATCATTTCTTCTTTACACACATGCTTTCATGTGGTATATTGAAGCATGATGCGGGACATTCATATAACGATACACAATGATATGTGTTGTTCTTCCCTTTTCCCAAACTACTAACCTCTGATGGAATCTACTTTTACATACTATATCTAGGCTTTAAATTTCCATTATAGTTCTTTTATTTCCTCTTTACGCTTGGTTAAATATTTATATTGTGTATTTTATATGTTTTGGACTAAAAGGACTAACACGTGTGTTTGTGCATTGCTTACAATTATTGTTATGGCTCTTTTATATCATATGATATGTGGTTTTCATTAAATTTGGATTCACTTGAGTTTCATACATGCTTTCTAGTTGTGTTTATTTATGTATGCTTGTTTTCTTATATGATTGTGGCATAGGGGACATTTTTATCTTGCAACACCATGTGTGTCCCATGTTTGCAACATTATGCCTTATGTGTGGTTATGCATATCTTCTTTACATGCTTAAGGGTCTTGATTGTCTTACGATATTGTGGGTGTCCCATGTTTGTAGGAATTTTTCCTTTCGTGTGAAACTATTTGACATGGGGGCACTTGTTTCTACATTGCATACATTTGTTTTCTACTAACACATTATTTTTTATTGTTAGTTTTTGTTGCATTTGCATTGTTGTTATTATCATGTTTCTTTTCCTTTTTGTTCTTGTTTTGCACCATGGTTCTACCATGTGCATCCCACATTGTAAGCACATTACTTCTTAATGGCCATCACATCAGTCATTTCAAGGGGTTTATAAATATTCTCAAATAATCACCTATGATTTTACATCTTTTCTTTAAAGCCACGTGCTGAAATTCTTCATCGCACATGATTCAAATTTGGGGAAAACATGTTTCAAATTTGATACATGTTCTTCTTCCTTGATGGGTACTTCAGCTCCTTTTTAATTTTTATCTTCGATATTCATGTTTTAGGTTGGTAAACCTAACAAATTAACCTCTCCTCATGTAGTCTTTAAATCATGCACTTATTATATACATCTAGCCTCTAAATATCACATATATATACATGATTAGAAGCAAGAAAATCAATCATTAACACTCCCTTTGATTTGATTTTAAGTTGGTTTATTCTTTTCATATTTACTACTTTTTTTTTCTTTTGATTGACAATTTATAGCTTGCATACCAACTGACATATTTCTCATCTTTGATTTTATTATTTTATCTTTCTACTCTCAGTACAAGAGCACCCATTAGGGACAGGAGTTCCTGGATGCTCTTGTCACCTCTCGAGTGCCTCTCTCCTCCTTTTCACTTTACTTGAATTTTTGAATGTTGTTTCTTTACTAATTTATTTTATCATCCTTAGTCAAAATTTCACTTGTTCATGATGAATCTTGAGAAAAGAAATCATACACACACACACACACATGTTGTATTTAACCTCATTAGGGGGAAGTATTCACGAGGAACTTACACTTACAAAGAGCTAATACTTTCTATCTAATACATCAAGGATTGCATTTTGGGACTACATTGCTCATTGCACAGGGAAGCTATTGTTAATTCCATACCACAAATTTGCATTTGGGAAAAAATATTTATAACCCACAATATTCTTAAGTGACTGCACTAGGACAACCTAGATAAACATAAAATATTCTAATCACACACACACACACACAAACTACATTGATTATGAAATATAGTGCAATGCTCAAGTGATAATCACTTTGGGGTGACTACGGAGGTCAAGTGATGACTCAATCATTTGCATTATTTATTCATTTAATGTGTGCTTGAGTGATGTGCAATTGTATAGGGTTCCATTTTGTAGGTATATGTGCAACACAATGGATCTAATGTGACACATAGAAAACATGTAGCGACATTGAGTGACACAAGTGAAGAATACCCTAAGAACCTTGTGAGACACCGATTACTAGATCGACGCTAGCACCTAGGTGACCCTCTCCTCTTCAAGTGCCTACATTCATGAGATCGTCACAATCTATTTTCAAACACAAAGTACACATAGTCCAAGATTAGCACTTCCGCACCATTCACCAACCCAGAATCGGTCTAGACTTAGAGTTACAAGCTAATTCAGTCTCATTATTTTATCTTGCACACTTTCTTTTATTTACATTACACAATCTTGCTTATTTATTATGTTCATTTGATCATCAATGTCCTTACAATATATTTAATTTTTTTAAATCATTTGGTGAACCTAATCTCTTTCATTCGCATTATGGATTTGTCCTTTCATGCCCATTACCCATAATGGTCATTTTGAATCCCAAATCTATATCAAATTTTCCCAACCTAATCATCATCGTTCTTCTTCTTCCATGGATTATTATATCAATGAGCATGTTCTTAGAAATCCCGAAAAGATTTGTCCCAACGATATTAAAGCCTTTGAAAGTGAACATTCCCATTATGTAGAAACCAATGTTTATCAACCCCAATCATATGCCCTTACAAATTTCCGCTTTGCAATGCATGATAATCCAAACTATTTTCTACATATCTTAGATGATTTATTGGCTTCCCAACATGCCCATGACAATGTTGCTCATAATAGTATTATTATTACCTTGACAATCTCTACTCCTATTGCTTTCCTCTATTCTACTCTCTTCTTCTCCTTTCAATGTTGGAGTCTCCACTATTGACATACATATTCCTACCACTTCTACTCATTATTTTTCTCCTCTCATGTCGCACATTCATCCTAATTCTTTTGCAAGCACCCAAGCCTTAGAGTCTCTTTATCATGATTTGCACCCACGACTTCTATGTTATCTATGTACTTGCTTCCACTTTTCCAACTATCTCCTCACCACACTCAATAACACTCTACCACTTCATACCCTCACTCTTCGAGACACATTTTAAAATCCATTAACTATTACACTTAGGTCTCTCCTTAGTAAGAGACTTCTCCTTTGGCATTATTTCTCTTTCGTAATACTCATGCAATATCCATGTAATCCTTCTTATTACATCATCAACTCATCATTTCTTGATCTTTAATACATCTTCGGCGGTCTTCCTCCTATGGTGTACTTCTTAAAACCTTTATCTCCATCATTATTTTCTCCAACATGCTCATAATTTTTTTCTACTTCACCTTCTTTAAGAGACAACATGTCTTCTCTTTAAATCCTTTAATAATTTCTATCTATGATTTATATTTTCTTTTCTACCCTCTCTGCTAGTTACCTCATGTTGAATGCTCTTCCAACTTATCTTCTCATCTCAAATATCTCACTCATAGGACTATATCATTCTTTGATACTACTTGATGCAAGGTCCACCTCAATCAGAGTTCCTAATGGTAATGCCTAGCCAATGCTCCACTACAAATTTACACTATGGATTGCATAAATAAGTTATAGATTTATGTTAATTTCAAAGGTGTTAATGGAAGCTACATTTTGTTTCTCATCTAACGATATTTACTGACTTCAAATCGATATTTTACAACCTCTTGGTGTATTTTTCTAAGGACCTAAACTAGATTGGTTATAATCTTCCTTGGCTTGGATCTAATGGTCTTCCACTCTTCTTCCTCATCACTAAGTGAACCATGAAATCGTAAACTCATATTCCTTTTATAGTCACACATCATTTCTTATCTCTCCTCATTTTGAATCTCCTTTAGGTGGGTTGGTCCCGTTTAGATGCTTCATTGTCTTATCACTTAGTTAATAATTCAAACTGAGTCATTAATGCTCTAAGATAGCTCCACCTATGTGTTTACATGCATTGTGCAATATCAATGTTGTTTGCATAAAATAACCATTTAGTCCTCGTAAATATTTTTCTCAGGTTTATCTATCACTTTTTTAACATGTCCTAACAAATTCCAAGTCATTTTCCCACTCATCTTTCACAACCATTTTTGTATCATTCTCCATTCCTTCGTGCACTCATAGTTGTAAGATACACCTTTACATTTAGTATATAACATTGTTTTGCTTCTATCCCTCTTAAAACATTCTTGTGCCATCTTTATAATCCAAGTTATTGAAAAATCCATTTAATCATTTCTCTCGACATCCTTTTGTATCATTAACCATTGCGAAAAAAATTCCTTCACTTACTTTGTGTCCCTCTAATCAACTAGGTTGAGAGAAAACTCTATCACTCCAAAATTTCTACGCACAATCTCTACGCATTTTTTCTCATGTGACACTTCTTCACTTCCCTTATCAAAAAAAAATTCACATGCCCAACACTACTCTATGCCTACAAAAATTGTGCACTAGTATGCACTATCTCGTTGTTGTACATATGCACACTATGCTTCCTTTATAATTATTATGAAAATCCTTTAAACACTCCCACACAATCTCCACCGACTATGTTGTGTTTCCTCTCTTCATTCCTTTCACTCTCCATACCCGTATGCACCAATAATTTTAATTTTTTTGTTTAAGATTACAATGGACATTGGATGCTCTTTCATTATTAAGATCATTTGTTGATGAGATATAACTCTAAATTTTTAGGTTGTGTGGTATAAGGCATCCTTTCACATGAGAACCCTAAATAAGACTTCATTGCATATGGAATATCCTAAATATTTTTTCAATGTACTTGTTTTATTAAATTTAAAATAATGAGTAGTTTTTACTGTAGGATTTCAATGATTTCTTCAATATGTTGGATGTGACAAGTGCGAGAGAGGGGGTGAATCAGTCCCCAATAAAACTTTACACTTGTGCTTCAAACCCTAATTACACAATCTCAAGTAGATCTCATCAAAGCATATAATATTCTCAATGAAAGATACACAATGCAAGAACCACAATGATAAACATATAAATCCACTTAGATTGATATTGAAATCAGATCACAAGAGTAATGCCTTCAATAAAGATCAACAAAGCACAACGAAGATGTATCAAGATAAACAAAGTAGTCTCATAAATATCCAAGAAGATATACTTCTTCAAAACTGATCAAAATTCAATATAAAATCTGAAGACACCTTAGAAACCTGAAAATTACATTAACATGCTATGAATATAACATACAAACTCAAACATCCAAATCTGCCATCCTTCTCCAACTCGCTCTTAAAGAAACAACACCAACTTTGCACTTGCTCAAATTCTCCTCATGAAAATCAACTAGTAGCTGTCCTAGAATGAGATTCCAAGTGTTTTGGGATAGTCCCAAATGGTTTTTATTTTATAAAAATGGTTCTTCAAAAGAAGATAAAAGGGGTTTTCAAAAGCTAGAAACAATAAGCCCATATCTTCACTTTTATAGCCTCTCCAAGGCTCAAATTAAAACTCAAACATTTTACCTCCTTTGGCTCAACCCATGCATCATATAAAAATTCTAAATTCAAATAATAACAGCCATAAGTGACCCAAGTAGGTCGGCCTAGCTTAAACCATCATTTTATGTGCCAAAATTGGCTCAAAACCCCATGGGCACAAAGATAAAAATTCCCTTACTTCAAAACCATCCTTAGTCATGACCCATAAATCACCACACATGTTTAAATTAAAATTTAAACATCATACATGGTTACAATTAATATCAACCAATCAAATTATTTTGTTTAATGGGCCCAATGCTCTTTATATTTCTCAAAACTATTGTTTCTGCACCCTTCAACACCATGGAAACTTCATAATGCTACGAAATAACTTCTAATAAACAAAAAACATGTCATTTGACCAATAAAATGAAAATTAAGAACCTGTATAACACTTATAAGTAAGTTATAAGTCATGAAACATCCTTCACTTCAAACCACAAAAACATTTTCCTTCATCAGATCAACCTGCCAAAAATATGTTTCCAAAGGTTAGCTCATAAAATAATTTCTACATACATTCAAGACATCCAAATGGATTAATTTGATTCCAAATTCATCCCTATTCACATTACATGTTATATGAAGCATCACCCAATCCATATCATGCTTCAAACAACATCAAACTTGCACCAAAACAGATGTTGTCTTGAGCGCAAAAATCTTCATGCTCAAATAAAGGTATGTAATTCCTATTAAATGACCTCATCATGAGAAAATAAATATATCACTGGAAATATATCTAAATATAATTTCTAACACAACTTGAATCACCTAAAAATTCCACTTGTAGCTCAAGTTATGGCCATTTTACTAGACTCTGCTATTTGAGACCCCAAAACTGCCCTTTGACCAATCAACTTGTTTGAGCCTCAAAACACCATAAACCTGCAAGATATTGTCCTAAAACTTCATGGACATCAAGCAATAAAACCTCCCAATAATCATGCAACATGAATTTTTCATGTTACTCCTTTGGACCATCTTGCTCTATATCCTTCTTTCCTAGAAACTACTATTTTTAGGTGGGGCCCACATACCACCATGACCTCAACCATAAATTTATGGAAATAATGAGTCCTCTACAACATCCAATCATCACATTTTCACTTGCAATCAAAACGGGTTAGTATACTTCATTTTCTCCAAATTGCTCCTAGTTAGGGTTTAACTAGGGTTTTAGACCTCTTTATCTTCTTAACATTTGTTCATAAAATAATGAAGATAAAATGACCTCATTATTTTTGTGAAACCTTATAAAATAACATTAGAAGCATATCTGAAAGCCACAAGGTCCCATCCAAATCACACAATTCACAACGAGCATCTGAAGTTGCACTTTGAGCTGGATTTTGCCATAGATTTTCACCCTCTCTCACAAAATAAGTCATATCGATAAAATACTCAACATGGTCACCTAATTTTTTTTTTGAGAGCATCATCACTCATACCTCTAACATCTCAAATCATCATAATGTTAATTCCATGGCTCAATATCTCCATTCATTAAGACTTACATATGTTTGCATGTTGGATCCTCATAATAATAACTAGGGCCAACTGAAATAATGCAATAAATGAACATAAAACCTATGAAAATGACCCAAACATACCTCATTTATCATTATACACATGATATCATGCATTTATGATATCATCTAGCTCCAAAACAATCTATCACACCTCTTAGTTGCATATACCGCTCCCAATGAGCACCTATAACATGGAGAACCACCTGTACCTACACTATGCCACTGTTATGAGTGCTTAAGCACCCTCAAATAATTCTATCCAACATGTCAACATGCTTCCCAAGCATCCAAGAAAATTATTCTACCAAGTAACACCTCTTAGCTTTGTGTTGGCTTCTTGAGCAACATGCATCACTTAATCCTACTGAAGCAACTAATAAACATCTGAACCAGTATGTTAGCACCATATACATCATCATGAAATCATCCTACATCATTCACTTTGTCATTAATTTGGTTTTTCATCAATGACAACACCTATTAGGACACCATGCCAACAATCTCCCCCTTTGTCATTGATGGAAAACACCTGAACTTCTCCCCTTTTTCTTATTCACCTTCTTTAGCATCATACCTCCATGCTTTGGTTGGAAACATCAACCAAAGGTCTCAAATTAGCTCAAACCACTTGAATTTTCCCCAAAACTGAAATTTTCCTTCATTCAAGCATGCAAATGCCAAGCTCCCCTTGGAAAGAACACTTCCAACATCTGAAAACCATCATTACACCATGAAAAATCATGATTTCACTTTGTTAGGGGCAAAATAAAAACATCACTACCCATCCCCTAGGCATGAAAACCAACAATTTTCTTCTATGCCCTTGTTTTAGCCTTTTTAAAATCACTGCAGTAGACAGATATCTCGTGCCTTACCACCTTTGATCCATGCCAACAATGTTTATAAAATATCATGATACAACATTAATCCATCATTATAGACAATTATCCTTCATTTCTAGAATAAAACATGCAATACATGTATCTTCATACTTCCACACTTAAGAGCAATACAATGAGTCCAAAACAAACTCCTTAGAGCAAAATTGACCAATTTCAACATGCATCTACAAAGTCAATCATACTTTGAATTCACCAAATACCACTCCCCTAGGGCTTAAGGGAACTACTTTTATCTCCTAAGCACAAAATATAGGAACTAGCCTTGCTACCATGCCTTGAATTCAACTCTACAACTTTTAGCAGTCTCTAAGAAACTTTTCAGTCTTTGAATCATGTTCAATTTGAGATAAGCCATTTTATAACACCATTAGCATGGGCAAGGAGTAAACACCATATACACACCTTGAATAGCTTTGAGAACACCACTTTACTCCCAAGGAAGGTTAACCAAGTACTCCCCCACCATTACTGATCTGCTTTCATACATCTTGAACAAAAAATTCTTGCAATAGAAACATTCCAACACTACTTGAGGAATTTGTACAACATGTCAATAGCAAGAACTTCATTTTGAGAGCAATAAGGAGACTTTGAAGCTTCTAACCACTTTCACCAAGGAGCATGAAGAGTTATACCTAGCTCCTCTTGAAATTAAAAGGAAAATATACATCTCCTTACCAGTCATACCCTTGTTTCGAAAGTCTGTAGTTGTGACTCGATCTTTACATGAAGCTCAAGATCCAATAAATATGCCTAAAATTTTATCACTTTAATCATGAACACACATCAATATATAGATATACCATCAAATTCTCAAAAAAGGACTTAGAAACCATCATTAGTCTTCAATAACATCGTCACCATGTGATAACGACAAAATATGTCTCGTTAATGTGCAATAAATGATCTTATTTTACTCTCTTTTTACCAAACTTGATTTGCATTTTCGGCTTTTGTTTGATCTAGTATAAGTTAGGATGTAATTGTCCATCTTTTGTTGAATTTCATTCTAACGTCTAAAAACTCTGTAATTCCTAAAAAGTGTGTGGAAATTTGGTTTTTATAGTAAAACAGTGCAATGATCAGTTAAGAGAATGAATTATGAAGAAATCAACATTTTTTTTTGGAGCATTGGCTTCAATACGGCTTAGTTCCGAAACATTGAGACTTAGTTCGGAACTCCATCACATATTTTTAAGAGCTCTATTACTTAGTTTCAAAACTTTCGGACTTAGTTCTAGAACTCTAAAACTTAGTTTGAACTCCTACGTTTAGCTCGGAATTTTCATGGTTAGATATAGAACAGTCCCCTTTATTTCAAGAACTTCTCCGAAGTTTTAGAACCAATGGGAATCTATTTATTTTGATGACATCCAATGATAAAGCAATCAATAAGCCTTTCAATCGGGAGAAAATCATTAGATTTCGATTCTTCATACTCGAAGATCCGGGGATAACTTATCGAGATAGTTGTACATCCAGAAGGTTCCTATTGTGAACCATAGTTGTATAGTTTGCAAGCAAGTACACAATTGTTTAAGAAAGGAAATATTTATAGAAGAAGGGAATTATAAAACACCAGAGAAGAAATGGGGAAGATGTGCATCCCAATCAATAGATAATAGAGTTGATTGCATGCACATAGAAGAAACCAATAGATATAAACACAAAATTATAAGCAAAGGTAGCTCTAGATCTAGATCTAAAATAACACAAAGTTTATTCAAAGATCTAAGATGGAAAGCTAGAAACAAAATACACCGTGACACAAAGTTCTCCGGAAATATGCTCCTGTATATTCCTTTGCTTCAAGTGGCTCTCAAGGGTTTCAGCACAAAGTTTGGAACACAAGAATGTTGCTTACAAATTTTGATCATTAACCGAAGGTTCTTCCTCTACTTATAGAATGTAGAGGGCAATTACAAGTCGGAAGCTTTTAGTTGAACTGGCACATGTGGAAGTCGGAAAAGGAAACAATGGCAATCTCCCTCCTAGAATTCCTCTTTGCATGACATGCATGATTTGCAACTAAAAATAGAACCTTCTATTTTGCACGTCTGCCACCTATCTCCAAGTAGTTGACTTCTTCAAGTAATGAATTTTAAACCAATCACTTAAGTTGTATAATTTAATTGATCGCTCAATTATTTTGTCGGAGGAAATAAGAGAAAGAAGAAGAAAGAGGAAAGCTGCAGTCTTGTCCTTTTTCATATTCTTCATCTTTTGCCTTTGATTCAAACTAGATCTAGAAATTTGGATCTAGAAGGATTGGATTGGAAATTTGGACAAGGAAAAGAAGTGGAAGTGACTAAGTGATTGGAAGGGTATTGCCTTTGACATGTCTTCCTTCTTATCCTTGAAGCTTTTGTAGTTCTTCTCTAGTACATGCATCAGTGCAATGTTCGCCGTAAATAACTCATCATTTTTATTTTTAATTGCATATGAGCAATTAAAAATTCTGGAAAGCACTCGAGTGAATGCAACTTCAATGAAGGCTTCAATTGGAAGATTGGAAGCACATGCACAAGATCTGGAAGAAATTTTCCACGCATTGGCTTCTTCACGGGCTGCATTTGAAACAAGAGGATGAAGCCTTTTTGGAAGCTTTTGCAATTATGAGATCGGATCGGATCGTGTCTCCGATGTGTGTAAACAAATCTGGAAGTAATGCATGATGTCGTTGTGCTTTCTTTTTCATCTGCTTTGCCATGGCCGTATCTATCTTTGTCTGAGCAATTCTTCTTCTCTTTTTGGTGGAATTCTTCAAAATTGGTGCAGATCTGGATAATTCTTCAGATTCGGAGGATATATTCAATGTATTGGACATTGATTTAAGCTCCCTTTCTCTTATAAAAGCACCTGTAATGAATTCCTGAGCACCTGTATCACTTATGCAAACAATTATCCAAACACAAATCAACCTCCTTCAAACAATTATCAGGACACAAATCAACCTCCTTGACAAATGCCAAAATTGGAAGCTTTCAGCATTAATTTCACCTTCTTTTGAGCAAAAATCCTCTCCAAATGGGGCGCACTTTTCCTCTGGGCTGCACTTCTCTTCCTTGTGAATTAATTAATTCATCCATATGGCAGCCCCTGCTTATATAATCTTCACCATTCTATAATTAATTAATGTCTTTCCTATTCCTGGCAATTAATTAATTAATTAATAAGCTTCACTCTTCAAATGGGGTGCCTATTTTGTGCATGCTCATGGCTGCCATTAAATAAATTAAATTTATTTAATTTTAGACTTACCTTCAGTTAACTCAAGCCTCACAGTATGCTTTGACCTTAGCCACTGAAAATAGGAATTAATTTAATCATTTAATACTTTAAAAAGTATTATTTCTCTCCCAAATGGGGCTGCATTAAATAAATTAAATTTATTTAATTTTGGAATTCTATTTTTAAATTCCTTTTGTCCACTTCCTTTGTTGACTTTTCCACAAGCCTGGGTGCCAAAATTGGGTGAATAAATATTAACAAATATTTATTTAATGCATTATTATTCACCCAAGGTGGGTCACACTTTTTGGAATAAGGAATTTCTATTTTTAAAAGTCACATGACAATGGGATTATTTACCCTGCAAGGCAGCCCTGAAAATCCCATGATTCACTTAAGTCGTTTGACTTTCATAATGGGATTATTTACCCTGCCAGGCAGGCAATAAAATCCCATGATTCACTTAAGTTGTTTTTCTTTTATTCCACAATGGGAATTTTTACCCTGCAAGGCAGGTAAGAAATTCCCGCCTGCCTGCTGCCTCTAATTTTCCCATCATAACTTAAGTGACTTTGCCTTCATGGGAAAAAGTACCCTGCAAGGCAGATCTCACTACAGGCTGTGACAAAAATCCCATGATCCACTTAAGTTGTTTGACTTTCATAATGGGATTATTTACCCTGCAAGGCAGGTAAGAAAATCCCATCAATGCCTTAAGTGATTTTTCTTTTATTTCACAATGGGAATTTTTACCCTGCAAGGCAGGTAAGAAATTCCCGCACTGTTGCCTCCAATTTTCCCATTGTGACTTAAGTGGCGTTGCTTCCATGGGAAAAAGTACCCTGCTAGGCAGGTACAAAATTTCCACCTGCTTGCTGCTTCCAAAAATCCCATGATCCACTTCAAACCCTCTTTTTCCAAAAATGCGGCCAACCTAGAAGAAGCTTTTTGGTGCATGACTTCGTCTTTTCCAAGAGAACCAGACCTCCGATGGCGAATTCCTTCTGGCACAACGTGCGTATGTGATCTCCAGATACTCCAGGCCAAGAATAAGGCCAAACCGGCAAAGGAATTGATCAGAGAAATTTCACAGAAAATGAAATGGGAAAACACAAAAACACAAAATGTTGCCAGAAGTCACAAATAAAGCCCAGAATTCATTCCTGGTTAAAACCCTATTGGTATATGGGAATAATGATATGTACGATCACAACAGAGTTAAACCGGAGCACAAATTGCCTCAAATGGGGCTCAAAATAATTAAATACAAATTTCCCATCAGACAAATCCCGATGACAAAATATAACAATTTTGGGCATCTGGGTATTTGGTGAAAATGGCTAATATGGCTCTTTGGGAATATCTTGACACAATAAGAACTTTCAGGCAATAAAAACACAAAACGACCCATTATTTTAAAAGTACGAAATTTTTTTTCGGATAGGGTAGTCTCAAATTTCAGGATGAAATCTGGGGACACCAGTTGGCTCCGTCTGTGGACATCTTTTTCTCTGTCAGAATGACAAGGGAAAAGATGAGATCCCAACATCTCTGGTTTCGTATCTTGTCTTTTGGGCACGGGGTCAAGCAAACAAAAACAACACAACACAAAAACAAAACAAGGAAAACAAACAAAGTTTTATTTATATACATACAGGTTTTACCCTGCTTTTTTATGTCGGAAAAGCTTCAGATGCTGCCCGTTGAAAGGCAAGTGGTAACTCAATTCCATCCCGGTAGGCAAGGAAGAAAGTGTCCATTCCTGCAGCTCTTTTGATCACGAAGGGCCCTTTCAGAGTGAATCAAATTTTTCGTGCATGCCCTTCGGTTCATATCTCTTGTCCCACCAGAGTACCCAGTCTCGATCTTGAACTTCCTTTCTTGGCCTTCTTGTCAAATACTCTGGGCAAGTCCTTATCAACTTCATCTGGTGGTGGCTCATCCTTTCTTCTCTCTGTGGCGGGTAAGTCTGCATCAACTTGCTCCGTTCCCAGATTTATTTGTTGCATTTTTGAGGAAGAACTATCACCATATTCTTTGTTCTTCTTCAGGTATTGATCATGCTTGTTGAAAGTCTCCACTAAGGAAACCAAACCTTGGGGATTTTGTTACCTTTTGGTTGGATTACTCTACTATTGTCATCATAACCTGGATCAACTTTTCTGTGATTGTTTGTCGTGGTGGTGATTTACTCCCTTCAACATACAACTTGTCAAAGTTGCCTTGTTCCAGAAATGCAGATGTATGTTTGTTGCCATTGTTCAACATTATTAGGGACTTTGGGGTGGTAGACCATCTCCACTTTATAGTTTCCTTGTCTGAATATGGACGGTGGTCTATCCGGATTCAATAGTGCAGCTGTGACTGCCAAAGAATCTGCCTTGGAGTTTTGATTTATTGGAATGAAGTCAATAGAGAAGGCTGCAAAATCGAATGTGGCAGAAAGTACTCTATCTCTGTAATGCTCAGCTTATCTCTTTTGACTTGATTTTGCCCTCGAACTTGCTTTACTAGAAGTTCAGCATCTCCTTGGGCTTTGAGGAGTTTTACTCCTTTCTTTTTAGCTTGCTCCATTCCTAGAAGCAATGCTTCATACTCCGCCGTATGATTGGTGTTCTCGAACATCAGCTTGTGGGAGTATGGAAATATCTCATGATCTGGAGATATTAGTAGCGTCGACTCTGATCCAAAAGAACAACATGTGCCTTTAAACTCTAGAGTCCAAACTTTTTCTTCTTCTTTTCGTTGGCTCTAGCTCTGGTCGAAGTTTGGCTTTGGAATGTCTTTATCCATTTCCAAGAAATAGACCCCACGGTCAGATTCTTAAAAAAGAATCTGAGATCTAGGATCCTCAGATTTTGTAACCGTGTACTTGGACTTCTTTTCGGCTCCAACTTATGGTTAAGCCCTTTGATAGGAATATGCGCACAGGACCAATCCATCTTTACTTCTCCTCCCAGCTCTTTGCAGAAGTTTCTGCTCAGCAACATCCGTAGGAGACAGGAATATCTGCAACTAGAATTGTCATCTTTAATCTTTTGTCAGGAAAAGCTGCCAGAACAACTTGTGCATCTTTGATTTGTCGATTAAAGGGACTTGTCTCTCCATGGAGTAACACCTTTTTATGGTCTTTGTCAAGGTAAGCCCAAGAGCATCTGCTAACTTTAGCTGGCATGACATTGTCAAAAGCACTGAATCTAAAATGCAATTGCTTAACTTGAAACCATTAAGCAATAAGGAGACATAGAAAGGTTCCACTCTTTCAGAAGATGGTGAGGATTTAACAACTGCAGTGTTGTTTTGGGAGGAGTATCTTTGGGCTTAGGCAAAAGGCCTTTTGATGTATTGGATTGTCTGGTGATTGTACATATTTGACTAGCCTATTTAACTGCTCGGGAAAGCTCTCAAGTATTGCTTCTGACATTTGAACTTTAGTTTTCTTGGCATGATCAATAATGTCAAAAGAAGAAATAGATTCAGATACCTGAGCCGCTTTCTGTGGTTGAGATGAAGAACTCACATGCTTATTTCCGGGAGCTAAAGAAGAAGGTAAAGGGATGCCCCTTCTTTCTTTTTCGTCTGCTAATGCCTCAGCTTGGCGAGTTTGTGATCTTGTAAGTACTGCATATGCATGACCATGATCGTCTTCAAGAAGCTCCTCATACTCATGTTCATATTTGTAGTTTAGGTAATTAATGTTGGAGTCGCCAGCAGGACCTATAAAATCATCATCCTCGAGCTGATCAGCGTCAGCTTCTAGGTCTTCTTCATTCATCTCCACGTTGTTTCTAGGAGCAGCAATTGCTAATCTTTGGGAACCAGCAATGCGGTTCCGGTTGTTGTTGAAATTCGAGCAAGGGGCAGTGTTGTTGCCTTGAGCCATTTGAGCCATTTGTTTCTTCATCTGCATCATCTCATTTGCTAACTTTTGCAATAGTGAATCGGAAGTAGTAGCAGAGGATGAACTTTTAGCTCTAGAAGTGTTGCTCTTTATCTTTCCAGCCATGATGAGGTCATCTTCAATTTCAACCGCCATGTTTTGGGCTGCTAACAAATCAATAGGACGTGCTCTTCGTAGTTGATAGCTTACTTCAGGAAGTAAAGCATTGATGAAGAATACCTTTTGATTCTCGTCATTTAGAGAAGCAGAAGCTGAAATTTTGTATAGTAATCTTTGGAATTTTGCAATAAAATCCCGCATGTGCTCATGTGGCTCCTTCTTAACTGAGTGAGTTGAGTTATCAATGTACTGGAATCTTCAGCTGGTTTGAATCTTTTCAGGAATGCATCCCGCATAGTAGCCCAGTTGGTTATGGTGCCAGGAGCTAGCTGGTAGAACCATTCTCCAGCCAAGTCATGCAGAGTCTCTATGAAGAGTCTGACAGATACATCTTCATGTTCATTATGAAGCACTCCTCCACAGGATATGAAAAATGCAGCCAAGTGGTCATCTAGATTCTGCTTGCCATCTCCGAAGAATTTGGAAAATTCTTTCTCGTCCCTTTAGGTAGATCATGCATAGGAGGAGTCAGATTCAGAGGCCCAAAAGCTGCTCCCCATGGAACAGGTACTATCTAGTTCTGATTCGCCATGATGAATGGGGCACGTCTTCTCCTTGTGTAGACTTGGTGAATAATTCCAGCCGCCGGATTATGCTGAAGATGATCCGGATCTGGATGAGTGTGCACTCTCCTTCCTGGTGAGAGACTAGATCTGCGGCTTCTAACTTGAGGAGGATGATTGAAATTGAATTGCTCCTGCAGTCTGAAGAAATGATCAGTCCTTCCTTGTGCCTTCATGGATCGGGTGAATGGACGTTCAGCTAGGTTGAGATTTGTATGGAAAACACTCTGATCTTCAAAAGATAAGCTTTGATCTGCAAAGATAGTTGTTCCCAGTGAGTCACCAAAAACTGTTGGCTAGATTTTCTGCATAGCATAAAACCTAGGCAGTCATGAGATAAATCTCCCTCATTTACCGGTGAGGCTCCGTGTCAGATTTGTCAATTAAAATATGCTAGTATCTATATGGGGTTTTACTTTAACTATTCAGCTCATGAACCATAGTTGTATAGTTCTGCAACAAGTAAGCAGTTGTTTAAGAAAGGAAATATTTATAGAAGAAGGGAATTATATAAACACAGAGAAGAAATGGGGAAGATGTGCATCCCAATCAATAGATAACAGAGTTGATTGCATGCACATAGAAGAAACCAATAGATATAAACACAGAATTATAAGCAAAGGTAGCTCTAGATCTAGATCTAAAATAACACAAAGTTTATTAAAAGATCTAAGATAGAAAGCTAGAAACAAAATACACCGTGACACAAAGTTCTCGGAAATCTGCTCCTGTATATTCCTTTGCTTCAAGTGGCTCTCAAGGGTTTCAGCACAAAGTCTGGAACACAAGAATGTTGCTTACAAATTTTGATCATTAACCGAAGGTTCTTCCTCTACTTATAGAATGTAGAGGGGCAATTACAAGTCGGAAGCTTTTAGTTGAACTGGCACATGTGGAAGTCGGAAGGAAACAACTGGCAATCTCCCTCTGGAATTCCTCTTTGCATGACATGCATGATTTGCAACTAAAAATAGAACCTTCTATTTTGCACGTCTGCCACCTATCTCCAAGTAGTTGACTTCTTCAAGTAATGGCTTTTAAACCAATCACTTAAGTTGTATAATTTAATTGATCGCTCAATTACTTTGTTGGAGGAAATAAGAGAAAGAAGAAGAAAGAGGAAAGTTGCAGTCTTGTCCTTTTTCATATTCTGCATGCAGCTGATTCTTTTGCCTTTGATTCTCACCAATCTTTGGATCAGGAGTAGGCTGGATGGATCTGGAAGCTAAGAACTAAATTGGAAGAAGCTAGATCTGGAAGCATTTCTTGGGTATTGCCTTTGACATGTCTTCCTTCTTATCCTTGAAGCTTTTGCAGTTCTTCTCCAGTACATGCATCGGTCACGATGTTGCCAGTAAATAACTCATCATTTTTATTTTTAATTGCATATGAGCAATTAAAAATTGGAAAGCACTCCGGGTGAATGCAACTTCAATGAAGGCTTATTTGGAAGATTGGAAGCACATGCACAAGATCCTGGAAGAAATTTTCCATTGACTTCTTCACGGGTTGCATTTGAAACAGAGAGGATGCCTTTTGCGGAAGCTTTTGCGATTATGAGATTTGGATCTAGATCGGGCTATCTGATGTCAACAAATCTGGAAGTAATGCATGATTTGTTGTGCTTTCTTTTTTTTCATCTGCTTTGCCATGGCCGTATCTATCTTTGTCTAAGCGACAATTCTTTTTCTCTTTATTTGGCGAGAATTCTTCAAAGCTGGTGCGAGATCTGGATAATTCTTGATTCGGAGGATATATTCAATGTATTGGACATTGATTTAAGCTCCCTTTCTCTTATAAAAGCACATGTAATGAATTCCTGCAGCATTATCACTTATGCAAACAATTGGAACATGACACATTTTAATCAACCTCTGCATAATTCAACTGTGCCCAAAATTTGATGTGGAATTTTTCAAAGCAAGCATTAATTTCACCTTCTTTTGAGCAAAAATCCTTATCAAATGGGGCACACTTTTCCTTGGAAGCTTTTGCATTAATTTCACCACAAAAATCCTCTCGAATCTTCTCCTGTGAATTAATTAATTCATCCATATGGCAGCCCCCTGCTTATATAATCTTCACCATTATAATTAATTAATGCCTTTCCTATTCCTGGCAATTAATTAATTAATTAATAAGCTTCACTCTTCAAATGGGGTGCCTATTTTGTGCATGCTCATGGCTGCCATTAAATAAATTAAATTTATTTAATTTTAGACTTCTACTTCCAGTTAACTCAAGCCTCACAAAGTATGCTTTGACCTTAGCCACTGAAAATAGGAATTAATTTAATCATTTAATACTTTAAAAAGTATTATTTCTCTCCCAAATGGGGCTGCATTAAATAAATTAAATTTATTTAATTTTGGAATTCTATTTTTAAATTCCTTTTGTCCACTTCCCTTTGTTGACTTTTCCACCTGAGCACCAAAATTGGGTGAATAAATATTAACAAATATTTATTTAATGCATTATTATTCACCCAAGGTGGGTCGCACTTTTTGGAATAAGGAATTTCTATTTTTAAAAGTCACATGACAATGGGATTATTTACCCTGCAAGGCAGCCCTGAAAATCCCATGATTCACTTAAGTCGTTTGACTTTCATAATGGGATTATTTACCCTGCCAGATGACAATAAAATCCCATGATTCACTTAAGTTGTTTTTCTTTTATTCCACAATGATGGAATTTTTACCCTGCAAGGTAGGTAAGAAATTCCCTTCCTCTTTGCCTCTAATTTTCCCATCATAACTTAAGTGACTTTGCCTTCATGGGAAAAAGTACCCTGCAAGGCAGGTACAAAAATCTCACTACTGCGTTGTGACCAAAAATCCCATGATCCACTTAAGTTGTTTGACTTTCATAATGAGATTATTTACCCCTGAGAGTAGGTAAGAAAATCCATCAATGCCTTAAGTGATTTTTCTTTTATTTCACAATGGAATTTTTACCCTTAAGGCGGGTAAGAAATTCCCCACACTGTTGCCTAATTTTCCCATTGTGACTTAAGTGGCGTTGCTTCCATGGGAAAAAGTACCCTGCCAGCGGTACAAAATTCCCACCACACGTCTTGCTTCTAAAAATCCCATGATCCACTTGAACCCTCTTTTTCCAAAAATGCGGCCAAGCCCTAAAAGAAGCTTTTTGGTGCACGACTTCATCTTTTTGAGAGAACTAGACCTCGATGGCGACTTCCTTCTGGCACAATGTGCATATGTGATCTCCAAATACTCCAGGCCAAGAATCAAGGCAAACCGACAAAGGAATTGATCCAGAGAAATTTCACAGAAAACGAAACGAGAGGAAAACACAAAAACACAAAACGTTGCGAAGTCACAAATAAAGCCCAGGAATTCATTCTGGTTAAAACCCTACTGGTATATAGGAATAATAATATGTACGATCACAACAGAGTTAAACCATGGAGCACAAATTGCCTCAAACGGGGCTCAAAATAATTAAATACAAATTTCCCGCAGACAAATCCCGACGATAGAATATAACAATTTTGGGCATCTGGGTATTTTAAAAACATAAAACGACCCATTATTTTAAAAGTTCGAAATTTTTTTAGATAGGGTAGTCACAGATTTCAAGATGAAATTTAGGGACACGAGTTCCAAATTTAATATCTATTTTGGGTCCTATTCGGTTCCATCTAAATCGGTAGAACAATTATGGTCATAAATACATTTTGAATGAAATATATATATATATATATATATATATATATATAAAGACCTGTAGATAGATTTAGAATAAAGAGATATACATGCAAATACATAGAGATAGAGATATAGAAAAATACAATACATTTTTGTAAGACAACATTTTAGCAATAAAATAGCCACTTCGTTTTGAGAGAATATTACTTTGTCAAACCCTGATTCAAGGTGGAGCAAGGGCCCACTCCTCCAAGAACCAGGATCCTCGTTTTATTGGTATTTATATTTCTAAAGTAAATAGTGTAGATCTGTTAATTCTATAAATGCTTTTGATTCTTTAAGTTGAACTCTGTTGTATACTTGTCCCTGCAGGTGTTATAGACTAGATTTTCATTTCCTTGCAAGCTTTTCACAACATTTTCAACCGTGTGTTTATTTCCAAGCAAAGTGTGTTTACTTCTGCATTGTGTGTTTATTTCCAACAATCTATTTACTTTTGTATGTGTGTTTATTTCCAACAATTTATTCCAGCAATGAGTGTTTATTTCAACAAGTTTCTTACAACATAGAGATAATAAGGCTTTGGCCATGGAATCCTAAGGACACTGCAAAAAAACCCTAGAAAATAAAATAACAAATACCTATAGACAATTACTAGATCACTAGGATTTTCTTGTTGCATATAGCTTCAGACACACCCCTAGTTTGAATATGACATCAACAAAGAGTTGATTAAATGAAGGGAATAACGACACCCATCATTTTTGGCACCGTTTCGGGAACCACTAGTTATAATTGTCTAATTAGGTGTCAACAAGAGCAACAATCATACATCTAGTAATTGAAGAATCTTCCCTACGTCATCATAAAATTTATGAGTAGACCAAGAGACTCAAGGGTAGATTTCTCCCAAAAATATCTTGAACAAGAATCATCAGCATCTTCTTGATCAAATAAGGAAGTTGACCAAGAATTAGAAGCACCATTGTCCCTTGTTAGATAAGAAGCAGAATTGCCACCTTTGGAATTCTTGGATCAGTCACCAAAAGGAAGTGGAACCTTTAGAAAGAGGATTATATCCCAAGACCCGTTTAGAGCAAGTTTTGATTCACAATTGAGTAGTCAACCTCCTACTCCTGAATTTTCACCTTCTCCAAAGCAGATCACATACCACATTGATTGGGAGAAAGGACTGGAAGATACTACAGAGATGGCACGAGAGGATGAAAGAGAACCTGATAGGACCTTTACCTATCCAATTTGGTTGGAGGATGATGAAACAACTATGAAAAATATTTCACTTGCACACTTGCCCACATTTAGAGGGCTGCCATCTGAAGATCGACCAATTTCATTTGAATTTAAATTACTATGTGAGACTTATGATTACAAAACATATAATCGGGAGCTCAAGTTGTTTCCATCCACCCTAAAGGATTCAACAATTAGGTGGTTTATGGGATTAACATCAATTCTATTACAACTTGGGCACAAATGGAAACTACCTTCTTAGACAAGTATTAAGACTACGTAGAGGGAGGAACAAGAAGGAAGAATTTTTCAAAATCAAACAGGAGGATGATGAAAATATGGACGATTATTTGGGATGATTCCTCTTTGCGAGTAAAAGATGCGGATTTGTACTACAAGAAGAGTTAAGCAAAACCATTTTTATTAAAGGTTTCGATGATGAATCTAGGGAAGCCCTTGATTTAATAGGAGGTGGAAACATTGATCAATTAAGAATGAATGATATTAAAGAAATTTGTAGAAGCTATTCAAGAACAAGGGGTGGACCTAGGAAAGGAAAAATAGTTAAAAGTCTGAATCCAGATATAAACAAACTGATGGATGAACTGGCAAACTTTAAAATAGACATTTTAGTTTAATTAACCTCCACCATGGATGGATTGTAAGCTAAAGAAAATGCTAAAACTGAACCATTAGCTATGTATTGTCCTAGATGCAGGAAAAAACATGCAATAAGAGATTGTCCTATGGATAAAACAGAAATATGTCTTATATGTGAATCTAGGGACCATGAGAGTAGTGCTTGTTCTCTTCTTCCATTTATTAAAAATTAGCTTAAACAAACCAACACTCCATCCACATCAGAAGAAGTAAATTTTGTCTAGAGACAACCTAGCTAGGGGTAGTTCATGCCAAGGTCAGCTCCTAATCCCTGGATGATGCCATGGGCTACTCAATCAGTACCACAAAGTTGGGGAAAACCACCTTGGGTCCCTCAACCAACATGGAATCCTCAAGATTGGTTAGGACAATCTTGGTATGCCCAAGGACACCAACAACCATGGTCTAGTCAAGGTAACCCAAATGCATGGTCACAACCTAGGTGGAGCCCTAATAATTACACTCAAGGAGGACATATCCCAATAAGAATCAACAAGCCATAATGGGTTCTCAGCACAAAATTCACAAACTGAAAATGTGGTTCAAACACAAATACCAACACAACCAGTTGCTAATCCTAGAAACAAACAAACAACTCCGTATATGGGGTAGAACAAGAAAAACAAGTTGATCTAAATGTCATGGATTGTAAGGATATTCAAACTAGATCGGGTAAAATAATTAGTAGTCCACCTGTTATAATTATTGAAATGACAGAAGAAACTAAAACCCCTAGTGCGGTTGTTCCCAAGAAAGATGAAAAAGAAAAAGATAAGGAGCCAGATAGCAACTCTACTAAAAATCCATTTCCAGAGAGATTTAAAGAAGTTATAGGGACCAAGGAATCTGAGTTGGTGCAGGAGTTGAGGAAATTAAATATTGAAATACCATTTTTGCAAGCAATCAAGGACATTCCAGAGTTGAACAAGTTAATCAAAATGCTATGTTTAAGAATACCTAGAAGGAAGAAGTAGTACCCCAAGACTATTAAGGTAGATGGGAAACTTGCTGATTTATTAGCAGGAAAAATCCTACTTCCCAAATATGGAGATCCTAGTAGCCTTGTTATTTATGTATCTATAGGGAATAAAGATATACATAATGTTTTGGTTAATTTGGGAGAAGCTATAAATGTGATGACAGTGGACACTTTGAAAACATTATCATTGAACAGGTATACAACCTACTAACACCATATTGTAGATGGCGAGACCATCAGCAAAAACCAGATGGAGTTATTGAAGATGTGGCAATTATGGTGGAGTCATGGGAATATCCAGTGGACTTCCTTATATTGCAACCAAAAGGTAAAACACTTGGTTATCCCATTATTTTGGGCAGACCATGGTTAGCTATAGTTGTTTCCTTAATTGATTGCAGATCAGGTGATATGACTATCTCAAATGGTAAGAATTCTAAGCAAATTTCCTTATACCCCTATGCATGACCTTTTATCGATAATCAAGAACAATTATGGGTTGATGATCCTGACACTAATAAACAAAATCTGTCATCTTTGGCTATGATAACATTACAGGATCACGTATGAGAAATGGAGGATATGATTAATCAACTGTTAAATGAACACCACTGTCCTTGGAACAATTGGGGATAGTTCCGAACCTATGGACTTAGTTTTGGAACCATCAAATTTAGTTCTGGAACCGTCAGACTTATCTCCGGAACCATAGCAATAGGAATCCCATGCAAATGTAAATACTTTTACTCCAAAGGAATGAGATTTATCTTAGGGAGGAGAAGAAATGGCTATGGAATTAGTAGCTTCAGTTTCAAAAATATTAGGAAATGGTGGAAACTGGAAAATAAATGATGACAAGGAGTTAGATTGATAACAAGATAAATATCATAACTCTTCCTACTGTCCTTTGTCTAGTATTCTTTTTCAAGGGAATTTTGGAGATATTGCTACATATCATATGTTATTACCACATCCATGTCCACTAAACACCTTAATGGAACCCTTTCAACAAATCAGTTCATCACACATTGGAACCAAACATGTTGAGATTCAACCGGGTAAAATTTTGAACATTAATAGTTGGCTAAAGAATGATGAAGAAGCTAAATTGTTTGATGTTCTGAAAGATCATACTAGAGCTTTGCTTGGGACTATAAAGACATGAAATGAATCCATCCAAGTATTTGTACCCATCACATATATACTGAAAACATTAAACCAATTAGGCAACCTCAGAGAAGGATTAATCTAGCCTTAAGGGACATAGTCAAGCAAGAAATTGAAAAACTATTACAAGTAGGTTTTATCTACCCTATCTCAGATAGTCAGTGGGTGTCTCCTCTTGTAATTATACCTAAAAAGAACGGAAAATGGAGAATTTGTGTTGATTATAGGGAGATGAACAAAGCCACACTGAGAGATTATTTTCCCTTACCATTCATAGATCAAGTTTTGGACAACCTTGCAGGTAAACAATATTTTTCCTTCCTAGATGGCTTTAGTGGATATAATCAAATCAGATTTGTTGTTGAGGATCAGGATAAAACTACCTTTACTTGTCCATGGGGTACCTTTGCCTATAGGGTATTGCCATTTGGACTATGTAATGCTCCAACAACCTTCCAAAGAGTTGTATTAGTAATTTTTGTAGACCTAACGAATGATTGTGTAGAGGTATACATGGATGAATTTACTGTGCATGGAGACACATTTGATGATGCTTTGAAGAATTTGGACAGAGTACTAACAAGATGTGAGGAACACCATTTGTCTCTTAGTCATGAGAAATTTTTAATGATGGTTGATGAGGGATTGTATTAGGACACCACATTTCAAAAAGAGGAATTCAGGTTGACCAAGACAAAATTAAGATTATTTCAGACTTACCTTCCTCAAACCCCCACAGATATCAAGTCATTTTTAGGGCATGTTGGATACTATAGGTGTTTTATTAAGGATTTTAGTAAAATTACGCCCCATGTTTAGTTTACTTACCAAGGATTGTGAATTTTGTTGGGATGAAAAGTGTCAACATGCTTTTGAAGAAATTAAAGAAAAATTAATCACTGCCCCAATATTGAGAGGACCTAATTGGGAGAAACCTTTTCACATCCAAATAGATGCCTCAAATAACTCAATTGGTGTAGTTTTGGGACAGAAAGATGAAGAAGGGAAAATGTATGCTATTTACTACCTTAGTAAAAATCTTACTCCCACTGAAAGAAATTACACTACCACTGAAAAAGAATTTCTTGTTGTGATTTATGCAATTAATAAGTTCAGACATTATATTACAAGGTACAAAATATTTGTACATACAAATCACTCAACAATTAGATACTTAATGAACAAACCAGTGGTTGGAGGTAGGATAATTAGATGGTTATTACTTTTACAAGAATTTGATATTACCATAGTAGATAATCTAGGAAAATCTAATGTGGTAGTTGATTTCTTGTCAAGATTAACCACTACACAGGGGAGCAATTTCGGTGAAGGACAACTTTCAGATGAACAATTGTTTGCTATTTCGGTTGATACACCATGGTTTGCTTGATACTTATCTTGCAACCGAGAAGTTTCCTCCTTTCACTAAGAAACAAATGAAAAAGTTGATCAAAACCAGTGCACAATTTAAATGGTTAAATGGAATGTTGTTTAAATGTGGTCCTGATTTGGTTTTATGCAGGTGTGTGAGAGAAGATGAAATATTTGACATACTGAGGGCATGTCATGATGAACCAAGTGGAGGACACTTTTCAATTAAAAGAACAACTCACAAGATACTTGTCACTGAATATTATTGGTCATCTTTGTATATAGATGTGAAGAGATATATCAAACAATGTGATCCCTCTCAAAGGATGGGACAACCAACCTTTACCAGTGAAATGCCTCTGCAACCTCAAGTAGTGATTGAACCATTTGAAAGGTGGGGGTTGGACTTTGTTAGTCCTTGTATTCCTCCTTCAGAAGTAAAATAACACATTCTTATGTGTACTAATTATGTGAAAAAGTGGGCAGAGGTACAGGCTTTAACAAATTCCACTGAAGAAGTAGTTGTTGATTTCCTTTGGCACAAAATTATGATGAAATTTGGTGCACCAAGGAGTATAGTTTCAGATTAGGGGCCACAGTTCATGTCTAATATGATCTAGGCCTTCACAATGTACTATCATATTAATCATAGGAAGTCATCTCCCTATCAGCCACCGTCAAATGGACAAGCGTAGTAAGAAACAGAGAATCCGAATACATCCTTACCAAAATAGTTGAAGTAGGCATAAGAGATTACCGAGGCGGTTTGAGCTTATAATATAACTTGGAAGACTACAACAGGGTTTTCACCATATGAGTTATTCTATGGGAAAAATCCCTTGTTACCTATTGAATTTGAACTACAAACATTGAGGACAACAACTAAAGTGGGTATTGAGTTGGATGCAACAAAAAGAAAGAATTCTTCAACTCAATGAATTGGATGAGTTGATAATGCAAGAAATTCAATAGATAAAGATAATCCAAGATCAAAGGAAGTAATGACATGACACACATATCAAGAAAAGACAATTCAAGGTAGGAGATTGGGCATTACTGTTTGATTCCAAGTACCAATAATTCAAGGGCAAGTTGAGAACCAGATGGTTAGGACCCTATCAGATTGAGTAGAAATTTGACAATGGATCTATTCACCTACTACTTCCCATTGATGGTAGCAAAATGACACTTTTGGTTAATGGACATAGGCTAAAACTTTATAGGAAGCCTCCTGCTAAATATGAATTCTTGAAGCAAATTGAAGCAGACAAATAATTTGATCATATGGAAGAAACTAGTTCTTCTATAATGATCAAATAATTAGATGCATGGATCCAAAATAAAGGGAAGAGAATGAAAACTAGAAAATGGCATTCTCTTCCCCCTAAAAAAAAAAAAGAAAATAAAAAAAAAAATAAAAAAGGAAGGAATGAAAACCAACAAATGACGATTCTATTCCCAAAAAAAAATCTCTCAAAGATCAATTGAAAACCAGCAATGGCGGTTGGTCTCTTCAATAAATGGCTAATGCAAAATAAAAATAATTTGTTTGAATTCCATTTGTCTTTTCTAACCATTTTTCCTTTTTCACTTTTAGGAATGACGAGTCATCAAGGTGGAGGGATTACATCAGAAAATGATGGTAATTATGTCTTGAACTTATTAAAGGTTAAATTAAAAGTTTGCATGTGTGATTAGACTTGATTTAAAAAGTTGGTATGATGAGTCATTTATTGCACATTATGATTAAAAGAAAGTAATCATGAGGGTGATGTTGATAGAATAAGAAAGTGGCACTGTGTATTTGTAATTAGCTATCATTTGGGTCGAATAAACGAAGTTGAGAAGCGATTCTGAGAAGAATTTCAAATAAGAAGCAAAAGAATTGCAAAGCTAAACCCATCAATTCTGCAGATAAACACAATAGTTCCGCAGCTAAACACAATAGTTCCGTAGCTAAATCCAGTAGTTCTACTAATTCTGACTTTGAAGAAAGAAGAATTTGAATCATCCTCTTTCCATGGAGATTAAAAAGAAGTCAGAGCCAGAGAATGATACTCAACTTCTTGCAGATGAAGAAGTGGCAGCCATTTTGGACGAGAAGGGTGGTTGGAGTTCTGAAAAAGTTCTCGAGGTACAATGACGAATTGGTAAGGGAATTCATTGTAAATTTAGAAGAATCTAGAACTAAAGTTAAAAGCATTGTAATTCCTTTTACTATCAATACAATGAGTAATGTGTCTGGAATACCAATTTTGCATGTCCCAAATCCTGTCAAGGGAACCCTTAAAGATATGGTGGAAACCTTGATACAAGAGGGGGAATCTAAGCCCCAATATATCTATAACACCAAGAAAATCATAAAGGGGGTCAGAAGGGCCAGCTTGCCCAAACCCTTTGACAGGGTAGCATTTTGGGTAGTTAAGTATTTAACTTGTGATGGTCAATTTGGGACTGTGGGAAGAGAAGTCCTTAAGATGTTAATATATCTTAGGTATGGGAATTCAAAACCCTAGAATATATAGTAAATATTCCAGGATTCCTTTTTGACTCCATCTAGACAATGGATCAAAGGTATTCTGGGAGTTGGAACAATCAGACATCATGGGTTAATCCATTTGGTATGCCAACACCATTTTATTTCAAAGAAAAATGGAGAAGAAATATGGGAAAAATTTCTTAACAAGTTTAGGCAAAACCCACGATATAATCGAGTGGAATACCAAACCCTTTTACTCCTACAAGTAATTTGGAGATTAATGCCCCTGCGAGGAAAAGAAGGATTAAAGCTACATAACCCATCGTGCATGTTAAAGAAACTCCTTCCTCTGCAATAGTACCAAGAGAACTAATATCTATCTCTGACAGTGATAGTTCACCTAAGCTAGAGCATGAAGTGAAAGTCAGAAGAAGCTCTAGGAGGAAACCCATTTCTAGACATTTTAAAGCTCCTCAAAGAAGAAGAGTTCATAAGAGGTCTAGGGAAATTCCAGAGGAGATGGAAGAACATGATGGGTTGGAAAAAAGTTGCTGATATTTTGGGCAAGCATGGTCATGACTCACCAAGCCAAACTGAGGTGGAGAAGGAAGATGAAAGATTTGAAGAACATGCTTTTCAAGAGTTGGGTGAATTAACAACACTTGTCACATGAAGAAGAGGAATTGGCATCTTGGAAATGGAAAGGGAAATCCCTTTGGTAGAAGAGGAATGCTCATTTCCCAATGAAATTTTAGAAAAGGAGGAAAAACAACACTTAAAACAGACTTTGTTTTTTCAGAAGAACTCATCATCAGAGAGAAGGATGAGGAATTAAACTTCCTCAAACTCAAGTTAGAACAGAGGGAAATGCTCATTGAGCAACTAACAAATCAGCTCACAAATAGGACTGAAGAATTGACAATGGTCAAACAACTAGATGATGGAAAAAGAAGAAGAATGTCAATTTGCCAGAAGACCAAGTGCTATGTCAACAATATCTGCACAGAATGAATCGACTTCTTGGCCACTCAAGCAGTTGTGGGATGATACATGCAGGGAACTTAATGAATTTAAAACATCAAATGAGGACTTGAGAAACAAGATGGAAGAAGAGAATAAAGCAAGGAAGAAATGGGAAGAAAAATTCTACAAAGAGGAAGAAGACAAATTTAAATGTCTTGTAAAAATACAAATGGTTTGCATAATGAGTGAAAAGTTACTCACATGCAAGAGACCTTCTCCTGCATACAATGTCTTTTGGAAGAACAATTTATTCGTTGGCGGTATGTAAGAATTGCATGTGGCCTTCCACATGAAATAAAATATGAATCTGAGTTCATGACAGCCTATTCCTCAGCTAGTGCAGAGTAGAAAAATCTTCTCTGCGAATTCTATCTTTGCAATCTTATGCTGGAAAAGAACATAGGCTTCATGATCAATTTGTATGTAGGGGAAATCCAACTGAATGCATTTGTTTCTGTTCTTCAAAATTAGATTGCATGGAAAGAAAGGGATTCTGAGAATATATTAAAAGCTAGTTCATCTGGTCTGCATGAGAGCTCACTATGGTAAACCATCCGCTTTTATACATTTCGAGATCCAATGCCTTTGATGGTTGGTTCAAGGCACATTATCTGCTTGATTTACGAGAAAATAATTGATCTTCACCTCTTACGAGGAAGAGAGATTTATGATGGATGTTTGAAAATATTGGAGTTTCTCATAGTTACATTGAGAAGAAGAGAAGTGACATCTTCCACAAACTTAATATGGAGCCTAGAAAGAGCTAAAGCCTTGTGCACACTAATCCCTCAGGTCAATGAAAAACATAGGGGAATATGGATGGGAATGAAAACAAGGCCTCCCCTTCTTCTCACACCCATGTCTCCATGGAAAAATAGAGAGTCTCAATATCCCACTCAATTTTAGGAATGACAGAGGAAACTAGAAGCGAGAATCGGGGTATAGTACTTCGAACTAAAATGCTAGGATATTCGGTTTGACCATTTGACTTTGAGTAGTCAATTGGAATGCAGAATCCACAACCCAAGATTTGAAGAGTAAATTTTTAAGGGGACTTACAAACAAGTAAGTATGGGGGAGATGATAAGGCCAAAATATGTCTCGTTAATGTGCAATAAATGATCTTATTTTACTCTCCTTTTTACCAAGCTTGACTGTATTTTGTGGCTTTTGTTTGATCTAGTATAAGTTAGGATGTAATTGTCCATCTTTTGTTGAATTTATTTCTAACATCTAAAAACTCTGTAATTCCTAACAAAGTGTGTGGAAATTCAGTTTTTGTAATAAAACAAGTCACAATCAGTCAAGAGAATGAAGTATGAAGAAATCAACATGTTTTTGGGAGCATTGGCTTCAATACGGCTTAGTTCCGGAACTTCCAGACTTAGTTCCGAAACTCCATCACACAGTTTATGAGCTCTATTACTTAGTTCCGGAACTCTAGCACTTAGTTCGAAACTCCTGCGTTTAGCTCCGGAAATTTTAGACTTAGTTTCGGAACTCCAAAACTTAGTTTCGGAACTCCTGCATTTAGCTTCAAAACTTTCACGGTTAGATCTATAACAATCCCCTTTAGTTCCGGAACCAATGGGAATTTGTTTATTTTGACAACATCCAATGATAAAGCAATCAATGAGCCTTTCAATCAGGAGCAGATCAAGAGATTTCGATTCTTCATACTTGAAGATCTAGGGATAACTTATCAGATAGTTGTACGTCCAACAAGGTTCCAAATTTAACATCTATTTTGGGCACTATTCGAGTTCCATCTGAATCGGTAGAACAACTATGGCCATAAATACATCTTTGAATGAAATATATATATATATATATATATATATATATATATATATATATATATATAAAGACATATAGATAGATTTAGAATAGAAGAGATATACATACAAATACATAGAGATAGAGATATAGAAAGATACAGTACGTTTTTGTAAGACAGAACATTTCAGCAATAAAATAGCCACTTTGTTTTGAGAGAATATTACTTTGTCAAATCTTGATTCAAGGTGGAGCAAGGGCCCACTCCTCTAAGAACCAGGATCCTCATTTTATTGGTATTTATATTTCTAAAGAAAATAGTGTAGATCTCTTATTAATTTCAGTAAATTGTTTTTATTCTTTAAGTTAAACTCTATTGTATACTTGTCCCCCACTAAGTGTTATAGACTAGATTTTCATTTCCTTGCAAGATTTTCACAACATTTTCAACCATGTGTTTATTTCCAAGCAAAGTGTGTTTAATTTTTGTATTGTGTGTTTATTTCAGCAATATATTTATACGTATGTGTGTTTATTTCCGAGAGAAATGAGTATTTATTTCAGCAAGTTTCTTACAAAACAAAGATAATAAGGATTTGTCCATGGAATCCTAAGGACACTGCAAAAAACCCCAGGAAAATAAAATAACAAATACCTATAGACAATTACTAGATCACTAGGATTTTCTTGTTGCATATAACTTTAGACACACCCCTGGTTTGAATATGACATCAAAAAGAATTGATTAAATGAAGGGAATAACAACACCCATCACCATGCAAAAAACAAGCATCTACAGGCCTATAGAGTGCAATTTTGGGCTAAAACACAGTTTTCATCCTTTGACAAGCAATTAGGCCTTCTTCAATGCACCATTTCATTGCAAACATAGATGGATGAATGAGCATACCTATTCATGATGATATTTAACATTGAATACCACATCATACCTCTGAGACAACTCAGCTCTGCCTCTTCTTATACTTGTAGGTTACTTTATTCTTCTCAAGGAATACCAAGATACCTCTCACTGGCTTATTTCAACTTGAATACCAACACCATGTGCTTCTTAATCAACTTGAGATGTAATAAGGGCACCATAGAACTTATGATCAACCCCAATCATGATGAAACATTGTCATACTTACTTGAGAAGTCTTTACCCCTGTCACTGTATACTGTATTAGTCAGTTTTGGCATGAAACATGGAGAATCACAACTCAATCTTCTTCAACCAAAGCCTAACCATGACAAACACATTGTGTAGCCTTTGAAGGCATCATGAATCTCATTTACAATAACACATCATCTTGCAAAATCTTGAAGATATTCAACTGTTAGGGTTTTGGAAGGCAAACCCTCTCCACTATGCAACTAGAACTGACATACCAACTCTTTCAAGCATAACAAAAAGATGCACATACCTTAAGCTCCAAATTTCTACCTCCTCTAGCCACACGTGTCTAGATGAAAAGTACAAAATTTCATACCAAAATTCCATTATTAGCACCTTCAAATACAAGTTTCCATTCATACCGCTCTTAGAGGACTATGCAGACTAGTGAGGCATCAATTTTGCTTGAATTTAACCCATTACTTCTTTAAACTAGAAAATACACCTTAAAGCAACATCTTAAAACATTATGAACACTTATTCAATATAAAGATATCATGAATCACCATGTTGCATACCAGTAGCACTCCATTTTTCTTGAAACACCACGATAATGTGCTTGATCACATCGTTGTCTCGAGTCAAACTTCTTGAGATCAAACTAATCAAGTAGGACTTGATCACCTTACACCACCTTCAAGGGGACTCAGAGGACTAGACCCCACATTAGAAAATCATGATACATACCAAGACATATGAGGACCATGACAAAAACTTGACACACAAGTTGACAAGTGACAATATACTAATTGTTATGTTTGTGGAGCTTGTTTTCATGTTAGAGTGTGGTACACCTTCTATATGTGTTACACATGGGTATTTTTACGGCGAGTCTCACTCGCTTTGGTGAGTAGGTCAGGGGTTTGGGGGGTGAAGCCCCTGATCGATGGGGGCTCGGGGCTGAAGCCCCCAAAGAAAATTTTCATGGGTGGTTTATTAACCCATGGGTAATGGGTAACCGTTATGGGTTGTTTTTGGGCCCATGGTTTTTCGGTACCCATTGTTTTGATACCCACGGTTTTTGCCCATGGTTTTGATACCCACGGTTTTGTATCAAACTGCTTAAGCAATTGTCTATTTATATGGTCTTATGCATATGATAGATATATAAGCAAATGTATTGCAGATGTGCTTTGAATTCGGGTGTGAATTCTATAGAGTTTGTTGAGCATAGCTCCAAACGGATCTGGGTATTGTATTGAGAGAGTGGAGGCTTGTAATAAAATCTGAGCAAGTGATTCTTGGTGGACGTAGCCCAAATTGGGTGAACCACGTTAAATCTTGTCTCTCTGTGTTGTGTTATTTATTTTGCACTTTTATTTGAGATATGTAATATTTTTTGCATATTAGTTTCTACTATTGCGATTCTGTAAGGGATTATTCCGCATATTTTATCTCTTATTCCCTAACAATTGGTATCAGAGCCTGGTTTGGTTTGCTGAAGTGTTGAATTGTAGGGAAAGTTTTTAGCTTGAGTGGGAGCTATGGTAGATGATGGAAGATCTAGGGTTGATAAATTCAACGGGTAGAATTTCAGTCTTTGGAAGATGCGAATGGAAGATTACCTCTATCGAAGGATCTTTATTGAGTAGGTGAACAAACCCTCGAGTATGTGGAATGGGATGGGATTTTTGGATCGGAAGGCACTTGGAACGATCAGCTGTGTCTTGCATCTTCGGTATTATTTAATGTTTCAAAGGAAAAGACTACAAAAGAACTGATGGAAGCATTAGGGAAGTTGTATGAAAAACCCTCTGCCTCTAATAAGATATTTTTAATGAAAAAGTTGTTTAATATGAAGATGTCCGAATATGGTTGAGTAGTATATCATTTAAATGATTTCAATATGGTTGTGAATATGCTAGCTTCGATTCTACAATAGAATTTGATGAAGAAGTTAGGGCTTTATTAATTATGTGCTCTTTACATGAAAGTTGGATTAGCACAGTAATGGCGGTAAGCAACTCGGTTCCAGCTAACTCGAAGTTGAAGTTTGAGGATGTTGTAGGGGTGATTCTAAGCGAGGAAATGTGAAGAAAAATCTCTAGTGAATCTTCTACTTCAGGGAATGCTTTGACAATGGAAACTAGAGGGAGATAGAAGAATAGAGGAAACCGTGGAAAATCAAAGGATCGGGCAAGGTCAAAATCCAAAAGCAAGATAGTATGTTGGCATTGTGGAAAGTCTGGGCATGCAAAGGACTGTTGGGAGCTTCGGGATAAGAAGAAACAACAGGAAGAAAACAAGGAGGCAAATGTGGCATCGGGTAATGTATGCCAGGATGCTTTGATTCTTTCTTTGCATAATATTAATGAATCTTGGGTTTTAGATTCAGGGGCTTCTTTTCATGCTACTCCACATAGGCATTATTTTGTTAATTATGTTCAAGGGGATTTTGGGCATGTTTTTCTTGGTGATGATGAGCCTTGCAGTATAGTTGGAAAATGTTCTGTTTAGGTTAAGATGCTAGAATGGGAATACATGGCTATTGAAGGATGTCAGACATGTGCCTACATTAGGGAGAAATTTGATATCGTGAGGTAATTGGGAAGTGATGGTTGTATTTATGATATTTACGACCGACTCTTGGAAGGTCACCAAGGGTGCTCTTGTGGTGGAAAGAGGTAAGAAGGTTGGAACCTTGTATTTAACCCCTTTGGTAGTACTAATGATTGTAATCTTGTGGCCAGATGCATTTACAACATTATGACACTATAGGCTCGGTCATATGATCCATAAGGGAATGGACATCATAAAAAGAATTTGCTGGATATATAGAAACAGTTTGGATTTACGTGAGAAATGCATATATGGGAAGCCAAAAGCAAGTAAGGTTTCTAAGGTTGAACCTACGAAGAAAGAGAGTAAGTTAGAGTGGTACATTCGATGTGTGGGGCGGCTCGGGTATCATCTCTTGGGGTTCAAGTTATTATGTTACTTTTATTGATGATGCAACAAGGAAAGTTTGGGTTTATTATATTAGAAACAAATCTAATGTATTTGATACTTTTGTTAAATGGAAAGCCTTGGTAATGAATGAAAAGCCTTAAGTTAAAATGTCTCGGGTCAGATAATGGAGGGGAGTATTGCAGCAATGAATTTGATGATTATTGTTCTAAGAATGGAATCACGGGGAAAAAGATGGTTCAAGAACCCCATGATAGAATGGGGTGTCGAGAAAGGATGAATAGAAAAATAATGGAATGTCTTTGGGAGCATGAGGATACAGTGCGGGACTCGCCTCTTTATTTTTGGGCGGCGGTGAGCACACTGTTGTGTACTTGATAAACAGAGGACCCTCAAGTGCCTTGGATGGAGGCATACTGAGGAGGCTTGGTACGGTGAGAAATTGATTACTCATTTCTTAGAGTCTTTGGATGTGAGGTGTTTATTGAAATTGACAAGGATGATAGGACCAAGCTAGAGGCTAAATCGGAAAAATGCACTTTTATTGGTTATGGTGGTGATGACTTTGGATTTAAATGTTGGAGTATTAAAGACAAGAAAATCATTCGGTCTAGGGATGTGGACTTTAATGAGAAAGTCATGTATAAGCAACGATTAGTGGAAAACAGGGAAGAATCCAAGAAATAATATGCAGTGGTAGAGGATCTTCCGGATGGGAAAGTGACCCATGAATCAGTTCAGGAACCTACTCAATAGGAACCCCAAAATCCTACGGTGAGGAGGTCTTCTAGGTAAGAAAAGAACACGAACATTTTCTCCTTCTCTTTATTATTTATTACTCAGCATGATAGTGGAGAGCGAGAGAGCTTTGATGAGCATTGTAGGTAGATGCCAGATAAGAAGTGGGAGCAAGCCATGGATGAGGAGCATAATTCTCTCATGGAGAACTAGACTTGGGATTTGGTGAAGCTACCGGAAGGCAAAAGAGCATTGCAGAACAAGTGGGTGTACAGAGTTAAAGATGAAGGAGGAAAGAAAATATATAAGGCCCGGTTGGTGGTCAAGGGGTTTGCACAGAAACAAGGTATAGATTTTGATGAGATTTTTTCTCCTGTAGTAAAAATGACTTCTATCGAAGCTGTTCTTAGAATAGTGGTAGAGAAGACTTGCACTTAGAACAGTTAGATGTAAAATCGCATTTCTCCATGGTGATTTAGAGGAGGAGCTATATATGCAGCAACTAGAAGGCTATTAAGTCAAAGGTAAAGAGGAGATGGTGTGCAAGGCGAAGAAGAGCTTGTATGGCTGAAACAAGCTCCACGTCAATGGTATAAGAAGTTTGATAGCTTCATGATGGAGCGAGGTTATATTAGATGTCATTTGACCATTGCATGTATACAAAGAAATTTGAGGATGGAAGTTATATTATCCTGTGTTTTTATGTTGATGACATGTTGGTTGTAGGTAAAAACATGCACGGGAAATAAAAGTACTCAAGAAGCTTGACTAAGTGAATCCTTTGATATGAAGGATTTGGGGCAGCCAGACAAATCCTTGGTATGAGGATAACTCGGTATAGGAAGGAATGGAAGTGACTTTATCTCGGGAAGAGTACATTAAGAAGGTATTGGATAGGTTTAACATCCAGGATGTTAAACCGGTTTGGGACTCCTTTGGCGAGGCCATTTTAAGTTATCAAAGGAGCAGTGTCCCAAGACAGAGCAGGAAAGAAACCAAATGTCCAAGGTACCTTACTCATCAGCGGTTGGCAGTTTGATGTATGCTATGGTGTGCACTAGGCCTGATATTGCCCATGCAGTGGGAGCTGTGAGTATATTTATGAGTGATCGAGGTAAAGAGCATTGGCAAGCGATAAAGTGGATCCTTCGGTATTTGAGAGGACCATGGGGACAATTTTGTGCTACTGATGGATCGAGACGCCACTTTACGTGGTTATGTAGATTTAGACATGGCTGGAGATGTTGACAGTAGGAGGAGCACGACAGGTTATATTTACACTATAGGTGGGACAACAGTGAGTTGATTTCACGACTACGAGAAGTGGTGGCTTTATCAACCACGGAGAATTTGAGTATGTTGTTTCCACAGAGGCAAACAAATAAATGATTTGGTTACAACAATTTCTTGAGGAGTTGGGGCATAAGCGAGGAAGGAATGTAAGCTACATAGTGATAGTCAAAGTGTTATACACCTAGCTAAGAACTCTACTTTTCACTTGGGACCAAGCATATACGGTTGAGATATCACTTCATCGGGACGACTTTGGAAGAAGATAAATTGAAGTTGGAGAAGATTCATATTAGTCGAGAATCCTGTAGACATGATGACCAAGGTGGTCTGAGGATAAACTAAAGCTATGTTCAGCTTTTGTTGGCCTTCGCGGATGACAGTGAAGTGTTGAGAAGCTTGCTCGGTGGAAATCAGTCTCAAGTGGGAGATTGTTATGTTTGTGGAACTGTTTTCATGTTAGAGTGTGATACACCTACATGTGTTACACTCGAGTATTTTTACGGTGGTCCCGCTCGCGGTGAGCGAGTCAAGAGGGTTCGGGCGTGAAGTCCCCCGATCAATGGGGGCTCGGGGTGAAGCCCCAAAGCAAATTTTCATGGGTGGTTTATTTACCCATGGGTAATGGGTAACCGTTAGGGGTTGTTTTTGGGCCCATGGTTTTCGGTACCCATTGTTTTGATACCCACCATGGTTTTTGCCCATGGTTTTGATACCCACGGTTTTGTATCAAACTATTTAAGTAATTATCTATTTATATGGTCTTATTCATATGATAGATATACAAACAAATGTATTGCGAGATGTGCTTTGAATTCGGGTGTGAAGTCTCAGTAGAGTTTTTGAGTATAGCTCCAAATGGATTTGGCTATTGTATTGAGAGAGTGGAGGCTTGTAATAAAATTTGAGCAAGTGATTCTTGGTGGACGTATCCCAAATTGGGTGAACCATGTTAAATCTTGTCTCTCTATGTTGTGTTATTTATTTGCACTTTTATTTGAGATCGTAATATTTTTGCATATTAGTTTAAACATTGCGATTACTATAAGGATTATTCCACATATTTTATCTCTTATTCCCTAACATTGATATGAGTGTAAGGTACCTACTTTTCAATACAATGACAAGACTTGTAACATTACATACATGAATGACACTATGAAACATCCTGTCATTACCAATTATACTTAAAAACTATTCCATATAATCATATCAAGACTCGAAAACGGTGGAGACCATCACAAATACAACTCAGATAACTTCAGGATCATCAAATTGCTTGGAAATATATGAACATTATGACCATTCTTTCTCCGACTCACTTAGCATAAACACATCGAGTTAAAGCACCTTGACATCAATAACCTCCTATTATACAGAGAATTGTAGCTCATGACTTGTCAAATGACAAGGTTGCAACCTTACATGAATTATAGACTATCAAACATTGTAGCACATTTTGAAATTCTTGCTAATCAAACCACTGTACCAATTTTCAGAGCTTATTGGATTTGAACCCTCTTAACTCAAGCTTAATGATGAACATCATGACTCAAGACACTCAATCTTCCTTCATTTAAGGTTTTGTCTCGAGAATCGAGCTTATACACCTTAACAATGACCTTGACCAACTTTCTTTAGATTTCCATTAATGGCAACACCAAATTTTTCTCGAACACTATGAATTTCAAGATAATATTAGACTCAAGGATGCTTGAAAGAAACTTGACACAAAACAAGAGCTCTCAGACTTTGAAACTTCATCAAATCACAGTTATAAGTAATATTAGACTCATTAGGAGCTTCCATGACTCTTTCATATCAGACATGACTCATCCTTGTGACTTGAAACATGACATAGTGCACCATGACCCATTCTTCATCCTTTGAATATCAAAATAGAGATCACATATGCCTCACAACTCAACATACAAACCATACATCTCAGACTTGTACTCAAATTTTGAAATGACAGTAGACTATTGAGACTATTCATACCACCTTAGTGACAACTTCAAAGCTTCACATACATTATGGACTACAAGACATACCAGACAGATGTTATTCCATTTCATGAGGTCTCTATATCACAACAAAAACTCAGATATGACATCAAGAACCTAGACATCTTGCACATTACTAACATGTATGCTTTGAAGAGCAACAACACAAGAGACTTGACAATCACATCATGAAAAACTACTTGAACCTCAGAAACATACTCAAGGACTTGAAATGACATACCTTACATCATGAAGAAGACACATACTTGAAAAAGACATATCCCCCTCATTCCAATGCTTCTCTTGCACCTATACACCTCTATGAAGCCTAATAGAGGCATATTACCATGGAGGAGCTTGATGAGAGACCTAAGTAGGTCTCAAGCCCTCTTCTTGGACCTTGATTGTTTCTTCTTTATCTGATTTCTCATTTTGTTGCAGCAGATCCCTCCTTTAGCTCAGTCACATCCTTGGAGTCTTCTTTAGCACTTTGACTAGTCTCATCCTTCCTTTTGTATGTTTGAGCTTGTGGCTTAGGTTTTTGTGACTCTTTCTTCAATTGACCTGCATTACAAAACCTTGCAATGTGCCCTATCTTATGGCACCTAAAGCATTCCACTTTCCTTCCTTTGCACTCATAAGCCCTATGACCATATCCATTGCAAGCATAACAATACCCCTTGAATGTGCTTACATACCTCTTTGTGTTTGATGGCTCATTTTTGCAATATTTTGCAAGATGTCCCTTTTCTTGGCAATGATAGCATTCAGATCCATATCTTTGACCTACTTTTTTCTCCTTATTGTCTTGACATTCTTCTTCCTTCTTTTCTTCACAATGTTCCTTTCCTTTGCCATCATCCTTCTTTTCAACCTTAGGACTACAAAAACTATCCCTATGTCCATAAGCACCACATTTGTAACAATTACCATGAAAGACACCATACCTATATGCACTTGGCTACCTGATAGGTGATCTTCTAGGAGGTGGAAACCATGATCTCTCTTCCTTGCTTTCACTTGATTCTTCTTCATTCTTCTTGGATGAATCCTCATTGAAGCCTAGGCCTGTCCTATCACCATAGGACTTTTGATTTTCCAACATCTTACTTAGATTTGTTGAACTCCCTTGAAAGGATAACACTTTGCTTGTCATGGTACCTAAGTCTTTCTTCAAAACCTATGTTTCTTCCCTCTTGATCTTCAGCTCATTTTGTGCCTCCTCAAGTTGATTTGTTAGAACCTTGATTATTTATTCTTTTTCAGCCTCACTTTTGATACATATTTCCAATTGATATTTTAAAACTTTAACTACTTCTTCATGAGATTCAAGCAACCTATTAATCTGAGTTATCATAAACTTGTAAATACTAGTCACCATGCTCCTTAACATGAATGTATTAATTTGAATTATTTCCAAATATGGAGGTGTCATCTTGTCACCAAAGATATCCCTCTAGCTTGTTAGGATACTTCCAAGGGCCTGCTATGATACCAATTGTTGGAGGTGACAAGGACTAAGAGGGGGGGTGAATCAATCCCCAATAAAAATTTACACTTGCTTCAAACCCTAACCACACAATCTCAAGTAGATCTCATCAAAGCATATAGTATTCTCAATGAAAGATACACAATGCAAGAACCACAATGATAAACATAAATCCACTTAGATTGATATTGAAACCAGATCACACACTTATATAAATATTCAAATCAGATCACAAGAGTAATCAACAAATATCAACAAAGCACAACGAAGATGTATGAAGATGAACAAAGTAGTCTCATAAATATCCAAGAAGATATACTTCTTCAAAAGTGATTAAAACTCAATATCAGATCTGAAGACACCTTATAAACCTGAAAATTACATCAACATGCTATGAAGATAGCATCCAAACTCAAACATCCAAATCTTCCCTCCTTCTCCAACTCGCTCTCAAAGAAACAACACCAACTTTTCACTTGCTCAAATTATCCTCATGAAAACTCAACCAAAATCTGTCCTAGAATGATATTCCAGATGTTTGGGCTAGGGTCAATGCTTTTTATTTTCAGAAAAAGGGTTCTTCAAAATAAGATAAAAGGGGTTTTTCAAAAGCTAGAAACAATAAGCCCATATCTTCACTTTTATAGCCTCTCCAAGGCTCAAATTCAAACTCAAACATTTTCCCTCCTTTGGCTCGACCCATGCATCATAGAAACATTCTAAATTAAAATCATAACAGCCATAAGTGACCCAAGTAGGTCGGCCTAGCTTAAACCATCATTTTATGTGCCAAAAATGGCTCAAAACCCCATGGGCACAAAGATAAAAATGCCCTTACTTAAAAACCATCCTTATTCATGACCCATAAATCACCACACATGTTTAAATTAAAATTTAAACATCATACATGGTCACAATTAATATCAACCAATCAAATTATTTTGTTTAATGGGCCCAATGCTCTTTGTATTTCTCAAAACTATTGTTTCTGCACCCTTCAACACCCTAGAAACTTCATAATGCCACCAAATCACTTATACTAAACCAAAACAATCCATGTGAAAAATATAAATATGTTTAAGAACCTTTAGAAAAATTCTAATAAATTTAGAATTCATGAAACATCTTTCACTTCAAACCACAACAACATTTTCCTTCACCAGATCAATATGCCAAAATAATTGTTTCCAAAGGTTAACTAATAAAATAATTTACATATATTAAAGACATAAAAATGGATTAAAAGGATGCAAAATTCATCCCTATTCACATTATAGGTGATATTAAGCATCACCCAATCCATCTCATGCTTCAAACAACATCAAACTTGCACTAAAACAAATAATGTTTTGAACTCGCCAAAAACCTTCATGCTTAAAGAATAGCTTGGAAGCCCTATAAAATGACCTCATCATGAGTAAATACATATATCACTGGAAATTTATATGAATCTAATTTCCAACACAACTTTAATCACCTCAAAATTCCACCTGTAGCTCAAGTTATGGCCATTTATTGGACCCTACTATTTGAGACCCCAAAACTACCCTTTGACTAGTCAACCTGTTTTAGCCTCAAAACACCATCAACCTACAAGATATTTTCCTAAAACTTCATATAAATAAATAACACCTCCCAATAATCATGTAACATGAATTTTTCATGTTACTCCTTTAGACCATCTTGCTCAATATCCTTCTTTCCCAAAAACTACTATTTTTATATGGGGCCCACATACCACCATGACCTCAACCATACATATTTGGAGATTCTAAGGATTACTATAAAACATCTTATCATAAAATTTTCAATTTCAATCAAAAGCTGGTCGGTATACTTCATTTTCTCCAAATTGCTCCTAGCTAGGGTTTAAATAGGGTTTTAGACCTCTTTACCTTCTTAACATTCGTTCATAAAATCTTGACGAATAAATGAACTCATTATTTTTGTGAAACCTTATAAACTCACCTTATAAGCATCCTTGAAATCTGCAAGGTACCATGAAAATCACACAATTCACGAGCATATGAAGTTACACTTCACACTCGATTTTGCCTTAGATTTTCACCCTGTCTCACAAAATCAGTCATATCTGACAAAATACTCACATCATGGACACCTGAAATTTTTCTGAGAGAATAATCACTCATCCCTATAATATCTCCAATCATCATAATGTCAATTCCATGGCTCAATATCTCCAGTCATTAAGACTTACCTATGCTTGCATGTTAGATCCTCATAGTAACAACTAGGGCCAACTGAAATAATGCAATAAATGAACATGAAACCTCTAAAAATGACCCAAAAATACCTAATTTTCATGATACACCTGATATCATGCTTCCATGAGCTCATATAGCTCCAAAACACTCTGTCACACCTCCAGTGCCATACATACTCCCAATGAGCACATGTAACATGGAGAACCACTTGTACATGCACTATGCCACTACTGTGAGTGCTCAAAAACCTCAAATCATGCTTTATCCAACAGGCCAACATACTTCACAAGTATCTAATAAAATCATTATGCCAAGTAACACCTCCTAGGCACCTGTATGGGCTTGTTAAAAGCATGCATCATCATTGAATCCCACCGAGGCAAGCTGATAAACATCTAAACTAGTATGTTAGCACCATATACATCATCATGACATCATCCTACAACATTCAATTTTTCATTAATGTGGTTTTGCATCAATGACAACACCTACTAGGACACCATGCCAACACAATATCCATTGCTTTTTATTCCATGTGAATATGTGAAAATGGTAATAGATATGGATGAGGACAATAAAAATGCTATTTCAATACATTTGAAACTTAATGTCGAGTATATGGAAATTTTCCTTGCTAACGATTCCTACTTTACATGATGACTATGTTATTTATGTCATTATTAATATATGCATTATATCGTTAATTACAATTAAATTCCATTATTTAGAAATTAAATGGATTTCTTATTAGTTGCAAGGTGCTCATTTAGAGAATTAAGGAATGTGAGATGTTTTCATAGATGTAGGGGAGGATAATATTGAAGGAGATAGAGAATTCTTGAAAAAAGGAGGGAGAAAAATCTTGATAAGGCGGATGTTGGAAAAACTTTATAATGATAAGTGACTCCTATATGAAGAAAAGCTCATTTTCCTTGATTTTGTTTACAATTTCTTGTTTAAAGTATATGAATGGAGTTATATTTTAATACATGAAAGCTTTACTTGATGGTTATATGTAGGAGAAACCTGAAAAACTCATAAAACTTGGACTGTAACCTTGTTTTAGAAGAAAATATGCATTTTTGGATTGGTAAAACACGTGTAACTTTTGTTTTTGGCATTTTTAGAACCTGAAATTTGGTGTGTAGAAGGAAGGGGTTGGGAGGACCAAAAAAATTGATTTGGGGATCTGAAACTTTTCAAAAATATAGATATGAGTTTTGAATGCTCTCGGTCGGAGACAGGGAACAAGTTTTGGCCAAATTACTAAATCTTGATTTCTGAGAGTTAAAATCTATTATGAGGGTTGAAACTTGGTGCACCATAGACAAAACCCTTTATGAATGAATCAAGAGATTTTGGAGCCATTGGAAACGTGCAAGTAGGAGAACATATAAACCACCTTGCTAAGAGACCTAATTAAGTCTTTAAAATCCTGATTTTTTAAGTTTTAAGAGGGTTTCATGGGGAAAAGATCCCTAAGGTTAATGAATAACATTAAGGGCCATAATGGGTGTCTAAAATTAATTTAAGTTTGTTTGGAAACCTTTTGGTTTAGAAACTAGACCTAGAAAACCAATTAAGAAGGGTTACTTAAGAAAGAGACCTAGTGAGGACCTAGGACAAACAAGTTAAAGGACTTCCCTTTGAGTTAAAGTCTAATTTTTTTGTGAAGTTGTATCTCAAAAAGGGTACTAGGAATAGTGAACAGTTTTGTTGGACCTTGGTGGTTATCTCCCAACTATAAGCTTTGGTCCTTAAGAAGGTTAGTGTTAAGAAAGCCTAGAAAAAGAGAGATAAGGTGTTTGAAGAACTTGTTGAGAAACATACCAAGTTAGGGGTATGGATGCATGGAAATGGACTATTAGAAGGATTTCATAAAGCCTAACTCTTGAAATGAATAATGTTAGACCAAGTTCTTAGTTTGAAGGAAACCATTTTGAGCTAAGAAACCCATTGATTTCAAGAAGAAAAGTGTAATAAATGGTTGTGGCTAACCAAGTGACATATTTTCTTGTTTGACTGTCCTAACCCCTTACATCATCATATCCTTATGTTGTTATTTTAGGTGTCATATTTTGGAAAAAAATTCATGACATACAAGACTCATAAATTTATTAATGTTCTAGTTCTTTGTTGAGTAATTTTCACATCAAGGATGGTGATTAGGTATGCATTGATTACACACTTTCTTTTATAGAGATTTTGGTTTGGGTTACATAGAGTTTTGTTAATGGTTGGTAATTTTTCTATGCCTAGTACACATTTGTACTTATAGGAAATGAAAACCCATTCCTCATTGATGAAATGTCAAAGGTTAGTGTAGTAAACAATTAAGAAATGTGTAAAAGCTCCAAATGTTGGACATATGTTTCGAACTCAATTTTTCTCGAGCTATGATTAAGAGGATTGATAAGGGAAGAGATATTTTAAGCATTGTGGTTGTGGGCCACTATACTAAGAGCTTTTCCGTGATCTCATTCTAACAATTTACATGCCTTTGAAGAATGGCATGAATCTTATAATCTACAACATAACCTCCCTTCTTATTTTCATAGACAATGAGGTCATGCATGAAACTACTTCATTCCCCCGATTGCCTCTATTATTGATGTAATGGGTTTTTGGGAATCACAGAAAAACTCTCTTTTGGAATGGAGGAGCCAAGCCCCCACCGCAAAATGGGTGCACATGGTTTCTCTAAAATCCCTCACCAAAATGATGCCTTTAAATATTTAACTCGATTGACTGTCACCACCCACTTTTCTCTTATTTTCCATGTGGTATATTGAATTCACATGTGCATGCATTAACTTTTGTGTGATCACAATGATGTGTGTTTATTTGTATGTAACAAACACTACATAATCACTTATCATTACTTTTCAATATATATTGTCGTCTACATAATTGCCTTCTCCCTAATGTGTAAACACATTTCTGATGTCAATTGGCTTTTTGTTAGCTTGGTCTTGTTTATATTCTTTATTCTTATTTCCTTTTCATTGCATTTAGTCCTTACATTACTCTAATTTGTGTTGGCTTCTATCTTTTAAGAATTCATCGTAGGTAAAGCTTTCTTAAGTTAACTTAAATGAACCTATCTTTATCAATTCCATCACTTGTATTATTGTTGTTCATCATTGGATACTTGATAAATGACGTGTTTGCTTTATATTTACAACTATCCCCTCTCCTCTTGAATTATTTTCTATTTTGCAGTAGGTTTTTGCCTTAAGAGGGATTTCAGCTAAAAAATAGACATTGAAAACTACATTTTAGGAACAAATGATAAAAGTTAACTTCTTGTTGGTTCATTTAGGGCATAACAATTCAATAATTTCATCTAATTGGTTTGATATAAATAATTGCCCTCAATTTTTTTCATTTATAGGATTGATACATTTTGAAAAAAACCACTTGAATCCCGATTTGAAAGTCATCTTGTATCATATTGAATTAATATAATATAAAAAAACCATTGAGATGTCAAAAGACGGAGTTATTTGATTTGGCACCTTGTCTCAAACAATCCATGCAAGAAAGCCTCGTTTCCCCTTTCCTCATTTCCTTGTACAACATACCCATGTTTATTTTTGCATTCAAACCCCACTTGTTATTTTCTTTGTAATTGGTGAGGAATAATTGAGGAGCCCCATTAATTTTTCCGTAGTTTGTTCATGGCATTGATCATGCCCAAGTAACTTTACTTATTTCTTTCTGTGTGCTCAAATCCCCATGAGCAATATATGAAACCCTAGTTTATCATACCCTTTAATGCCCTTAATACATAATGTAATTTAGGGGTTTTTGTTAAAAAAATTGAATGATTTAAATAAACAAGGCCAAACAAGACTTCCAATAAATATGATTACCTCACACCGCCCAAGAGAAGCACGTTTGAAAGAGAAAAAATATTAGGAAATGCTTTTCTCACATAGGAAATCAAGTTGCATGCATAATTTTTATAATATTTATATTTTATTCTCACTTGGGGTATGTTATTTAAGCCCTAAATTTCTCATTTAGAAGGTCCTTTTTATTCTAATTTTAAAATATTTTAGCAATTTTTAGACGTCACTACTTTCATGCATGCTTAAAAATATTTAGAGTGTGGAGTGCTTCATAAACATATTTTCCTCGTAATTGTTATCACACGAAGATAAAACTTTTAATGCCACCACAACTAGAGGAATTAGTCCCTATATTCTAAAATATTTGAATAATAATTATATTTACTTTTCTCTATAGTTATATAATTTTGTCCTTATAACAATGAAGGATAGAAAACATGATTAAAACATTGATGCCAAAAATAGGAGGTGAGAACATTTCCAATTGACAATGGTCCTTGATATAATTCATAACACATTGTTGTAAATGATTTGAGTTCTTAGACTTTAGGGGCATAATTTGGATCCATATTTCCTCATGATTTATGAAGTTGAGATTACTAGAGATTCATTTGAGTTTTTATTCTTCAAGATGCATAATTTAAATATACATTTCCTCTCTAAAATACTATATTTTCACTTGAAAATTTAGGTACTAAGAATATTTATTTCATGGGTAAAGAAATTACTTTAAAAAAGCAAAATTACCACTACCAATAATCCGCTCAAAGTTTCATACACTTGTAGTCTAACCTTTATTTCCTTGATTACTCATGCATTCATGTGCAAATTCAATATCTCAACCATTTAAAAAAATCCACATACACTCACGCTTATATTACACACAACATGGGGTCACACAAATCAACAACTAACAATTGTGTTCCATGTTAAAATTTTCTTTCAATGACATGATCTACTTTGGACATGTTTATATTACATGCTCTTCAAAATTCTTCTCTTGATTTAATCTTCTTCGTTCTTTGCACATACCAATATTATGTATTTCTTGTGATGCACACACAAAATAAATTAACTTTGACACCGATTAATGGTTTTGTTATAACATCGAAAAATTAAAAACCATTGTGAAATGATGCACTATTGTGCAATGTTGAAGGTTTTGAGGAATTACAATAAGTCACAAGTTTGATATTTTATATTAAGGAATTTATCCTTGGCAAAGATCAAGGTTATGCAATTTTTTATACATTATAACAACATTTTCTAAATAATTATCAATGTATTTATTGAATCAATGTTTATCTTTCCTTTAATTTATGGCCATATGCAACTTACATGATCTAGCTGCCACACGGGTCACTACATCTCAAATTTTAATCTTCGAGCATAGAGATCAACTTATATTTCTACAAAAGCTAGTAGAGAATCAAATGTCTTCGTATTTTCAACCACTAAATATTTTCTTTTGAAGCTTAGGCATCTGCACTTGAGTAAACACGTCAACATATTTTCCCGACAATGTGGTTGAAGTAAAATATTGACAAGAGAAGGGTACTTATTGTTGCCGAGTTGTTGTTCTTTTTAGTAGGCCATCTGATCTTCAACCCAATTCCTTTTGGATGATGGTTTGTGCAAGAGCTTATCTATTTGATTTAATTTAATGTTGTTTAATATTATTCATTGTACGTAGAATTTTTTAAAAATACTTTGCATTACACAAGATAAATGGTGGCTTTCCAACTTGTGTTTAGCAATAAAAACAATCTTTTAGTTTTCAGCCTTTTGTTTTATGGTGAGGTTTGTTTTCCCTCTAGAAGAAAAAAATTGGTTTCATTATGGCACTACCGAAAGTAATTCTTATCCGTCCACGAAAAAAAGGGAAAGAGAGTAACATAATTTAATAACAATTTAAAGTGATTACTCATAATTCATTAAATAATAATATTTCACTAGTTATTTATAAGTTCTTATTAAACGAGTTGTAGTCTAATAGTGTGTATAACACTATAAAAGGTGTTGTTTAGTCATCTATTAATACATAAATCTCAAGAAATATCAAGTAATAAGGAATGAGGTTGGGATCGTGCTCACGAAATTGGGGGAATGGAACCCCTCAATTCATAACAACTACTTGTGTAAGAATTATATGCATCTAACTCATGCAAACTTTTGGAATGAATCCTTCTATATGCATATTAAGTACAATTTAATAAACTACATGTTAAGTACAATTATTAGCAATTAAATACTTCTAATAAATCCTTCTATATGCCTATCGACCTCTCACAAGCACCTATGGATGCTTTTAATAGTTTTATTTTGTTATCAAATTCATTTTATTTAATTCAATACTAACAACTTATTATTTTATTGCAGATCCACTTTGGGTGCAAGACCTTCTCAGTCTACTCAAGCTAAAACAAAAAAATGAAGATGGCAAAATGTTCCCCCATCTAGCCTCAACAACATAATCCCAATTCACTAAGGGGGTATGAAAATGAGGAGGATGCGCCAGTCCCATCAGCTTCAGAGGATGGGATGCCCTCTCTCCTTATCCATAATAGATACGACACAAAGTGAGAGGGGCCTTATAAATGACTATGTATGTAAATAACATTGGAAAAATACTACAAGATGTTCGGGAAAGTATGTATTTTAATGATTTTTATTTAAGTGTCTTAATTAATTTTTGTCAACTTATATTTTTACTAGTTTTTATTAATGTCAACTTATTCTTTTTTGTTTTATTAATATTGAAAAAATATGATATTTTAAACCTTTTTAATTTTTGGGTTTCAGGTATTTCAAAAATAAATTGTTGATCGAGTGCACAATATATTCAAAACATATCAAGTCACATCTAGAAGAATGAAATCCCAGAAGAAAATCACAAGAGGCTAATTGAGTTAACTCAACATGATTTTGAGACTTCACGCTATAAAACAAGGTTTAAAGAAATAAAGACAGGGGTTTAGGTAAATCAAGAGGCATATCAAGGTAATTTTATCGTGTAAATAACACATTTCTTTAAAAAATTATTCATGCACTTTACTAATTATTTTATATCTATAATATGTAGCTAAAATATGACGAAACACTAATGTGGAGAGGAGACTTCTTCGTTCGCCCAATGTAGACCAGGAAGTTTGGAATGGCCTATGTGACAAATGGATTTGAGAGGAGAATAATAAGGCTACAAATTAGTTAACTCAATTTATGATATCTAAAATTTTAATTTTTATATTAATTAAATATTTAACAAATATTATAATTAATGCAGGGAAGAAAAGTAACTAGCTATTAGGTTATGAAGCATGAGTCAGAAAAGGAGGACAAGTGACCCATCGAATGGGATAACACAGTTTAGTGAAGTTAATAAACAAATTTGTAAGTTCAATATGATTTATTCTACAATTTTATTTCATTATAGAAATTCTTTTACATAAATGATTAAATAATTTTTTTACTCTTGTGAGTTTTGGGAAACTCACTATAATAGACTTGTAACCAAAGAGGTGAAAGCAACATTAAAATCAATAGGTCAGGAGTCTCCTAAATTCATCAATTGGGTCAATGCGGATGATTATGTTCGGTAAGACACATTTAATTAGTTGTGATTTACATAAATTTTAAATTCAAACAATTGTAAATTTTTATCATTATGTATTTGCAAGTTGATATAAAACATAGTTGGAAGAGGAAGAAGGGGCAAAAATTTAGTCAGAAGATGATCACATTGAGGAGGAGGAGGAGGAATACGATGACGAAGAGGAGGACTAGTGCCTAGGCATATATTCATTTGTTTTGTAATTAAAAAGGGAATTGGTCTCTTTTTGTAATTCCCAAATGTAATATACTATACGTTATTGTATAAACAAAATTGCAATATAAATATTATGTTTTTTGATTATGTGTAATATGTGTTTATTTTACTTTTTATATAAGGGCCATATTATGATATTTTGCTAAGTTTTTAATAAACTCATTTCGTTTTATATTAGGAATCTTTAATACAATATATAGTATTAAGAATCTTCAATACAATATACAATATTAAGAATCTTCAATTCAATTTCAAATAATAAATTCACATCAAAACAAATAAAAATATTTAAAAAAATACTACATAATAATTAATTTAAAAAAACTATTAATCAATGTTTGCATCATATTTGCGCCACATAACAAGCAATGCAAATGTGACACAAACTAGACACAAATGTGGCGTAAATTTTACCCAATTAAAAATGTTTAGTCATATCGATATTACATCACATTTGTGCCACAATATTTGATGTGAATTCTCAGCAAAAACATATCCAAAAAGCCCTTAAAATGTCATTTTTCAATGCAAATTTGACCTAAATACAAAGCTATGTGTACATTGTGTAGTAGTGATATATAATATTATATAAATGTTACATAAGTGTAGTTTACTATATATTTTTATGTTACAATGTTATACGAGGATGCGTACACTAGATTTTAGTGACTAACTAGATGCTTTGAACGTTTTGGGGATTTGGGGGCTTAGAGGGAATCTCCCTATTTTTTAAATCTTCCAAAAGTTTTATTATGTTTTTACTTTTAAAATGATGTTATTTTTACTAAGAACATTAAAATGCTCTTGAATAACATTAAAATGTTATTATTTTTACCAGAACATTTAAATGATTTTTACTAACAATGTTAATAGGATGGCAGTCATACAAAAATTCCTTGACATACAAGGTCACCGTCAAATTTAACTCCTATATCCAACGTTCCTTATCCTAATTTAAAAAACAGCCCAAGGTTTGAGGAGCAGATTAAAAACGCTAGAGCTCTTTTGTCAAGAAGTTGGGATGCAAGTGAACACCAAGAAAGCGAAAATCATGATTTTCACCTTGAAAAGGAAAGAGAGACAAAACATCTTCCTTTTGAGGGGAGCCCTTTAGAAATAGTCATTGAATACAAATATCTTGGGATTGACTTTCACCACAAACTTAGCTGGGAGACTTGTAAAGCAAAAAGGATACAGGGAGGTTGGAAAGCATCTTTCCTACTTCAAAACAGGTGCAGGAAAGCTGAACTTTGGGACTGGAAAACTAAGAAAACCCTTTTTGGATTGTTGGTCACTCCGGTTGTTCTATATGGCTGCGAAGTTTGGGGAAGTAGCATGTCAAATCACGGGTGGAGACAGATAGAAAGAATCCAGAAACATCTAATCACAAGCTCCCTTAAAGTCAAATCAACTGTTCCTTATGAGATCTTGTTGGCTGAAGCGGGTTCTTTCTCGTTGGAAGCTTCGGCAATATCTCGGATGATAAGCTATCTGAAAAAAGTTGAAAACATGGACAACCTTCGCTGGCCCAAAATAGTTGTAGACGACACTTTGGAACGCAGAAAGAAAACCTGGATGAATCAGAATACTAAATGGATGTACAAATGGGGCATCAACATGCAAGAGTGTCCTAACAGCAACAGGGAAATAAAAAATTATGTGATAGAAAAGTTCAGGACTGCCATGTGGACGGGTCAGATTGGTCGAAAGAAAGCACATTATATTAGAGAATTCAATCCCACTGGGGAACATGATGAAAAAGCTTATCTAGGGGCAGCTATCAAGGGTAAAGCAAAGATTCTAGTGGTGCAGTTAAGAACTGGATCACATCATCTTTGATGTGAAAGCTGGAGAATTTGTCTCTTCGCAAAGAAAGGGGTCGCATTTGAGACAGAATGGCATTTTGTCATGGAGTGTTTAGCATATGATGATATCCGTATTCAGTACAAAAACAACCTAAAGGTGGACAGACTAGAGGAACTCTTCGAAGGAACAAAGCTTCAAGCGACAGCAGGCTTCATCCTCAAGATTCACACCGAAGAGTGGATATTGAAAGGAGTCTCGAAATCTAAATAAAATAATTGTTTCGTGGTCCCATAGACTCTTTAGTCTCGTGGACGCGTCATTAAAATCTTTCATTTCATTTTATACTTTTCCAAACCATGCATGTATTTATGATAAGCGGACCAAGCTTGGTACCACTTTAAGGCCCATGATTTCCCAGAATGCACATGAATCACGTCCATCGATTTGTTTCGTACTTATGTACAATTTATTGAATCTTGCAACAAGTTTCAAATCAACCACCTAAAAATGTAATAAAGTGGCATGCACTATGTGCATAAAGATGTTTAATTGTGGTAGTGGGTGAGTGGAAAGAGGGATGGTGACATTTAATACAAATACTAGTGTGTCGATTTTAGTAACGACTTCATTATTGAATTCATTTTGCAGAGAAAATGTTATCTTCAAAACACACATAAAAATAACAATGGCATGGCTTTGGAGTGTATGGTTTGGGTTTGAATATTTATTTTTATATTGAGATGAGCTAGACTTATTTTAGTTTTGACTTAGACACTACCATTTAACATGAATCTAGAGCTATAGTAAAGTGAAGCAACATCAAGGTTAAGTTGTGGGATGATAGCTTAAATATGGAGGAGTGGTCATGAGTTCAGTTGTATGAGGTAAGAAGGAAATTAATAAGTTATTTCATTTAAATCTAATTTCTTTTGACAAAATATAGACATATTGTGTGGTTCTTATTTAGTACTATAGAATTTAGTCCTCGACATTGACATTTTAGGTAAATAAAAAATAGTGTTTTTTATTAGTACTTTTTAAATATTTCCCTTAAATATGTTAATAGGGTAAGTTTTATGCACCAAATTATTGCTTATTTGATGATGAAAATAAGAAATCATCCACAACTCACTTCATATATACCAAATTAGTGATATGCCAAATTGGGGTAGACTTTAAAAATCAATTACATTTACAAGTTAATTGAGTTGAATTCAAATTCTATAAATGGACAAATATATTCTATCTCAATAAAGCATAAGAGAGGCTACAATATATTATATTTTGGTATGGACTTACATTTGTAATTTAATTATGTTGAAATTTTACAAATAAAATCAAAACTAATTTTACAAATATGTAATGGGACGTTGATAACACAAGACAAAATTTAGAATTAATGAATTAACATAACAAAAATAGGCTTATGAATATTTCAACTATTCATTTTCATCTTCTTGTATTTCTGCCAACTCCTTGTTGGTTACATGACTTGGATTTGTAGTCATAACTAATGTTCCCTTCTTCTTCCCTCTCTATATATGTAGTTATGGGAATATTCCATTCATTGTCTAAATATCTACCTATTTAATTATTAATTTCATCACCATCTTCATTATTTTAGTTTCATGAATTTCATCACCATCACTTTCGTCATTCTTCTTCAAAATCAACTTCATCTTGATCATCGACTTGATCAATATGATGATCTTCTTCATTATTGGTAAGGTCATCTTCATCACTATGGTCATGTTCAACATCTCTGTTAACATCAGTTGTTCCCTATGATGCTCATGTTACAACATTATTGTCATCAACAACATGTCTCATCATTGCTCACAATGCAATACAAATTCTCTCTCTCTCTCTCTCTCTCTCTCTCTCTCTCTCTCTCTCTCTCTCTCTCTCTATATATATATATATATATATATATATACAAAAATTAATTCATGAAAATGAGACCGCATATAGAAATTGTGCGCATGAAAAAGAGAAGACGTACATAAGGAAAAAAATACAAAATCAATACCTGATCACAATGTTGAGGTAACACATATGGCTCTTTTCCGTCAAGAAATGTTATAGAAAATTCACTTGAGTAGAAGCCACTTTCATTGTCCACTTTAAAAAATATGTTATCAATAGAAGGGTACCAAGTACACCTAAATATGACAACTTCAAAACTTTTATAATCAAGTTTTATTATTTATTTTATCTTTCCAACATAATCCAATTGCCCTTGGACCAAATTCTTATCATTGACACTAGCTTGGTTGGCCTGCTCAAAAGGAACAACTTCACAATAACAAGTGACCCTTCTCTTGTCAATATTTTCCACATGAAAATATTTTCCTTTGAACCACATTGTCAAATGTTTACTCACCTTCATTATGTCAAATCATTTAAGATAGTATTAATAGATTTCTAAAAATATAAAACACATATGTATGAAAAAAGTGTTGCAACAACTAACCAATTCTTCACATCCTCGCACTATGTCCAATGCTTCTTGTGTCATTTTCCTTCGATTGATGACATGAATATTCTCTAAATATGAACTCATCTATTCAAGAGTAGGTTGGTCTAGCAATGGTATTTGCATATTAGTTGGGATTGGTTTGTATTGATGTTTCGTATCAATCAATCCTTCAACTCTCATGGCTAGTATTTTCTTCTTCATATTTTTGAAGCCACACAACCATCTTTGAAGTATTGAATAACATGAAATTATCAATGACATCTTTTTCAACAAGCCCGAAAATCAAACATGTAAATAAATAATTAATGGCTACACACACATTGAAAATACACCATATATGCTTGATAAAAATTTCAATATATACTCGATTAAATTTTCTTGCTCTAAGAATGTTCTCCTCGAATTTTCATTTTCATGTTCAAATCCTAAATGTGTGGTATTTATGGAATTTCCTCACCAAAATATTCCAACATGTGAAAAATGTTTCTTGAATAATTTATCCTTCTCCTATAGATCCCTCTAGACATGCTAAATGTTTTGCTAGGGTCTTCATGTACCTCTTTAGCCAAAACACCCATCTCAAGTTAACTACACCTTCCATTTGAAGATCATTGACCAAATGCACTAATAGATGAGTTTTAGAATCCATGAAAGAGGTTGATAGTTCAATTTCTAATTTACAACTTGTTCAATATTTGCAATTATTTATTTTTGTTGCTCAATCCTTGCTTCGATATCTCTTTTGAAGATAACCACCTATTTTACAAATAATGGTAGTCATGTTTGTCAATATAATAATAATACAATTGGATACGTTGTAGTTGAAAACAAAAATCATATTACCTCAAAAAATTGGAAGTTAATATATTGCATTTAGTAGGTCGAGTGGAAGATTACAAAATGACTCCTTAGAAGTGATAAAAACTCATTATATAATACAAAACACACACATGCATGCGATCATTTATTTCTGAATTATAACATATGAGAATTCCTGAATAAACAACCATACGAAGAAAATATCGAATAGTCTAGCATAAGATATCATAACAGGTGAATCGCCTCTTACCAATGGTATTTAAAATATTACACATTATAATATCATCCCATAATGCTTTTAAATCATCAATTAAGGGTTCAATGTAGACATCTATATTTTTACTTGGTGTTTACCGGTTGTCAATAATGAAAATATTAAATGCTCCTTACGAATCATCAACCATGGAGGAATATTATAGTTTATCAATAGTATTTCCAAACAAAGTAGCTAGTTGACATACTGGAAAAGGGGTTAACACCATCCATTGCCAAACCAAACCGTACATCACATGACCTATCTATGAATTTTTCAAGTCACAACTACTCGGTGTGATTCATTGCATTTGAATTGGAAGGAGCATGCCAAAATCCATCAATAATGTTATTTTGATGTCATAACATTAACTATGCAAGTGAATCGTAATTGAAAAATGTCTAGGCCTAAGAATTATCAAAAAATGTATCAATACCTTATTTGAAATGGTGAGACCTCTCACTCCTTGTTGAAATTGTGGTACCCCACAATTGGGACAACTGACCTCATTCTCATATTCCTTCCTAAATGAAATACATTAATTTGTGCATGCATCATAGTTGGCATAGACAACCCCTAAATTTGATGATATTTTTGTGCCTCTCTATACAAGGAGGGAAGTGTGTTATTTATAGACAACTAACTAAATTTGAGTAGGCTATAATAAAAAATAAACAAAAGATAAATAAAAAATAATGTAAAACACATGAAATATATATCAAATTTGAAATATAGATATCAAATTTTTATTTAATCTCAATAAAGCATTCACGATGATGTTTGATCATCCAAACCTTTCTTTCAAGTCCATCAACGCCAATATAGCACTCAACAATGATGTTTTGGACTCTCCCAACATAAACAAAGGAGTTTGAGCAAATTTCAAAATCATCCTCTCTTGTTCCTGATCCTGCTCATCATCATCATCATCATGTTGTTCATCATCATCTTCATGAGCATGAAAAGCATAATCATGATTATCATTATCATTATCAATGATCAAATAAATGGTGAACTCGATGCGAGCAAAATAAACATTCATTCATACATTCAACCAAGATGCCTAAATTGGCTTAAAATGCAAGAAATGAACAAATTCTCCTAAAATGGCTTTCTCAACACGATACCATGTCTCTAAACCCTTCATTCAATGTCAAATGACTCCTCAAATTGATTCAATTTCATGCAACTTCATTTTCACCGACTTTCTCCTTTCTTGTTCTTCTCCTCACTTCACTTGGTTTTAGTCCAAATGAAGCGTAATTTGACTTTCTATCCTCAAATGATCTTCTTTCATTTTGGTAACCTATTGCACACTTCAAATTAAGGTTAGATCACTCACAAACTTGAAGCAATAAGATTACAAGATCAATCTTTCACCAATCCAACTCAATCTTGCAACTGTGTGCCCTTAAGACCAAATATCTTGCTAGCTTCATGGTTGGGAGGTTCTAGAGCTACCTGAACAATATGTAGACTTAGTTATATGTCCTTTATCATTTCTATGGTGTGTTTGAAAATTCATGGGTCAAATCCGTATATATTTCTCACAATCCCTCTTAGTCACTTTCAAGCCTACTGACCCTGCTTTCAAGATATTTTCAGTCATATTTTATCATGTAGGAGGTTTTAATGCATAAGAAAAACATTTTATAGCACCCATTTTAGGGTTTTAGTTGTGTATCAAGTTTTAAGCTTTAACTTCAAATATAAAAACCACTTCCTTCGTTAATTAGCCCATGTGATTGTGTTCACTATGCTACTAGAAGACTATCATAATTATATGTAAATTTCACCTATAAAATCTCAAAATTATTATTTAATATGTTTAAGGACCTCCTCCTCTTTGTTTCTTTCAAATTTTATATTTAGACTCAAGGGTTTAAGGCTCCAAACACAATTTTCCTCTCGCAAACCCTAATTGTATGCTATAATACAACATGAGAACCTCAACATGCTTATAAAATGAAATATCCTTGTTTCAAAAGTTTCATACTTGACATGTAGTTTTTCTTATCCTTCTCTAGGGTCCTGGTTTACCAGTGATAACTATTCATGAAGTTATCTTCAATCATCAACTAAAATGATAGTTTGCTTGTATGTCCAAAATAGGGATTTTAAACCCTCATGTTCTATCTTAAAGTGTTTAAGCACTTGCTTTGAAGGAAAATCTACAATGGTTCAACCTACTCATCAACACACCTTTCTTAATGCTCTCATTCCTCTCAAGTATTCAACATATTGTCTAAGATTCACCCAAATCTAGACATACCCGATCCATGATCTAGTTTTCTTATGCATGCAACAAGGAATTCAATCACTAATATATGAGATAACATAATCCTTAACTAAAACCATGTATGTGTATATATATATAATGAGGCCCTCTTAACATGATCACATTCAAATCACTCTAAAACACTTAGTAATTCATGAATTCACTGATCAAGCTCAAGCACAGTCATAGTTTTAGTCTTCTTAATGGGGTTTCAAGCATGCAACAGGATTTATCCTTCATGACTTCCAAATAAAATTTCACTTGATCAACTACCACTTGTTAGACACTCGCCACAACTTCTTCAATGATCACAATTCAAATATATCAAGAATCTCGGAAAAATCAGTCATAGCTTGTCATAACTATAGTCTCATGCAATCAAGTTTCATACTAAGAAACAAAGGAATTGTTAGTGCAAATTCACAGCACCCCCAAATGAGTTATGGATATGCTTTTCTAAGGCAAACTCATCTGGTGTGAATGCACAACATTGAGCTTTCTCCAAGGTGTGGGACCTTGCAAGGTGAGAAAACTCTCAGTTGAAGTTGGTTCTTACTCCTCTGTTTAGGTGTATGCATGTAATTTTGCAGAGGTTCTGATTCAAAATCCTATTCTAAAACTATCAAGGAGACAGGGTTGAGAGAAAACATAGAAATGGGAAACAAAACTAAGCAAAACAGAAAGGTGATACACCAAAGGAGTGTTGAACTCCTTACTTTGCAAATATAGACACAAATCATGAAGATGCAGCAACAAAACATGCACAAATTACCAGAATGCAATGAAGGATCAAAAGACAATAATAACTACATGAGAGGATTGAAAATTGATCACAAAACATACATTATCATGCCCAAATTTGATACAATACGTTCCATTGGCAAAGAGGCAAAAAACATGTTACAATCTCCATGGGAGGTCTGAAACTCCTTCAAATCCACCTGCTAAGGAGGAAAGAAGAGCTTGCAGAAGCAAGAACATCCAACATTACAAAATGAGCCAAAATTGGCTTTTAACCATGAAGCAGAATGGAAGAAAGGAGAAAACGCGAGACAAATCTGATTTGAGATCTCCAACCACCGACAAGATTCATTAAAACAGCAAGGGCACCTCTGAAAATCCACTTCCCAACGCATTCGAGCCCGCAAGACAAGAAATTTCCCATACCTCATTAAATCTGGTAGATGGAAATCTGATTTTTTGCCTTTTCAGTGCCAGAGACGTTTTTCCAATTTTCTCCCATGAATCTTCACCAAAATCCAAAATTGAGGGGTCAACGTGTGGATAATTTCACCAGCTTTCCAATGATATAAAGAACGTGAAAATCCAAGCTTGGGATCAAAAGTTATGCCCTCTTGAAGATTTAGGGCAAAAATGGCGAAAACAGAGTCAAAATTGGGTCGGCGGGGTCAAACTTTAAAATTTTCCCTTTTGGAAAATTTTCCCAAAAATCTCCACACCTCTGCCACTCCGTTGACACATGTCACTTCTCAATTCACCGATGGAATCGTGGGCTCAAACTTTGCTTTTTCCTTTTGATTTTTCATTGGGAAAATTTCCCAAAATTTCCCGTGCTTCGCTCTCCCGGTGACACGTGGCGTCACCTGGTTTGTTGATGGGATCGTGGGCTCATTTCTTGCCTTTTGCCCCTTTCTTATATTTTGGAAAATTTTCACAAACAGCTACGTAGCTCCGCCATTCCGCCATGACACGTGGCAGCTTTAAAATGGTCTGCGGGCCTTGACCATTTTTTCCATTTTCTTCCTTGCGGGCTTGCGGACCAATTTTGGATTTTTAGCCTTTCGCTCCAAAAGGGCTAAGTGCCCAAATATCTCCCCTGCCACCACCGACGCGCTTCCTTCCCCCATGGCAGGCTGCTGGCTAGAATTCACCTTTGCCCTCCGCCAACTCTCTTGGCAAATTTTTCCAACTTACCTCTGCTAGCTCGACCTCCGCCGCCATGTGGCACTTTCTCATTGGTCGCGAGCCTGTCTAAGGAAAAATTCCCCAAAAAACTCCGCCGAGCCATAACTCAAAAATTAATAGGAGTTAGGAGGAAAATTTTAGCTTTCTGGAAAGGTGAGAAAATTCTCTATCTGATGAAGCAATTTCCAGAATCCTTTAAGTGCTTGAAATATGTGAAAATTGAAGTTGAAGCACAATGAAGGAAAAATGAAGGCAAGTTAGCCAAAATAAGCAAGGGGCTCATTTTGGATAACAATTTTGGCGACTCAAAGGGGTCATCTGCCTACTAGATGAATGATCAGTGGCCTTTGAAGCATCCATTGGGCATGGAGTCAAGCCTGATAAACTAATTTTGATCTGAACTATGAAAATATGACCTCTGAGCCACTTGGAAACCCACTGAAAATTGAACTGATCTTCCTCAACTGCCAAGACAATGCACTATGCAAGAGCAAAACTAGCACCACAAAAACTATGTACAAACATGAAAATCATACATACCCCAAGTGGGATATGCAGAGTGTGCACAAGCACTTCTTCTGCTGAAAGAAAACCTACCTACTCTACTCTAACTGGAAGCAAAGGTAAGCTAAACAAACCTACAACTGGTTGTGTAAAATAGCTTCCTTTCTTCAAAATGGGCAGCCATGCAATTGATTTGGAGCTGATCATGGCTGTTAGGATGAGTGGAAAATCAACAAGAAGCTAGTCTTCTACCCAAATCAACAAGGTGTCAACTGAAAACAAATCCAATACCTCTTTTAGTTGCTCTGCATTTGGATTGAAAAGGTATGGCAGCTGATCCTTGGTACTTTGTAGCTCATCCTCATGCTTAGAAGCAAGCATGACTGGTTGTGGCTTCTCCTTTGGCTCCAATGAAGCCAAATACCTTATTGGGCAAGGTCGATCCATTTGATATGCCCATAGCTCTGATTTTCAACTCCAAAAATGGAGTCCTCTTGTAGACCTTCTTGGATGGATGATGTGGAAGAGGTGGTGAAAATATTTTGCTCTTCCCCTTCCTTTTCCCATGAAGTACATGGAAGATATAAATCTTCCAAACTTGGTTCCAATGAGCTGTCACAAAACACAGGTTGTTGTTTTTCAATGTTCTCCTTTGTGGCAATGAGGCTCTTGATGTTGGAGAATGAATGGTGGAGAAGAGAATGTTGTAATTTCAGTTGGCTCCTCCTCAAGACATTCCTCTAAGTTTGATAAACAATCAAACTCTTCGTTGTCCCGCTGCAACAAAGATTTTCCCTCTTGCATGGTGACCTCCAAATCTACATTTTCTTCACCATGTGTAGCTTCATTCTCAAACATGAAACTTGTCAATTCGAACTCATCCAAAAAATCAGATTTTTGGAGAGATGAAGTGGGAGAGAAACATGAAATTTCTTGTGCCTCTTGCTCACAATTTGGACCTGTTTTGTTCACCTCCATAATGGCTTCATCAATCAAATCAGCCCCTTCGAATGAAAGCAAAAATGTATCAATAATGCTTCCTTCTTCTGTTGTTGCAAAAACTGACTTGATCTCATCCATTTGCTCCTCAAAAATGAGATTTTGAGCTGGTTTTTCTTCCTCCATGATGACTGATTTTGCAGTGCAGATTGGATCAACATTTTCTTTGGGCAAAGTGCCAAGGGAGACACCCAACTCATCACCAACAAACTGCTGATTCTTTTCCTCTTGTTCTTGTTCTTCTTCTACTGCAAACTCAGCCTCAACCACCACTGTTTCTTCAACCCCAACTTCCTCTTCTGGCTTTACCATCAAGGGGATTTTTGAAAACTCAAATTTAGTAGCCCAACTCTTCATATTTTCTATCATTTCTTCTCTGTTGGGTTCCTCTTCTTGTTGTTCTCCTTGACTGGTCTTCTGATTTTCATCTTCCCAACATGGATCTGGGAATGCAAGAGGATGGATGGGTTGTGACTCAATTGATTTTGCAATTTTTTGTGGTTTTGGAGGAGGTAAAACTTCATTTTTCTTTGGAGGGAATGGTTGTTTGGAAGGGAAAAGAGTAGAGAAATTGAGGTGGGATGGGAGACTAGGAGATGGAGAAATGGGATCAACATTTGGGGCAGCATATGGGAAACTTGAAGCTTGACACTGCTGAAATGATAAAGCTTGAGAGGGTGAAAAAGAAAGACAAGGAGCTATTGAATGACTTACCCATTGACAAGGTTGATTCAGACTTTGCTCATATGCTTCTATCTCCTCAATCCATTGTGCAAGTTGGGGCAACATTTCAACCATGAAGTCCAGCTTCTCCTGAGGGTTGTAATGTCTTGGAATAGGGCCTCCCCATGGACAGGGTGCTCTGAAACCAATCTGAAATGCCTTCATTTGTGCTTGAGCCCTTGATTGCACCATGTTTACCTCCATCTTTTGGATCTTCTCCAACAAATTTACATTTTCTTCTTGACTGCCCTCATAATCTGCATACCCTTGTGCTTGACATGCTTCATAGCCAAACTGATTTTGGCATTGCTCATATGGATATGCATATTGGTTTTGAATTTGATCAGAATGTTGATCTGGAGGATTTGAAAAACATGTTGGAGGTAGGAAACATTGTTGTTGTTGTAAATGTGAATCCCATGATGGAAATGAAGTCATGATTGCACAACTTCATGGAATGGAAAAGAGTGAAAGGGATGGAAAGAAGAATGGATGAAAATGAATGGAAAGAGGTTCTGTAACTTCTAAGATGGGTTGTTTACTAGATGGAGTCACTAGATGTGTTTGCAATTGCCTCCAAAGGCTGAAATCTTCATAGGAACACATCAACCTACAAAAGATGAAGTGGAAGACCTCTAAGGTCCCACCGAGCATGCCAAAACTGTTAGTGCAAATTCACAAGACCCCTAAAATGACCTATGGATCTGCTTTTCTAAGGAAATTTCATTTGGTGTGAATGCACAACATTGAGCTTTCCCAAAGTGTGGGACCTTTGCAAATGGGGAAAGCTCTCCAGAGAACGTTGGTTCCTCTTCCTAAACTACATGCCACAAGCTATTCCAGTGTAGGCAAGCTAATCTAATCCTAATCTAACTTCTAAGGAGACAAGGAGAGAAAGAGAACAAGGAAAAACAGAGCCTACACTAAAACAGTGATACATCAAAGAAGGAAATTGTTGAACATCTATCAAAGCGCCATGGAAACAAAGAGAGGTGAGCAATGGAAAGGATGGACAAGTACATCACAAAACCAAGGATGGATTTCACACAAATTTTTTTCCAAAACTCCATGAACACAGCTCCAAAATCATGTAATGAACATCCAAACATGCACAAATACTAGAATGCAATGAAGAGTGGCAAGAAGAAAACAAGCAAAAACGAGCAAGGATGGACAAATGCATCACAAAACACATTTTTATTGCCCAAAAGTTTGACAAAACATCATTTCATGGGTAAGAGGAAAAAATGCCATTACAAAGTAGGGGAGGAGGTTCAAACTCCATTTTCAACCACTCGGGGGAAGAAAAGAAGGGAGAGGTAGAGAAGAATGATGAACAACTTTACAAATGAGCCAAAACTGACTTTTTTCATCAAACAAAATGAAAGAAATGTGGAAAACGTGGCCAAATCAATTTGAAACTCCAACCACTAATAAATCCCTTCAATCTCACCTGAAAAGTGATGGGATTTATGGATAAACCCATATGCCAAAGTACATTGCTCTGCAGAGCAAAACAGAGGCCCATACTTCATTAATTTTGGTGGTTGGGAACCAATTTCTTTTTCTCCCACAAATCTCCATAAAAAATCAAAATTGAAGATTCCATCATGTAGAGGATTTCAACATCTTTCCAATGATATAAAGAACGTGAAAATCCGAGCTCGGGATCGAAAGTTGTGCCCCTCTGAAGATTTAGGGCAAAAATGACAATTTTAGGGCAAAAATCGGGTTGGCGCGCCAAAACTTGAAAATTTTCCTCTTTTTTGAATTTGGGAAAATTTTCAAAAAAATCCCGCACCTCTGCTGCCACGTGGCGCTCCCAATTCACTGATGGAATTGCGGGCTCAAGCTTCACCTTTTTCCTTTTGATTTTCATTGGGAAAATTTCCCAAAATTTCCCCACGTCTTGCTCTCCCGATGACACGTGTCAACTTTTGGTTCAACCGTGGGATTCAAAACACATTTTCCCTCTTTGCCCGCCGAGGAAAATTTTCCAACAATCCCCCGCCGCCCCGAGCTCCGCGCTGATGTGGACACGTGGTGCTTTTTCATCACTTGGCGGGGGTGTGCCTCTATTTTTACCTTTGCACCTTTTTTGGTTTTTTGGGCAAAAAACCAAAACAGCTCCCGCCGCCCGACTTCCGGCCCGACAAGACATGTGGCATCTCCTGGCTAGGCGCGGGCCTTAAACAGTTTCTTTTCCTTCTCCACGGGCTCGTGGGCTGATTTTTTCCTTTGCGCCCTTTGACCAAAGCGCCAAAAACTCCAACATTCCCCGACATCCACCGCTTCACCCTGCCATGTGGCACTTTCTCATTGGCCGCGGGCTGTCTAGGGAAAATTTTCCCAAAAAACTCCGTTGAGCCATAACTCAAAAATTACAAGGAGTTAGGAGGAAAATTTTACCTTTCTGGAAAGGTGAGAAAATTCTCTATCTGATGAAGCAATTTCCAGAATCCTTTGAGTGCTTGAAATGTGTGAAAATTGAAGTTGAAGCACAAGGAAGGAAAAAATGAAGGCAAGTTAGCCAAAATAAGCAGGGGGCTCATTTTGGATAACAGGAACTTCAATTCATCTTTACTTCATGACCTCCTGCAAGTGCTTCAAACACACTCTTCAAATGCAAACAAGGAATAATCAAAAGTTCACAATCTATGCAATCCTAACTTTAGGATCATACGTAGTCAAGGCAAGATATTAACACTAGAACAAAGTTTTATATATGTATTATTGTATATCTGCTTACAAAAACTTCTCCTCTCTCCTAAACCACGAGGAGTCCTACTTCCACCTCTTCTCACCTTCCTCATAAGGTATTCTTCACTCACTCTCTCTCAACTAACTCTTCTCCTTCGAGTTATATTCATTTTCTCTCATGACTTAACCCTAACCACCTTTTTCATAACTCACATATGCCTTTTTAATGTAATGAGGTATTTTTACATTAGTTTGAACATTTCAAGTGACTCACACATTCTCTATAACTCATTCCTATACACCTTAGATCACCTAGACTCCATACACATTCCATTAAACCACTTAGACTCTTTGAAACCTCATTACATCTCTTTTACATGCATTTAGGATTTGAATTACATTTTGGAGGGAAATCATGAAATTTGAATTTTCAAACTTCTTAACCTCCTAGATCTCTCTCTTAGGACCTCAACATGCTCTAATATACCCTTACGATCGTGAATAAGGAATTTTTTAAACTTTAGTGTTCTTGAAAATGCCCGTGCTTCATGAACCATGTTTTGGAGCTCAATGCCCTCTTCCATTGGAACATGTTCATCAAAAGTCCCGGGAAAAAGTGTTTGTTTCACCCAACACCCCATCATTTCCTTTGAGTAAAGTCTTTTCAAATGATCTTTATGAGCCCTTGTTATGTTTTTAAGATGTATTTAATCATTGGGATGACTGTGGTAAAATGTACTTAAGTTTTTTTTTTTGTCAAACTCGTTCAACATTAGAATCACTTTTGAATTTTAAGTCTTAGATGTTTGTGTATTAAGTTAATATTAGTGTAATATCCATATATACTACATCAATATTATGATGGTTTCATTTGAATGCAACATATTAAAAATTAAATTTACCTCAAAGAAAGAATTATGTGGCTCCATAATCACTCGACCAATATAACCCCTCATCTTCTTCTATTTCTAACCTACCTTGATTACGAGATTATGACGACTCTCCTATACATAAAATAAAAATAAAATAACTTATATTAACATAAAATTAAAATAACTAGAAATGAAAATAACTTATATCAACACAAAATTAATTTTTCTATGCAAAATTATGATTACTTACCAACTCATATGCAACATCTATACTCGTTGATGAAGAGTTGTATTTTGGGGAAGTAGATATTAATAGAAATGAACTTATATTTACCAAAGTAGACCTATGTATAAGGGATGATGTATACTTATTGGATGATGACATAGTATTTGCAAAATAGTAAACCACTTGTTTAAACAATTGTAGGTTTACACAAAAATGCAAAGTGTGATAACAAGAGAAAAATTGAGTTTGCTACAAACCCTTATTTCTAATTATGTAGTTAAAGATGCCTTAATTTTGTATTGTGCGATTTTACAATAACAAAAAAGGGATGTGCCATAATTTAATATTAAATGCAAATATGAAAATAAGATAAAATTGTAAAGATAGTTGCCAAGAATGGTGGGAGAACACCAAACTCTATCTTCATGATTTGTAAGTATTGTTTGGTTACAATGTGTTATGCATGCAAGTCTAAGTGCCTAACATTTCCTATTATCTGCATCTTTTTCCAAAAGAACACCAATTTCATACATCATGAACCCAAAGAACTCATTTTGTATAAAAAAATCCAATAACTTTAAAATTTTATGCACAATCTAGAAAAAGAGTTTGGAAGAACAAATTTGTAATCTTTGGGAAATATATCTTCTTTAAGAATCTGTCAAAACAATAAATTCCTCACCTTATTGTCCAAAAATTAACCCTCCACTTTTCAATTTGAATTTCAATAGTATATTTTCTCCAAAAAATGTAAAGTGTGATAATAAGAGCAAAATGGATTGCCACAAACCCTAATTTCTTATTATGTTCTTAAAGATGCTTTAATTTCATATTGGGGGAATTTTACAATAAGGAAATAAGTGTTGTGACATAATATAATATTAAACAAAGATGGGAAACATAAGCTACCTTTTCGCGTTGGTGGTGTAAATGTGGCACAATTTTTGCACCATATATTTGTGTCATGTTTGCATCACAAATCAAGTATCAAACACAAAAATGACATGAAATCGACACAATTCATGACATTATTTGCAATATATATGGTAGTGACTAATGTTGGGAAGACGGTCTCATATTCCCACTTTAGATGAATACTTGCATATGTTTTTAGAACAAGAGGCCCACGAGAAGGAGATTGAAGAAAATAAGACGAGGAAAAGACAACAACTCGAAGAGAAAAAATCGGCGAGGAACACTTAGAAGGGAATAATTGAAGTTAGAAAACGAAATTAAAAGGTAGACGAAGGAGTGGGAAAATTTTCAGCAAGGGCAAGAAAATTAGCTAAAGGAGCATGATAGAAGGGAAAGACAATTTGAGAAGGCCCGAAGAGAATTGAAGAGGTAGAGACATCTAAGAAGTGAAATAAACCTTGTGCCTGAAACAAATCATATTTTAAAAGATATGGAAAACATTATTTGCCCAATTGTTTCATCCACATATAACAATCCTTGTGGAGGTCCCCCTTCAGTGAACATGGTTATGAATTCCAACATCGAACAACCCTCTTTAAATACAATTCCTTTGAATGTAGGGAATCAAGTGCATTGTTCATTATTTCCAGCTTGGATGCTTTAGGTTTTTATTCTAAGGTTTAGTAAAACATAAGTTAAAAATTTTGTGTAGTTGATTGAAATAAACAATTACGCATTTAAAACATTCATTGTATATATGTAATGCAATGTTTATGTTTCATTACAACAATCTATGATTATGATTATGTTTATGATATTAAGGATAATCAACTTAATGAAGTTATAAAAACCTCACTTGAAAGTTATTTCCACTTTGTTCTTCTCTGTTGTCCAATATCACCCACTGCCATATGTGTGCACACTTAAACACTACTACACTCATCACTATACAACATATACAAAAATCACATTCAATTATAATCTAATAGCTTGCTCTTCAAATAAAAATACAACACGTGTAGGTTGGGGTTTGGATATAAATGTTCAACCCTGTTGAAATGAGTTGCACGATTGAAACAAAATGTTAAGAGTGTGGTTTTATTTCATTCAATGGAAACATTCTTACACCATAATCTATAAGCAGAAACTAATAAAGTGTAAAGAGATGCAAGACTATTAATCTAATAACTTGCTCCTCAATTGAAGAAGCTACAGATTTTATATAAATCTCATAAATCTACAAGCTGAAAATGGAAAGAGGTGCATGATTGAAATAAAATGTTAGAAGTGAGGTTTGTTTACATTCAACTTTTCTCTTGCAACATAAAAAAGTTGTCATTCATGATTAAAATTAAATGGCATCTTTCCAGTTTACCAATTTTTGCTTTTACATTCAAGTGCAACATGTTTTTATTTCATGATTCTCTTTCCACTTTAGTAGTTTTAGCCTATACATCAGATTATATGATCTCCTTCCACTTTAGTAGAGTTTCAACTTATAGATCTTAATGTAACCTTGCAAGTTAAAACTACTAGAGTGTAAGGAGTTGCAAAAGTTTCAATCATACAATGTAAAAGAACCAACAGAACCTCCACAATTTACCATCGATGAATAAGAATGGAAAGGAAGTGGTGCAAAATTAATAGCCAATACAGAGCTTCTAATACATTATGGCATTTACAATATTTACAATAAACCTTAAATTGTATATGCAATATTAAAGCACTACAGAGCTTTCAAAACAAAATATTCCCACCACTAAAACATAAAAAGCAAAAGAAAGCGGGTGCAAAGACATAGGTAAAGAAGTGGGTTTAAAACATCCAAACATTGTGATGGCATGAAAAGAGACCTTATTTCTAACAATTTATTTCAATCACACAACTCATAACAACCAACTACATCTTCATAACAAACAAGCATCAGATAAGAATGAAAAGGAAGTGCAAAGGCAGAGGTAAAACAATATTGAAATGGCACGTTATGGTATTTGCTCCACAATTATCGGTGATGGAATGTGGGCGGTTGGTGGTACCGGATCTCACTTCAAACTTTTTTATTTCAACCATGCAACTCAAAACTTCTCAATTAGAACAGCATAGAAACACCCTTTCACTAAGATCTTTAAGTAGAAACTAGTGAAGTGGAAAGAGTTGCAAGATTCAAGTTATTATAACATATTTAAAGACTACAAATTAGTGTTAACCAACAACATGTGATGGAAAACAAAGTGGGTGCAAAGAAGAAATGGAACCAATATTGAACTAGAAACAATGGATTTGCTTCATAGTTGTGGGTTTTATCCCTAAGATAATAGACCTCATTTCAAAAAAATTATTTCAATTACATCATTCGAATATGCCCCAATATTCCGAAACCGAAAACCGCAATAATCGAACAACGAAATATGATGTGGGTTTTTAATTAATTGTTGCTTAGTGAGAATGTCCACACTTCAATTTTTATGTAATGTATAAGCTCACAGGCAAACTATACAAGAGTATTCACTTCAAAGTTGATACAATGTATACGTTTGCAAGCAAACTATATAAATAGTCAATATTCCTAATTTAAAACGAGTACAAAAACATATTTACACTAAGATCTATAGGCATAAACTAGTGAAGTGGAAAAAGTTGCAAGATTCGAGTTGATATAACATATTCAAAGATTGCAATATGTGTGAGCCAACAACTTCACAATGAAAACAAAGTAGATGCAAAAGAAATGAAAGCGATACTAAAATAGGACAATGTCTTCACTTCACAATTGTGAATTTTATCCCTAAGATAACAAGCCTCATTTCTAACTTTTTATTTCAATTATGTAACTTAAGCATACCTCAATATTCCAAAAAATTGAAAGACTATGATAACCTAGCAAAGCAATATGATATATGAGTTATATATTAATTCTTACTTTACAGAATATGCACACTTCAAAGTTTATGATTGTATAAGCTCAAAGACAAACTATGCAAAATTGTTCACTCAAAATATACGCCAAAAAAAGAATTTACATAAACAAAGAATTGTTGGGTGCAAAGCAAAACATCTAAACCTCGTGATGGTGTGAAAACAAAGATGACATGACCAAATGTTGTTTCGCGGTTATGGGTTTCATCCCTACAATAACATACCTCATTTTAAACATTATATTCTAATCATGTAACTTAAATACGCCCTCACTATTCCAAAAAACCTAAGAAGCGAGATACTCAAAAAATAGTCAAAACAAACAAAGAACTCTCGGATGCAAAACAAAATATCTACACACAAAGTGATGTCGTGAAATCACGTTGTTACTATATCTCTCCTTACTCTACAAAGGTGATGGCAACACCTCCGATTCGAACTACAAAACCTCTAGATCGAGCCAATATTGAGTAAGAATGAAGTGAAATTCAATGTGAAGGAGCAAGTAAAAGAATACTAAAATATCATGGTATGGCGGCTGCTTCACAATCATTGGTGATGGAATATGATGGATGGTTGGCAATGGCAACTGCATTAAACGTGTTACATGCAACAATCAAGGTCCTTAAATGTTTTCGATGGATTATTTTTTTCATTTTTTTAGGTGCCATTTTTTTGTTGAATATTTTAAATATGCAATTAAAGCATTTTATGCACAATTATTGAGTCAAGTACGAAAAACGCAGAGTACACCAAAAATATAACTTACATACATATGTGTCGTTTAAGAAATCACAAAAAGCACCTCTATGGCAAGCCAACTTATTGAACTATACTGACGAGTCATTTTTTTGGTGAAAAATACAGATTTTAATTGACATTCCAGACCCATAAAATTAGGGGTCTCAACGACGGGTCCCCTCTCCTCTAGCGGATTTTGTTATAATGAGGAAATGTCAACCAGTATTTGGTAATATCAATGAAAGTTTTGCATTTAATGCTTATTTTGAGCCTAATGTGATTTCAATTAAACTCTAATAAGTTAGGCATAAAAGAAGTAAACCGAAAAATATATAAATATTGGTGGTGACATCTTGTAATGAATCTTGATGTACAGCTGTTTTAAAGAATAAATAAAGCATGCAAAAAAAAATTGCATTAGAATTTTTGAAAGTTAACCATAGTATACGTGTAGGAGAAAATATATCTAGTTTAGGCTCGCATAAATTTCATTTGAAACTTATGTAAAACATTTTATCTTTCAG